>CM062814.1:188629199-189229199 GCA_031772625.1 Pinus tabuliformis | reverse complement strand
TCCTCTCCTGCCTGTGTTGATTTTCCTACCACCTGCGTGCTTGGAGTTCCTATTTGGCGTGAGCATGAATGCTATATAAGTAGCCACGTGTCCCCATCAGAACAGTGCCAGCCTGTTTGTCAATTCTTTCTTCGGTTCTGTCGTGGATACGTTCTTTCTCCACCGTGGCAGTCAACGGATTCCAAATCCCCTTGAATCGCAGCTTAATTCCCTATCGATTCTGCTTCTGTCTATCGTGCGCAATCTCAGCTGTCCAATCTAGGCTCGTCCAGATCCAACTTCATACACACATCAAGTGCAGTTGACTTGCTTGACCGATAATGCACGATCATAATGGTTTTTATCTCACCTCCGCTGCCACGCGTCGATCGCTGAGTGGGATCGCTCTGCTCTCCTCCAAAACCTCTTACCGTTCAAGGGTGCCCCGATCAATACCACCGGTTTCCAAGTTGTGGGTACCACCTTCATACATTGGTGCTTTTCGTTTCTCCACCTGTGGTTTGCTGGCTCCCAACATGACCAAGGGCTTAAGGCCCCTTCATTTTGGCCCTGTTTACCCAGCGATGCGCGTTAGGTGCTAATCGCGCATCAAAAATCAGCTCCTTTTCCCGTTCTGGGGCTCCCAGGGGCTACATCAACATCCTGCGCAGCCTCCATGGGCCTTGGTTAGCGTGCTTTGACCGAGGTCCTTGTCGTTCTGCACTGGCTGCCATGGCCACTGGTTCAGGGTGTTTGCGATTGCTGTTTTCGATTCTTCAAGGATTTGTTTCGTCTCGATACAGTCAAGGTTCTTTGACAGTCGTTTATGGATCCAATTCAGATCACGACCTCCCTACTAAAAAGCTTTTGGACCACCAAAAGTTGGTTTTCTTCAAGCATTTACTAAGTGAGGAAACTGTTGTCTCACTTGTCCAATCTCCATCCACTTCGCGTTGCTCAGCTTCGAACCTTTAAGCCCAATCGTGAGGTACTCCACCTATCCATTGCATGTCGTCCTTGCCTTCTTGTCCAGCACTATGTCTTCCTGCAACTCATTAAGATATTCAGGTAGCAGGTCATCAACAAAAGGAAATTGACTCTGCTCTTTAGGGTCCTCAATCATTGAAGGTTCAAACAACCTCAAGAAATCTACATTCAAAACTAATTAGATGTGCATGTAAGCTAGCAGATCAAGGTGAAAAGCATTTTCACCAATCTTCTTAAGTATCCTGAAGATTCCATACCTAATAGGTTTTAGCTGATTTCCTTCACCTTGCATCCTGTCCTCGCTGATATATAGCCAGACTTGGTATCCAACTTGAAAACTATGCTCCATCCGATGCTTATCATGCCTAGCCTTGTACTTGGTTTGGATCTTTTCCAGTTGTTCCTGTACTGCTTGGTGGATCTCCTAGATCTGTTCAATGAAACTAGTTGCCCTGTCCACATCACTGTGTCCATCAACCATGGTATCTTTACCTAAGGCAAAATCCAAGGGAGACCTTGGTACGAAACCAAAGCAGGTCTCGAAAGGAGATCTTTGGGTAGAAGAGTGTTTGGCTTTATTGTAAGCATGCTGCACATAACACAAGTGTTCATCCCAAAGCTTAGGGTGTTTGTTGCAATATCCTCTCAGTAACTGGATCACTATCCTATTAACTACTTCTGTTTGGCCATCTATTCTTGGATGAAAAGCTATGCTTTTCTTTAATTTGGTGTCCATTAGTTCCCACAAACTGGACCAAAAATTTCCCACAAATCAAGTGTATCGATAAGATATAATAGAAGTGGGTAATCCAAAATGAACCCATACATGTTCAAAGAATAACTTTGCAGTTTTTTCAGCTGTAATCTGTGTACTACAGGGTATCAAAATACAAATTTTGTTAAAGCTATCCACAACAACATATAGATAATCATGACCTTTCCTAGATTTAGGCAGTCCTCCCATGAAATCCATGGAAATGCTTTCCCAAGGGTGAGAAGTAACTGGCAAGGGAGTTTATAAGCCTAGTTTTTTGTTGCTTGGCTTTCTTTGTGCACACATAGCACATCCCTTTACATATCTAGAAACTGTCTCACTCATTCTTGGCCAATAGCAGAACCTTTGCAGTTGTGCAACTATTTTAATTACCCCAAAGTGACCTAATATCAGAGAATTGTGTGCTTCCCTAATTATCTTTTCTCTCTTAGTTTGTGGAATGTAGAGTTTCCCACAATGATATAAGAGTCGATCCTTTACATGATAGTCCAATTCTTCTACTCTCTTGCCTTGACTCAAAGTTGCATATACATTTTTAAAGTCCATATCCTAAGCATACTGTTCTATGTAGCTTTCATGCAGCACAGAATTATGCTTAAGTATGGTAGATGCATTTATAATGGGTCTAGATAACATGTCTGCAACCTTGTTATGTATGCCCTTTTTATATCTGATGACTAAATGAAACTGTTGTAGAAAACCCATCCATGTATAATGTCTTGATTGTTGCAACTTAGTTTAGGAGTGTAGGTATGAAGTGGCTGATGATCAGTATGTATTACTGTTTCTTTGCCCATTAAGTAATGTTTCCACTTTTTGACACTTTGAACTAATGCATACAATTCTTTATCATATGTAGGATAGTTGACTACTGCAGGATTAAAAGTCTCATAATGATAACATATGGGTTTACCGTGTTGTGTCAACACTGCTCCCATGGCATAGTCATTGGCATCAGTTTGGATATCAAATGGTCTTCGTAGATCTGGCAGCGCTAGTAGAGGTGTTGTACTAATTTTTTCTTTCAAGGTGTCGAAGGCTTTCTGCTATTTGCCTCCCCACTAAAACACATTGTTCAATCCTGTCAAAGCATGTAAGGGAGCTGCAATTGATGAAAAGTTTGGAATGAACTTCATCTAATACTGTGTTGCTCCGAAGAAGCTTCTCACTTCTGTAGTAGACTTAGGTTTAGGCCAGTTTACAATGACTACCACTTTAGAGGGATCTATTTTCAATTCACCTCCCCCTATTATATGACCCAAGTAATTTAGAGAGGTTTTGCCAAATTCACAATTGGAGAGTTTAACATAAAGTTTTTCTCTTTTCAAAACATCTAATGTATGCTTAACATGCTTTAAATGTTCTTCCCACATTTTACTAAAAATCATAATGTCATCTAGATACACAATAACAAAATCATCAAGAAAAGGTCTGAGTACATCATTCATTAATCTCATGAAGGTAGCAGGGGCATTGGTCAAGCCAAAAGGCATAACCAGCCATTCATACAATCCCTGCTTTGTTTTGAAAGCAGTCTTCCATGCATCTTTCTCTGCAACTCTAACCTGATGGTATCCATTGTGCAAATCCAGCTTGGTGAAATAAAGAGCTTCCTTCAGTTGATCTAAAAGATCATCTATGCAAGGAAGGGGATAATGATTTTTTATTGTTATCTTATTCAGTGCTCGATAATCAATTCACATTCTCCACGAGCCATCTTTCTTTCTCACCAAAACGATTGGTGACCCACATGGTGATGTGCTAGGCTTGATGAACCCTTTCTCGAGCAACTCCTGCACCTGCTTCTTGATTTCAGCATTCTCTAAAGCAGATAACCTGTACATCCCATTTTTAGGAAAAGGAACATCTTGCTGCAAAATAATATCATGTACTATTCCCTTTTTGGGTGGCAGACCTTGAGGTTCTTGAAACAAGACATTATACCTTGAAAAAATCTTTTCTATATCAGCTTGCTGATAAGAATTACAGCCTTCAAATACATTGGTTTTATCAGTTTTCTTTTCCTTTACAACCATTAGTAAGAACTGTTTGCATGAATTTATCATTCTTTTCATCTGTCCTGAGTTTATGAGAATATAATTATTCTTGAGCTTATGAGCTCTTCAAAGTATTCGATTCCATCTTTAACAAGTAGATACTTGTTCTCAACTCTATAGAAAATAGCCTTTCTATCGTACAAGTAAGGACTTCCTAAAATAATTCCACATATATCCAAAGGAATTACATCTAACTCAACCTCATCTACAAATGCTAACACAAAAGAAAACTTGAGTTTGCATTGTCTAGTCACTTGTAGTTGTGCTTTATCATTTAACCATCCTAATGGGTATGGCTTCGTATGAGGTGTAGTTACTAATCCCAATTTCTTTACAATTGCTTCAGAAACGAGATTTACTTGTGAGCCACTATAAAACAAAGTATCAATCTTTTGATTTTTGGAAACAACTCGAATATGGAAAAGCTCATGCCTTTTTCTCTCATGTTCTTCGTCAATAACAGATTGAGCAGAATTACTAGTAGATGCTTCAGAATTCTTACCTTTTATACCTATGACTGCAATGATTTTTTCATCTCCCGAGTCTGACCCCAAATATTTCTGAATAGCTATAGCAGTCTTCTTCTTCTTGCCGTCGGACTTCTTAGGTCTTAGCTCTGGATGCAGAATCCAATAGTGCTCATCATCATGCCCCTCCTTTTTACAGTGATTGCATGAAGCTTTTCCTTTCTGTGCAGTGTTAGCCTTCCTTTCTTTCCACTTCTACTTTCTTTTCTCCTTGCTCTTACTTACAGTGGGTTGGGATGGTCCCCCAACTTTTAGATTTCCATTCTTTCCTCTAGCTTCTAGATGAGTAGCTTGTACAGATACCTCATCTATACTAGTGGGATTAAACATGAGGATGGTATGCCTCGTGTACCTGTGTAGACCACCAATGTACTTAAAAAGAGTTTCTGGTGAGTCTAATTAAATACCCAACATCAATGCTCTCTTTCGGAACTCTTGAGTATACCCTTGTACACTTTCCCCTTTCAATTGCCGAAGTGTTTTCCAACTCATCATGGCTTGTGGCATGTAGGCCAATGGATAGAACTACTTTTTGATTGCAGTAACAAATTCACTCTAGACATAGATGGTCTTACCATGCTTCCTCATATCATCTTGGGTTCTGCCTTCCCACCAAACCAAGGTAGTGCCCCCTAGGCAAAGGCTTGCCAGCTGAATCTTGCTCTTGTCTAAGTCTATATTTTGTACTCTGCAATACACATCAATTTGTCTAATCCAATTGTCCAACTTTTCAACATTTAGCTCTCCATCATGTATAGGAAAATCAAATTTAACATCTAACTTAATCAAAGATGCTTTCTTATTATGCACAGGGCTACTAGGAGGTGTAGGGAAGCTTTCTCTTTCCCCTTTCCTTTGGAGTGGTCATGGGAATGAGATTCATCTTCTTCTTTATCTTGCTTAGAGCCTGATGAATCTTCACCCTTATGCTTTCTAAAGTCCCTATACGTTTCTTATACCATATACTTTATAGCTAGGAAACTTTCCATGAATTGAGGGTCTGGCCCTATAGAACCTTCTTCTAACATTGTCTTCTAAGAATAGACTCTCCCAATTTCAGGATTAGTTTCCACCAACTCTCCTTCTCCTAATTTGAGCTTTGATCTAGTGAGCATTCACAACTAGACCAACACAATCTTGTCTAACCTTACAGCCTAGAGCTCTGATACCACTTGATCTAATAATCACCCTAAGAGTGACCTCAGTTGAAGATTTATTAAACAAAAAGGTATTATAGACCCATGTGATGGTGTGTGTGTTCTATGTTATTGAAACAATGGATCAATCAGATTGCCAATACACAGAAGATAAAGGGAAAGACAACAGAGAAATACAGTAAGAAACACAAAGACACAACCATTTTTTAATGAGTTCACCCTATTCTCCAGGGCTACGTCTCCGGTCCAGCTTTAGCGGTGGCCTTGTTTTATTGTGTCTTTCAGCAGAGAAATTACAATGCTGGGACCCAATATGAGTTCTCCTGTAACAGATTTTGCTTGGCAGGGTGGTTCTTGGATTCTCCAAGCCACTCGTAGTTCACAGACTCTTCTCCTTCCTACTAGCTCTGTGATCCTCGGTCTACAGTGGAATTAGCCAACTGTGATGCTCAATCCTGATAGATTCCTCTATGGGAAGGCTTGATTCTTCAAGATGTCTAGTGTCTGATGCTGCCTGTGGTCAGCTCGGCCCTCTGTCTCCTCTGCTTGGCTTTACTGCTCTCCATGCTCAGTCCTCCTCTCACGGTTCACTGTTCACTGTCTCTCTTGGTCGCTTGGACTCTTCGTTCTCTCTCTGAATCTCCACTCAACTGTCTCTATTCATGGCTTTAGCCATTCGATCTCCATGTTTGTTCAATTCCTCTCCTGCCTGCGTCAATTCACCTACCACCTGCGTGCTTGGAGTTCCTGTTCGGTGTCAGCATGAACGCTCGGGAAGTAGCCACATGTCGCCATTGGAACAGCGCTAGCCTGTTCATTGATTCATTTCTTCGGTTTTTCTCTCACCTCTTCTGCCATGCATCGATCTCTATGTGGGATCGCTGCGCTCTCCTCCAAAACCTCTTATCCCGATCAATACCGTTGGTTTCCAGGCTGTGGGTCCCACCTTCATACATTGGCACTTTTATTTTGTCCTCCGACGGTTCTCCGGCTCCCAACGTGACCAAGGGCTTAAGGCCCCTCCATTGCAGCCCTGTTTGCACAACGATGCATGCTACTCACTAATCGCACATCGAAAATCAGCTCCATTTCACGTTTTGGGGCTCCGAGGGGCTACATCGACCTCCTACGTAGTCTCCATGGGCCTCGGTCACTACGCTTTGACCGAGGTCCTTGTCGTTCCACACCAGCTGCCATGGCCACTGGTTCAGGGTGTTTCTGATTGCTGTTTTGGATTCTTCAAGGATTTGTTTCGTCCCGATACAGTCAAGGTTCTTTGACAGTGGTTTATGGATCCGATTCAAATCATTGATCAATTACTGGATGAATTGCATGGATCAATTTACTTGAACAAGTTGGATCTTTGTTTAGGATATCATCAAATCAGAATGAAGACTGAAGACATTTTGAAAACAACATTTAGAACTCATGAGGGTCATTATGAATTTTTGGTTATGCCTTTTGGCCTTACCAATGCACCATCTACATTTCAAGGTTTGATGAATTCCATTTTCAAACCCTTCCTTAGAAAATTTGTGTGAGTATTTTTTGATGATATACTAATCTACTGCAAGTCTTGGAAGGATCATGTTGAACATGTTGACAGGGTTCTACAACTATTGGAGGAGAAACAATTATATTCAAAAAGATCAAAATGTTTCTTTGGAGTACAAGAGGTGGAATATCTGGGTCATATTGTATGTCATGAAGGAGTTAAGGTAGACCCTAACAAATTTAAAGCCATTAAGGAATGGAAAATCCCCACATCCATAAAGCATCTGCGAGGATTTCTCGAGTTGACAGGGTATTATCACAAGTTTGTTAAGAATTATCGGAGAATAGCAACACCTCTAACAACATTATTGAAGAAAGATGCATTTTCATGGACTCCAAAAGCAACAAAGGCCTTCAATCATCTTAAAGAGGCAATGTGCCAAGCACCGTCTTAGCTACACCAGACTTCCCAAAAACTGTTATTGTGGAATTTGATGCTTCAGGAAATGGAATTGGGGCTGTTTTAATGCAAGATGAAAGACCCATTGCTTTTGAAAGTCGTCCAATCAAGGGAAAATTTTTACACAAAGCTATTTATGAGAAGGAAATGTTGGCAATACTGCATGCACTTAAGAAATGGCGACCCTACCTAATGGGAAGACACTTCAAGGTAAAACCGGATCATGATATCCTTAAATACTTTTTAGAACAAAGATTATCCTCTGAAGAGTAAAAAAAGTGGGTCACAAAGATGTTGGGTTATGAATTTGAAATCATTTACAAAAAAGGGAAGCAAAATGTCGTGGTAGATGCACTCTCAAGAAAGGATGAGGATGTGGAAGCATTGTTGTGTGCCATTTCTATTATCCAACCAGATTGGATAAACAAAGCAAGGGAGGAATGGAAGAATGATGAAGAAGTATGGGCACTTATTCGAAAGTTACAACAAGATTCCAGTACATCTGATACATTTAGCTGGCAAAATGATTCATTATGGTACAAAGATCGCTTATACCTTTGTAAGAATTTGCAACTCAAACAAAAAATTCTTATGGAATTGCACACTTCTCCCTTAGGAGAGCACTCAAGATTTTTAAAAACTTACCACAAGGTTAAGAAGGAATTTTTTTGGGATGGCCTTAAATCGGATATTCAAAATTTTATGGCGGAATGTTTTGTTTACCAACAAAATAAAGTTGAAACAATTAAGACACCGGGTCTATTACAACCTTTATCCATTCCAATCCAACGTTGCGAGGAGGTTTCAATGGATTTTATCACAGGTTTACCCAAGTTTGAGGGAAACAGTGTCATCATGGTGGTAGTTGACAAACTTACCAAGTATGCACAATTTTGTGTATTATCACATCCATTTAAAGCTAGTACATTTTCTACTGCATTTATGGAAACAATTCAAAAGCTACATGGAAACCCAAAGATTATTGTAAGTGACAGAGATCCCATTTTCACTAGAAAGTTTTGGACAAAATGAATTTCTTGTCTTGGTACTCAGTTAGCTCATAGCTCATCTTATCATCCTCAATCTGATGGGCAGACTGAGATACTAAACAAATGTTTGGAAGGATATCTTCGTTGCTTTGTATCTGATAAACAAACACAATGGGTCAAATGGTTGCCTCTTGCTGAATGGTGGTATAACACTTCCTTCCATACAACAACAAAAATGACCCCATTTATGGCAGTTTATGGATATCATCCACCATCCATCACATCATATTTAAGAGAAAATTCTAAGGTTCAAGCAGTGGAACATCACATCGAACATCAACAACAAGTCCTCCAACTCTTAAAGGATAACCTCGTGTTGGCACAAAATAGAATGAAACAATAGGCAGATCAACATCGCAACAAAAGAAGTTTTGATGTGGGTGATTGGGTATTCCTATGACTACAACCATATAAACAAATGTCCTTCAAGCAAGCTAAGAAGGATAACAAATTATCACCAAAGTATTATGGTCCATACAAGGTGTTGCAAAAGATTGGTACTATGGCATACAAATTGGAGCTTCCTGCAGCATCTCTAGTGCACCTAGTTTTCCATGTTTCATGTTTAAAGAAGGTTATAGGTGAGTAGCTCCCAATTCAAACAATATTTCGAGAACTTGATGAGGAAGGAAAAATTATATTGGAACTAGAAGCAGTCAAAGAAACAAGAACTCGACAACTACAAAATCAATTAATTTCAGAGTATCTCATCAAGTGGAAGAACTTATCCGCTGAAGATTCCACATGGGAGGACAAGAATTTTATACAGAAGCATCCAGAACTACTCAAGCATTGAGGAAAACACTTTTTTGAAGGAGAGGGACATGTTACGTCCCTTTAATACTAGTGATTACCCCATTACTATTGTAGTTGTATCCCTTATTAATATTGTTGAGCCCCTATAGTCCCCATATTTTTATTATTGTGCCCCATAGAATCCCTCTATTGTTATTTTTGTGGCTTTATATTATTATTGTTAGGTTGGTTGGGTTATATTGTGACTCCATAGGCTCCTATATATAGAAAGGAGGTTTTGTCATTTGAATCATCAAAGAATTGTTCATTTGTGTAATGTAAAGGAGGTTGCCCCCTCGAAGAGGCTGAATTCTAAGGCGTTGATGTCTCTTTTCTATCTTTTTGTGAGCTAG
The DNA here is from genome assembly GCA_031772625.1 of Pinus tabuliformis. NCBI lineage: Eukaryota > Viridiplantae > Streptophyta > Pinopsida > Pinales > Pinaceae > Pinus > Pinus tabuliformis. The sequence continues at coordinate 189,219,566 of CM062814.1, read as the reverse complement.
TTTTGTAACACCTAGGCACTCCCTTGCCTCATTCCATTCATCAACCACCTTCCCTAATCTTTCAATCACCTCCAATATCCATCCTTTTTCTCTCGATTGTATCGTGTAGGTTTTTTGGGGATCATGTAGGTTTTTAGTACAACCTATAGGTTTTCCTCTAGTGGCATGTTTTGAGGCCGAATTGAGGGAAAACATCCAGGAAGCCATAGAAGGTCACCTAAGGGTCTCCCAAGCCTTCCAACCATCCACCATCATTTCCAAGAGACTTGCCACATCACCAAAAGAGATTAGATTTCACACTCTCACATGAAAAAGGAAAAAAGGAAAAACATATTAATTTTATTCATTTACATAAACAACAGTAGAAGGTTTGATGGTGAATCTGCATGCTTAGGACAATAGGATTTGATACATGTTAACTTAGCATTCTTTTGAAGCAAAGAATCTTAGCAGTAAGTTAGAATATGGTGTGTTTTAGCATTTGATTTAAGTCTCTTTCCTTGTACTTTCCTTCTTGCAATAGGTTAAGGTTCCATTTCAAACATTTCATTTTCTGCAATTACTTTAGGATTTGACTTTAGTACATGCACTCCATTACATGATGAAAACAAAGGAAGGACACATTATATGATGCACATATACTGCGGATACCTCTTAAGTTTGTATGAACTCTTGGTTGATAATTAAAGTCGGTAGCCTTGGGAGTTGCAACATTTTTGTTGCAATACTGAGTCTCGTCACTTTTTGGCACCATTTCCTGGGAGGTGTCAAAGTGTGCATTTTTTTCTTCCCTGGTTGATTCATCACCTTTTATTTTTTGAAAAAATAAAAAATAACTACATTAGGCATATTTCATTTCAAAAATAGAAAATTGCATTACATTAGTGTTTTCATTCAATCATAAAAACAAAAACAAAAAAATCTCCAACACCAACCCACCCCCCCATTTGATCATGTGGTGTAGTAAGAGCCACATCACCATTCACTTTTATAGGTAGAAGAAGAAGATGTCAAAGAATGTAGAAGAAATTGATGGAGATGATGACAATGAGGAAGAACCTCTCGGATTTCCCATTCAAGATACTGATGGTAGTGTGCACTTGAAGAACATCACTCCATATTTTATTCCAAAATTTTATTGTCTAAGGTCAGAGGATTTGGAAACCTTTCTCTTTCAATTTGAAACTATTTGTAGATCTTATGGTTACTTATTAAAAACTAAAAAAATAAGATTGTTTCCAGCAACTTTGAAGGATAGAGCTCTTAAATGGTTCATGAGTTTAGGGACTAATTCAATAAGATCATGGAATGATATGCAAAAGATATTTATTGAAAAATATAAAGAGCATGATCTTAAAGAAAAAATATTTAGAATGAATCAAAGAGAATATGAGAGCCTTGAGTATCTAATAGAGAGGCTCATGTACAATGTTAAGAGGGGAAAATACATCATTTAGGATTCAACACACTAAAAACCCTCTTAGAACAATTAGGGATGAATGGATTGATCTCTTTAATATCATGAGTAGAGGTGATGTATATCAATTATCATTTGAGGAAATTTGTGAAACATGCAAACACATATCAAGGGGAAAATCAAGAGTAGGTAAATAAGCATCAAGCTTGGTAAGTGAAGCTAAAATTGGAAATTTTTTTAATGGATTTAAAATAGAAATCCTTAGCAATCTAACAAAACAAGTAGAAATGTTAAGAATGCAAGATGAAGGAAAAGAAAATGTTGATATTTGTGTTGCATAATTACATGATGTTAAACATTGTCCATCATTAAAAACGTTGAAGGACTTTTACCAAGAGGACAATGAAGAATTTCAATCACCAATGCAGCTATGTTATGTAGCTCCAAGAGGACCATGGCAACCTACTCAACCTGATATGATGCAAGACCCTAATTCACAATTTTAGAGTTATGCATATCTAGCTCAAAGTAATTGGAACACACCCTTTCCTTGGCAACCTTGGCCATCTCAACCCCAAAACCAGCCTTGGAAACAAGGTTGGCAAGGAACTTATGGGAGCCATCCACAATATCCTTCATACCAAACTCCACGTTGTCCGTACCATTCACCTCCACCACAACCACAACCCCAACCACATCAATCTGAAATATCCACCCCCATTGACTACCTATACCACCATTTGCAAACCCACAAATTGAAATAGCTCAGCCCACTTACAATGCTGAGGTACAACACTTCCAAACATCTCCTCTTGAGATCAATGGTATTCACCATAGTTCACGAAGAGTATGGCAAAAAAGAGATTACCTTAATATCATTGAAAGACTAGATCTAGAAGAAGAAGAATCAAATGAGAAGACCACAAAACCATGGGTTGCACTTGATGAAGAGAAGACATAAAAATTAGATATCGAGAGAGCTCCCTCATGGTTACCATCAAATCCTCCATGTACTGAAGAGAACAATCATAAAAAGGAGGAAGATTTGAAGGTCATTGTAGAAGAAGACATGAAGAATGATCTAGATACTTAAAAGGACCAGGAACATCACAACTATATTGAAATATGGTTCGTGACAGTCACTAAGTTGCAGAATCATTGTCTTTCTCAACTATGCTTGATCCTTTCAAAATCAAATCATTGTCACTCATATCCAAGCACATGTTAAAGCATACATTTCAAGCCTCCACATAATATTATGTGTCATCTTGATGTGCTAGTGGCTCCATTGGAAATATTCTTATACTTGAAAGTGATTTTGTTTTTCAAGTAGGGTAGGGTAGAAAAAAAAATCTAAGGTGAAAACCTCCTTGGAGGCAGATGATATTGGCTCGTTGATTGAAACCTACATGAGGTGGTCAATGGATTGGGAGAAAAGAAAAAAGAGGAAAAAAGAAAAATATCGTAAGTGAAAACCTCGTTTGAGGCACCTAGGCAGAGCTACTAGTTGAAAACCTCCTTGAGGTGGCTAGTAGGCCTATAAGAAAATGAAAAAAAAATGTAAAAAAATATTTTCTTCATGTATCTCTCTAATTAATTGATGTACTCTCCAACGTTTGCAAGCAACAAGAACAAGTTGGTATGAAAAGGAAAATTGATCATGCCTAGTCAAAAGATGTCAAATTTTGAGTTTCTCCTCCTTTGTTCAGATGCTATAATAAGGCCAACGCCATGCCAATCCATCACCCTGATATATTACACCATCCACCCATAATTCTCAAGCTTCTACCATTCGATTTGCGTGTTGTCCTAAAAAACTACAGGATGCTCTGTTTTACTACATGATACAAAAAGACATAGAGCAGAAATTTGTTTTTACTATAAATTGAAAACCATGCCTCCATTTACCAAAGCATTTTTAGGGGGAGATGCATGTGTGTGATGGTAACATGCTCAAGCAATTTTAGCAAATTACAGTGCACATTTTTCGAAAAATTGGCCTCCATCACCTACAACCATTTTTTCATTTTCTCGATTAGTGCATCCATTTAAAAAGTTGTTTCAATGGGAGATGCATATGTATGATGGCAAGATGCCCAAGAAATATCAGAAAATTCGAGTGCACGATTTCGAAGAAATCGATCTCCATCACCTTTAGTGATTTTTAGTTTTTTATCGATATGCATGCATCCATTAACAAATCTTTTTTTCATGGGGAGGTGCATAATGATGACGGAAACATGCTCAAATTCTTTCAGGTTAATCCATTCTACCACTTGGGAGATATGGACAAAACAAGTCGTTGTATTGAAAATCTACACGATTCCCACAGATCCTATAGGATACAGAACAACACCTATAGTATTGGCAGTGAGGTGTTTTAAAAGAGAAAAATAGAGGTTGGCTTCATCAAGCAGTGTTAAGGAGGTAGGCTCTACATTTCCCCAAATTTTTCCAAATGAAAGGAACATAAAAAAATAACCATTCTAACATGTTGAAATTGATTGCAACATAAGGGAATTTTGTACACAAAATTTTTAAATTTGGTATCATACCTATACAAACCTCCATCCATCAGAGAAAAATGATAGGTGGAACCCATAAACACAGTGAGGATTCATCATCACCCTCCTATACTAGAGATATTCACAAGGCACAATTGGATGGGTTCCTTTGAAAAATTGAGGGGATAATGATGAAGTAGCCAGGGATTTGCAGTCAACTTCAGCATGGAGATCCAGAGGTCAAAGAAGTTCCTCTAGAGCTTAGTAGTAGCATCAAGATCATCAACATCACCATCCAACACCTCCACATCAACATCAACTCAGCAAAATCCCGCATGTCTCTCCAACAACCATCAGGTAGGTACTTGTCATGGCGAAAAAAGTCGTTTGTGCAGACACAACTGACCTCCCTAGGAGTCTAAACTCTCTAGCGACAAACAAGACAAAATGGAGTGATCTTTCTCTAAATATACCTTTTAAAACATGAAAACTACAAGTGTTTAGGCTTACCTTATTCCAAAACGCGGTTGTTGTAGTCCGTCCTTGCCGATCCGGATGAGCTCCTCCTTCAAGTCAATTCCTGCAACCACAAACAATCAAACAATTACCAAGCACTTGCATTTCATATAATAAAGCATATATTCAACATGCAGACCAAGGAACACATGAAATAACTCATTAACACAAGCTATTGAGAAAAATAAACCAGTTTGTATTAATAACGAAACAAAGAAACTCTTACAACCTGGCCTTGGTGTTGTGCAAGTTCCTCCCAGGGTCCATCAAGGGTTTTCCTCTACTTTGACAAAGCTCACCCACTTCCAAGTAGAATCAAGCAAAGACAATCTCTCCTCACAAGGTTCTAAATGGGAGTCCTAATTCCTGCAGCATTTACCCAAAGAAAATGTATAGCTCCAACCTCTCCTCCCTCTGGCTCAATGTCTTTATTTATAGTGCTGTAAAGAGGTTATTCAGGTCCACCATCAATGGGATAATCCCCCTCTTTGGGTGGGATAGCTCCCTTATTGATGGGATAAGTTCCCCCTTAATAGAGATACATGAACCAACTGGAGGCGCATCCAATTCATCAAACCGACCTCTAGAAAGTTCTAGAAGTAACCACAAGTAACTTTTTTAAGATGAAACTCGCGCATTTTTCCTTTTACAGAAGGACGCACCTGTCCCTTAACATACAGAGCATCCAAGGACGCACCTTTTGTGAACATGGTGAGCGTCCCCGCAGGTAAGGCTAGAGAGAACCTGCGACCCCAGAGATAAACATATTTTTGACAAGACTTTCTCTCTTTTTTGAGTTTGAGATGGATAGCAGAGGCATAAGACTTGCCTAAGAGGGTAGCATGACTGTTGATTGAGCCATACTAACTGTAAATAGTCATGGTGACATTTTTTAGTGTAACAGATTGCCCCCTAAAGTGCGAAGCCTGGAATAGATTAGGGTTTTGTAATTCTAGGAAGGGTGAAGCGCTTTATCATTTCAAGGATTGTCTTGTGGATGACCTGGTTGGAACCTGCAATTTTCAACACAAAATACATGTATAAGATTATATCATCACTGAGGTAGGCATTCCCATACTCAGATTCAAAACTTTAACTAATGGACTAACTACTCTGATACAGGAATGATCTTGCAGTACATCATTTTTATAGACTTTTGTAGACACAGTATGGACGCAGCCATCTGTTTATGATTAGTCTACATAGATAATGAATACAAAACTCCTCGCAGCCTGGATGGTAGAAACTAGATCCAGGGTCTTCACTTCTACTTCCCGAATTGGTACGATTCTAGCCATGTGATTAAATGATTTGATGTCGAACATGGTAGAAACCACTTGATTACCAGTCAATGATGTAAACTGTTAACAAGCGTGAGAGAGACCACCAGTAATGTCAATGGTTCTCAAAGTACCAAGCACAACCCGTGAAATGTGAATAGATGTTTTGATGTCGAACACTTCACGGAATCCTTTGATCGAAAGTCAATGATGTAAACTGACGTCAAAGGCGAGAAACCTGCCATTGATGCATGCAGACTTCAAGGTACTGTCGATTCCTAAGTCATCTTTCTAGATAATGTGTCGATGTCGATAGAAAGCGACCCGTTGCAGGCAAGCCCACAACACGAAATAATTGTTCAAGTTGAAGAAATGTTGCTGTGAGGACTGACTCAGGGATGGTCAAATGGATGACAAGTATTTTGCAGATGAAAGTTTTGCTTGCAGACCTCTTGAACACATAACGACACGACAGATGGCTTGGTGACGAATAACTCAAAGTTAATCCCCGGAACCCGGTTAAAGACTTTCAAAGTGGTTTGATCAACTGTGAGGTAAAAGATTTCCCAACCCAGGTGAATGAAAAGTGTCGTGTTCAAGAGTGGTAATAAAGTTTCTTTTGAGATAAAAGGTAACAAACAGGTTCATTCTTCTCTCTTTTCCCCCACCATTTCTGGCAAGTACCTCTTTATTTTTAACAAGCTTGAGGAGGATAACATATGCTTGATTATAAGCTCATCCTTCGGACGAGTCCAACCTAGTTTAAATTCGAACCCTAGGAAGGAGTGGTTCGTTCCTGTTTGTAATTGAACAGGTCCTTTACTGTGAAATGTTTAACGAGCCCAGTATAGGAGAAACTCGGCGTTTTTCAATTTTAGAGAGTCTGAAAAACTTAAGGAAACTCCAAGTTGAACTTTTTCGTAGATTTGTGTCCCTCAAGCCCGAAAAAGTATAAAATAATACCTGGGGGAACCGCTTGATCTTGCGACCAAGGAGTACTTTCATAATTAGTGCCACTGACCTGAAAAGTAAAAAGCGATCAAGGACACGTCGTTTTATTTCCAGTATCGAGTTTGAAACGACAAAAACCCGGCAACCTTTTCCTGTTTTTACGGTCAGAAAAGGGCTATAAGGGGACCGTCTTTTAATTCCGTTTTAACGAGTGTAAAAGAAAGGCTCGACAATCTTTTCATGTTTTAGGAGTCTGAAAAGGGCTTAAAAGAGAACTCCAAGGTGTCACTTTTTCGTAAGTTTTAACGAGTTCGAAAAAATGATAAAAATGTACTCATGGTTTTCACTTTTTCGTATGTTTTAATGAGTTCGAAAAAATGATAAAAATGTACTCATATGGCCGACTTTCAATTTAATTTACGAGCAGGAAAAGACGGAAAGAACTCGGTATTTTCATTTGTTTTACGAGAATGAAAGATAGCAAAATAATCTCGGTATTTTCATGAGTTTAACGAGTCTTGAAAATAACTGAAATTGACTCGAGATAGGTTTCATTTTTACAAAAGCTTGAAACAGACAAAAACTATGCTTCAAAGTAGTTTCATTTTTACACAAGCTTGAAACAGAGAGAAAACTGTGCTTGATGCCCCCTAAGCATAATTGCTAGAGCGCATGCCCCCCAGCTTCATTTCATTCAACCAGTTGGATGAAATGAAGGTTGAGTTACGAGATCATTTGAAAGACTCGACCTAAAACTGTAAGAAAATTATACAAAACTATGAAATAACTAACCTAAACATACAACCTAACATCTATGAGGTCTAGTCAATCTCTCGACTCAAGTAGAGGAGGATTTGTTTCATTTTTTAACGAGCTTGACACAGGAAAAGAACTATGCTCGGATTCGGTTTCATGTTTACGCAAGCTTGAAACGAAAAACTATGCTTGTTATAAGTTCACATGCCCCCAGCATAATGACACAAAACGAGGTACATGCCCCCCAAGCTTCATGGCATTCAATGAGGTGGATGGAATGAAGCTTTACTTTCAAGATCTTGGAAAGACTTGTAGGAGCTGTTTCATTTTTTTTAGTGAGGTTGACACAGGAAAAGAACTATCCTCAAAACGCTTGTTTCATTTTTTAAACGAGCTTGACACAAGATAAGTAACTATGCTCATAACTATTCTCTACAATCTACCTAACAAAAACTCTACTCTAAAAACCTTGATTCATTTTTTAACGAGCTTGACACAAGACAAGGAACTATGCTCTAAAAAATTCGCATGCCCCCCAGGCTTCATTGCATTCAACCGGCTGGATGAAATGAAGGTTTACTTTCAATATATAACTTGAAAAGGGAGTTGTTTCATTTTTAAGGAGGTTGACACAAGAAAAGAACTATCCTCATACCTGATTCATTTTTTAACGAGGTTGACTCAGTAACAGGAACTGTCCTCATACCTGATTCATTTTTTAACGAGGTTGACTCAGTAACAGGAACTGTCCTCATAAACTAAAATCTACCTGATTCATCTTTTAATGAGGTTGACTCAGTAAAAGAACTATCCTCATTACAGCCTATTTCATTTTTTAACGAGGTTGATACAGGAAAAAACTATCCTCGTAACTCCTTGTTTCATTTTTTAACGAGGTTGATACGAGAAAAAACTATCCTCGTTACTCCTTGTTTCATTTTTTAACGAGGTTGATATGAGAAAAAACTATCCTCGTTACTCCTTGTTTCATTTTTTAACGAGGTTGATACGAGAAAAAACTATCCTCGTTACTCCTTGTTTCATTTTTTAACGAGGTTGATACGAGAAAAAACTATCCTCGTAACTTCTTGTTTCATTTTTTAACGAGGTTGATACGAGAAAAAACTATCCTCGTCCTAGCCTGTTTCATTTTTTAACGAGGTTGATACAGGGAAAAACTATCCTCGTACTCACTGATTCATTTTTTAACGAGGTTGACACAGTAAAAGGAACTTTCCTCGAAACATCCTGTTGCATTTTTTAACGAGGTTGGTACAGGAAAAGAAACTATCCTCACAATATTGATCATGGCTTCCAACTGGAAGAATGACATGTCAATGGACACACCTTGATCATGGCTTCCAAGAGGTCTTCATCCGAAGGAAGAATAGTTCTCTGGAAGGAACACATGTCAAGGGACTCAAAAGGGATAAGAACATCGTGTTTAAGTAATCCCATCGAGTTTTCCATGTCAATTACCGGATCTAAATCAAAGGAAGATGAGCACACAGTGAGAGGCTCACTTACATCGGTAACTGAAAACATGGGGTCAGTTGCCACATAATTAACCCGTGGCAGGGTAGATACCACTTTAGAATCAGGAACATTTAGGGGTGTCATACTATTGGTAGTTGAGACAAGACTAGGGAACGAAAGCTGGTCTACAGTCACAATACTGCCATTGTGAGGGAAAGACATCACGTGAAATAGTGTCGATACGACAGCTTTCATTGCATAAACATAGTCTCGCCCAAGGAGTAAATTGAAATCCAAGGGACCTCGAACTACCATAAGATCAATACAGACAGTTTTACCTTCCAAGGTAATAGAAAACTTAGGAAGGATCCCTAAAGGTTCACTAATGGTTCTGTTAAAAGCTTTCAGATTCTGCGTAATAGGCGCTAGCTGAGGGGAACCCAAAGCTTTCCAAAGAGTTGAGGATAAAATACTAACAGAAGCACCTTCATCTACCTGAGTACGATGTATGTCCCTACCACTAGCCTTGACAATGATTCGGAAAGGGATGGAAGAAGGAAGACGAGGTTCTGTCAGTCTATTCCAATCAAAGGAAAAGACCTCAGTGCTTGGAGGGGGTTCCATAGAAACAGGTGAAATGCCCCCCGGCATAGAAGAATCTGATGTAACAAGAAGAACATCAGCGGTATGAAATTTACTCTCGAAAAGGAGAGTGTGATCGACCGAATGTGAAATTGAATCGACCACTTGATCAACTAATGGATCATCAACCTGAGTGACATGAGTTTCACTCTCCAATGGGAGAGTGTGATCGACTGTACTTGAAATTAGATCAATCACTCCATCAGTTGACGGTAGGTTGGGAGAAATTTTACGGTAACCAGTTGGAAATTCTTGCTGTGGAACAGTAAGGTTTTCCAACAATGTTGAGGCTTCATCCATGTGAGGGCAAATGTGAGTTTGATGACTCCCTTTGCATAACTTACAAGGAAACCTAACTTTACCCTTTTTCCCAGGAACCTGACTATCACTGGTTGATGGATCAATGGAAAGTTGATGAGATTTTTCTGACCATACTTCCAAGACCTTTGGAATACCAGGACAATTGACAAGGAAGTGGTCACTCTTACAAAGCCTGCAAGGGTATTTGGGTTTACGATGCATGTCGGAATTTTCCTCAACACAACTAACACTTACAGCCATGGTTGGTTGGTTGACTTCTTTCTTATCTTGCTTCTTCTTCTTCTTCTTCTTCTTCTTCCCTTTCTTCTTCTTCTTAGCCTCCTGGTTACTAGCATCAAGGCCTTTACCAGGTGAAGAGGAAGAAATGGAGGAAGAAAAATTAGGCGAAGAGGGTAAAGGGTCAACAGAAGGTTGGTGATGTTGAGATGGTAAACTCTGTTGAGGTGAAACATCCTGTTGAGATGGAACAATTGGAGTACTTTGGGCCAACGAAGTTGAAAATAACCATATCGGTAAACCTATTGTAAATCCAGGTAGTGACAAAGTAGCCATATAAGGAGGACCAACATTTCCAAAGTAAGGAAAAGTACTAGGATTCTCATTAGGAGGGGTTCCTAGGTTGATAAATTCCGGAACATTTGCCATTATATTCAAATTCAGTGAATTTTATTAACAATTTAAAACTAACATTAACAATTCACAATTCACACTTAACAACTAAAATTCACAATTCACACCTATGGTCTCTAAAAGTAAAAACAAACAAATTAACACGCGCTATCAAATCTAGGAGTCAAACCATACACAAACAGTAGCCTTCCGGACCGAAAACACTAGTTGGTGATGAAGCCCAACATCGCCGAATTCAGTACAGAAGTGGTGGGTGGAACAGTTACCCCGGCAACCTGCTTAATGAATAGACCGGACCAAGTTCCTCCACTTTAACCGTCTCGAAGTGAAGTGAACCCCCCGGAAAATCCAAGTGAGTATAACCGACATCTGATCCAGGTACAGTGGGACCTTCCCTCCACCGTCACCTCGGTAGAACCCTAAAGATTATGGTCACTAAGGTCACCAACAGTAACAAATACACCTGGGGGAACAGTCTAAACTCCGACAGCACGCAAGGGCAGAGTAGCAAGCTCAATCCCCTTACCGGCTCCTTGACAACAATCCAAGGTTTACCGATAAGTGACTCCTGGCTCCTCGACAATGGTTAATCCGAGGTTTACCGTTTGTAATACGTACTGTCTGGCGTCGTTCCCAACGAGGGGGGAATGATCCCCTCACTGGTTCGGACACGAGCTCGTGCTTCTCCTTTAAGAGGAGCTTTCCCAGAGTGCAATTGAAACAATTGGATTTATTCTACTCAAGATAAACTATCTGTTTGGTTTTGTAGTCTTGGAGAGTTAAGTACTCACCTACTCCAAGACCCTAGCCTAAGCTATGTTGGTGTTTCAGAGCCCTAGAAATGTAAAAATTACTAGATGAATTTTAATTAAGCGCTGTGTTATTAAGGTTGTTATTACTCAAATGGGTAAATGGAGATGAAACCAATGGTGTTATGACCCGACTCAACTGAATGCAATCGAATATGATAGTGCAATCCTTTCAATTCGATGAATCCTAACTAGAGTAAGGAGAGAGTTTCCATTCACTTCCAACAATGCAAAAAATTGATCATTAAGAGAAAATTTAACAAATTCTCTAATGCACTAATTTCATCAAGAAAAACTAATGCAAATCAATTCCAAACCAATTTTTATTTTTATTTTTGTGTAAATTCAAATCAAAGAAAGCTGATCTAAATCTACGATTGATTTTTCAAAATGTAAACTATGCAATTGTAATCTATGCACAATTCACATGAAAAGTATGCAAATGTAATCTATGCACATTTTTCATTCATATTCTGAAACTGAGAACTCTAATTATGCAAATGTGATCTATGCAAGAGAATTCTCAAACACAAGATGATTCTAATGTAATCTAAGAACCAATCAAGTGCAAGTCGAGAAAATTGGGTGAGAGTTCCAAAGATCAAAACATAAAAACACTCAAAGGCGATTAACACTCATACACAATTTAGCCCCCCCCGGCGAATGAGGGGGAAATTTTTTTGCAAAAACAAAAGCAAAAAGATGCAAAATTGTGAAAAGACTGAGAGAAACCTCCAAGTAATGACCAAAGGAAATCAAATTAAGAATTTCTCAAAAAAGAGACTCAAAACACCCAATTGATGAAAGCTAAAAGCAGGAATGCTAATGAAACAAGTTCGGGTGAAAATTTTTGACAGGGTACTAAAGGATCTGGGCAGAAAACACTAAGAAAAAACAAAATCTAGAAGCAATTAAAGCAAAAATGGAGTTTTCCTAAATTTTTACAGGAAGACGCAGGAAACCCATTAGAACAGGCGCGGGCCCGCTCTGTGCAAACGGCAACAGCGCGTCCAAAGACGCACTGTGCAGTACTCAGAGGGTGCGTCCTTCTGGAAAAGTTAAGAAAAACCAAATCCAACTAAATCTAAAGCTAAGCCACCCAAATACTAATTCTCACAGTAAAAAACCAGAAAATAAAAATGATTTTCTCAGAGCAAAGTTCACACAAAGGAAAAGACTTTCAGATTAATGGATTCCCCAGCGGAGTCGCCAATTTGTCGTGGCGGAAAAAGTCATTTGTGCAGACACAACTGACCTCCCTAGGAGTCTAAACTCTCTAGCAACAAACAAGACAAAATGGAGTGATCTTTCTCTAAATATACCTTTTAAAACATGAAAACTACAAGTGTTTAGGCTTACCTTATTCCAAAACGCGGTTGTTGTAGTCCGTCCTTGTCGATCCGGATGAGCTCCTCCTTCAAGTCAATTCCTGCAACCACAAACAATCAAACAATTACCAAGCACTTGCATTTCATATAATAAACCATATATTCAACATGCAGACCAAGGAACACATGAAATAACTCATTAACACAAGCTATTGAGAAAAATAAACCAGTTTGTATTAATAACGAAACAAAGAAACTCTTACAACCTGGCCTTGGTGTTGTGCAAGTTCCTCCTAGGGTCCATCAAGGGTTTTCCTCTACTTTGACAAAGCTCACCCACTTCCAAGTAGAATCAAGCAAAGACAATCTCTCCTCACAAGGTTCTAAATGGGAGTCCTAATTCCTGCAGCATTTACCCAAAGAAAATGTATAGCTCCAACCTCTCCTCCCTCTGGCTCAATGTCTTTATTTATAGTGCTGTAAAGAGGTTATTCAGGTCCACCATCAATGGGATAATCCCCCTCTTTGGGTGGGATAGCTCCCTTATTGATGGGATAAGTTCCCCCTTAATAGAGATACATGAACCAACTGGAGGCGCATCCAATTCATCAAACCGACCTCTAGAAAGTTCTAGAAGTAACCACAAGTAACTTTTTTAAGATGAAACTCGCGCATTTTGCCTTTTACAGAAGGACGCACCTGTCCCTTAACATACAGAGCGTCCAAGGACACACCTTTTGTGAACATGGTGAGCGTCCCCGCAGGTAAGGCTAGAGAGAACCTGCGACCCCAGAGATAAACATATTTTTGACAAGACTTTCTCTCTTTTTTGAGTTTGAGATGGATAGCAGAGGCATAAGACTTGCCTAAGAGGGTAGCATGACTGTTGATTGAGCCATACTAACTGTAAATAGTCATGGTGACATTTTTTAGTGTAACAGTACTTGTATGCAATATTCTTCACCTCTTCTCTTGAGCATATTATAGTTAGAAATTTGTTGTCAATGCATGAGAGATGAGATTTTATAAGCTAACGAAGGGTCAACAATCTTGACCACCTTGAACTAGTTAATTGCAGCTCATGCCTTCACTCATTGAATGTTGAAAAGTCAAATCATGGAGGGTGATGATTTCAGTGAATGCAAACAAGAGTTAAAAGAAGAATTTTTTGCAAAGGACAGGTCACCACAACACTCCAATCCATACCATTTCATTGTTGAAGAAAAAAACAAATATAGCATCCTCTCCATTTTCACAAATCTACACTACTCCCTTTGAGCCCTAGCATCATCATCCAATCTCTTTTCATAATTTCTCGTCACTCCCACATAGTTAGAAGACTTTGAAGGAAGAAGGAATGACTACTACAGGAAGGAAGAATGGTGCTACAAGAAGGAAGAAAGGAAAAAATTTGTTCTAAAACCAAAAATGACAGTGCCTAAGAGATACCTAATCAAAACAGATAACTCTAAGGCCATTATGCAATCATATAGACCACAAGAGTGAAGAAGGAGGCAACAAAAGGAAATGAGGAATCCTCGATCACAACAGAACTCAAAGGGTCTTAATGAAAATATTATTTCCATGGAAGCCCACTATTGTTATTATTGTGCCCTTACATTATTATTGTTATGTCGGCTCTAATTATATCATGACACCTTAGACTCCTATATATAGAAAGGAGGTCTTGTCATTTGTGTCATCCAAGAATTATTCATTTATGTAATGTAAAGGAATTTGCCCCCTTGAAGAGGTTGAATTCTAAGGCACTTAACTATATTTTCTATCTTTTTTTGAGCTAGTTTCATAAGATTTGGTATTAGAGGTTTGGATTCTAGGGTTTCGTTGCTCCAAATAGGTCATCATGTCATTTTTTCTATAAATGTTTTCTATGATGTTTTAGAAGCGAAATAAAAAACTCATTTGAGAAGAAATCGCACTAAACCTCGGGTCCAAATTTCAGAGCTTTTCGCGCTGTATTTGCGGAGATATGATCTGAGGAAGTTGGTCCTTTTTGAAACTCCTGAGTTACATTCCAAACAGGTGACGTGGGGAAAATGTCATAACTTTCTCTCTGAGCATTGGATTGAAAGTTTGTAGGAAGGTATAGAAAGATGATGGGCTGCATTTTCTTCTATATATTCTTTAGAGCCAAAGGTCGAAACAGTGACACATGGCATGTCTTACAAGTTCACTCTACTAAACGAGTCTATAATCAAGTAAGTGTGGGAGATTTGGCATAACTCTTCCTTGGAGAATCCAATTTGGATCTGACTGGTGGCATTGGAAGGAGGACAGAGAGGGCTACTACAAGTCACAATTTCAGAATTGGAAGAATCGAAATTACAAAGTTATAGTCATTTCAAGGTCAAGCTCCTAAAATCAAGAAAAGGCATTGATCTATATTTCCTATCTTTTTGTGAATTGGTTTCATAACATTGTCCAACCAGAACGGATAAACAAAGCAAGGGATGAATGGAAGAAGGATGAAGAAGTATGGCTACTTATTCAAAAGTTGCAAAAGATCCCAATTCAAACAATATTTCCAGAACTTGAAGAGGAAGGAAAAATCACATTAGAACTTAGAGCAGTCATAGAAACAAGAACCCAATAGCTAGGAAATAGATTAATTTCAGAGTATCTCATCAGGTGGAAGAACTTACCCATTGAAGATTCCACATGGGAGGACAATATTTTTATACAGAAGCATCAAAAACTACTCAAGCATTGAGGACAACACTTTTTGAAGGAGAGGGGCATGTTAGGCCCCTATACTACTAGTGTAACCCCTTATTGTTATTAGTACAACCCCATTATTATATTGTTGTGCCCATGTAGTGCCCATGTAGTCCCCATAGAAGCCAACTATTGCTATTATTGTGCCCTTACATTATTATTGTTATGTCGGCTCTAATTATATTATGACCCCTTAGACTCCTATATATAGAAAGGAGGTCTTATGATTTGTATCATCCAAGAATTGTTCACTTGCGTAATGTAAAGGAGGTTGCCCCCTTGAAGAGGCTGAATTCTAAGGCGTTCAACTATCTTTTCTATCTTTTTGTGAGCTGGTTTCATAACATAATCATTGAGTTGCTTGGATTAAGTTGAAAATAGTAACAAGAAATGCTAAAAATAACATTGCTATAAATAGTATTTCGGGATATATTCCAATTTTAATTTGTCCTTGAATTAAGATTCATAATTAAAATTCCAATTTAGTTTCACTAGATCTTTGAAAAATAATTAATTAATTCATCTTGAGTTAATTGGTTGGCATTATCTGCTATTGGCTTGGGAAATTCTTGGTTTATGAAGTTCTTGAAACAGTTTGAAGAACTAATTGTGAGTTCAGTTAGTTAATACATGCAAGCATGCAACTAGTGTTCTCGAGATAGCTAAATATTCTCTCATAAATAACTCATTCATGTCTGTTTAGACAAAGGTCGAGTCAAGATTAAAGGCAAGGACAATGTACTATCAGTTGCTAGAATATTCCCATGTGAATATCTCTTGTATGCAGAAGGAATTCATTCCTTGAGGATTACGCAGTTACTACAGAGGTTAGTAGTAGTGTGTGAGGTGAGAATTACACAAGTTGCAGCTGAAGGACCCAAGAGAAACTGCACAAGGAAATAGGAGGCTTGGAGGACAGAGGGAAGGCATATGTGTTTTCTATTCTATCTATGAGCAAGAGTGAGGGATTGTACTGAGAGTTGGATAGCTTGTGAGCTAAATCTTTGTGTAATCGTGAGATAATTGCACTTGTATGATAATACATATAGCATGGTTTTTAGCTCAAGCTTTCTCGAGAGTATTCTTCTATGTTTCATGTGTGATTGATTCATCTTCTCTATTATATGTGTTCTGTTTGATCTTGTTCAAAATCGATTAAGCTTCTGCAAGTTTGATTGTAGAAGTAGATTAAGTATTTTGCTTTAGTACATTGCATAATTAGTTTAATCTACAGTAAGAATTTCTGCATGGTATCAGAAAAAAGGTGATGAAATCGTTGAAGAGTATACAAAGAAGGGAGAAGCTTGAAGTTCTTGATTATAGAAACAAAATTGATTTCTTATCACATCTCAAAATTCACCATTGGCATTCAATGGCTTAAGACTCGATAATGCCCTGGATGGTAGCTCGAATTACATAGCATGGAAGGATCACATGGAAGTGGCATTAGAAGATAATGGTTTGAAGGACTTCATTGATCAAGAAGTTCCCAAGCCAACAGCAACTAATGCCCAAGAATTGGCGAAGTGGAAGAAATGTGTGGTGAGAGCGAGGAGGATTCTTATCAAGGGAGTTCAAGACCATATTTTCTCGAGTCTCCATGGGAAGGAGACTCCATTTTCAATGTGGAAGATATTGAAGGACATATTTCAAAACAACAACGACGAGAGGAAACTAGCATTGAAGGACAAGCTTTGGAAAATCAAGTGTGAAAAGGGCGACAAAATCTGTACATATCTGAACAAGCTCACCACCTGCAGAGATGAGCTTGGAAGTGTAGGAATCAAAACAACCGATGATGATATAGTGAGTGTTACTCTCCATTGTCTTCCTAAGAGTTGGCATAGTTACCAGGACTCAGTGAATGGAAGAGAGAAACTTCCAGATTAGGAATGATTGTGGTTGGATCTGGTGCAGGAGGAGATTAGGAGAAGCACCATAGATGGTTCTTCATCTAAGCATGATGATGAAGAAAATATAGCCTTAGCCAGTAAGGCAAGGAAGGGGAAAGGGAAGGCTTCCCATTCCAAATCGAGCTCTTCCCATGGTGGGAAGAAGATTGGCAAATATAAAGTGAGATTCTTTAATTGTAATGAGGTGGGCCATTATGCAACTAATTGTCCATTGAAGAAATCCAAGAAGGGATCTTCAAAAGGATCAGATGGTGAGGCACTGGCATTATAGTTCGAATTGGATTTTACCTTCATCGCATGTATGGTTTCATCAATGGTGGGTTGTGTTTGTTACCAAGACAGTGGTGCCTCATTCCACATGACCGGTGATAAGAGTTTATTGAGTACCTTGGAGGAGAAAGACCTCTAGATGTGCATCGAGATGGGCGATGATGGAAAGTACCGTGTTTTAGGTGAAGGTATGGTTTTGTTTCAGAGGGAGCATGGAGCTCCTCTCACCCTGACTGATGTAAAATATGCGCTTGGACTAAAGAAAAACTTGGTATCGGTAACGATGCTGGAAGACAAAGGTTATGATGCAGTCTTCAGTAATGGAAAGGTGTTCCTGAGACACATAGCCATGGGTCAAACCAAGAGGATTGGGATTCGAGTTAATAATCTCTAGAACCTGGAGGTAGATGACTATGCTGCATTAAGTTCCAAAGCATAATTGGTGCAAAGCCAAGATATTGGCGAGTTATGGCATAGACGGTTGGGACACTTGCATCATGGGGCCTTGAAGATAATGCAGCAGATTTCTACTGGACTTCCCAAAGGTAATCTTGAGCAAGTGGACACATGCAAAGGTTGTACCTTGGGTAAGTATGCAAAATCTTTCTTTCATGATCGAGAGAGTCGAGCTAAATAAATCTTGGAGTGAGTTGATAGAGTTGTGTGTGGAAAATTCTCAACAACGTCCACTGCTAAACAAAGGTATTATGTGATTTTCATTGATGATTTTTCTCATAAATGTTAGATCTATTTCACAGAGAAGAAGGATCGAACCTTCTCAAGGTTTTGTGACTTCAAAGCCTTGGTTCACAAAGAATCACGAAAGAATATCAGGGCCTTGCGAAGCGACAATGGTGTAAAGTATGTCTCTCAAGAGTTTAAGGACTTTTCTGCTGCAGAAGGAATTAAATGGAAGTTGACGACACCTGATAACCCACAACAGAATGGGGTGGTCAAGAGGAAGAATAGAACGATTACGGGGGTAGCTAGGGCCATGTTGCATGACCAAGGCCTACCACTTCATTTGTGGGTTGAGGCATGCAACACAGTGGTTTACTTGTAGAATAGAAGCCCGCATCATATACTTGGGATGAAGACACCAAAGGAAGCTTTTTCCAGGAAGAGACCAGATGTTGGTCACATCAGGATCTTTGGCTCATCGGTTTATTTCCATGTGACCAAAGATGGTTAGAAGAAGCTAGAGTCAACAACAGAGTTGGGAATACTTGTGGGGTATACTAATACTCCCCACAACTATCAGGTGTATTTGCCTACTAGTCAGAGGACAATGGTTCGTAGATATCTTAAGCTCAATGAGCTGAAGGCCATGCAAGTTTCCCTTGAGAGGGAGCTCAAGTTGCAGGCAGAGGAGGAACTTTTGGTTCCTAAGGAGGAGGAGCATTAGACTGATGTGGAGTAGCCGCATGTAGAGGTTCCAGGAGTGGAGACATCCACTCATGCAGAGTCTTCCGGAGAGGGGTGGAAACGCACAAGGGACAGTGACAAATTGTTGATGGATGTGAAAGAGAATGCGAGAGAGCCATCTTCTGAGTGCAGACAAAGGAGGTCACTTGAGTGGTACACTGGTTACATGGCCCTTGTTGGGGAATGTGTAGAGACCGAACCACCTTCCTTTGAGGAAGCAATGTAGCAACTGGTTTTCGTTGATGCTATGGTGGAGGAGTATGACTCCATAGTTTGGAACAGTGTTTGGGATGTGGTTCCAAGATCGTAGAACAAGTCATTTGTGAGTTCCTATTGGTTTTAAAAGGTAAAGCAAGCTGTTGATGGTAGTGTGGAGAAACATAAGGCAAGGTTTGTTGCCTATGGTTTCTCACACGATGAGGGGATCGACTATGATGAGACTTTCCTCTTGTAGCAAGATACTCATCTATTAGATCAATGTTGGCACTATAAGCACATATGGGTTGGAAGATCCATCAAATGGAATGAAGACTAAATTTCTTAATGGAAAGATTGAGGAAGAGGTGTACATAGAGCAGCCGGAAGGATTTGAGACCTTCAGTCATGAGTCGCATGTGTGCCAACTCAAGAGAGCTTTGTACGGGATGAAGCAAGCACCTTGTGCTTGGTCACCAGGATCTACAACTACTTTACTGGGTTGGGATTAACAAAGAGTGAAGTGGATGCGAACTTGTACCACATCAAGGTGGAAGGTAATTAGTTGATCATTGTTATTTATGATGATGATTTGATAATGACAGGTGATTATCATTTGATCATGTCTTGTAAGGAGGACCTTGCAACAGAGTTCGAGATGAAAGACATGGGTCTCATGCACTACTTTCTAGGCATGTAAGTATGGTAGAAGGATGGGGATGTGTTTGTGTCTCAAGGAAAGTATGCCAATGAGATACTGAGGAGATTCCACATGGAGAAGTGTAAGCTCATTCAAACTCCTCTAACAGGTAACTGGAGGAAGGGGGATGCTACTTTAGAAGAAGTAGTAGAATTTACTATGTATTACCAACTTGTGGGTTCACTAATGTACTTAGTGAACACACGACTAGATTTGTGGTTTGCGGTGAAACAACTGAGTCAAGCTATGGTTCAACCTACCAAGCTGTTTTAGAAGGTAGTTGTTAGTGTCTAGATTTACCTCAAGCTGAAAAGGTAGGATCCAGGGCCAACATCAAACCACGCTCAGCCTGGTAGCTAGCCCTACCAGGTCAGGAGAGGGCTCTCTTTGGGTCAATCTCAACAAATAATGATCTATGGGGCTTGAGATGACTGAAATATCTTCTAATTTTAGGCTAAGTATATGTACAAAAGAGTTGTTTTGATGAAATGGAGATTTATTGGCTCAAAGAGAAAGACACATTTTGGGGTGTGGGGATTGAGGCTCAGTTCTGCAGAGATCACGATGGGGCAAGGTAGGAAACCGTTTTGGCACTTAAATTTTAATGAGGTGGAGGGAAAATACAGGTGAGGTGTTGAAGGGGGCAATAGCAATAACAAATCCTCCCTAAACAGCTGAAGACATCAAACAACTAAATCAAACTTCAAGTACAACATTGCACTTTCAATGAATTCTACTTAGACTCTTGTTTGCTTAATTTAGAAGAAATAAGATAGAAATGCAATCACATAAGAAAATTCACAATCACAAAGAGAAGCACTGTACCAATACAAATTACCACATGAATCCCAAAGAGTGCTGCAAATCCCGGTCTCAATTCCTTAGCCAAAATATTGAAAATGAATGTACAATGAAGCTCAAGGCTTACTCAAGAGTCCAACCAAGCTAATGACTGAAAAATAACATAATATAGACAAACATAGCTCATCCTTGCCTCTAGGGGTCAATCTCACAAGTTTAGGAGCTGATCCAACTAATTCTAAAATGAGAACTAGAATCTAGGCAACATAATAGCATGCCTCTAGAAACAAGGGAACTGATTCATTTAGTTTCAAACAACCTCTAAACTAATGAATCTACATCTACAAGTGAAAATCCAACATATTTAAATCATAATCCATCAATGTTCATCAAATTACATCATAAATTTACCATTAGGAAAGTGAAAAAGTCAAACTAGGTGAAGCTGGGCGAAAAACAGAGCAAGACTTGGTTAAACTGGCATTTTTTCCTCTCTGTGCCACGCCTGATTCTCTATGCATAGCTCCTGTTTGGACCCCCTTTTGGAGGCCTTCCTGATGTCCAAATGAGCTATAGGTATGCTTGATGGAAAGGTCTTCCTGTCTAATTTCCAACCAAAGTGGAATTTTTTAATTTGGCCTCCATTTTCCCCCCAAAATGTCCATTCTCCCAACACTGCTTCCTGTGTGTCAAAATAGGGGCAGTGAGGTCATTTTTTGAGTGTTTTTTGACCTTTTGAGAGCTCAAAACCTGCACAAATTTCTTGGCCATAGGTAGAAAAGTGTAATTTTGCATGACAAATCCAAAAATGGTGAGTTTTTGAAATTTGGAGGCCTCTAGCAAAAGCGAGCACCACGTGGCGCGGCGCATACGGCAGAAAAACCTGTTTTTTGTGCCAAAAATTTGCAAAATTACAAAAAGTGCTCCAAATTTCTTGAAATTTGGGCTAAGTCTTCTCTATCAAGTGTTGTGATGGGCCAAGGAAGCCTCAGCCAAGATCTAAAGTCCTTCATCCTCTTTTTGCCTCCTTGATGCTCTCTTCAACTTTGCTTTCAAATTCCTGATTCTTGCTTGGCACACCAAGTTCCGGGACAAATAATGATATGAAAAATTTCTAAGCATATTCTTCTCATTTATTGAATTCTTTAGCTTCCTCTCCAAGTTGATATTGACTCTTTCAAGCCATGACTCCCTATCGGCATTGATCTCTTGCTCCAAGGAAGTGAACTCCACCCTCCTCCTTCGGGCAGCTTGGCAGTTTTGCCGAATGTTTTGTAACTCCATAACCACTTGTTGATCCTCAAGCTGCTTGTTCCTCTGCTCCAAATACTGTATAGTCCATTGGGCTCTATCCAAGTTGGTGGACAAGGCATCAATGTCCGCCTGCTGCTCCTTGATGATCTCTCTAAGGTTTTCACTTTGTGGGCCCATGTCAGTATCATCACCCTCAATGAGGATGAAATCAGTCTCTCACTCGCCTGATGGTCCTTCCTCCTGTAGAGGCCTCTTGCCTCAGTCCTGAACCTACTTTGTTGACGAAGGAAGGGAGGTCCCTTCCACCCTAGGTGGAGATAACACTCACTTTACTGCTGCAAACAACCGTCTAGTACTCCTCTAATAGGAGATGAACATTGGCACACTAGTGGTCTCATGGCCCTCATGCTGATAAGAGGGTCCACCTGTCTCATGCCCAACCTCTGAAGGTCCCTATGAAGATCTGAAAAACTCACGAGAGATGAAGTCATCCCAAGTGATGCAATGTAAACCAAGCTGATGAACAACCACAATTTTGATGAGAGAAAAATGATAAATATTGTTGAACTACTGCTGAGGGGTCTTGTGTTGTACAAGGGTGGTCGTCTTCTCTATGTTTTAGCATATGAAATAAGGAATGTTCATCATCTGTACCCGAGTAAAATGCATCATCAGCCTGATGTGATAATCATACAAGCAGGAGAACCGGCCCTCATAGGTGAAATACTTCATGATGAGTTTCACTAAAGGAGCATATTCATCCTTGAGGTACCGAAAAGGAAACACTCTCTTGAGCTGTCTCAAAAAACCAGGTTTGATGTATGGTTCATAGTGTTGCCGGTCAGTTTTCTACCTCTTGTTCCATGGTTCTCCAATGTTTGGTATGCCGGTTGCCAATGAAATGGTTTCTGGTGTTAATCTAAAAGTGACACTAGCAAGAGTAGCTTGATCACCATGTAAATGCAACACAAATAAGCAGGCCAACTCATGATGAAATTGAAAATTAGTATCCTTCTCGCAAAATTCATAACATGGCTGATACTGGAAACAAAATATGGCAAGAGGGTAGGCCTGTAACTCGGCAAGAGTGGTTGGTTCTTCTCTGATATGTCTGCCACCTCTATGACGCTTCCTGGGTGCATGCCCTTCCGTGGGTGAGTCACTTTACGTCTCCTCTTGATAATCATATGAAGGATGAGATTCCATAACTTCTGGTAGACAAATTGTCTTGGAGAAATAGGTGTTGATGTGCCAAACTGTGTTGGACTGCCTTTGATGATTGTTTGACCTTTGCTACCAAGGGAAAACAGTGAAATGAGGGAGTATAAGGGGAGGGAAAAATAGTGGGAATTTTGGGACTGTTGGGATAGATTTAGTTAGGGAAATATGGGATGTTATGGGAGTTTTTGTATAGGGTTAGGGTTTGGGGTTTGTATTTGGGTTTTAGGAAATAGGAATAGGGGTATATGATTAGTGAATTAAGGGGTATGTAAACTTGGGAAATAAGGGAAGCAAGGGGAGTATGGAACTAGGGAGTGATGAGGTGGGGGGATACTTGGTAGTAAAATGACCAACACAAAACCCTAGCAGCAATCTCCTTTGACAACTTTGAAGGGATAGGGTTTGCTTTCCTTAACACACTTCACCATTCATCAAACACCATCAACAACCATCAATCTTGGATGAAAAACGATAAGAGAAGTTCAACCTACTTGTATCAATGGAAATGCATGCGTTTTGGGTGATTTTGGAGAAAATTTGGCAATTTTCAGGCTTCCTGGCTGTGTGTGTCGTGCAGCATACCCAATGTGCCACGCCTAATATATGCACCACGCTTGTGCAAATTTGAACTGCAGTTTGAGGCCCAGTGCGCTGCGCTGGTCACTAGGAGCGATTTTCACCCAATTTTCTCTCTTTCTCAAAAAAATCACTTTGCCTTGCTTCTCCTCTGCAAATGAACTCTTCAAATGATAAAATGGCTTATAAACAAAGAGCTTTTAAATTTTTGGCTCATCAAACCCACTTTTACAATGTTTTTAAAATGACTTTATTTTGAACTCTGTTTTTTGGACTTTTTCACTGCATTTGGGCTTTGTGATGAACAAAATAACCTCTGATTTTCTTGTCTTGCAGGTGTTGAAGCTTCTGGGGCTAAGGAAAGAAACTAGGGTGCAGATGAAGAAATTTACAATGCGGGAAATAAAGTTTTCATGATTTTTACAATAAAGGCTAAATACTCGGTTTTTTCCTCAAAACGGAGTTTTGAGGAAAAACACATTTTCGAACACTTGGTGATGAAATTTATTGATGTTACAACCTCCTCATGGCCTTCTGGTAATTATTGGACACTTTAAAAAAATTTTTGACAAAACCCTAATGAAACCCTAGACCTAATCGACCATGAAACCCTAAAGACAACTTTTGCAATTTTCGAGATTAAAGGAGACTCTATATGTTTTTAAATGAACAAACATGAGCCAACAGGTAGATAACATGAGGGAAACTATAGGAATTCCACTACCGTTAGATGATCTATGCACCTAATGGAATGCGAATGACTGAGCGGGACACCTAATATGAAATGCAACACGAGGATTTGATCTCTGACGGAGGGATGGAAATACCAACTCTAACAGTAGCTAACCATGTTTTGATATACCTCAGAGGCACATCTCAGTATGGATTATGGTAAAGAAAGAAAAAGGGAGTGAAGCCTCAGGGCTTCACAGATGTAGATTGGGCAGGGAGTTCATGAGATTGAAAGAGCACATGAGGGGGAATTTTCAACCTTGGTTTAGCTATAGTTTTGTGGTACAACACGAAACAGAGGTCAGTTACACTTAGCTTAGTAGAGGTTGAATACATGGCTACGATTCACGCAGCATGTGAGGCCATTTGGATGCGGAGAATTCTAGTTGAATTGTTTGATGATAGGATGGATCCAACTGTGATCTATTGTGATAATCAGAGTTGTATCAAACTCTCTGAGAATCCAATATTTCATGATAGGTCCAAGCACATCAATATCTGGTATCATCATCTTTGAGACTGGGTGGTGAAGAGGATCATGTTGTTGCAATACATTTTGACTCACGAGCAAGATGCTTACATTTTGACTAAGGCATTGTCGAAGTGTAAATTCGAGTTCAATAGATACACGATCGGGGTGTTAGACAATCCCTTTCTTGTTGAGTGGGAGTGTTGAAAATAGCAACGAGAAATGCTAAAAATAGAATTGCTATAAATAGCATTTCGGGATATATTCCAATTTCAATTTGTCCTTGAATTAAAATTGAGAATTAAAAATCAAATTTAGTCTCACGAGTTGTTTGAAAAATAATTAATTAATTCATCTTGAGTCAATTAGTTGGAGAAAATCAGACATGAAGTCTTTGTGAAGACATGCAATAGTTATCCCTTTGATTGAGGAAGATATCACTTAATTAAGGAGATAAGGATGACTTGTATTTGAGTTGTAATTAGTTAGCTCAGTAAACTGAGTTAACTCCGGTTAAATTATTTCCAAACAGTTTGTGGAACTAATTGTGCATTTGGTTAGTTGATGCATGCATGCATGCAACTAGTGTTCTTGAGATATCTGAATATTCTCTCATAAATAACTCATGCATGTCTGTTCAGAAAAAGACCGAGTTAAGATTAAAGGTAGGGACGATGTACTATCAGTTGCTAGAGTATTCGCATGGTAATATCTCTTGCATGCACAAGGAATTCATTCCTTGAGGATTGCGCAGTTACTATAGAGGTTAGCAGTAGTGTGTGAGGTGAGAATTACACAGGTCGCAGCTGGAGGACCAAGGAGAAACTGCTCATGGAAATAAGAGGCTTGGAGGATAGAGGCAGCGCATATGTGTTGTCTATTACGTCTATGAGTAGCAGTGAGTGATTGTACTGAGATCGCGTTAGACTGTGAGCTAAATATTTGTGTAATCATGAGATATTTCCACTTGTATGATAATACAGATAGTGCAGTTTTTAGACGAGGCTTTCCCCAAATTATTCTTCTATGTTTCATTGTGTGATTGATTCATCTTCTCTGTATATGTGTTCTGTTTGATCTTGTTCAAAATTGATTAAGCTTCCTCAAGTTTGATTTTAGAAGTAGATTACGTATTTTAGTTTAGTACATTGCATAATTAGTTTTATCTATAGTAAGAATTTCTACATATTAGTCTTCTTATTCCCAAATCTACATTGTTGGACCTCCTTTTTAGCAAAGAAAGGTCAATTTCTGTTATTTTTTAGAGCATGTTAACAAACTTCAGTCGAGTTGGTTCCACTTTCATTAGATCACAAAAACATTCTAGTTCATATCAAAAGCTACCCCATTTCATTTTCACTTGATTTGGTTAGGCATTTTTTAGATTTACTAGGTCAATAGTTCTCGAATTTCTAGCTTTTCAACTAGTAACATTTTTTATTTTTTTGGATGGGTTATCAAAGGTATTTTTGAGTGATTCCACTTGCAATAGGGACCTAAGACATCCTATTTAATAACAAAATTTGTCCCATTCAATTTGGATTTGATTTGCTTGGTCGTTAAACCCTTACCAATTTCATCATTTCACAAGGAAACTTCTCCAAGCTTTATGAGCAAATCCATCCATCTCCCAACTTTGGTTTTATGTTTTGAAGTGGTCCAAAGAACTACCTTGCCTCATTCCATCAACCAACCATCATCCCTAAGCTTTCCATCACTTCCAACATCCATCTTTTTTCTCCCGACTCTATCTTGTAGGTTTTTAGGTCATCATGTAGGTTTTTAGTACATTGTGTACGTTTTCGTGTAGTGGCCTGTTTTGAGGCCGAATTGAGGGAAAACCTTCAGGAAGCCACACAAGGTCACCTAAGGGTCTCCAAAACCTTCCAACTATCAACCATCATCTCCAAGCCTCCTATCACATCACCAAAAGAGATTAGCCTTCACACTCTCACATGAAGAAAGACAAAAATAAAAAGAGATTTATTTTATTCATTTATATGCACAACAGTAGAAGGTTTGATGGGGAATGTGCATGCTTAGGAAAATTGGATTTCATACATGTTACCTTAGCATTCTTTTGAAGCAAAGCCTCTTAGCAATTAGTTATAAAAATGTGTGTTTTAGCATTTGATTTCAATCTCTTTCCTTGTACTTTCTTTCTTGCAATAAGTTAAGGTTCCATTTCGAACATTTCATTTTCTACAATTAGTTTAGGATTTGGGATTAGTACATGCACTTCATTACATCATGACAGAAAATGAAGGACACATTGTATCTTACATATATAGTGTCTATACCTCTTAAGTTTGTAAGAACCTCGGGTTGATAATTAAAATTGGTAGCCTAAGTAGTTGCAGCATTCTTGTTGCAATACCAATGCTCATGATTACCTCAAATATCTATCTATATATATATATATATATATATATATATATATATATATATATATATATATATATGTATATATATATATATATATATATATATATATATATATATATGTATGTATATATATATATATGTATATATATATATATATATATATATATATATATATATATATATATATATATATATATATATATATATATATATATATATATATATATATATATATATATATATATATATTAAGATCATATGCTAATATATTCATTCCGAAGCATACATAAAAGAATGTGATTATGGGAACTAATTTATTGGAACCAATATATACTTCGAGTTTTACTACGGTGAGGTTTCACTCCATAGAATTAGAAAATGATAAACTGAGTATGTTGCATGGTTATAGTAAGTAAATAAAGTATATCACGGAACCCAAAAAGGAAGAATTCCATTTAATGTGAAAAATACTATAAGTGAATTTTGTCAAATAAGCACTCTTTGACAATTTGGGTTTTGTCTCTTGGGAGATTAACTAATTCGCAAGTCTCATTCCTCTCTATGTCAATAATTTCTTGATTCATTGCATCAAACCAATGTATTCCTTTTAATGCTTATTCAAAATGGGTTTCTTGAGATGAAAGAAAGGAAAACACATTCTACTCATCAAGCTCATGCTCCTGCTTATATTATTCTCTCATGCTTCTAGTTTTCTGATTGTCTTTTAAATTCATTGAATCATTGTTGGATTCGCTGTTGGGATATGTATCATTTTTAGAGTGATATGGCTCTTCCAAACCCTTCAATATTAGTATTTGTGGTAGATGAATAGGCTGATTTAAAGCTTCATCAATTTATCACAACAAGATTTATTTTAAAAAATATAACATTCATTCTTAAAACAAACTTGTTGGTGACTCTATTGTAAAGTCAATGGACCTTTAATTGTTCACTATAACCTACAAAGATACATCTTTCACTCCTATCATCAAGCTTATTTCTTAGTTTCTCATGAACATGTGTAAATTTTACAAATCCAAAAACTCTAAAGATACATTTACCTTCTTACAATCCCATTCTTCTTTAGGTGCTATATCTTGGATATTAGTTGTTCCAAATTTATTGAAAACATAGAATATAATACAAATTTCTTAAGCCCAATGTTCACTCGACAACTTCTTCACAAGAAGCATACATCTGGCCATATTCATGATTAACTAGTTTTTCCTTTTTTCTACTCCATTCGGTTGTAGAGTACATCTTGTTTTGTTCTACATGATGCCTCCTTGTTAGTGACAAAAATATTTGATGTCATTCAAACGATATTCTCCTCCTATGTTTCACGTGAGAGATTTTAAAGGATTTCCACTCTACCTTACATCTTCTCCTATGAAATATTTTAATATAGAGAAAGTATGAGATTTTTTTGAGAAAATAAACCCATATCGTCTTTCTATAATCATCAATAAAAGTCAGAAAATAGGGACTACCATCAATGGAGATTGTTCGCATGGGGTCACATATGTCTCTATGGACTACCTCGAAAGGCTCTTTTTCTCTAGTGAAAGATGTGACAAAGCTATCTCTTCTAGGCTTTGCTAGGATACAAATATGCTATCTCTTCTAGGCTTTGCTAGGATACAAATATCATAGATACAATAATTTTCATTAAGAATAGGGAGACTAGTGGCCACAAAATGTTTCTGAAGCATACTTAGACTCTTTAAGGGAATATTCCCATACCTAAAATGCAATAACTATAACTCATATATTTTTGACACATTGTGTGCAAATACTGTGAAAGATTTTGACTTCTAAGAGTCAAAGGAAACATCATATTCTTGGTTTTCTTAACTTTTGTTATCAGTCTTCTATTGGGAGGTTTATCATATATATAACATGTGTTCCCTTGTAATATTCCATCATAAATGTGGTTCATCATTTTACCTACACTAATTGCATTATGCTTCATATGTGGAACATAATAAATATTAAGTATATATTTCTATTAATTATGTTTGGTAAGAAAATGGATAGTAGCTTTCCCTTCAACTTTAATATGGGAATGATGTCCAAGAGTAATTTCAGATTATTATGGAAGGATCAATGCAAGAAAGTAGATTTTTGTTACTTTTCATATGATTATTACAACTATTGTCTAGCTACCAAAGCTCCTAGTTGTGACTGTATTCATAAAGATGGTAGGAAAGAAACATTGTTTAAGATAATTATCCTTTATTGTTGGAGAGATGGGAATTTCCTATTTGTTGATGTCACTATTTCTTTCTCTATTCATGTTAATAATGTGAAAATTTCTTGCATTAATAAAATTGGACATTATATTTGCTCCATATTCTCCTTCTCTATGTTTGGTTTTGTGTAGGTCTTGACTGTTGTGCTACATGAGGATGTTTTGATTTTCCTATGTCTCATACCATTGCTTAGCTTGCTTCTATCTCCATATTTCTAACTCTCCCTCTTCCAAGAGATATTTGTGTTTCGAAAGCTTATTCCATGGGATATTCTACCTTCTTTAGTGTGTTAGAAGTGATCTATTCAACTATTCTACTCATAAAGTTCTAAAATATTTGGATTCCAAAATGGCTCCTACAATCATGTCATATTTCTTGGGCATAATTCAAAGTACTTTTTAAACTCTATTACGATGTGTAATGGTTTCACCAATAAGCTCATGACTCTACTCACTAAGTCGTCAAGTGTGTGATTCATCTTCACTATTTCAAACTAGCTCTCAATGTCTTCAATTTAATACCCTCTAATGTATCACTACCTTGATATGCAACTTTCCAAATATCTTAGGCTTATTTTGTTGTTGATGCACTTTTTAACTTGTTTTGTATCCATTATTTTGATGGTGTCTCATTATTGTCCATGTTTGCTAATGATTCTTGGGTTAGCTCTACATAATAGTTCTCCAGGGTATTGTGCTTACAAAAAAGTCCCCATCCTTAAAAACCACAATTCATAACTTTCCCAAGCAAGATCCAAGTTTATGGCAAAGCAAACCATTTCTTGAATGCCCATGTATGGCTTCTTTTTTCACAATCTCTTTTTCAAAACTACAAAAGAAAATCTCCTTAAAATATATCTTCTTTTAAAAAAACAACTTTAATAAAATCATTTTTTTAAGAAAAATTTAATAAAATCATTGTTTTTTTTTCAATAACAGGCTCTTCTTTAGCAGTGACCTTATATAATAGTGTCTCCACTTCAAAAGAACAAAAACTTCTTTTCAAATTCCTTTTCTTAGCACAAGAAACATGATTTTAGAATATCCAAGGAAATGCTTCAATACAAAGAAGGCTTGATTTTTTGGCTTTTCAAAATTTTTGTTTCTTAAAAAGAACTCTTCAAGAGACTCATCTATCCTTTCACAAAATGTACGTAAACCACTTTGGGAAGATATCATAATCACTTTGGCAAATATTTAATGAGGGGATAACAAAAACCTTTTAATATAAACCAAAATTCATGTTGCCTTAACCTTTTTACTTCGTGGATCCAATTGAATTTAATGCTCAGCCTTTGACATTCTTGTGCTTTGTGGACCCAATTGAATTTCATGCTCTTCCTTTGACCATTTTGTGCCCCGTGCTTCCTATTGAATGTATTGCAACAATTTTTTATAATATCACAGCTAATCTTATTCTAAAAAAATTGCTTCCTTTCTTAAAAAAGGGTACTCCATGTTCTCGGAGTCCTATGTCCCGGGTGGTCACACTCTACTTAGTGATAGGGTGTGATAGTATCCAAAATTTCACAGTTTCGTAAGTTTGTCATTTCTTTGTAGCAATTTGGTTTCTCCAAAAGTGCGAAGGTTTGTTGCTGTTGGACTTAGGACCACCTCATGACTTCTGTTATCTGTCTGTGAATACAAAAAAAATGAAATGTTTTTCTCTTTGGAGTTTTATGCAACTTGGTGTTCGCAAACCATGACAAAGAATGTACAGATAATAAACAGAAAATGAATATAAAAATGGAATGGAACACAATAACTCTTCTCATTATTCAAATATTAGTTAAATGAAATTACATATAAAAGAAAGAAAGAAAAACAATAAATGATTAGAGAAAGATCCAATTAAAATCAACTAAACTCGCATCAAAACAAAACAATCTATCTCATAATGTATCGGGCTACCAGAGTTCATTAATATAAAGATGCTTCATTTCTAGTTGATCAATGATGATAGCACCAAAAAAGAGTTCATTAATATAAAGATGCTTCATTTGTAGTTGATCAATGGCGATAGCACCAAAAACCTACGTGTAGGACTTGCAGAATTTCATATAAACAATGCCCCTATAAACAATTCTCCAACCAAAAGGATACCTGGCACTGTGTTTTTCAAAGCTCTCATCTTTAGTGTTTGAAGGATCGGTGTGAACAAGATTTTCAGAGTTCTCAACTTCAATGTTGGAAGATATTGAAGTTGAAGAGAGTTTAAAATAATTAATATTACTTTGTATTAATGGAGAAATGGTTACACAAGTTGTAATGTATCTCCTTAGTTTAGGATTTGTTCCTAGAGTTTAGGAGTTTGGTTGCAACTTCCTGAGTTCTAGTAATGTACTTAATGATGTAATTTCTCATTTGATGGATGTAGAGTGTACGAAGAGAGTTCTCTTTGTTTGAGTGCAATCTCGAGGTGCAGTAGTCACATGTGAGTTGTAACTCCTTCTTTTTCAATTCAAGTCTGATATAATTTTTTTTTAGGATGCATCATTGATTACAGAATTGTAGTGGTGGTGGAGTGTACAGAAGCATTCGTAGAATCAGGTGGACTGCAGCAACACTTGAAGACAGGTCTTAGATGACTGATCATCTCTGAGCAGAAAATAGGGTTGGTGCAATTTCGTCGCAAACAGTCGCACCATTTTGAGCGGAAGAAAGAGTTGGCGTTGTTTTTTAAGGAATAGTCGTGCCATTTGGCGTGGTTCTAAGAGCGATAGTCATGCCAGCATGCCAGAACGTGCTATTGGCACGGAAAATCAAGCATTAATCGCGCCAATTTCGTACGACATGTCGATTTTGTTTTCGGCGAGGGTATTTCGCTGTCGATAAGCACCATCCTCTTTTTCTTTGGAAAATCTGTAATTTTTTTTTTGCAAATCGCCCTTTCCCAGTGGTGGCGCATTGGAGTTCCAGATCTATTTGGTGGAAATAGATTGGATTTGCCTCGTGGTGGCGCATTGGAGTTCCTGATCTACTCGGTGGCAATAGATCAGATTTGCCCGATGGTGGCACATTGGAGTTTCGAATCTGTTTGGTGGCAGTAGATTGGACTTGCCCGGTGGTGGCGCATTGGGGTTCCTAATCTACTCGGTGGCAGCAGATCGGACTTGCCCTGTGGTGGCTCATTGAAGATACAAATTTTTTTTCTCAGCAAAACAGAGGTTCGAATCTGGTATGTGGTGATTTTTTTTTTAGTGTGTCCTGAAAGTGTACAGTTGGATAGACTTATTCATGAGAGGATAAGAAATTTTATCAATCCAATATGAATCATATCTCCACGAGTTTGGCAAATTCGATGGATCGAATTTCACCAATTGGAAATTCAAGATGTAGAATTTACTTAAAAGTGCAAATGCGTGGTCGATTGTTACAGGAAATGAGCTGAGATCAGGATCAGCGACACAATAACAAGATTGGGATAAAAGGGAGACAAAAGCAAAAGTCATATTGAAGATGTCCATCAAGGACAATGTTATCCCACATATTAGAGACTGTAAATCGGCCATTGAGATTTGGATGACGATCAAAAACCTATACCAGACGCAGAATACAAACCATGTCTTGTCACTCAAAGGCAAGTTGTTTGCATTGAAGATGGAGGAGAATGAGTCCGCTGCTGGATTCATTGCTAGAGTCAAAGACCTGAAGGACTAATTGGGAGATATTGGAGAGAAAGTTTCTAATTTAGATCTGGTCACGATCACGTTGAACGAAATGACTGATGAATACAAGATGTTTATCACGCGGCTGTCAGCAAGGGAGAAAGCCCCTTCATTTGAAGAGCTAATAGGGATTCTGATACAAGAAGAAGAGCGACGACAAAATTTGAAATCACAGAGCAATGACCTTGCTTTGATGGCAAAAAAGAGACAATGTAAAGGGAAGCAGCATCAGCAACTGTAGCACAAGGATAATTTTAGGGGCGAATGTCCGCCCTTTGGCGAAATTAAGGCGTTTTAAATTTTTAGTGGGCGAATATTTTGTATCATAGTACATTTTTACAAATCACCTCAAATAGCTCACCTTATTTTAAGGGAGAGGGTAAAAAAGGTAAATTTAGCCCTTGAAATTAGGACTTACAACCTTCCATTCGCCCATTTTCAAGAATAGGTTTTATTTAAGTGAATCCATTTGCCCATTTTCAAGAATAGGTTTTATTTAAGTGAATCCTATGGGCCAACTACCATATTTATAAAAGAGGTATGGTAAATTAATAAAAATATAAATAAATGAGAGGTATGGTAAATAAATAAAAGATTTCTTATATTTACTCCATAAGTCACCTTATATACATGTAAGGGTGTAAACAAATAAAAATATAAGTAAAGTGGAGGTATGGTAAATAAATAAAACGTTTTTTATATTTACTCCGTAAGTCACCTTATATACATGTAAGGGTGTAAACAAATAAAAATATAAGTAAAGTGGAGGTATGGTAAATAAATAAAACGTCTTTTTATACTTACTCAAAAGGTATGGTAAATAAATAAAAATATAAATAAACTAGACATATCGTAAATAAATAAAACCTCTTTTTATGTTTAGTCCATAACCCTCATTCTATTTATGAAGGCTCAAGAAAGGGGTTTTATTTAAGTGAATCCTATGGGCCAAATACCATATTTGTAAAAGAGGTATGGTAAATTAATAAAAATATAAATAAACGAGAGGTATGGTAAAAAAAAAAAAATATATATTTACTCCATAAATCACCTTATATTTACGAACACTCAAAACATGGGTTATATTTAGGTGAAACCTATGGCCAAAATACTATGGGACAAATACCATGGACTAGATTGTTATTAATACCATGAAAAAGACCATTATTAACCCTAATATTAGAATTAATAAAAACAAAAATGGCACATGGTATTGACCCATGGTATTCACTTGGAATGTAGCCTATTTAAATGGGGGAATTAAACCAGCATGTAGCCTATGCTAAGATTCACTAGGACTTTACAGAGTTTTATTATTTAGTGAAAGACTCACCAAGATCTTACAAGATTTTATAATTGAGTAAAATATTCGCCATGCCTGGTGAGAGTTTCGCCAAAAAATTATATATACATATTATATTATTGATAAAATCGCCTTCCATTTTTCCTATATACCATGGAGATTCGCCCATTTATTATATTTATAAATTTAGGGGGGGTTCTTAAAATTTTCTCTGCTGTAGCAGCAGCAGCAGAAAGGAGCCAACACATTTCAGAACAGACCGTTTAAAGGTATGTTTGCTAATAATTTCCCAGCAAAAAATGTTTTTACTGTGGAAAACCTGGACATCACATAAAAGATTATTATAAGAAGCAGGCAGACGAAGGAAGAAATAAACAGAGAAAACATAAGGGTGACTTTGTTAAGGAAGAAGAGGATCATAGCCACGAACTTTGACTATTTATAGTCGATTGTGCCCTTTCAACTTCAAAGGGAGATGAGGAAGACATATGGTATGTTGACTCAGGTGCATCCTCACATATGACTGGTAAGAAGGATTGGTTTGAATTTCTTGAAGAAACTTCATGTGGGTCGAAAATCTATTTAGGAGATGATAGTGGACATGAGATCGAAGGATATGGTGACATTCGTGTAAAATTACCTAGCGTTGAGATTAGAAACCTAAAAAATGTATTGTATGTTCCGGGAATTAAGAAAAATTTGGTCTCTGTCTCAATGATTACTGATCAGGACATGCAAGTTCAATTCTTTAAGACTAACTATGTCATTAAGGATAACCAGATGGAAACAGTTGCAACATGAGTGCGTGTGGGGAGCCTGTATAGACTAGATGTGAAGAGTATGCCACAGCAAGCAATGGTTGCAGCTAGATCGATAACCGAAAGACTCTGGCATCAGAGATTCGGCCATATTAATCTGTAAGACCTCATCCTACTTCAGAGAAAAGGTATGGTTGATGGACTCCCTGTTTTCCATAATGTTAAGCTGGATTGTGATGGATGTGCATTAGGGAAAATGCATAGAGAAGAGTTCCCTTTGCATGTTAATAGAAAGGAAAGAGACATTTTAGAACTAGTGCATACAAGCATATGTGGACCTATGCAAACCAGGTCATTAGGAGGAGCATATTACTTTCTCTTATTTACAAATGATTGCACTAGATTTTCATGGATATACTTTTTGAGTAAAAAGAATCAATCCTTTCAGTATTTTAAAGAGTTTAAATCCATGGTAGAAAACCAGACAGGAAAAAGGATAAAAATTCTTCGCTCAGATCAAGGGGGATAATACAGGTTGGGAGAGTTCATGGATTTCTGCAAGCATCATGGGATTGTGCAATAGTCTACAGTGCCCCACACTCCACAGCAGAATGGAGTGGCAGAATGGAAGAACAGAACTCTTGTGGAGTGCGCAAGGAGCATGCTTCAAGGTAAGTGTCTATCAAATGGTCTTTCGGCAGAAGCTATTAACACTGCTATGTATTTAAAGAATAGGAGTCCTACTAGATATCTAGGCTTCAAAACCCCTTTTGAAGCATTGTTTGGATTCAAACCAGCAGTGGGTCACTTAAGAATATTTGGGTCAAAAGCTTATGCTCATATACCTAAGGCAGATAGGAAGAAGTTAGATCCTAAAGCCCTGAAATGTATATTTGTTGGATATGGCACTGAGTTCAAGGCATATAAGTTATTTAATCTTGTGACTCACAAGGTTTTTGCAAGCAGAGGTGTCACATTTCATGGACAGGTTGAAGAAGGAAAGAATGACTCTAACAGTGATTGGCACATTCTATTGCTATTGGAAGAAAACAGTGAGGAAGATGAAGAGAAGGAGGAGAAACAAGAAGAATAAGTAAGAGACAATGTAATCAATGAAGATGCAAGCATAGAAAAGGCTTAAATAGACAGAATTGAGGTAAGTCCCCTACCAAGGAGATTAGGTAGGAAGACTCGATTATCTTCTAAATTGGAAGACTATGCATTAATGTCAAAGATTTTAGACATTGTAGAACCTGCAAATTATGAGGAAGCAAGTAAATCTCATGCATGGAGGGCTGCAATGTATGAGGAAATAGAATCAATAAACAGAAACCATATTTGGGATTTGGTTGAATTGCCTGAAGGTAAAACCCCCATAGGATGTAAATGGCTATATAAACCAAAAATAAATGCAGATGGGAGTATAGAGAAAGTTGAATCTAGACTGGTAGCAAAGGGTTACTCACAGAAAGAGGGAATATATTTCGATGACACCTTTGCTCTTGTAGCAAAATTAAACACCATTAGAATGATAATTTCCTTAGCAACAAAACACAAATGGCAGCTACACCAGCTAGATGTTAAGTCTGCATTTCTGAATGATGACTTGAAGGAAGAAATTTATTTATTACAGCGTGAAGGTTCTGTGAAAAAGGGGCAGGAACATCTTGTGTGTAAATTGAAAAAGGCACTTTATGGTTTAAGATAGGCACCGAGATCGTGGTATGAAAAAATTGACTCATTTTTTGTTCAGCATGGCTTTCATAGGAGTTTGAATGATCCAAATCTGTATACCAAGTTTAATAAAGAGAGGCAAATTATTTTGATTTCTTTGTATGTAGATGATATGATCATGACAAGGAATGCTAACAATCTAATCAAAGAAATCAAAAAGCAGATGTCACAAGTGTTTGAGATGAAAGATCTCAGAAACCTTCACTATTGCTTGGGATTGGGATTGGAGGTATGGAAAGATTCTCGACAAACTTTTCTTACTCAAGGGAAGTATGCCAGAAGCTTGCTGGAAAGGTTCAAAATGGAGCAGTGCAGATCAACAGCAACACCATTACAGCAGAACTTAAAGTTGAGTTGAGTAGTGACGACGGTACTAAAGAGGTGGATGCTACCATGTACAGACAACTAGTTGGCAGTTTGTTTGATATATCTCACTACAACTAGACCAGATTTGGCATATTTTGTTAGTGTGTTGAGCGAGTTCATGTCAAAACCACTAGAAAGTCACTGAGTCGCAACAAAAAGTGTGTTGAGTTATCTTAGTGGTACTAGTAATTTTGGCATTTTGTACACTGACACTTCTGATGTTATTCTAGTAGGTTTTTCAGATTCCGATTGGGTAGGTAACTTGGACGATCGATGATCTATCACAGGTTACGAATTCAGCATTGGATCTGGGGTCATAGCATGGAACAGAAAAAAGGAGCACACTGTAGCTCTATCTTCATGTGAAGCTGAGTACCAAGCATTATGTGCAGCCACATGTGAAGCTATCTCGTTGATAAGACTTCTCAATGATGTAGGAGAAGAGTAGAAAGAATCAACTATTATCAAAACCGGCAACGAGAGTACTATCAAGCTTACATACAATCGAGTCTTTCATAAAAATTCCAAGCATATCGATAGTCAAGTTCATTTTGTTAGAGAGAAACAACAGTGAAAAGAGATATGTGTTGAATATTTTAAAACTTGTGATAACATGGCTGATATTTTTACTAAGCCTCTTGGGCGTGTAAAGTTTGAATTGTTTAGAGGGATGCTAGGAGTTCATGATAATCATTTCTCCATTAAGTGGGGAAGTTGAAAATAATTAATATTATTTTGTATTAATGGAGAGATGGTTACACAAGTTGTAACTTATCTCCTTAGTTTAGAATTTGTTCCTAGAGATTAGGAGTTTGGTTGCAACTTCGTGACTTCTAGTAATGTACATGATGTAATTGCTCATTAGATGGATGCAGAGTGTACAGAAAGAGTTCTCTTTGCTTGAGTGCATCTCCAGGTTCCTTTTTCAATTCAAGTCTAATTTTTATGGAGTTTGCTACTCAAAAAGGCCATCTAATATATCTAATTATAAATATGAAAACATAAAATATTAAAAATAATAAAAAAAAAATTATAAATATTAAAATATTAAATATTAAAAAAAATAAAAGATATATTCATTTCCCCTACGGCCTGGTTGCTTCGACGTGAAATGCTCATAAGCACTTTGCCAATGAAAAAAATTAATTGCACAGCACTAAGATTTTCCTGCGCAAGGCAAATCTGTGGTGACATAAAGAGTTCAATGAAACCTTTGCTCTCTTCTATTACCCAGAGTTACGTCTATAGTGACTCTGGCAATGCCTAAAAGGGTTAGGAGTTTGCCAAACAATCAAGAAAAAATCCGGTTATCCGGAATTATCTGGTAGTTTGATGTCCTCATGGTTTAGCGTTCATCTTATGCAACCGCGACAATAATGTGTTTTGTAAATAATTTATTTTACATGACAGCGTGTATTGAGTTTTGGTTATTTGGTTCGATAAAGTTAAGGCAAATGTGGGACATAAAAAATAACATTCTACAAATTTGAGTTGAGCAATGGTGGTTAACCATCTATTGGCATATGCTAAAGCTGAATGTGTTGGATTCAAA
Organism: Pinus tabuliformis; assembly: GCA_031772625.1. Taxonomy (NCBI): domain Eukaryota; kingdom Viridiplantae; phylum Streptophyta; class Pinopsida; order Pinales; family Pinaceae; genus Pinus; species Pinus tabuliformis. The sequence goes on along the minus strand of CM062814.1, from coordinate 189,180,627 downwards.
AGGCAGTTCTGCATAAGAATATATCATCATTCAAATTAATTTAAAATTATGTCTTCTTTGTGTGAGAGTTTGTGTGAGAATTTGATGTTTGTAAATTTTATTTATAAATAATTTAATAAGAAATTAATTAAATTTTTTGAAAGATTATAAATAACATTAACAATTTTGTTAATGGATAGCCATATTTAAATTTTATTATACATAATTCAATGATTAGTATTATGCTTATTATGCTTTTAGTGAGAAATATGGGTTTGTTAATCTTGTGTTATTTCCTATTTGAAACTCTAGTAAATGTTGTTGTTTTTTTTTTTTTTGGTTGATATGTTGTCTTGTTTCTTGTTTTAGCTTTTAATTAGAGAGGAATGGGTTTCAGTCATAATTGATTGTTAGTTTAGATAAGCTTTTAATATTGTTGGAAGAGGTATTTAAATTTAAATAACTTTTTATTGGAATGTTATAATTATTTTTTGAGGAAATGTATGTTTTTCACTACTATATATAAATAATATTATAATAATAATTTGATTTTAAAATTATAATGGGTTACCAAAAAAATCCATCTCTATATTATATTAATGGTTAAAATTTGTAAACGTGTAAGTGGTTAACTTAAATATGTTTGCATTATAGTGACAAAATGCTACACTTATCCCAATTGAGGATGAACTATTTGCTATATTGACTACATGGTTTTTCAAATGTTGTACATTTTCTTCTCTTTGAGACTGCTTCTTTTTAAACTCACCTCTCCTATTTGACACTATTTCTCTTCAATCTCATTGTTCATGTTTGACACTACTACTCATTATTAATAGACTCTCCTTAATGTCTTGTGCATTTGATAGATTTAACTTAATAGTCAATTGTCATTCCCCTTTAATTTTGTGTCTCTCTCACTAGATAATTTTCAATAAATGGATCAAATTGCTTTCAAATGAAATCATAAACAACTTTTAAGTCCTAGATTTGAAATCATCAAAAAATTTGAAGTCCTTGCTTTTATATTAAATCTGTCTCTCTCTTTTTATTCTAGGTAGCATGAATGGATGAGTTCTGTCTTTATTTAATGCTTCACTAGGACCACCCATTTTTTGCAAATTCTCTAGTGTTCCAAATAGTTGCAAAGAATTGAAATAATGATGCCAATTAGAATCAAAATTGAGGTCATTTTAGAATAGGAATGAAAATGGTACTAATTGAAATAATGTTACCACTCCTACTCAAAATCAAAATCATATTTGACCTCATCACCACTTGTATCATATGTGCACATAGTAACCATGTTTCCTATCGATGTGGGATGTTGAAGGAGCATCGCACTAACAACTATGATATGATCTAGGTACTCTTGTCACAGTTAACCAAATATGATTTGATGACAACTAGAACTCACTTTGAAGGTTTGGGTGTTGACTAGAGTGCAACAATGGATCAACCATTCAAGTAGTATCCCAATATTGATTTAAATGTGGATCATGAGATGCAAAAGAGGTTGTCACATATGCCTAGGAGCCTTGAGACATTCCAAGAGTAAGAGGTGACCAAGTAATTGATATTGAAAATTAGAAGAAGCTTTTCACAAAAATAAGTATTTAAAAGAGTCACTTCTAAATGATATTGCATACCAATAAAGAGATTGCCTTAGGATATAAGGCCTCACTTAAAGATCTATGATATAACAAGTTACTTATTTAAAATGGATAACAAAGTCTTGTAGATGTGCACAATAAGTCCACATAATATCTACACTTGTGGATAAAGACTCCACTTCCCTTGTAGTGGTTTTGAATACTCAGAAAGATGCCATGATTGACCTAGGTGCTCAAGCTAGCATTGTCGCCTTGGTATTTTAGTCATGTTATTAGCTAAAATTTTCAGTTAGAGAATTAGCCTAAAGGGAAGTTCAATGTTCAGTTAAGGAAAACACTACAACATTGATCTATATCTCACTTTTGGATTAGTGCATGCTAGTCTGTGGGGGTTCTTCCTGAAATCTTGAAGTCTCTATCCTCAAAAGTCAATAGTAAATGTGCTTCACTTCTACAAAATAGCTCACTATGGTGTCTACTTTCAAAAGTTGTATATTTCTCCAACATTGAAGTTTTGAGTTCTTTTAGGTTCATTATGTATTCATTTTTGTTCCACTTCAACCTCTTTTCCCTCAAATTTTTCAGGTGCAATAAACACCTCATGTTTTCGATTGGTGTCCATGTCAAACAATTGTTGTGTAATTGTTAGGTCTTCCATAGGGGGTCATGCCCTAGGGGTATCCACTGTTGTTAGGGGCATGCTCACAGTGTCTTGTATGATGGTGGAACTAACTAAGAAGTTAGGATTATTTTGAAAGGTCAACTTCGAAGAAGGGTAGGATTATTTTGAAAGCTCAACTCCTAAGAAGAGTTTCTTATGCATATGGGCACCCATGAGAGATTGTCTTTCCTGTTGCTCGTGTTGCAGACTAGTTGTTCACTAAGGACTAAACATAGAGTAAATGAGGTCCTAAGGCTTCGTTTTCTCATTCACCAAAATAACTCATGCAATCATTTTAATACTCTAAAACAATGGTTAATCTTGAAACTCGTTGTCTTTTAAGATAATCAAGATAATTAATTTCTTAAAATAATATGCTTTGTAAAGCATGGTAAGGTTGCACATCCTTTCACAGAGTTATTACAAAGTTTATTAATATGAAATATAATTAAAGGTATAAATAAAATAAATACTAGAGAGTCTATGTCTCTCAGCTAAGTTCTTTTGGAAGTTGAGCTCAATTGGTGTCATACATTTTTTTCTTCAGCCCTATATAGATGTTATAGAGAGTAGACTATTTTGCACATATGTATTATAGATATAGAGCATTTAAAATTTACATTTATAGTATGTTAATTTATAAAAGTCAAATTTTAAATTTAAATATGTTTATTTATTGGTTATTAAAATTTCGTTAATAATAATTGAAATAAAGATAAAAATAAAAAATAAAAATTATAGTAAAATTATTTAAATTAAATTGGTTGAATAATATCATATATATATATATATATATAATATTATTTCTCTCTAAATGTATAAAGAAAAGTACAATAAAATTATCAAAATTTTAATGCATTAAAAAATATATGTTTGATTTATAATTTTGAGATTTTGATATCACTTAAATATGAGTGGAAATTTTATGAAAGTTTTTTTAGTTTTCAATTTTCTTAGTATCATAAAGATAATGTTTTTCTTTATGGCTGATTTTTTTAGAGTTAATTATACTTTTAATTTTTTTAATTACAATAATCAAATCTAAAAAAGTTTTGCAAAATATTTTAGGAAAACAACATTGTGAAGTTTCAAAAACATGAAACATTGGGAGTGAAAACTCTAGCCATATTTAGGGACACAAAAAGGTTGAATGGTCCTCAATATTTGAGGATGGGATTAAATAGATTGATATTAATATCTAAATTATGAAGTAGATCCAATTTTGAAAATTTAATAATAAATTAGGGTAATTAAGTGATGCAGTGTGAAGAAAAATAATTATAATATTAAAGAAAATAATTATAATCTTAAGGGATTGATATAAGATATGATTAAAAATAATAATATTATCATTACTTAAAATAAGGTGAGAAATATATTAGTTAATAATAATTAAATTTTGTTAATTTATATTAATATTAAATTTAATGGAATTAACAAATTGAATGTATTAAATTTAAATCTAATAAAAATATAGTGATAACGAATGATAATAATGGAGAGGAAGATACAATATTAATTATAATATAAACGATATAATGTTTAATGATAATGTTAAAATTAATTGAGCCAAAGTTATTAAATTCAAAATCATAAAAGTATAAAAAATGTATTAAAATTTTTTGGAGAATAACAAAAGCCAATATGGATTATGAATATTATAATTTAATAACAAAGATTATAAATTAGTGTTAAAAATGAAAAGAGAAGAAAGGGATTGAAATGATAGAAAATTTTAAGGGGCAATCTTAGCCCATGGGCTAAATTTAAGGAGTTTTATATTTAGGAGGGGAATTTTTATATTACACCCATTTTCTATAGTTAGTCTACAAGGTATTAAAAAAATAAATAAATATTATATTTTCTGGACCAAAAATAATCGAGTAAAATGTATTTTCACCTATACAAAATTTATTCTAAGCACAAATGGCAATGGCCCTCATTTCCTAGAATGGTAATGGATAGGGGTTATTTCACCCTCTACCATTCATAGAGATCAGGCCATTGTTGAATTTGCCGCATATTTTAAACTGTGTATCTAGAAACTGCTACTTTTCCCTTCATGAAAAGCCTATGTAGTGGAAATTCATTTTGGGTTCCCTTAGTATGCCATGTTGTGCTCATTGAAATCTTGGGCTCTGGCTTGTGTTTTATTGGAATATAAATAGTTGTTTCTAGTTGTAATCTCACCACATAATTGTGTTAGTTCACCAAGTATTGAAGTAGTGGTTGGATCTCATCAAGAAGTCGAAGGATGGAGGGTTGGACTAGAGGTATGTGTCTCTGAATCTTTTAGGACCTTTTGGTTTCAGGTTATTTCGTGATTTTTTTCTGGATTTTTAATTTACTTATTTTTTTGTTATAATCTACTTCATTTATACCATAACTGAGCCCTCCTTAGTTAGAAATACTTCTTGTTTATGTTCTATGGTATATTCATATAGTCATAAGTTTGTGGATTGTTATGATATGGTATAAGGCTCTTCACTTGATACTACTACACCAAGCCCTCATATCTAGTGATATGTCTTAGTCATCAGTTTTCATCACACTATGGGAACCACATTATTAACTAAACACACATTATTAAGGTAGGTGTCATTTTTGTATCACTTTCCTAATCGTGGCTATAAGGGCACTCCTAATCCTAGCTATAAGGTAACATAGCTATTGGGAGTGGGAGATCTAATTGCATATCTATTGATTGAAGGAGCTAGTCACCCAAGCATATACATCTCAAATTCCTAGCTATAAGGTCACTCACATAATCCTAGCTATAAGGTGTCTAGAGTAGTTTAAAGTATAAATTTGATGATAGATTTTTTATTCCATATTATTAGTTTCATACAACTTTTCTATGCTTTTAGTCTTTCATGACTATTCTTTCCTTGGTATAGATACAAGTACATTTGTAATTATCTACAATTTAAGGTTAGTAGAAGTAATATTTTAACTTATTGACAGGGTTTCTCAAAAGCCTTCAGTTCCTATAGATAAAGCATGATTAAGAAAATGGATTATTCAATCTCCATGGTGCGAGTGAGAGAGTTAGGGTACAGTCTTTTCCAAGAACCTTAAGTTCCTATGGATTAAACATGATTAAGAAAACTAAGTAATGAATCTCTATGGTGGGAGAAGGAGGTTTAGGGTTTGTTGGTGGAGCTATTTTGTAGGGTCAACAATATTGATTCTTAGAGTATTAAAGGTGGAAGTAGAAGTAGTCATCCTTCTCAAAAGCTACATGGAGATACATTCTTTTACTATCAAGGGAATGGAGTAAGATGAAGGAAATGGATGATGCAAGAAAAGGAAGCCTAAATTCTTTGAGCATGGAAGCAGAAAGGCAACAAATCACATTCCAATTAGTAGATTTGAACAAAATGGCTTATAATTGCCCTAGGGATTTCCTAGACAACGAGTTAAAAAGACCACATATGAAGTTATCTCACTGAAAGTTGGAAATGACATATAATGCATGAAGGATCATGTGGTGAAAGCATTAATTTGGAGGATAAATTCACAATGTAAGTGTAAGGTCTAGGAAAATCCCTTATTCTTCAACTTAGTATGGTTTGCATTTAAAATTTTGGACAGAAAAGTTCAACCCTGAAAAGAAGGATTTAATAGTATACCTAGTATGGATACAAATGTATTTTATACTTCAAGAAAATAAGGATGAAGAAAAATTTGCAGGATTTGGAAATAAATTAGGAAGTTGTCTCAAAACCTTTGGAATCAATAGAAAATGAAGCTATATGGTATATGATCAAATTTTCATCTATATGGATGTTTTGGGAGCCCTTCTTGAATCGATGTGGATTATATTCCAAGATTCAAGGTGGACAAAAAATCTAGATTATGAACATATTGTCTTTAGATGTAGGAAATGCCGTGAACATGGACATTTGTTCTTGAACTCTCCTCTAATGGTGTAGAAAATGATGAAGAAAAATAAGTGGGACTAGACCAGGACGGCTTTATTAAGTTTTCAAGCAAAAGAAAGTTAGGTAAGAAAGACCCCAACTAAGCAACCACCAATGGCCCTAAAGTGGTCAATAGCTTTCAGACATTTCCATTAGAGCAAGAACCCACCAAGAGAAAATTAGTGGAAGCTACAATTGAAGGTATGGCCATGCCTTCTCCCAAACCTAATCTAGGAGAGTGAAAAAGAAGGAAAAGATAAACAACTACTCAATCTCTAAAAGAGAAAATGTAGGTCTAGTAACTTAGAAATGGAAGAAGATGAGGAGAATAGACTCTTGTAGTTGCATTCACCGGTGAGAAGCCTCAATCAACACACCTTAGTCTACATTTATTACTTTGTCTTTAATCTAATGTTATATGTTTGTTCGACTAAAATGAAGGCCTCTCTTGAAACTTGAAAATTCTTAATTATTTTAACTCTCTACATTTCTTTATTGGAGAAGCATGATAGGGTTTACAACTTTCCTTGTGCACTTTTCTCTGTATACTTTTTAATAAAATATTGTAATACTTGCATATCTTTAATCTTTGTTTGGAATAGTAAGTTGTTTTTCCATCATTTATAGAAATCTGAATAGCCAAATTTGATCTAAATACAACCTCACCCAAATTGAACAAGGAGTGTAGCCCAAGGAAAGCTTTAGAACAACATCATTTACATAAGATAGAAAAAAGGATTAGATGGATTACATACAAAAAAAGCATGACTTGTACGTCAAATCATTCATTTGTCTCCAAATACAATGCATTTTTATAATGTATAGAGACAAAGACAACTTTATACTTAGTAGAAAATCCAAGCAAAAAACATTTTCGAACCTTTACAATTCAACAAAACATACTTAACCATTTCAGGCTTACAACAACTTAGGTGGAACTCATTTGTCATACCAATACATTTCAGTTTATATTCAAGAAGTATGTAAGGAGGATGTCTTCCTTTGTGAGGACAACAAATAAAAAACTCATCATAGTCTTCCAATACTCACAAATAGCAACTTGGCCCTACTACCAAGCTGAGTTAACTTACACCTCACTTTGACTATCTATGGGCAAGTTAAACTCACCCACAACAATTTCAATACTTTTTGTTGCAGATTTCTCCCAAGATGTTGCAGAAAAAGTCATGGACATCAATTCAGAGGAAAAGTTTCAGTATGACTTTTTGCTAATAATTTTACCTTTAATTTAAAAATTTGTTATTTTTCCCAAACATATATATAATCTAATTAATGAAAAATCAGGGCTTATTTCCTTTTCTAATTTTCCCTTTAAAGGAAAAGCTCTATTATTGCAAAGTAGGACTTGCTAAGAAATCAATTTTAGAGAAAGCTCGAATATATATAGTATTAAGGTTGTTTTCATGATTTTATATATTGTATTAGGCTTTTTCTCATGATTTCTCTGTGAATTTATCCTACACCCAATAGGTTATGGATATGTAATCTAGGTAATTTTGATTTCAAAAGATCTTAGAAAAGAAATGCAATGATTTCATTGTATGTTCCATTTATAAGATGTTCTAATGGAACTTTGCATTTTTGGTTTATTTATACAAGTGCCATCCAAAAGGATCAATCATGTGACATCAATTGTCCTCAACAAAAGGTTTTATTTTTACTCTTTTCTAAAAAGAAATACTTTCTTACACCATTTTTGAGTTCCACTAAAAATTTGAAAGTCCTAATAGTATTCAATTATGGGTTAAAGAGAGCCATAGTATTCCATGAGGGGTCCAAGAGAGTAGGCCTTATCCTCACTTACTTTAAAACTATACTCTTGGAGAGGTTTCATGTGCCCCCACTTCAAGAGCATAGTAAAGTCTTGTAGAACTAAGAAAAGCTATCTTTATGCATTTAGTGAAGGGCTTGGAAAAATGTATGGTTCAATAACACCTAGTGGATCGTTAAGCATCCAATAATGCTAGATTTTAACCTAGATCATTATTGTGAGTTGGAGGAGTTTCCCTCTAGTGTTTGTGACATGTCTTCAATTGTGAATTGGACTATTACTAACTCCCATTTCCTTCAAAAGTTACCGGATGGCTTGGGGAAGCTCAACTTTTTAATAATGTTAAAGAAGGAAGCAAAGTACAGTCTACTAAGCGCTCTTATTCTTCTCAATTTTTTCTTGGATATCTAGAAATTTTTAGGATGGAAAGAACATTCAGTTAATCAAAAAGTGCCTTTATAGAAAGACCCATTTTCAAATTCTAATGTGTTCAAATTTTCTTTGTACGAGTACATTAGTTCAATTTAAGTATCATGATCCCATATTCCATCTGATTTTTCCGTAACCCATTAAGCTTTGTAGCTTTACATAAATCCATGTCTTTTGATAGGTCCCTCTTCCAAAATGTACAACAGTTCCCTTTTTGCAATAACCACATGCAATAACAAGTCTGTGCCATACAAGGACTTGATTCATTGATTTTGTATTGCTTATGACTCTTGATGTAACAATTTATTTATTATTTTTCTTAGCAAATAGAGGTTGTTCTTTACTTTTTCAAATACTTTCTTACAATATTTCCAGAAGTATTTATTTGTAATCTCAGTTACTAAGGGATGACACTAATGGGTGAGGTGATATTCATGGTCTGAAGTTCCCCTCTTGGTAAGAATTCAAATGTATCACCTGAATTTAACTGTTAGTCAAAACAATTGTATTTTATTTGTGAATAATTCATTGCTTGATTTATAGATTTCCATATTTTCCCCTTTTTCATTTTTTTCTAGAACTTGGTATGAGATCTCTTTCAAGATTTGGGTTCAGTTCAGAACTATCAGTAAATAATCTCAGAAAGTTACAAAGTTTCCTATAAGTGTGCTTTGGAACATTTTTGTTGATTTTCCATGGTGTTAATGCAAATAAGCATTGCAACTCGTGCCATTATTTAGATTGTGTGCCTAAATCTAGGTGGTGTTGTAATGATGGAGTATTTATTTTCTAGGAACTAAAACTATATAAATTTGTATCCCTTATATAGTCCTGAGATATTAAAATTCAAAATAGGAATTGAGGTATATTTTCCATTTCATATTGTAGTTAATTTCTTGAACATAAGATTATGTCTTACTATTCCACTGTGGATGTGATCCCTTACAGGAAAGGAAATTCAAAGTGAAACTGATTTCACAGTGGTTTGTCAAAACATCCAGATAAGAAATGAAATTTGAAGTGACACTAATTTCATACTGTTTTGTCAAAATGTTGGCAAGAGAAAGGTTTATCCATTCCAAATATATCTGAAGCAAGGAAAATGCAACTTTGTATTCAATAATGCTCTTAATTTCATATGTACATGCACAAACATATTAGTAGAAAATATTGAAGGGTTTTCTAAATAATAATTTCCATTCCACTACATTCTTTACAACTTGTAAATAAATAACTTAGAACAAGTCATTACACTACTTTCTATTCTTTATTAATCAGTGGTTAAGATTTTGGAACAAGTGATTACATTACAACTTGCTATTATTTATTAATCAGTGGTTAAGATTTTGACCTTAAACTCAATAAGATTTGTCTTCATTCTGTGAAATTTTGTGTTCTCTAATGTTTCTTTTCCATTCACTATGTATATCATATAAAGTGTGTCTAAGTGACTATGAATATTGGAAATTCTGGTTATCCTTAAACTATGTTACAAGACAAAAACCCAATTGAGCTGGGTGGGTTCATCCCCACAAAGGGGTAGAAGCTGTCATGGCCATTATGTAAGGCCATGTGGTCAAACTATTTTGATTGTGGGAACAATTGTGATTAAGCCATAACACTTCTTAGTCTAGCTTCAATGTTTTAGCTGTGATGGTTAGTGGGTTAGTTAGCAGAAGCTTCTATTTCCCTAATCCTTTCTATAGAGTTGTCAGATTCAATTTCAAAAAGTTTTAATTACACTACAGAGATGAGTTTTAAAGAGTTGTTATTTCCCTAATCTTTTTTTTAGAGTTGTGAGATTCAATTTCAAAAGGTTTTAATTACAATAGAGAGTTGAGTTTTAGAGAGTTGTGATTCATAGTATTAAGTATAGTAGTTATGCCACTTGAATAAAGAAAAGCATAGTAGAGGTATCAGTCTTTGTTATAAGATTACATGCGTATTCCCAAAAGAGCTTGTATCTAAGGCTTGTAGTGAAGTCTCATCTAAAGATGCATTGACCTCCAATCTGGAACATGGATTCATAAACTTTGCAAGTGTTTCAGGTTTTAATACCTATTCAAACTCAAGCCCGTTGGAGCAGATAATGAGCAGGTATCTTCTTGTGCCTGCAATAGTCAGACCCACAACTAATTTTTCCAGTCCCAACAGTAGCACCACTATGGATTATGATGTTTGTCTTCCTCAAGAGATTTTTTCTATTTCTACTCCTTACACTGACATTGACTCAACTGGCCTTATGATCAGCGCAGATTTCAAAAGATTGGTTGAAGAAATTTATTGTAGTTTATACTTGAATCGAGAAGATCAATAGCCTCAACCACAATAACGGAAACATGAAGACTCTAGAAACGTGATGAAGACTTGGACATAGGGTTGGATTTGTGGAGTTTGGGGGTGGTTCAACCAGAGTCGATAAAGACATAGCAAGGGGCTCAAGATACCCTAGATACAGCAGGTATTAGTTGGGGGTGGGAGAAGGAGTGAGATTAGGTCCGCAGGTATTAGTTGGGGGTGGGAGGAGTGAAATCAGGTCGGCCAAGCCTCAATTCAGTATGGGCTTCTGGCCTCAAACTTCCTAGGTTGGGTTCCTTGGTATGGGTGACACTCATCTAAGAGATTGGGGGAGGGTTTGGGATTCTGCTGTGGAATTGAAAGCTACCTTGCTTAGTCGAGGTCTAAATTCCAGTGTCCAAACACCGTCAAAGGGGTGGCGGGCTTGGTAGGAGATGGGCTCAGGCCCATAACAATCTTGCCATCCACTCAAGTCCTCGTAACTATATTTGGATGATTAATTTTAATTTTGCTAGAAATTGTAACTATATAATGGGTGATATTAGCATTGTGGGTATGGATCTAATATGTTTGGTTTAGCTTTGCAATGGGTAGAGAAAGGCTTACAATCATGAGGATATAGTAATATTTTTTTTGTATTCAATCCATAGATGAAAGTGGAAGGAGACTCTTATTGGGCTGGTATCCTTTGACTTTGTAGTAGCTCTGCACCAGGGATGAGTCCAGCTCCCAACCCACCAACCTGGGTAACAAAAAAGGTGAATGAGCATATAGGAGAAGAGAATTTGAAAAAGAGACCCAGTAGAATGGCTCAGGTGAAGTGGGTAAGAGACAATGGGGGAGAGAACAATAGTAGTGGGAGGTGGAGAAAGGAGGGGGAAGGGATGTGGGAGCAAGCCAGCCTAGGGTATCATGGATGAAGCAACCCAAATCTATCATTGCAACAGCTTGAATCCTATCAAACAATTAATTTCAGAGTTGGAGGAAGAAATCTGCCTAATTGTGGAAAATTTCCAGTTGGACCTCCACTAGTGGAAAGAGGTAGCACTAGATTAGATCATACTAGAGGTATAGTTACCAAGTATAAGTAGAGTGTACATCTTTTTTGTATTATGAGAAGTATCCTCAAGAAGGCCTGGGAACCAGCATGCAACCCCTAGGGGGAATTCAGAGAAATCTAATTTTAGTAAGGAATTGCAAAAAATCTAGTTTCAGTTGTAGCAGTAGAGTGGAAGGTAGAGCTGGATCCAGCAACATATCCCTTGCATTCTTCACTTGGAGATTCTTGATTATACTGTGAAGGACCCAACTCCAATAGATTGTGCTGACTATGTATATGGCAAGGTTGGACAAGTGTATATGGCAAGGTTGAACAAACTTATAATTTTTTGTTTATGGATGGCTTATTTTGCAGATAAGTGGCCAACATACCTAGTTTCCCACTGGGCAAGAGAGGCCACCTAAATCATGGATATATGGATGTAACTTGCCTCATTTATGAAAACTAATAGAAAGGTACCACAAAGCTCACAAAAAAAAAACATAAGGTGAACTTGTAAGACTAGGAAATGGATGTAAGTATACAAAAAACAATTGGGCCAAGGGAAGTATTGTAGTGTTCAAAGAGTTAATGGATAAAGGGTTTTCAAGAATGATTTAACTTGTACTCATCCCCACAACTAAAATTTTTAGGGTAGCTCAAGGGAGGTGAAACAAGAATTTTGGAATCATTAAAATTTTTCTTGAGGTGTTTCTAGGTGAAGTTTAAAAAATGGCTCATTTAGAGATGTGGCCTGACAATATCCACTTATATGATCTTTAACCCTATCCTTAAAAGAATATCTTGTTGGTTGACTTATAATTTTTTTCATAAGAGAACTAAAGTGTTCATAACTATGGGAAGAATAAATAATGGTTGATTTAGAAATGTAACTCTGATTATTTCCACCTATATGTTCTTTAAGCTTATCCTTAAAACGTCTCTCTAGTTGACTTATATATGTCATTTCATAAGAGCACTAGATTTAATAAACATTGTAGCCTGGAAGGATATGATATTTTTAGCATATATAAACAATTTCTTTAATTATTTTATGTCATATACCCTTAACTTAACTACTCACATCCATTATTAATTAATTTCTTCAATTTCACTTTATGGTATTTCTAAAATTTAACTAATAAACTTTACTTAGCTATTTGATTATCTTTTATATTATTGTTACAACTTTATTATTATTATTACAACATTATATCATATTATAGTACTACCACAATATAATATCACCAATATAACTTTCATTATATTCTGATAAGATATATAACTTTTTTATTAAACTTAACTTAGTTATTTGATTACCTTTAATATTATTATTAGAACTTTAATATTATCATTACAACATTATATCATATTAAACTACTCTTATAATATAATATCACCAATATGGTTAGCACTATATCACTATACTTTTATTAGATTTGAATTTAATATATATATTTTTTTAATTAAATTAAATTTGCTATGAGTATTAATTAACAATATTTGGTTATCATTACTTAATGTCTTTCTCTCTTCATGGTGATATTTTCCATTTTAATAATAATAGTAAGATTATTTCTTTCCTTAAAAATCCAATTTTAATGATTTAGATTTATTATTGTTTTATTTAATATTATACATATTTTTGGTCAAATCAACCAAACTTAATTACCTCCATCTATTACTAATTAATTTTTTTAATAGATCTACTTCATAGTTTCAATATAATCTCAATCTATTTAATCCTCATCCTACATTCATTAAGAACTATTCAAGCTTTATTTTTCCATGATAATGGTTGGAGAATCCACTTGAAACATTCAACCTTTCCCAAAATCCACAAAATAATTTCTATAAAAAAACTATCAACAAAATAATTTCTATAAGAAAATTGTCAATCATGATTTGAACTATGGAAACATCTCATATTTTTATTAGGGTTGACCATATCCTTGTATTATCTTAATTTTCTTTTTCCCTCGAATTCTTTATTGCACCACAAATTATCTTTATATTTAGGTGTAATAATTTTTTGAAATTATTAATATTTTGTAAAATGTTAGTTTTCTCTACTCAAATGATCTAGCCAAGACTCCTTAGTTGACATTATAATAGCTTTAGTTGGAATTTGAAGCCATTTTAAGGAGCCTCTCGCTATCCACATATTTTATGTGTTTTTTGCACATTAAATACCTAATCATGTTTTCCCTTTTAATGGGGGAAATTCTCACATGTATGAGGATGGTACCATATGGTGTATGACTAGGATTGAAAATAAGAAAATATAATATGAAACTAAATATAAAGGGAATAGAAAAAAATGTAATTATGATAAGAAATTATGGGTGGTGTCTAAATACAACATTACAACGCTTAAGCACAAGGCATTGCCATTAGAACATCAAAATCCATAATATTGAAACAATGATTAGTTCCATATACGTCATGATCATGTATACTTGACCTACAAAGTCCTTTATTTTTAGTGTCCAAATACAATCAGTTTCCATTAATTACCAATTTCCTTATTGTGAGCTAAGAGAATTTGTAGTGATTATGTTGTTGGTAATATGGCTGAGTTGCCATGGTTTCTATGTCCATTACTTTCTAGTTATATATTAATTATATCATGTGCACCATTTATGGCTCTTATCATGAATTGTTTATTGATTGACTAGTTGACAAATATATCCAATAATAAGTGTTGTTGCATCTATGTGGAGAGGGAGTAAAGCCTTATTTGTGTCTCTCAAATGAATCTATGACTATTATGATGAGATATGCATTCGTGACCTATAACTTCTATGTTTTCCATGTTTTTGATGAAATGTGTAGTGTGTTCTAGGTGGTCTGGGTCAAGGGCATGATTTGAGTTTGAATGACAAGATTTGTCCTCATGTCAATAATGATTATGAAAACTCGCACACGATTATCGGTAGTGATGTGGAGGCTAGCCTGGAATTGTTGCTCAAATCTCAAGACAAGACCATTTGAACTATAAATTTTAGCCTATAACTACATGGAAGTAGTTTCATGCATGAGGTTGTTGGCCTATAAGTACACCCTTTCCGGATTGTGCATTTCATTGGGTTGTTAAGTAAAAGAAAAGTAGCCCCGCCTTGGGGTGTGGTCACTTATGGTAGTTATTTGGCATTTGAATGTCGTGTAAGCCTTGAAGAATGTTTTTGAGTTGTGAGTTATCAAGCACACTTTCATAACTCAAGCTTCGAATTCAAATCAGGTTATAGGAAATCTTCATCTCATGTTTACCTTGGCACGTTGGTGAAATTAGGTAAATATGGGAGGGGATGGTTACATATTGGTAGAGCTTCCAACTTCCAAAAGTTGGACTAGATGGGTGAAATGTGTTTATCATGTATGCATGTTATTTGTTTATGTTATTGTTTTGCATGCATTGTGGTGGTTTTGTGTTGTCATGATGTTGATGTTGGGACGATTGATATGTTGATTTCATTATATATACATAAGTTGTATTAATCAAGATTGACTATTAATATGAGAGAGCCTCTCCTGAAATTCACTGAGGTATGTTTGATTATGTTTATATTTGTTCTATCTAACATGGTATGTTTGTAGGAAGAAGAATATCATAGATGACAAGAAAAATTGGGAATTACAATTCATTTGACTCTTCCTATAAATTAGATGAGTAGCAAAGAGATGAGGAATCTATTGACATAATAGATATCTTGAGAAATCTAAAGGTAGAAATCAAAATTTGTAAAGAATAGAATCACAAGATAATTCAATTATAGGAAAGACTTGGTAAATCACAAGAAAACCAAACATAGGTCAATGAAATGATTTTTCAGAGTTTATCAAATTTGCAGAGACAAGGACAACCAATAATTAATTATGGACATGAGAAATGGACAAATGGGGCATATTGTAGTTGGTATCGTGGAGGGCATAGGAGGAACTTGTATGACATAGTCACCGATGGTAGATGGATGGATACACATGATAGGATATGTAGTGGTTATGGATTCTATTCTAGTGCTAGATCATAGAGATTGCATGGTCATCATTGGTATCATCCTTATAGGAGGAGTGAGAAGAATACTTGTCATATGAGTTGAAGAATGGCAAGCCTCCTACCTATGATGGAGAACTAAAACAACTGGAAGATGCAAAATCATGGTTTCTTGAGCTAAAGAATCTCTTTGAGCTACATGAATATATAAATAATATCAAAGTTAGGATGTCTATTTTCAATTAAATGGAAAGAAGACATTTGGTGGGAAGATTTGAAGTTTGTAAGGGGCATCAAGACAAAGGAGTTGAGTTGGCATGGGTTTAATATACTTTTAGAAAGAGCTTCGCATCATAGATATACTATGATGGCAAGTCTAAGGAGTTCTACATGCTGAATATGGGATCTATTATAAAGGAAGAATATATGACTAAATTTATGGAGTTGTTGAGGTATGTGCCATATCTTAAGGATGGGAAGACAAATGTTCAAATATTCTTTAGTGGATTTTCCTTAGAATTTTAAGATCGAACTGAGTATGATGAGCCTCACACATTGGAGGATGTAATTAGAAAGTTTAAGCATTGTTATGAGAAGTCTAAGCATAAGTCAGAGCTTAAGTAGGGTTGTAAAGATAATAACAATACTAAGGGAAAGGGGGATAAGAAGCTGATCCAAATGGAAAATGACATCAACCCATGGTATTCATCCACCTATGGAATTGACCCATGGTATTGTAAGTGGCATCCACCCATGGTAGTTTCCCATGGTATTGTGACATCCACCAATGGTATTCATTCACCCATGGACTTTACGTGTTGTATTGTAACCGAAAAGGGCTATAAGTAACAAGTCAAATTTTGTAGAAGGAAATAATGTCCACCACAATGTAGCTTTTACAGTTATTCTCCATTTTAATTAAAAAAATATTTGTGGTTTTATTTAATGTGTGTTGTCCTATTTTCTTCAATGATTTCAATTTTACAGACCTTTGGGGTCTCCCCCCCAAGATCCATTTCAATTTTATAGATCTTGTGGGCCTCCTCCCAAGATCTGGATCAGTGGTAGCAGAGAAGGTTACAATTCCATGGGAATGAGGGTTTAATGCATATTTCAATTTAAATTTTGCAGAAATATTCAAAAAACTTCGAGCTCGTGCCATGACCTCCATGGAGCACTTTCTTGGGCCAGGCAGGAAGATTTTTTCTTTTTTCATGTTTTTGCACAAATTTTTTTGGGCGACACGTTTGCAAATATATCTCAAACATTTGGTACAAAATTTACAAAAAAAAATAGCATATCCGTATTCCTTGCAAAAAAAATACCAAAATTCAAACAAACATTCGCCCGAATCACCATCTCGATGAGTGAGATATCGTTGTTTAAAGTCAACTATGTTGTAGAATTTGTTTCGGTGACAATTGTGAGCGATGACTCTCTTATAATTTTTTGTAGTTTTTATACATACTTTGAGAACAATGATTGCATATGTGAAATCCTCTTGAAAGATCACCCAATTTAAAAAAAGAATGCGTCGAATGAGAGTTGAGATGTGGGAGATATCACTGATTTAAAATCGATTATTTTTCCAGAACTTTTGTGACGACGGAACAGTTGCAACACAAATATGAGATTCCAAAGTGTCAAGATAAGGATTTCCAACAAATGGGAAGATGCATAATGGTCATTTTGTTTCCAAAAAAAGGTTGTAATAAATATTTTGAGTTATATTAACTGAGTATGTCCATTTTAAATCTGGAGCAGCATTTACAGTGGGTTCTGTTTGGAGACGTGCCCTCCCATGCTGCTTTAGTAGGAACCTGCTTGACATTCATAAGTTTCATCATAGCAACATACAGCTTGGGTTCTTTGGATATGTCCCCTCCCACTACAAGCTATGTAGGGAACTGCTACTTCATCAACAATCAACATCACAGTTATGGGTGGATAGCAAAAAATCCTTATCATTGAAGTCCATTTTCTAGGCCACAAACTGACAGTGTCACAGTTGGTCACAAGAATTATAGGGTATCTCTATCCTTGAATCTTCATTTTCCATGGTTATGGGTCATCTAAAAACCCACACTTCATTGAAGTCCATTTTCTAGGCTGCATAGTGTCAGTATGAGAGTTGGTCACAAGCACTACAATGTATCTCTATCCTCGAATCTTTGTTCATCATGGTTATGGGTCATCCACAAACCCACACTTCATCGAAGTCCATTTGTTATGCCACACACTCTCATTATCACAATTTGTCACAGGCATTATAGGGTATCTCTATCCTCGGATCTACATTCATGATGGTTATGGTTTAACCATAGAAAAACCTTCTCTTCAGTGGATATTCATATTCAATAAAGGCTTCGCAGGAGGGAACTTCACGCAATGGGGATCATTGCTTCTTAAGAAGGGAGGAATGATCCGAATGGAAAATGGCATCAACCCATGGTATTCATCCACCCATGGTATTTATCCACCGAGGGTATTGTACGTAGCGTCTACCCATGGTTTATATTCATTCACCCATGGTATTTTCCCATGATACTGTGACATCCACCCCTGATATTCATTCACCCATGGTATTGTAACCAAAAAGGGTTATAAGTAACAAGTCACATTTTGTAAGAGGACAGATTTTCAACCACAATGTAGATTTTACAATTATTCTCCGTTTTAATAAAAAATTTCTTTGCGGTTTTGTTTAATTTGTGTTCTCCTATTTTCTTCTATCATTTCAATTTTTCAGATCTTAGGGGCCTTCCCACCAAGATCCATTTCAACTTTTTAGATCTTGGGGGCCTCCTCCCAAGTTCTGGATGAGAATCAAGGAATATATGACGATGCAGGTACAAGGAAAATGTATAGTTGTAAAGGAAATTCAATGTAGTTGATAGAGGATAGTGATTTAAGTCTAAGGAGTAGAACACAGGTTATGGCAGGAAGTATTTGAAGTGTTGGACTTGTGGCAAGGATCATCGCAGGTGATATTATCCACAATATCGAGGTGGCATACCTTAGATTTATAGTTCTCACGAGGCAAAGACAGTTGGGCATGTTGGATTTAGTAATCCTCATATCTATACAACATTGGATAATAGGCAGGCTCATCATGAGACATCTTTTATCGAGATGGAAGGTAAGCTTTGTGATCACATTATTTCTATTTATATTGATCCTAGATCTAACTATCGTTATATCATTCCTAACCTAGTGGATAATCATTCCTTGAATATAGAAGTTCATGCAGAGTCTTGGTTGGTGCAGCTGGCTACTAGTACCAAGAAAATAGTCCATCATTTGTTGAGATCTTATGCATTTGAGCTGAATAATGTGTCTACATAAACACATATAAATATTCTTTTGTTACGATCATACAATATGTTGGTAGGTATGGATTGGTTGTACAATAAAGTAGATTGCTATTATAAGGCTATTGAGTGCTTGGATGACAATGGAGAACATAATCTTATAGATTAAGAATCCTACATCAGTGAGAATGGTTATATATATACAGGAAAATTAGAGTAGCTGGAACGCATATGTATTCTTTTTAGTTCATATTTCAAGTGACAAAGGGAATGATGTTGAGGATGTTCAAGGTCTAAAGAGTTATACAATTTTCCAGTTGTTTTAAGGTGTATTTCCAGCAGATATTTCAGAGCTATCGCCTCATAGGGAAGTGGAATTTTCTACTGAGTTGATGTCGAGATGAACATCAAAATATAAGGCCCCTTATAGGATGAGCACTTCGGAGATGGTGAAATTCAAGTTCCGTTTTAAGGAAATTCACAATTAGGGGCGCATTAGGCCAAGTGTTTCGTTGATTCTTTTTCATGGGTAAATTAATTGTTTGATGAGTTGAAGGGAGTAGCAGAGTTTTTGAGGATCTATTTGAGATGAGGATATCATCATGTACACATCAAAGAAGAGGGCATCTACAAAACTGCATTTCATATTAGGTATGGGCATTATGATTTTGTAGTAGTTCCTTTTGTTCTTAATAATTTTCCAATTATTTTGATGTGTTTGATGAATAATGTGTTGCATCCATATCCAGATAAGTTTGTGATAGTATTCATCAATGACATATTGATATATTTTAAAAATGAGGAAAAGAATGTGGAGAACCTAACAATAATAATATTATTGATGCAACACCAATTGTATTCCAAGCATAGTAATTGGAGTTTCTTTCAGACAAAATTTCATTAGTTGGGACATGTTGTTTCCAAGGAAGTTATAGCAATGGACCCAAAAATGATCAAAGCTATCATGGAACGGGAAACTCCTAGGAATGTGGATGAGTTCATATCATTTATTAAATTAACAGGTTATTACAGGAGCTTCATTAGGCACTTCTCATGAGTTTCCTATCATATTACACCTTTGTAGAAGGAAGGAATGAAATTTTAATGGACAGAGGAATGTGTAGCTAGTTTTGGGTAGTTGAAGTAGTTGGGTACAAATGCTCAAGTTCTAGATATTGCAAATCGAGATAATGAGTTCGTGGTGTGTATAAATGTTTGCAAGAGAGGACCTTGTGGAGTCTTGATGCAGGAGGGAGAGGTGGTACACTATGAGTCAAAGAAACTAAATGAGCACGAGAAAAATTATGTGACTCGTGATCTTGAATAGGAAGTGATCATTCACGCATTCAAGATGTGGAGGCGCTATCTTCTTGGTAGGAGCTTTGTCTTGGTGAGTGATCACATTGGGATGAGGTACTTATTTTATCAACCTAACTTGAATGACATGAAATCTAGATGGTTGGCTACTCTTAGTGGGTTTGACTTTGTGATTAGGTATATTAAGGGTAAGGAGAAAAGGGTTGCAGATTCACTTAGTAGAAGAGTGCAGGTAAATCAGATTGTAGCTATGAGTTCATATGGGATATAATTACAAGAGATAATCTTGCAAGTACAGTAGTAGGATGACAGGTAAGAAGAACTTAAGCACAAGTTACATTAGTAGGATGCAGGTGTACAAGATGTGGATTATCATCTCATGAGAGATGGCTTGGTGATATTTAAGGAGAATATCTATGTGTTGGAAAATAATGAACTCTAGAAGCTTATATTGAGGTTATTTCTGTTAATCCATATTTGGGTCACTCGGGATATCAGAAGATATTGACAATAGTAAAGAAATTTTATCATTGGCCAAACTTGAAGAAAGAAGTGGTTGGGTTTGTTGTGATATGTTTTGATATTCGGAAGGTAAAAGGAGAGTGTAAGCATCCAAGCAGTTTATTGTAACCTAATATGATTCTAGAGTTGAAATGGGAGGTCATTTCAATGGATTTCATTGCAGGGTTTCCAAAGACATCTAGACAACATGATTCCATTATGGTTGTGTTAGATAGGTTTACCAATGTAGTTCACTTGATTCTAGTGAAGTCTATTATTTCATCAAGTGAGGTAGCGAAGGTCGTCAATAGGGAGATAGTGAGACTTTGTGGTGTTCCCAAGAGGATTGTATCTAACAGAGATGTGATGTTCACTTAGAGGCTTTGGAAGGAGTTGTTTGTAGGTTCAAGGATAGAGTTACCCTTTACTACAACTTATCATTAGCAGAGAGATGGGCATACAGAGAGGCTTAATAGGATTCTCGAGGACATGTTAAGAATGTATGTCATGCATCAACGGTGGAGATGGGAAGAGCATCTTCCACTCGTTGAGTTTTCTTATAAAAATGGGCATCAAGAATCTTTGAAGATGAATCCATTTGAGGAAATTTATACAGAGATATTTCATACTCCCTTTAGTTGGAGTGATATAGTAAACAAGGTATCGATTGGACCAAATATGTTCGAAGAGATGGAATAGTAAATGCAGGCTATTAAAAGGAATTTGGAGGTAACATAAGACATGTAGAAGAGCTATGCAGAGCAAAAAAAAGTATTTAAGGAGTTTCAGGTTGGGGAAAATGTGTACTTTTGTATCAAGCACGGGAGGAGCTCCTTGAGGGTTGGGTCACATGTCAAGCTGACACCTTAGTATTGCAAGCATTTTGAGATCCTTGAGAGGATTGGACCAATTCCCTACAAACTTGCACTGCGTGCGACAGCGAAAGTGCATGATGCTTTGCAAGTTTCCTTTCTTAATAATTATGTCCATGACATTGATCATGTGATTGAATGGTATGAATTGTAGGTGGAACCAAAGGGAGAATTTGAGCTAGAACCAGAATTCATATGATGTTGAAATATGTAACTAGTTTCAGTCCTTATAATGACATATGTAATCATGACTTTTATTTATTTTATGTAATTGGAAAAATAAATTTATTATTTTTGTTCTTGAGGAATGAGTTTCATGTCGAAGGAAATTTATTTTTAGTTCTAGCTCCCATTGTGAGCTCCTAGGGCTTCTCATTGACTATACAAGTCATTGAGTCATTTTCATGTATGAAGGACCCATTTTTCCAAGTTACATATTGTAAAACTATTTGAGTCAAAATAGAGTCAAGAAAAACCTCTAAGATCAAGTCAAAATGCATGCAACAAATCGGCCTTCCAACATGACAATTCGTGCCTAGAAGCTGGGACAAGTCGACCTATTTTTATGGGACTAGAAGACTTATAAATAAATCTAGTCGACCAGGTCCTTTGGAAGCACGTATCTCACAAAATAAACTCTACCAAGAACACTAAAATGATAAGATGAAGTACAAGATCAAGCAAGAGGAAGAGGAATATTTCAAGGACTGTTTTTGGGCTAAAAATATCACTTTTTCAAGCTGAAGCTATGACATCCACTGCAGAAAAGGGATTGAACTAAATTCATACAAAATAAGCCAAATTTTGGTTTCAATATAATCTAAATTGAAGAAAAAATATTCAAGAGAAGGGAACTTTCCAAGTGAAGGAAAAAAAGCATCAAAGTTTCCTTATTACCTCAAACGTATGAAAATTTCAAGATTCTGCAAGTAGTGAAAAATTGAAGGAAGATAATTTGTCTAGCATTTTAGGGCCAAGGTCAAGAAGAAGGAGAAGTTGTAGTAGTGTCTAGTCAATGTTGATGTTGCTTGACTTGAAAAGAAGACAACAAGGTTTGACTTGACTTTGGAGGATTTTTTTGTCAAGGGTCTAGGTCTTGGAATTTATCAATTGAAGATTCTATAAGAGGCGAAATTATTGTGGGTTTTCCTCTCAGAATTAGAGAGGTTTTCACTTTGGATGACCGCATATATCTTGTGTCCTTTTTGTAATTTTTCTTTATGGTTTTGTATATGGTTGATGAACATCACACTAATAATAATCAGTAAGGGAAAGAAGTTAATCTAACGAGGTAAAAATATATCACAAAAAATCATCAATTTATAGAAATCACCTACACTTGTTGCCCATATATTTCTCAACATGGTATGAGAGCTAAGAAAAGAAGTCAGGAAAGGGCATCTCGGAGAGGTACACTCAAGGGTAAAAGAACTAAAATATCATCAAGAGCTAAGGTAGCAAGATAAGGAAAATACTCTTGAAGGGAGACATCAAAAGGAGTATCAAGAAAAGTCAAGTCATAAAAGAAAAGAATGAATATTAAAGAATACTTAAGGGTTGTGTTAAAAAAGAAAGCTTGATAAAATTTTGGGCACAAAATTTCTTATCGGTTGGTCTCAAAATAGCGAGAAAGTGATAGTGAACTATATCTCCCTCCCAAGACAACAAATGTATGACCAAAATATCAGCCCTTATCTATTTCAAAGTGATACTATGTCACTATTTCAAAAGACTGAAAGCATAATTCAAAATTTTCAAAGGAATCTGAATCATTTAGCAAAAAGAGAAAACCTCTGAGAAATGGAAAAAAGGAATCATGTGTTGCATCTGCAAATAATCTATAGCAACCTGAGCACCTAACTTTGAGGCATTCTAAAGAAGGATAAATCTTCTCAAGAAGACCAAGAACATCATATTGTCTATCATTGATTTCAAAACCCGAACTTGTGGTGAATCATATTTATGTGACAATAAGAGAACATACACCATTCATATATACTTGTAACACAATCACACACTAAGGAAGGCATACTTTCCAAAGGAAATTCCTTAATAATTATCCAAACATTTTTGTAATGAAGAAACTATAAGCAGTCAATGAGTGCAATAAGAAGAATATTAGTCATAATGTTCTGCTACAAAGAAGTCTTGTAGCCATTAAGGTAGAAAGAAAGGAGCTACAAAGGAACTCATGAAGAAGGAAATCCCAACAAAAGGACAATAATTTGTAGGTTAAAGGCTCATCAAAATAAATTTTTGAAGATAGAAAAAGTGCTAGTAAGGACAACAATAGCTTTGTTAAGGAACCATGGCATCCTGAAATACCAAGAACTATAGGTAGGTATCCACGAGGTATGTATGATATTTAATTTTAACATGAGATGTTGTAGGGTTAAAATTATGGCTCTAGGGTTTGTATTTTGATGGCTCATAAGAAACCCTATTAATTAGAAACCCGTTCTTAAGGTACATGTTTCCTATGATTCCTAGGGTTTGTTGGGATTCTAGGACATGGAATAAACCCTAGAATGACATGAAGATAAAATAATATGGTCTAGGGTTTGAACCTAAGAAACCCTAGGATGACCTCTTAATTACATTTAACCCTATAAAGACAACTTCACATCATGTTTTGGTATTGTATACTTTTGTTGGGTTTCTTGTCAATAAATATTGCAGGTATGAGAAGTAAAGGTGGATGGGTTGATTCGTTGTTTTATGAAGCATGATGGAAGGAGGGAACTATACGGATCCTTGGGAACTATTCATGAAGTAATTAGGGATACCTAGAAGAAGTAGAAAGTGGAAGACCTCTACCATGATTAAATAATTACAGTCAGATAAAGAGCATAGTAAAGTATGATATGATGCATCATATTAGAGATGACATCATATTGGAAGCACATGATTCTATTATGAACTCATGAAATAATTATAAGAATCTTGGAAGATAGTTTAATTAGAAATCAATACTAATGTTCACGACGAAGGAATAAAATCTCGGTAACCTCATTAAAATCATAAGTAGTATTTATAGTTGTTTCATCTAGCATGAAATTCATTATACACCATTAACAAGGTACATTTACTAGATGAGGATAATCAAGATCCTACATTGGAATCTCCATTAGAAGGTTCATATCTTTGAAGAAGCAAATGTCTCGCTAAGAATTCCACCTTTGATGGGATTCATTATTTGAACGATTGTATGATGACAAAGAAATGCAACATGTCAATATGTTTGATTTGGTCTTAAAAAAGGAAAAGAAACAGTTGAATGAAGATTACATGACCAAAATAATAAAAGAGGTATGTATGCTTATGTTTGATAAATTAAGTCATTTAATCATACAATTGTCGATAGAGTGTGTTGGCACTCTGTAATTTTCCTAGGCTGAAAAGAAAAACTCAGAGCTAACCACAAACCACTTATAAGTTGGAATCTAGCCCTTCCAACTTGAGATAACGCTCTCTTTATCTAAAATATTCAATCAATTAGATATTAAGCTAGGTATGGTGCTGAGTAGGGTATAAAATTTAAAGGTTTACTAGTTGAAAAGAAGATAGATCCATTTGGAAAATATGGTTAATAAAGCTGATTCTTTTCAAGTGAAATGATGAAGAGAAAGAGGGATCTTCTACATGGGCGAGGAATTTATCATTTTTGGAGTTTTTAGTGAAATTCGGTGTAGGAGGGTGAGTAGAAAATAAACAAAAAATGAAATTTAGAGCATCAAACAACATGATGAATTCTAAATGCCATTTGAGCATAAAACATAAATGTTTAGCAAATTGAAACATAGAACTTTTTTGAAGTCAATTCTAAGTCAATATTTTTATTCAACTAATCAAGAAGAAACATTTCAAAGCATGATTGATAACATAAGATAAATTACAAAACCAAGAAGAACATCTCCAAAGTAAGTAACAGAGGAACCAGTGTAAAATTTGGCATGTGTCCTTTCTTTCATTCAAAAATCATGAAAACACAATACAAACAATGTTGTTTCTTCTCAATCCTTACCAACACTTTCCAATATGATATTTACAAAATATATACATCAAAAACATTAACCTTCCACCTAGTAGAACCAAATTTCCCAAAGGAGAAATGGTAATCAGCTAGATGCAACAAATGTAGACATACTATGTTAAATACTAGGAAGCATTTTACCTATTGTAATCCTCAACTTAATGCATACCCAAAAACTTAAATATTTACAATGCTATATATTTTCAACATCCTAAGGTTCTATGACACTTCTTCATATTTAAAATCAGTTTTGGAAGCTTTGGAGTCAAATATGATGGTCAAAAAATTGACTATCCAAAAGCCAGGCGTAAAAACAAAACGACTATATTTTTTCAATATATCCTAAAAATTAATCCGGATTGAGTTGATTTTATGATATCAAGTTATTATCATTATATGCCTTCCCCACATAAATTTTGAGGCAAATCTCACTCACGAAGCTAGACAAAATCCAAAAATGGATGTAGATGATGGTGGCTCATTTCTCGAAAATCGTGAAGCACATCGACTTGAAATTAATTGATATTAATCATGTCACCCCCATTCATCTTCTTGGAAATTTAGATTTTAAATAGGTACATGTTTTAAGATATATGGTGAAAATATGTTGACAATGTGAAATCACAAAATTCCAAGCTTTTTCTATCTTTTGCCATCATCAGACATGTTGAGGGTACTAGGATAGCATGGAACGGTCAATAAAACATTTAAAATACATGAGAAAACTTATAGGTAATACAAAAACCTTCAAACACCAAACCTTCTTCTTACAGTAGAAGCGCAACGCAGGTCCGCAACACATTGATGGTTGATGTTTCTCGGATCACTCCCTCAGTTGGTTGATGAATTTTACACATGTCAAAAGGCATGGACATCGAAACTTCCTCCTTAGAAACTTTCATTCACGACACAAGCTCCCAACACTAAAAAAATTCACCTACATCAAAAGTGTAATGCTTGTGAAAGCACAGTGAAAGTTGTCCTCCATGGGTCTTGACCAACACTGAGGTCTTTGAGAAATATGTACAACTTTCTAATGATGTTAACATTAATGATACTCCTTTTCAAACCTTCACTCACCAAAAATATGAAAATTCTCCTCATTTCCAGCAAAACCCTTATCTTAATGCTTGGCCAAGATACAAAAACTATGGTTTAAGCTTATCATTAAATAAAGTTTCATGGTTTCTTGAGTTTGATTGATTGTACTCTGAAGAAACATTCAAATAGTACATTACCTCCTTATACAACCTCATTAAGCCAAAATATATCTATCAATCCAAAAACAACAGTTGAAATGTTTCTTGGTCATAGTGGCAGAATTAAAAACATAGGCCCAATGCATGGGGGAAAATATGTTTCTTGATCTTAGAGGAAAGTAATGACAAGGTGAGAAGTTTTGAATCACTTGAGTGACATGGAATACTTCAATATGAAGGTGGAAGATGACCATAATAAGGTCTGTAGAGAAAGGAGACCCTTCACATATGAAGTTTTGGAGACGTGTCTATGAATGTGCATGATTTTGCAAGCAAGCAATATTTCACTATTAAAGGCCATGAAAAAGGTAATTTTCAATTGATGTTCATTTCTTAATTTTCTAAACAACATTTGCATGGGTTAATGTGGGGCTACCAAAAAGGAGCTATATGTAACACCCCTCCCTTCTGTGTCGACTATTGTAAACCTACGTTGAGCAAAGCTAGGCATGATGCATAATATGAAAATAAAATACATTATTAAATAAATCAATAAATAAATCACTTGGAAAAGTGAGACAAAGAGAGATGAGGTTCTTTCCAAATCCCATTAAGGAATGGGATAGGAATAAATCATCCATGATAAAGCTTCTATATGTGATTATAGATAAGCTTGGATGGATTCGAGATAAATATCCATTGGATGGATTGGAGATAAATATACGTCAAGGAAAAACCATAAAATCTTTGTGGGAGATAAAGGCAACCTTTTATGAGGAAACGCCTCGTGGGGGATAAAGGCGAGATTTTATGAAAAAGGCTTAGGAAAATGGATAAAAATCCATAAAAGCGGGACACCACTAATGGAAACAATATCATGAAAGAGGGTTTTAAATACCCATTGCATAGATCAATTAGAGGCAGTTGATCAATGGCAAGAACCTTGGCTCGGGGGGATCAGAGGTGATTCATGGTTGGGTGGTGTTGCTCCACTCTCCAAGTGATGTTTTAGTTTTTTTTCATATGCGTGGAGTGTTCTATATGTTGGTTTCTTTCCCTCCTTGTTATAATATCATTTCGTCTATGACAATATTGCTTAAGCTTCCATGCCATGAAAATGATTGGAGAAATTTCATGAGATGCTTATGAGTAGACTTACATTCACAATATATACTTTACACCATTAAATCATTTGGTTCAGTTGTATAGATGTTGTGTTACCTATATGTATGAAAATAATTGCAATCTTATGCATGTGACTCTTATAGATTATCTGAGTTAATGGATTTTATGAGATAATTTTGTCGATGCATATGGAAATTGTGGTTTATTAATGTAGTCCAAGGAAAATTATTTGAGGAATATATATTATGTGAAATTGATAGAGTAATGGATATGTTGCCCCACTTTGGCTTATGTGTTAATATGATACATGAGATATATACTTTGGTTCTAGAACTTTATATTATCTAGTCTAAGATTCCAATTATCTGTGCTAAGCATTTGTATTATGGAATGATTGGCATCTATGGTGAGCTTGTTGTAGAAATTGGACAATAGAAATTGCAGTGTATGTATGTTAATGCCTCTATGAAGGCTTCAAGGTAATGATAAGTTTGAATGCTTAATATTATAATGACTAATGGTTAATCCATTGATGGTGTTGAAGAATTATTGTTGTGGTTGTACCTAAGGGTAAGAGTATGTCTCATTACACCCAAAGTAATTCGATTACTAAAAGTAGTGGAGATAGTTGCAGGAATAGTAAAAATTCATGTGATAATAAAGTCCATTGATTCTCACCTGCAAGTTGACCAAAATTAAGGAATGGAAGCCTAGAATTTTTAATGCATGAATAATAGTGTTCATATAATGATTGAAATTAATATACTAGTGACTCTGGCTAAACTTAACTGTAATAGAGACCAAATCTCAAGTTAATGGAGCCTAGCAGCTAAATTTCTGGGTAGGCTTAAGAGGTTCATTACAAATGGTATGAGAGCATAGGTTCAAACACCAAGGCCTATGGACTCATTCACCTCCGTAGAATTTGGTGGACAGATTTTGATTATCAATTCTTATAAGAAAAATAACCCTAAATTTTTAAAAAGTGAAACTTGAAACATAGAACATGACTTCTTGTCATCAAAGGAAATTAAGATTCTTCGAAAATGAAACCAAATCATAACATGGTCACTGAAAGGTCAATATATATATATATATATATATATATATATATATATATATATATATATAACTCACTTTATATATACCATATTATTTCAATGAATACGGTCCTTATAGAACAAGGGTCTTAATTGTTAATTTATGGCATAATTGTGAGTAGTGAATTATGCATGTTGGGAAATGAGGTTGTCTGAGAATGAATTAAAATATTAAAATGATTTGACTAAGGAAATGAGGAAGCACTGACATTCGTATCCACTCCATATAAAATATTATGATCACATAATGTTGCTTGAATTTTTCCCCTTTCGAAACTAATATTTAAAAAAATGGTGTTGTATTGATAGTAAGAATGGGTGGAAAATCGTTGTCTCTAACTCACGTAGACAGGGAGGGTTTGAATCAATTTCTACCCAATCCAAGTTCTAGGTTGTTGGTATTCTCATCGTACATTTTGCAGAGGGACAATTTCAGGCTCTACTACATCACAAAATTTGAAATTTCCAAAGTCACGCCACCGACAATATGGGGTGCGTAGATCTGGGCGGATGGTCAATGAGGTAGAGGAAGGTTGTAAAAGAAACAATGAAAGCACTTGGAAGTGTGAAGAAAAATCCAGAGGTATAGTTCATGTCGGAACTGAGTTTACCTCATAAAAACAATACAAAACTTGGCCTATCTCAACGTGAAAGATGTTATTTCATCATTTTAAATAGACTATGCATAGATCTCTAGATCGATAAAATTAGAATTGATAACAACAGAACTAGAATCAAAATGCAGATTTCATTAAGGTATTGATTATATGGATTCGATAGTTCCATCTTAATCCAACCATCCTAGTCGCCTTTCTATCTACCAAACTATCAATATTTCCATATGAGGAGGTACGAAACTCTTCATTTCCAAAAAGCCAACTTTTTTTTTGGATCACGATATAGGAACCCTATTTGTTAAAACATTGGTAAAAAGCAGTAGCATTGCACTATGTGGTTCTATGATAAACATATAGGATAAGGCTATTGTTTCTTCTTTTTTGAACGTTTCCTTAGAGATGCTTATCACAACTTTGTAGGGATCGATAAAAATTTGGGGCGTTTGATGCGTTGATTGTGCTGCTTTATTCCTCCTGTGATGCCAAAGAAAGCAACATTTTCCTTTTTTGATTGAGATTAGAAGGTTTCTCAAATAACATGCACACCAGTTTGGGTGGTTCAAAAACCATGATTTGTGGATAAAAGCATCGATGTATACCAAATTGGGGGATGCATAAAATCATGAGAACAAATTATTTTTCCTTTTAGAGGCCGATCAAGTGGCCTACTATCATAGCTGGCTATTTCCTTTGTCAACTATCCGGTGACATGGAAGGTGTTGGGTTGGGATAATGATTATCCTGAGTCGCATTAAGTAAACCATCATCATATTAACTGATAATCATCATCAAGATCAGGTAAAGGATGGAACCAAGGGTAAGGTTTATACTCATCTTCTACCATGTGCCTTATCTTCCAATGCGTAGAAGCTACACATCTTTAAATAAGCCAAGTCAATCCTTGGATGAGCTATCTTGTTCTCAAGCTGTCAGAGTCGAGCCTGATTATTGTAGGAATTTAAGAGGAGGCTGCTTACCTTCAAATGAAAGTGTAAAAGAAGGTGGATCGTGCCATTAGTTCTATGACATCGAAGATGGAATGAGTATTATTTATTTTTATTAATTTTATTAGGATTGAAATCACAGTTTTTATATATATATATATATATATATATATTCTGCTAACTGTATTACATGTTGAATAATGGTGTATGATGCCATATAAATATGAGACATCGCTCATAAATCATAGAATTAATCCACAGTTGGAACCTCACAGTTGTACCAATTAGTTTGCAACAAAGGAATGTCTACGATAAGGGAATTGATGTGTTGATATCGATGTCCCATGACTCATTTTTGATAATGACCATGAAAAATATGTAGAGTGTATGGGTGGTTATTCATTCCATTTCTAATGTTTTATTAAAATATAAACCAGATGAATATATATTCCCTCTTTTCTGTTGATGGTATTGACCATGAACATTGTTCTTTTGAATTTAGATAAATGACCATAAGATCACAGATCTCAAATGAAAAAGGGTTTTGTGTTGTCCATAATTTTTTCCATATTTAATTTATGATTTTGGAAGTTTCATTAGGTGAAATCATCCGTGACTTTTGAATAATCTGTGATATTATGGTAGAGGAAAGTTGGAAAAAATACTAGAGCTAAAATATTGGGGATCACCATGGTTGTTGATGTAAATGTTGATGCATTATGCACACACTCTGCCCGTCTATCTTGTGCCTTGGTGCTTGTTGCGTTGAATTGACTTGCATGAATTGTTCGAATGAATGGTGGAATGGGGTGTTGTTTCATGAAGTAGAAAAATAACTGCATAAATGTTGAGTCTTACTTTGATTACTGAAACAAAGAAGTGACACTTTACCTTTAAAAATAAATGTTAAAATTTATTCTTGTTATGCATAATTGTTAAGCAAACATGTTAAGGCCAAATGGCATGAAGTCATTAGAGGTGTAGTACATGCAGCTCTTTTGTGGGCTTTTCCTTACATTATAACTTGATTTTCTCGCTCGTGTGATGCTAGCTGTGAATTGGTTGTGAATTGATTTGTGATTTTTAAACATTGGTTCTCATTCAGGCCACACATAGTACACCAACTACTTTGGCATTATGTGATGCTATAAAGTGTTTAATTCTATTCTACAACTTATCTCGAAGATTTAAGACATAGTCATTCGAAATTACTTTTGCAGACTTCTCACATGCTTTATTCTTATTCTATTCTTATTGGAAATACATGTGGACATTTTTATTTTTGAAGGCACATAAAGTCTAGAAGCTCTAGGGTTTCGAACAGGGTTTTTTGTATTGCTCGGACGGGTCTTTCAATATAGTTTTTCCATCTTTAGTATGATGGAAATTAAAAGTTTCATGGAGTGAAATCGAACATGGGACAAATGAACCATTCTCCCAACTACTAGCTCCATGAGGATGTAGACGTATAGCTCAGAATAGCTATGATATTATGGTAGGAGAAAATTTGAAAACTGATTTTCAAATAAATTTTGTGGGGAAAGATGATTTATGTTATCATAAATGGTGAAAGAATCTTGATTAGAGATTAAATAACTAAAGAATAATATTGTTGAATGCAATATTAATGGTTAGACGAGGTTTTGTTACTTATGGTGCATAGACTATAAAATCAGATTTATTGTTTAACCTCTGCATCACCCTATTTGTTTCACGACAACTAATGTCAGTGATAATGAAATCATATTTCGATTAGAAATGTCCAATACTCAAAACATGTTAACAATATTCACAATGACACGCGATTGTTTAAGTCTCCAAATTTAGCTAAGAGGGAAAACAAGAATACTCATGACATATAAACAAAAGGTCATCGTAAATTACAATAATCATGTGTATCTGAGATTTAAGATAATTGTGTTCCATGCCCAAAAGATAAGTAGAAACATGATACCATAAGAAAATGAGTATTCTCGAATTGCTTAATGGTTGTAGCTTAGCCTCTATGTTCATATATGCACAACTTATTATGTGCTAATGGTAAGCGTGAAACGTATGCATGAACAAATTATGAATATGTTTATGATTTTTAAAACAATAGAATTAAGTGATTTTGAAAAAGATAGAGTCGGCGAGGATAAGAAAACTGAAGGATATTAATCTTTAGTGTCATGTGAAAAATCTTATAATTAAGTTGTTATTGCATGCTATAGGACATAATGAACAAGTGGCTTAAAGTGACGATGTTGGATTTTGTTTAAGTATGTTTATAATATACAAATATTCCATGAAGAATTAATGATATTCTATATTACATATTGCTACTAGAATTTGTTCATGATTCTAAATAATATTGTGGCCCTGAAGTCATGATAGAAATAAGTATTGTTTAATCTATTACTCCAATCATATATACCAATCCACAAATTGTCTATGATTTTATGTGATGATGAGATGATGCTATTTGGTATGGGGTTACGAGATTGCTCCGATATGTTGCATAAAGAAGTGTTAAAGTGGGAAAATAACATGTTTATTAATATTAAAATGTTATTATAAATGATAAAAGTTATAAAAATTGAACTATGGATAAACCTTCTTATGTCGACACAACCAACGACATGATTGAAAGGCAATTCTTGAAAATATGTATAACAAGTTAACTAAATAATTGATAGTCCTTAAAAGGCATGGTCATGAGATTAAGACAATATCAATCTGGTTAACAAGTAATGCTTATAGTAGAAGAATATGATTACTCTAATTGTACATTTGCAAAGTGTGACTTGCATGTAGGACATATTATGGGGTGAAAAGAGTTGCATGGA
Organism: Pinus tabuliformis; assembly: GCA_031772625.1. Taxonomy (NCBI): domain Eukaryota; kingdom Viridiplantae; phylum Streptophyta; class Pinopsida; order Pinales; family Pinaceae; genus Pinus; species Pinus tabuliformis. The sequence goes on along the minus strand of CM062814.1, from coordinate 189,147,052 downwards.
TGTGCCTTAATATGTCGAAGAATAAAAAATCTCACAACTTAACTATGATAAAATAAAAAAAGAAGTTACATTGTAATCTTGGGTGTAATTGGTTTTGGATAAGGAATTCAAGATTAAACTATGATATTTTAACAATCGTTAAATAAATGTATGAGAAAAATGGAAATTATGTTGGATAGTTATAGTATGGGGTATAGAGACTCCTTGGAAAAAACCATATTGAAACAAAATCAGAACCAATTAGTTGAGTAAGCAATAAGTTGTTCATAGATTTGATGACATGATCAACCTAACATATTTAAAAGACTCTATCATTTTGATGGTGGGCTTGCAGGCGTTAGGGACAGTTCCCTCCATCTGTCAATAAGTTCTTCAATGTCTCGGTCTACTGGCCTTCCTTCTGGATTGGGCGCATCGGTCATTAATTATTCCAGCAATTTTTGAATAACAAATCACCGTATATGGAATCAATATGCCTCACTGCAATCTATATTATCTGACATATAATATACCTTGCTGCAATCTATGTTGACTGGACATATATGCATATTATCGGGCACTAATTAAATTTAACAGCAGCTATTCTCATACGACCGGCATTCAAGCACTTTATCATTATAACGCATATACATCGGCTGTATTATAACATTACACTATTAATATTAACAGCATACCACTGTTACATGCATATGACTCCAGCAAATAATTAACGCAGAACATATACCGATCAATAAATGTAGGACAGCGCCAATACATATCTCGCAACCATATGTAATTGATATATATAATGGTTCCACGCCTCCTTCCTGCGCAATCGGGGCTAAATATATGTAACAGTCTCGATTTATGAATGGAGATTACGCTCAACACTTCTGCCGCAAGCAAACAGACTCCTCAAGCGCACACAATACGCAGACAGCCTATATATATATATACCAAGAGAGTTAGATTTTTCCGCCTTCTGCGTTCAGACTCCCCAATTACGTTGCGGCCTTTAACTTCTTGACGGAATGCAAGGCGATCTTCCATGCACAAATGCTCAATCTTACAGGTTGGCCGCTACACATAATCCCTTCCTAAACTGGCAGATTGATACATATGTATATACGCCTGTTCCACAACAGGTTTGCATGTGGTTCAACCGTCACATCGAACGCAGAACATAATCACCGAACTCCAGCTCTTCATGAGTGCGCGACTGAGGTCCTTTTACCCACAATTCATGGTAATATCAAGATACCAAATCTACTACAGACAGTACCACAGTCTCGCGTCGGTATATGGACAAACAGTAATCATAAATTTGCAGGTGTATCAATTAATTATAAAGGAGAGGCAATAACCGTGGAAAACCAGAGGCATGCGCAACCAACATTAAGCTGTAAATCATCATGAAAGAGAACGAATTCAATTATCAATGCACCATGAGGGCGCATGAGAGACAAATCGAACCAAAAAAAACACACACTTTTATTCCACAGTTTCATGAACATATACATTACAGAGGACTGAATTCTGAAATCATCGGAGCGCATAGGTTCTTTAAAAATATGCTCAAGGCGCTCAGGCGCTCTTTCCTCTCCTACTGAGATTTTCTGCCAATTGTTTTATGATAAAGTAGGCATTTTTATCCTTATCTTTTACCAAAGTCAGCTTTTTCCTTTTTCCCATAATGATTTAAAGGATGAGTTTTATTCTCCCTCTTATCCTAACTTTAACTGAAAAATATAGAAATTCTATCCTATTTCCCTCATATCCTTTTATTTAGAAAAGGAATATTTACATAATCTGCTTTATTAAAATAAAATACTAAAAATTATCACACCCCCCTTTTCATGGTCTTGATGCTCCCTCATCACATTTCCTTATAAGGGAAAATCTTAAATAAAATACCAACTCATGCATGTAATATAGAGATAAGCCATCTTATCCTATCTATATATCAAGTCAAATTATTAGTTGCATGATTGTCTAAGAAAGAACATAACTTAAGGGAGCGAAGTTATGCTAAAATATCCTAAGAAAGGATGGGAGATGTAAAAGACAAGGTTGATTTTAATATGAGACTAAATATCTTTAAAAAATGTCTTTCTAATTTAATGTGATTGTATTAATGAGTGCACATGCAAGTCACGATGTAATTTGCCTTGGATATGGGTTGCCAATAAATAATAAGAAAATGATCTAAAGACACCTTAATGAAGGAAACAAAACCTTGAAAGAAAATTATGAATAGTTAATTTAACGTGCATAGGTTGGAATCTATGGGATCTTGGTTAAATAAATCAAGAGTCATAAAGCACATGACAAAATAACCTAAACCAAGAATGAGATTGTCAAATGGGTGTGAAAGTATGATACAACCCATTGTGTACATACTTAATGATATGATAAGAAGGTCCATGGACTAACCTCAAAAGCACATCCACTGTAAATACATTAACTAAGCATACAATCAAGTCTTGATGTTTCTTCAAAAAATGTCTCTAAGTTAGTAAGCAAATATTGGAAAAAGCAAAAAGGTTTTTCAAAATTACCTCTCATAATGCTTTAAAAATTTAATGTTAACAATAAAATAACACATGCATCAAAAAAGATGAGAGAGGATAACCAATATTTGGTCTTAAGGATGTGAATAGGTTAATAGTATAAGTTTTCACTTCGAACCCCTATTTGGAAAACGTATGCATGTGCATATTGTTTATTGAATGAGATCTTACCTACATCAAGAAGATGTTGAGTCATAAAAAGGGAAATATTAAATCACATGAGGTGAATTATTGAGTATTGATATGATGATTTCAAAAATCTATGAGTTAATAGTTCACTTTATTATTAGGTAGAAGATATGTTCATGATTGATTTTTAGTGTGCATGATTACTTTTATGATATTATGTTGATATTGTTGCAATCACATGACAGGAAAATGATTGTTTGAATGGTAAGACATAGAACTTCCTTTGGTTTCATAAATGGAACATGCTCATGAAAATTCCTTATACACTGAGCACAATTGTTCTACTTACTGGAAATAAATGAAGGAACGTTTGGCACGATACTAACATGGTCGGAAACATGTGGATAACGTGTATGTCATGCAAGTGATGCTATGGGCATGGTATGGTTTGTAGTGCTACAGATTGTACTATGTACAAGCAATACATATGGTACCATTATGACTAGATATATTGCATGATTAAAATATGATATGTATATCTATGTGTGTAATACACCATGTGTGCAGGTATGCATGAAGACACTAGGTGGGTGTCTAACAGGGCAACCGATCTGGAGGTTGAACAGAAGAAGGAAACTAAGAAGTGGTTCAAGAATAAGTAACCACGATTTAAGTGCATATTGGAAAACATATGATTATGATTATTATATATGATTATGATGTTATATTCATCTTGATGTGGAAAATATGAAAATTGACGTGTTGTATGTAAAGAAACTAGAGGAAGAAAGTGTTAGGCAAGAACACAAAGGCTTGGAAGAATGCAAGGGAGAGACGTGCATTCCTTCAAACACAATAAATAAAGAGAAATATAAGTCGTAGCTACTTTATTAGTATTTCGTATTAAATCATGATGTTAATTGTGTAAAATTTTGTTGTAATTGTGAAACCAAAATTTCTTACAAAATTGTTTGAAACCAATGTTACACGTAGCAATGGAAGGAGATGTGATGGGAGAACTCTTTGTAATCGATATATATATCAATAGATTTGCATCAAATGGAAAGACCATAAAAGATGTGGATTGAGAGACAACTACCTGTGAATGAAGATGCAGTAATACAGTGAGGACAATGTAAAATTTAAGGGGGAGAGTATGTAACACCCCTCCCTTGTGTGTCAACTATTGTAAACCTAAGCTGAGGAAAGCTAGGTATGATGTATAATATGAAAAGAAAATACATTATTAAATAAATTAATAAATAAATCACTTGGAAAAGTGAGACACCAAGAGATGAGATTCTTGCCAAATCCCATTGAGGAATGGGATAGGAATAAATCTTTCATGATAAGCTTCTAGATGTGATTCTAGATAAGCTTGGATGGATTGGAGATAAATATCCATCAAGGAAAAAACATAAACACTTTGTGGGAGATAAAGGCAAGCTTTTATGAGAAAAGGCCTTGCGAGAGATAAAGGCGAGCATTTCCAAAAAAGGCCGAGGAAAATGGATAAAAATCCATAAAAGTGGGATGCTGCTGATGGAAGCCATATCATGAAAGAGGGTATTAAATACCCATTGCATAGATCAATTGGGGTGGTTGATACATGGAAAGAATCTTGAATCGAGGGGAACTAGAGGTGATTCATGGTTATGTGGTGGTGCTCCTCTCTCCAAGGGATGTTTTAGTTAGTTTCATATGTGTGGAGTGTTTTGTATGTTGGTTTATTCCCCTATCTATTATAAGATCATTTTGTCTATGAGAAGATTGCATAAGTTTCCTTGACATTAAAATGACTTGAGAAATTGCATGAGATGCTTATCAGTAGATTTACATGCGTGGTATATACTTTGTAATTGAATCATTTGGTTCAGTTGTATAGATGTTGTGTTATATATATGCATGAAAATAATTGCAGTCTTGTGCATGTGACTAAGATAATGGATTTTACGAGATGATGCATATGGAAATTATGGCTTATTAATTTAGTCCAAGTTAAAATTAGTAGAGGAATACATATTATGTGAAATTGATGTAGTAGTGGATATGCTGCCCCACTTTGGATTATGTGTTAATATGATGCATGAGATATATAGTTCGGTTATAGCACTTGATATTTTCTAGTATAAGATTCCAATTATTTGTGCTAAGAATTTGTATTATGGAATGATTGGCATTTATGGTGGGTTTGTTGTGCATACAATATATGTGTGAGTATTGCTCTGACTACACCGTAGAAATTGGAAAATAACAACTGCAATGTACGTATGTTAATTCTTTCATGAAGGCTTCAAAGTACTCATAAGTTTGAATGCTTAATCGCATTATGCCTAAGGGTTAATCCATTGATGGTGTTGAAGAATTGTTGATTTTGGTTGTACCTAAGGGTATTAGTATGTATCATTACTTCAAATGTAGTTCAATTACTAAAAGTAGTGGAGATAGTTACGGGAATAGTAGCCATTCACGTGATAATAAAGTATGCTTATTCTCACATGCAACTTAAAAAAAATCAAGGAATGGAAGCCCAGAATGCTTAATGCATGAATAATAGTGTGCATATAATGATTGAAATGAATATACTCGTGACTCGAGCTAAACTTAACTCTAATAGAGACCAAATCTCAATTTAATGGAGCCTAGTAGCTAAATTTTAGGGTAGGCTCTCGAGGTTTGTTACATTGTAGTTGTGACCTACAACTAGCAATCATGTGGGAGGAGTGGAGATCCTGAAGGAACCATGACATGGAAAAGGTAATTATATGAAGGAAAGCCATGTGTGGACTAGAAGATCACTTTTGGATAAAAGAAAGGACAACATGACTTAATTGAGGAAAGTGATAGATGACCTGTACTCTACGAAAATAAAAAGGCATCATGGAAGAGGAAGTTATATGAAGGAAAGTCATGTGCAGACTAGAAGACCACTTTTCGATAAAAGAAAGGATGACATGAATTAATTGAGGAAAGTGATGGATGGCATGTACCCTACGAAAAGAAGAAGGCTTCACAATTTTTTTTAAGATTAATTTGATGACATCAAAAGAAGGAGCTCTTCAAGAAACTGAAGGTCCCATGATCTCCACCTAGAAAAAAAAGTTGTTGGAAGCAATTCTTTGGTTAAGAGGGAGCTTGGTCTAGTCCATTGTTAAGAGGGAGCTTGCATACATTCATTTTATAGGAAAGGGTACATTCCTTCATAGGAATGGGTATATTGTCAAGTTGAGAGGGAGACATAGGTACATCGTTCTTCTCTTCACATTGGGAAGAAAGAATGGAGGATTGGGTAAACATATGGCATTCGATATTTTATCTCCCATATGAAGGTGTCTACAAATCATTTGTCTCGCAAGAATTTTGATTTGATCTTGTGAAGAGATAGAGCTGTTAATCAAATATTAATAGGTTTTTATGTTTGACTAAAGTTGACGACTCTTGACTATCGAACATAGTCCAACCTAGTCCACCACATTATTAAATTTGATTAACTAATTTTGTAATATCACATTGTGACATTGGCTAGATTTGAATATAATGTAACACAATGACAATATTTGTGAGATTGTGATGTTGGACAAATTGCAATGTAACGTAATATTGCAACAATGTGGTTGCCACGTTACAACGCTACGTAGATTTCTATATGATTTTGACTTCACAATAATAATAATAGATCTTATTAATGATAATATTGTTATTATTAAACAATTTTAAATCTTTATTGTGCTTAATATGGTTGACTTATGTTGACTAAGGATTACTATGACTCAACAAGTTTGACTACTATGAAATATAGTAAACAATGGGTTGACCAAGTTTGATCACGGTTAACTATTTAAACAATGACTACAAAGGAAGATTTTGTTTGGCTTTCTTTAACTAATTTAGTTGACGATGTTTAACTATTAATACTAATCAATAAGAATAATAGGTGATATGTTTGACTAATGTTGAAGACTATTCATAATGAAGCATAATCAACCACATTAATAAACCAATGTGTTCAAACCATATTAATATTATTAAACATTTTGATAACACATGAATTAGGTGTTTGCATGTTTTAACCATGGTTGGACTTGGTTGATTATAGTTGTCCACATTAAGCATGTTTAAACATCACTTACTATGTTTGACTATGAATGGCTATGGTTAATAATTGTATGAGTATGGTTAATTAAGGTTGATAATGATTCACCATCATTGAACATGGTTTAATGATTGAGAGTATGTTTGATTATGGTTGAATATGATTGAATATAATAGGCCACAATTTGCATACAATTTCACTAGGATTGGCCATATTTTAACTATGATTTGTCTACTGTTAACAATGATTTTACTATGGTAAACATTGCAATGATGGGTTTTAATTAATAACCATAGTTTTACTATAGTTTACCATCACCATCCACTCTAGGTTGAACATGGTTGAATATGGTTGTCATGGTTGACTTATATGGTTGACCATGATTGACCATGGTCAATATATTATATTACATACCACATTATTATTGCCTCTCAACAATGTTATTAACTTTTCAAAAAACCCTCAATAAATTGAGTGGGCTTAATGGTTAAGAGCATGTGTTTTCTTGTAAGACATCACACACTCAAAACAATAAGGGTATAGAGTATGTATGCCTTCATAGATTTTAGTATTCAAATCATTGTGTGGAGGTGGGTCCTTTGTAACACAAACAAAGGAGTCCCATAACCAATTTGTTGCGAACCTAAAAAACCTCTAAAAAGGATAATTTATAGACAACACCTAAAGAATATTAATATTACATTTATAAAATATTTATCTTATAATTAATATAATATTGATAATATAATAAAATATTAATGTAACATGATAATATTTCCAATATTATCATTGATATTTATATTTGTATTAATTAATCAATATTAATCTAAAAAATATTACTAATAATTATTAATATTAATAATTACTGAAGAAAACTAATATTAATGTTATATAACCATTAATATTCAACCACATACTATTTTCATAAAAGGAGTAATTATCTGTAATATAAGAAAAGCATAGCAGGTTATTGACCCATTCTTCTGTAAGCTTTGTTTGCAACGAGAATTATAATTAAGTTTACCGATATATAATTTATATGAGTAAAATATATTAGTGTTTTAGTTCGCAAATGCAATAGTACTTTTACGTTAAAAATAGTTGTCTGATATGCTTTAATGGAAAATTATATATCTATTTATATCAAGCGGTAAATGTAATTTCACTAGTTTTATGTTTCACGGATATTCAAATAATAGTCTGAATTTGACTGTACATAGAATATAAAAAACTCTTAAATTATTGAAATTAAAAACAATAAAAAACGGATTAAAACCATGTATTCTCGTACACAAAGCTCATAAAGTTCATCCAGGCCATTGTCATTGCCATCTAGAGAGAAATGTTCAAAAAATCCGAGTAAAAATTATCCAAAAAACGATAACTAATCTACATATGAATCTTTAATTCACACCTCTCAATCGAACCAGCCCAAGTTCATCTCTGCATATTGGACATGAAATGCTTTCACGAAACCATAATAGAATACACCTCGAATGATAGAAGTGTTTACATGGCAACTGTTTTGCAGGGTCTTCGTTGGAAAAGGTTTCTAGACAAATTGAGCACATCGCTCCATCACTGCTTTCACTATCTTCGCTAATCGTAGCTAATGGCAACCCATCCACAGCTGCACGAAGACTATCAGCCACTTCTTCCTCCGTAAGATTACTATTTACCCCCTCCTCTGTAATGTTACGCCGACCAATCATGATAACTTCATCTATGAAATCGAAATTATAAGTATTGTCCTCCAGATGTTGTTTGATCTGACGCCATGTGAATCTGGAATTCCATATAATTTGCCCACTCATAAAATCCGGATCATCTGGATCTTGGTTGGCTTGGCGATAATCTTGTACGGATCGAAGAACAATAGTATTCTCTGGAAATATGAATGTTGTTAGATAATCTTCGCGCTCGTCGGATCCACTTTCATTCATTCGGAAACGACGAACGTCCTCTCCACGCCATTCATCATCTAATTCACGTATATCAATATTCTCTGATAAACTCTCAATTGAGACAGAAGTGGTATCATTAAACCTCACGTTCGACACCAAATGGCCACCATCAATTGTGCCCATTTGGATGGTTGCACCCACAGTTGCACTTTGCAGAGAAGGAGGAATAACACTTCCATTCACCTCAGCTTCCGCTTCCACAGTTCTCATAACATCGAGAACCACTTGTCTAGTAAATTCGTTTCCATTTTCTTCTTCCATTTTTTCCAGATGAACTAATTCGAATATACAAGAATCTCCTGCACTCTCGAATCTACCAACACCCTGAACTAATTCGCATATACAAGAATCTACTTATACCCTTCTGTGGATAAAACTCCTCGTACTTGATTTGTTAAATATGAAAGGATGGCATTACTTTCGAAATTGCATGTGCATAAAGAGTGTTCGAATTGGGTTCGGTTCGTGATTGTTGGGTTAGGGTTCTGATGGTTTGTGTAGCCGACCATGTTGCATCTCGAGTTAACTTAATGCATTTTTATCAAATATATGAAAGGTTAGTTAATGTAATTCTTTAAAAATATATATAATTTATTAAAAATAAAATTTATAATTTATCAAAATTTTAAGATAACACTCAAGGATGGATGTACCCGTAAGAAACTTTTAGATTGATTCATATAAAATTGCTTGTAATTATTTATTACTAATATATAAAATAAATATTACATGTAAATTAATACATGGAGATATTTATGAAAAGATATATTTAAACGTGTGAAAATACTAAGTGGAGTTGTTCCAGATTTACAATATGGATATTAATAAATATCTATGTAAGTGCAAAATGACCCCATCTTTACTTTTAAATGATGATCATGATGGTCGCTAATGCCAAGAACATGAATGCTTAAGAGGCTTTAGCATTATTGCTCTAGATAATAGCATTTTGGATGAGTTTATGGAGATTGATAAAGAGAATATTATAGGTGAGCAAGAATTGGTATGCTATGATTATTGAGATAATCATAAAAGTTAATTGAACTTTTTGAGACATTATCATTAAATCTATAATAAAGTATGAAAGGGTTTCACATGTCAAATCAATTATTAAGATTCATATTTTGGAAATGCTTTGGGATAAAACAAGAAAGTAGTGGGTACCATTGAGTGCATATTGAAAAGTAATAAATTAGACAAACATATGCATTGTGGCTTCCCATGTATTCATTATTCTTTTCATTTTGCATTTCCATAGAATTACTCAACCCACTAATAATTTGACATTCTTTGTACATTCTAACCTTTCAAATGCTCCAACTTATAAATATGTATGTTTGAAATAGACTAGTGTCATACAAATGCCCCATTAATACAAAACTACATAGTGAGTTTGCTCTCAACCCGAACCAATTTAACTCAATGGTAGCACTATTGTATCAAGACCTGAAACAATGCAAATTTAAGTTGTGGGTTTTTACCATTCTCTTAAATGTAGGGAATTTTTTTGTCCCCTTGGAAAAGTCTTAATTTTCATTAATGAGGAAAATTACATTTAGCAGATGCCAATGGCATATATTGTACTATGGGCTAGAAGCCTATCCTGTTGAGTATTCAAAAAAGGAGGTGTACTCCAGGCAAGGAGACACTTATCTATACTTTGATTTTCAATATGAAATATGTACTTACTCTATGAATAGAGTATCAAAAAATAATTGTCATATAATATTATATAAAGACAAAAAATATATAACAAAAAACAATGTGTCCACCTCCCATTGAGCTTGACTATTGTGATATTTCTATAAAAGGTGAATGATAGTACTCATGGAAGGTTCCATTAGTTTGCTCCAGTATGCTCCATGTTCCTATATGCTTGTTGGTTGCTTCCTTGGATAGTAGATGGGCAGATTTGTTCAGCTCCGTATATATATGATGACAAGTAAATTTGTCAAATAAGTTTATGAGTCTATGTATTTCTTCCATGATGTGTCTCAGAGAAAAAGCATGACAATTTGTAATTTTGTCTATCCAATTGCATATTGTTTTTAAATCTCCAAATAGTTGTAAGTTTCTTCACTGTTTTTCCAAAGCAAAATGTATGGTGAACTTTGCTGCTCATAGCTCAGCAAAGTTGTTTGTCATTCTACCAAGTCTCATTTAGATTTGTAATCATGTTTTGTTGTAAGATGAAGGACCTCCACATCCTATGCATTTGGATTTTGTAATAATGTTTTGTTGTAAGATGAAGGACAACACTCCCTCCACATCCTATGTCTTGTGCTGAGCCCTCATAATATGCCCACTCGGTGAGATTGGTTTATACTTTCAGGTATGATATGCCTAGGGATGGGATTTGATTCCTCCTGTGGGATCTGATGATAGTCTGCTACGATTTGAGCAGTGATGGCAGGCCAAGTAAGCAAAAGGATGTTCTTTGATTTTTCTGAGGATATAGGGGACCACCATCTCTCTTAGGACAGTTATTCCCTGCCACTGAGGGAGCAATGGTATTTGTAAGTGAATAGTATTCCATAGCTCTTTTGTCCATGGGAAAGTAAGGAAGAGATGATTCACTGTTTCATTATCAGATTTGCAAAAGATGCACCAAAAGGGTCCATGAAAATATCTTTTGATCAAATTTTCTCCTTTTGGGATTTTGTGTCGCAGAATGGTCCACACGAGGAGCCTCGACCTGGGGGTGCTTTTAATTTCCATAAGCTTCTACACCATGGTTCACACAGCTAAGTTGGTTCATAAGAGTTATGTATCCCACTCTAGCTCAGTATTTTCCATGTTTCGCACATTCCGAGATTAGCTCATCCTCCCCTTCTTTGGGATTATGTGAGGGCCTCCCTGTATTCTTTCTAATGTTGTTGCCATGGTTGAGGGATCTATAATTCCCTCCCATATTTCCATGCTTGTTGCAAAAAAGTGGAACGATAATTGTTTTCCATTTGGCTCAGTTGAGAGATCCCTTTGGAAGTGAGGTATGTTTTGAGCTCCTGTGGGAGTCTATGAGCGTTCCCACATCCAATCCAGGGATCCATCTCTATTCTAACAGCATCTCCCAACTTTATTCTCCATGTAAGGCCATCCCTCATAAGGGGCATTGCTTCCAGGACTGCTTTCCATATGTTCAATTTTCTAACTTGTGTCCAGTGGGGTTGGGGAAGCCAATCCATAAGATTTAAAGGAGATATGTATTTAGATATAGCCACCTTAGTCCAAAGACTATGTGATGTGACTAGCTTCCATCCTAGTTTTGTTGCCTAGAGAAAGTGCCAAGGCTTTTGATACCCCATCCTCACCATTTCTTTGGGAGTGCCAGAGATTCCCATTTGGACCAAGAAAAAATCGTTCCTGCCTGTTTCCCTTTCCACATGAATTCACACCATAGGTTTTTTTCCTCACTAGTATTCCCTTAGGTATCCATGCTAAAGACATCAGAGTTGATTCCAGCACTGCTTCTATGAGTATCATTCTTCATGCTCTTGATAAATATTTGAGGTACCAAATGTTTAGCCTTTTTTCCAATTTGGTTATGAGTTAGATCCAATAAGAATTCTTATAACCATGTGGCTTTAATCTAGATCCCAAGTATTTTAGTCCCTCATCCATTTGTTGTAGGTTATGATGGAATCCTCACAGGGCATACTAAATCTCGTATGGTGAGCATCATATAGCTGTTATAAAGGACTTTTCATTATTACCCAACAAGTTAGTGGCTCCTAAGAAGATGGTGAAGGAATTGAGAAGTGCAGTCACATCCCTAATACTCCCATTTAGGAAGAGAAGCACATCATCAAACAAGAGAAAGTATGGCAGAGTGCATCCTTCAGTGATGCACATCCCCCTTAGTCCGCCTCTTCGGTGTTCCCCCTTTATCAAACAAATGAGTCCATCCATGATGTCCATGAAGAGTAAAAGGAGGAGTGGGGACACTGGGCATCCTTGCCTAAGGCCCCTTTAGGAGTGGAAGAAAGGAGAGGGTGCACCATTTATGAGAACGTTGAATGTTACATTAGCAATATAGCACATAATCCATCTTATGAATTCATATGAGAAAGCCAAGTGCGTTAATAGCATTCTGATGTATAGCATGTTAACTTTGTCAAAGGCTTTCGAGAGGTCAACTTTCATGACCATACCTTTTAGCTTCTCGGTCTCGATAGAATATAGAATTTCTTGTGCAATTCCAAGTGCTTCATGAATTTGTTTATTCTATAGGAAGGCAAATTGTTTAGCTCAGATGTGGTTTGATAAGATCGGTGAGAGGAAATTTGCTATTATCTTGGTCCTTGGAGATGATCTTGTAGATACAGTTACATAAGGAGATGGGTTGGAAATCATTGAAGGAGGTGGGATTGTCTCATTTGGGTATAAGGGTGATAAAGGTTGAGTTATAGGCCTCATACATTCTTCAAGAGGATTTGCATTCTTCTATAAATTTTAATACATCCCCTCAGAGTATCAAAGAAGGCCATGTAGAATTCCACATTCCAACCATCCGGACCAGGGCTTTTGTCTCGCTTAAACCATTTGAGGGTGTCCTTGAGTTCTCCCATAGAGACCTCCTTTGTCAATTCCTCGCCTTCTTCGTGCTCAATATACCTTGGGAATAGTTGAGTTGTCCTCATGATGTCATCCACGGTGGCTTTTGGCGGTGACTTATAGATGTTTCTGAAGTGGGTTGTGGCCATAGCTGCGAGTCGGGGGAAGGTGTTCATTGTTTCTCCTTGTTCATCTCATAGCTGCCAAATAGTATTGATAGCTTTGTGCCCATTCACAAATTTATGATAGAACTTGGTATTTTCATCCCCTTCCTTAAGTCAAATAGCTCTGCTTCTCAGTCTCCAACTCTCTTCTTTGTCCTTAAGAATCTAGTTTCTCTTAGACATAAGAGAGGTTATCTGCTCTTTGTGTTCAGGGGAGGAGAAGATCCCCTTATAGTCATTCTCATACTCCTCGATAGCATCTTCAGTCTGTTTGAGTGTATGGTCTTCCTGCGTTCTCTTCTTATGTGCCCATTGTTTTGAGAGGCTTTTGAGCTCTTTTAGGTTTTTTGCAAATCCTTCGAATATAGTCCTTTCTGTCATAGGTGGATGAGTCCTCAAGTAATTAGTTACTAGATGGATATATTCAGCGTCCCTTAACCATGAAGCATTAAACTCGAAGGGACCTTTTGGTTTGCTCATACCCCCTCTGATTTCCAAATAGATCGGCCTATGGTCCAATATTCCGCCTGAGCCCACCCACTATCTATATCCCTGCCCCAAGGTTAGCATTTTCTCCTTAATGAGGAATCTATCTAGTCTTCTAGATAGACTGTCCTCCCTTGATCTGTTTTTTCTCGAAGTAGGAAAGATTTTTGGGGAGGGGATATCTATGAGATTATGATCCTCCAGATTGGTCTCGATAAAATCTCAGAGGATATCTCTTTGTGCATTATTTCCCCATGATTCCCCAAAACCAATGGAGAATTTTAAATCCCCCCGAGAACAAGCTTGTCTTTTTGAAGGATGTGTGATTCTAAGAGTCTGCTCCAATATTCCTCCCTGTTGTGAAAGGGGCCATATATGTTGAAACAAAACTAGTATCAATGCAGTGTGGAGAAACATTAGATTAAACAGAGGAGGAGTTTGTATTCGAAATACCCGTAGAGAAAGAAGCCTCAGCAGTTGACCTTCCTCTAGTTAGAGGAGGAGAGGGTGCGCCAATGGGTGCCTTTCCGCACTTCTTTCTCGTCACCCTAGTAGGCATAGGTATGTAGGAATTTACACGGTAAGTTCCTCAGACAGAACACCAAAAGGACACCGCTCACAACCAGATCGCAGATCAATACACCAGTATTTTGACGTGGTTAAAACCCTCAAAGAGGGAAACAGTCCACGGCCTGAGCCAACGCGGCCACTTCAGGCAATTTATTAATAAAAGAATGAAAATTTACATATGTTTCTCTCATGCACGGATTACCCTACAAATGACCCTCCATGCGCTTTAAATAGAATTCATGGACCAATCAGGTGTCAAGCCACGGATCAAGTGTCGGTAATACCGAGGAGAGAATGAACCGTCGGATCACTACATATCGTGACCGTCAGATTGTAAGTTACAAAATGTACAACGGTAAAGAAACACACTTTACCTAACTCTACAAGTCTAGACCAAGTTGTACTTAACTATTTCCTATGTGTCGGAATATCCTAACATCCCCCCTTAAGAACAACTTGGGATAGGATTGAAGGATTTACAAATATGACACAATAGGAGAAGGAAGGAGGCACTAGAGCCTATCCCCCCTTAGTGACAACTTCCTGAACTCCAACCAGAAATCGAAGTTTAGTGAACTTCGCCTCTGTGAGAGCCTTTGTAAAGATGTCTGCCACTTGATCATTTGTTGAACAATATTGCACTTCAAGAACATGGTCATGAAAGAGCTTTCTGATGAAGTGCATGTGCAGTTCAATGTGTTTGCTGCGTTGATGTTGGATTGGATCTTTGCATAGCTGAATGGCACTTTGATTATCACACCAAAGTGTAGTCGGATGCTGCTGCTAAAAGCCAAACTCTGACAGGATCTGACGAAGCCACAAGGCTTCCTTACTAGCTTCTACGGCACCACGATACTCTGCTTCTGCTGATGAAAGAGAAATGGCAGCTTGTTTCTTACAAGCCCATGTAATAGGTCCTGAACCAAGAGTGAACACATAACCAACAGTAGACTTCCGATCATCAGGGTCACTAGCCCAATCGGAATCAGTGAAACCAACCAATAGAGGAGCTGCTTCGGCACTGTAATGAATCCCAAACTGAACTGTACCTCGAACATAAAAAAGTATTCTTTTAGCTTCTTTCCAATGACTTTCACGGGGGTTTTGCATGAACCGAGAAACAAGGCCAACAGCAAAGGAAAGGTCAGGACGAGTATGGGTTAGATACAAAAGTTTTCCTACAAGTTGACGGTATAAGGTAGCATCAACTTCAGGAGAATTACAAGTGACTGAAAGTTTGACTCCAGACTGAAAGGGAGAAGGGGTTGGCTTATAGTCTTCCATGTGAAAATGACGTAGAATATCACAAGCATACTTGGACTGGGAAAGGGAAATACCCTCCTTGGATTGCAAGACTTGAAGACCGAGAAAATAGTGTAAGTGTCCTAAGTCTGTCATTTCAAATTTCCTTTTAAGGCTAGACTTCACATGGTTTATAAGGTTGGGATCACTACCAGTAAGGATAAGATCATCAACATAAAGAACAAGGATGATAAGAGAGTTGCCCACTTTCTTGGTGTAGACAGTATTGTCAGAATGACACCTAGAAAAGCCAGATTCTAAAAGAAAGCTATCCATTTTGGCATACCAAGCCCGAGGAGCTTGCTTGAGACCATAAAGGGATTTCTTAAGTCGACATACAAGGCTGGACTCTATTTGTATGAAGCCAATGGGTTGTTCCATATAGATTTCTTCATGCAAGTCTCCATGCAAGAAGGCAGATTTAACATCCATCTGATGGACTTCCCATTTGAAAGAGGCAGCAAGGGAAAGAACAAGACGGATAGAGTTCATTTTGGCAACATGGGAGAAGGTTTCAGTGTAGTCAATTCCTTCAACCTGTGAAAAACCCTTAGCAAGAAGACGAGCTTTATGTTTATCAACTTTCCCATCTGGTCCATACTTGGTTCTGTAAACCCATTTGCATCTAACAAGTTTTCGTCCCTTTGGTAGAGGAACAAGATCCCATGTATCATTTGCCAACAATGAATGATATTCTTCATTCATAGTTGCTTCCCAATCCGGATGGCCTGAAGCTTCTGCAAAGGTGTCAAGATCATAATTTACTGGAGCTTGAGCCAGTAAAGAAGAGGCTCTCTCGAACTGAGAACGTGTACGTCGCTGATCTGTAGGATCACCGGCAAGATCACCTGCTGCATCTCGAGTAGCACGAACCCATTTTGGAAGCTCAGGAGCTGAAGGAGGATCCTGAGATGGTGGGGGAGGATTGTCATCCTCACTTTCATCATCTGAGGAAGAAATGTTTTCAAAGGTAGAAGAGATAGGGAGAGGTGGCACATCCGCCGGACTAGGCTCACAGGCCAATATATTTTCATCAAATTTTACATCTCTTCTAATGATAACATTTTTCGACTTAAATGGAATAAGTCTATAGCCTTTGACATCTTCAGAATATCCAACAAAAGTACATTTTTCACTCTTAGGTTCTAAAGCTTTATGCTTTTCATCTGGAATATGGGCCCACGCTTCACTTCCAAAAACACGAAAGTGACTTACATCTGGTTTGATTGAGCTCCATGCTTCTTCTGGAGTGATATTCTTTAAAGCCTTAGTAGGAGTGCGATTTATTATGTAATATGCACAGTTAATTGCTTCTGCCCAAAAACTAAGACCAAGTCCTTTAGATTGTAGCATACAATTAGCCATTTCCTTTAAGGTGCGATTCTTCCTTTCAGCTACACCATTCTGTTGTGGAGTATATGGAAAAGTATGTTGCATTTGAATTCCATTCTTAGTGCAATAGTTGATGAATGTGTTTTTAACATATTCTCCGCCATTATCAGATCTTAACTTAAGAATTTGATGTCCAGATTGTTTTTCAACAAAGGCCTTGAAGGCCAAAAAAGTGTTAAATACTTCACTCTTGAGTTTTAAGAAGTATACCCAAGTGCGTCTGGAGAAATCATCAATGAAAGTTAAGAAATAATTGCAGCCAGAGAATGACACAACTGGAATTGGACCACATAAATCACTATGCACAAGCTGTAAAGGGGCTGAGGCGTGCCAAGAGGCACGTTTTTCAAAACTGTCCCGATGATGTTTTCCGAGTACACATCCGGAACAAACACCATCTCTGCAAGATACCATAGGAAGACCTGTCACCATATTTTCTTTACATAGATGCTGAAGGGAACGATAGCTTAAGTGACCAAATCGCTCATGCCAAAGTTTGCTCACTTCATCGTTATGAGCAACAAATACTGAGGGAAGATTTGATGACCCAAAGTTGTGAAACTTATACAACCTTGTAGAATCATCAGCAATGCCAGTAGCCAAAATCTGTTTAGGATCTCTTAAGTCCTTGATTACAACATCATGAGGTGAAAATTCAACGATTTTACCTTCACCTGAATGAGTTATCTGATATACAGATAGAAGGTTGCAGGATAAGGTTGGAACACATAATACATCATTAAACTGACCATTGTCTAGATGAACAGTTCCAGTCCCTACAACATTAAGAGATCTATCATCACCAACATATATATTTTTGGTGTTACAATCATTTAAAGAAGAAAACATTGCTTTGTTTTTGGCCATGTGATAAGAAGCTCCAGAATCAATGAGCCACTCATGAGAATGAGAAGAAGAAGATACATTTAATGCATAGCCAGACCGAGATGCTTGACAACCACATGCAGAAAGTGCCATTCCTGAAGATGAAGTTGAAGTTGAAGATTGTCCCAAATGGATGTTATGCTTCTTCATTGCTGCTTCCAAGGCTTCCATCTTCTTAAAGCATTTTAATTCTAAGTGGCCATCTCGATTACAAAAATTGCAATGTCTATCAGTCTTCTTCCCTTTGTTTTTATTTGTCTTATCATTTTGTTGAAATGATTTTTCATTTTGGGGTTGAAATTGCTTAGGACCCTTGTTTGGTTTAGGACCATTCTTTTTAGGATATGACTTCTTAGGATTCTTTGAATTTGGTTGCTGCTGGGCGGCTAACGCTTTCTTGGAAGAGTTTCCAAGATTAAGAAGACCAAGGTGTAATAGTTTTTCTTGTTCTCTTATTAAAGAATCACAAAAAGAGTCAAAGGAAGGGGACTTGTAGTCTGTTCCTTGAGAAATGAAGGCTTCTCTTGTAGAATGGAAGGTGGAAACAAACACAGAGTAGGCTGGTCCCAACTTTGTAAGAATGGAATAGATAAGGTTACTATCTTCTTTCTTAACTTTAACACCTTCCAAAAGATATCTAAGGGTCTTGAACTTGGACAAGAAATCTTCAATGCAAGAAAAATTATTAGGGTCCAATGTAAGCAACTCATTTTCAAGTTGATGGGCTCTAATTTCATTTTTAATCCCAAAAACTTTATTGATTTGTTTCATTGCTTCATCAGGAGTATAAATTTCTGCAATATGGAATCTAAGATCTGGAGAAATAGACATCCCTATCAATCCACGTGCTTGATCTTGCCTATTTTCCCATTTAGCAGCCTTATCTTCATCCTTCGGTTTCTTTTCTTGGCCTGAGGCTATTCTGTAGAGACCTTTACTTCTAAGTAAATCCTCAATGTAAGCCAACCATTGGAAGTAGTTGGTGTTGTGAAGGGTAACTTGGTATTGACTTTCCATTTCAATGGAAACTGAAGCTGAAGATGCTGAAAATAAGTGTTCCAATGGATAGATCTCGAAAAAATAGGCTGGTTTAAAAAAATGGCTCTGAAAACGGCTTCCGGATGAAGAAGTTATGGCTTTTTGAAAAAACGTTGTTGAAGTTGCCGACAAAGTGCGGGAATGTGCGGAAATGAAAAATTCCGTCCCCACAAAATTGAGACTTGAACACAAGACCTCTACTCTCTTAAAATAGCTTTGAACCAATTGATCTATACAAAAAATTTGAGAGAGAGAGAGAGAGAGAGAGAGAGAGAGGGGGGGGGGGGGGGGGTGCTTTGGATTTCGTGCTTGCTTTGAGAAAGCTCTTTTTCCCTACAAAACAAAAAACACAAAACCCAACACGGACATGCAAAGAAAACAAACCTTATGGCTCGAAGTTAGCTTTAGCCGAAAAACTAAATATTTTGAAAAATGAACCTTGCAGCTCAAAGTTAGCTTTGTCCGGAAACTAAATATTTTCCTCAATGTTTCTGATTTTCCGAGATCACCCTAAGGCGTAGGGAAAAGAGCATACGCATGAGAAAAATCCTTCCTTTCTGTTTCTGATTTGCCCAGATCGCACAGAGTCGCAGGGCAAAGAGCATACACAGAAATGAAAGGCATAGATCCGGTAATAAAAATGCTAAATAAACCGAAACCGAAATAAACAGAGAGAAAATAACAGTAAACTGCAAATAAACACTGTATACCTCCAGATCTTAAAAATGACGTAGCTAGGGCTACCGGAAACCTTTTCGCGTGAAACGAAAGGGGTTCCTCACTGGAACAGATGCTCCCAACACAACAGAGTAGTCCTCTCAGCCCGAAAGCAGTCAGAAACAGCAGATCTAGGAAATGGTTGTCGGATGCAGTTCTACCGGCTTCAGATTTGGATCACCAACGGACGCGGCCCTCAAATAGCTCTGATACCATGTAAGAATTTACAGGGTAAGTTCCTCAGACAGAACACCAAAAGGACACCGCTCACAACCAGATCGCAGATCAATACACCAGTATTTTGACGTGGTTAAAACCCTCAAAGAGGGAAACAGTCCACGGCCTGAGCCAACGCGGCCACTTCAGGCAATTTATTAATAAAAGAATGAAAATTTACATATGTTTCTCTCATGCACGGATTACCCTACAAATGACCCTCCATGCGCTTTAAATAGAATTCATGGACCAATCGGGTGTCAAGCCACGGATCAAGTGTCGGTAATACCGAGGAGAGAATGTATCGTTGGATCACTACATATCGTGACCATCAGATTGTAAGTTACAAAATGTACAACGGTAAAGAAACACACTTTACCTAACTCTACACTAGACCAAGTTGTACTTAACTATTTCCTATGTGTCGGAATATCCTAACAAGGTAATGCTTCTGAATGTGCCAAATTTGCTGCCTCTTCCACCATTGGAGGGCTACCTTGAGCTTGAGATTTTTTCTGCACTGTTTCCTTTCCCTTATCTCCCTCCCTCACCTTCTTGTTCATCAAACAATCTTTGTACAGGTGTCTGAATTTGTGGCAACATCTATAGCGAAAAGGGACACCTTGATAGCCTATGCTTTAATTTCGAGAGAAGGTTTTCCACTGTAAGGTGATATGCTCCCGAAAACCACCCCAAGTATCCATATGAATTAGTATCCTGGCATATGCCATCATGCTCGAAGCCATATATGATCTATCATGTTCGAGATAGGTTCCCAGAGTCTTGCTGATGTGCCAAAATATATCCTCTGATGAGAATTGAAGGGGCAGTCTAGGTATTCGAACCCATATAGGCCCAACTCCTATATGTTCCTTTTCTGGGTCAAAAAGAGGGTTCCAATGCCAGAGAAGAACTGGAGCTTGCTCGAAATTCCAGAAGGACGATATGACCCAATTTGTGTGCTCGACTCTGGTAGAGTGCAGAGTGGACCAGCCTCTAACAAAGTTTTGTATAGTTGGGAGGTCCACGAGGTGTTACCCCCATACCTGTGAGGTCCACATCTTAAGCCTCACCAATGTGTAGCTACGGCTGTGAATTCTTCCAACCAGAACCTGGTCCACCGTGTCCATGGTGTTTCCCCACTAAATATCCTCTCCGACTCTGAGAATAATGTCTTCGCTTCCAGCTTTTTCCCAGCCACATCGTCTCTTCAAGGGCATCTGAATCTTCCGCCGACTGGTTAGGGTTTGTAATAGGGTTATCACAACAAGGATGTTTGGTCGCTAGAATTGGTTCCAAAAGAGGGGGTACCACTGTGTAACTACCCAATGGTGGCGCCTCAAGTACCGAAACTTATGGATTTCCCTAGGCCGTGTTATGCATTCTCACGGGGTTGCTTGAAGATTCACCTGGGTGAGATGATAGGGGAGTTTGTGAGCTATCCGCCTTAGGGTTAGGATGGAGGTAGGGAGATACAAAAGTTGTAACCGAGGGTGACTGTGGTGGTGAGGGAGGAAATGGCCAGATGGAGGAGGCTCTGAGAATGTCACAGTAGAGCAGGAAGGTCCCGAGATCGAAGGAAGACCCACAATGGTAGCCAACATGTCACAACAGAAGGGAAGGAGTTCATCCATGGTGAAGCGAGGGGTTTTCCAAATATTGACATTCTCCAACAGGTCCTCCGAATAGTCTACTAGGTCAAGCTCCATGCCTATTCCAAGGTGTTCTCCGCCAGCTACATTCAGGACCATTGTAACCATCGTCGTGGTGAGGGTATCAGAATTCAGTGGAAATGCAGTGTGTTATCACAAAATCCAACCCTGATAGGTTGTTGATCAAGAAGATTTTGAGTAACTGTTTCAAACCAACTTTTGGCTGAGGCTTGGCCTCCTTAACCTGAGAGGGCTCTCTCACTAGGTTAAAGATTTTAATTAAACATTAGATGGCTAACTCTATGAAAAATAAGTGAAGAAATATAATTGGTTGAACACAATCAATAAACATCCATTGGGCTTATGGAGTCAAAAAATGTTTCAATATCACAACAAAATTAGCTTTACATGGAAGTCAGGGCATCAAGAGTTCAATATATCAGTAACACATAACAATATGTAGGGAACATAGTCTACAAATACATGAAGAAAGTTAGAGCATTGTCAATGAGTTCTAAGTAACATGCATTCATACCATTACAAGTGAGGAAATGAGGACGACCATAAGACAATCAAACATTAAACTATCTTCTGAATTGTAAGTAATCAAGCCAAATCACTGTATTAGATAAAAAACACAGTCTTTCACAATAACATAGTATGAGTGTTCTTTTAAAAAATTTCCAACCCTTGGTGCATTACACCTCTTGTCCTTTATAGAGTTAATTACAATCTTGGATTCCTTCCTCAAACCTGAGGGGAATTCGAATTTAGTTGACATTAACACCTATTCATACATAAAACAAACTATTAACTACAACTAGCTATTAACTGACAGTCCTAGAATCCTAATACAACTAGGAGTGTGTAACTCCTTATTATGCTAGCAACAACCTAGACATGGAATAAATTTAGTCTTTCACAGTTGTTTCTCCTCAACTTTGGCATTGGTGTTGGGTTGTGTTACATTCTTTCCACGACTAGCCCACATAGTTAAATGGTGGGTTAGAGGGCGGGGGGGAGCACCCCCTTTGCTTTGCTGATTGTGTAGCGAGGGGGTGTCAGAAGGGGTTTGAGGTGTACCCGTAACCCCATTTTACGGGGTCCGAGGCAGCGCCCCGAAAATTTTTAGTTTTGGACCCTATGTAAGGTTGGGCGGACCCACCTATGGTCTTGTGCATGATTTTCGCACATGTTTTTTGGACGTGATGGTTTTCAGTCCATGGTATTGGATGCCTCGCCATATATAAATATGTATTATAACATTGAAAGGAATATAATGAAACATCAAGCTGGTAGTCTCGGTTTTGGGATCCAGGGGAAATCACTGTGTATATGTGTTTTATGTGTTCTGCTCTCACATTATTTATTTTTTGTGTTTTAGAATTCATATGTCGGTAATTTCTGTACGAGGTTAAAACCTACATTTGGTATTAAAGCAGATTTCGCTTCAAGGGGCCGCCTTTGTTGCTGAGCGGTTTCGCTCGGGCCTGTGGTAGACCCTGTTCAGTGGGAGATCTGTGAGATCGATTTTGGTGGTGAAAGAAAATGGCGAGCAGTGGAAAGATAGAGATCGAGAAACTTAATGGTCAAAGTTTTGAGTTGGGGAAACTCAAGATGGAGGATCTGTTGGTGGATAAAGATCAGTGGATCACGGTAGATCTGGGTACTAAATCAATGGGAGTGTCTGATGAAGAATGGAATAAGTTGGATCAGAAGGCAAAGAGCACAATATGATTGTGTGTCTCTGATTCACTATTGTTGAATGTATCAGGGGAGGCTACGGCGAAGGCTTTATGGGACAAGTTAGGGACTTTGTACCAATCTAGGTCTCTGGTGAATAAACTGTTCCTATGGAAAATGTTGTATAACCTCAGGATGAAAAATGGAGACACAGTGACAAAGCATCTAAATGCATTTAATACTATGGTAAGTTAGTTAGCATCTGTTGATATTAAAATTTCAGATGAAGATAAGTGCATCAGTTTGTTGTGTTCTCTACCAAATTCGTCGGATAGTCTAGTTATTGCAATAGGTAGCAATGTAACTGCCTTGTAGTTTGATGAAATAGTCTCAGCCTTTCTAATGGAGGAGATGAGACGAAAAAATATGGAGAGACAAAATGGTGATGCCTTGTCTGTACGAGGATGGTCCCAGAACATAAACAAAAATAAGTCATCGAGTGGGAGATCTAAATCTCCAGGAAAACCTGTAAAGGTGGTGTGCTGGAAATGTGGAAAGGAAGGCCACTTCAAAAGGGACTGTAAATCTAAAGCTCCTGACAAAGGAAAGGGATCTCATGAGGCTCCTTCTGCAGAGGCAAAAACCACCTCAGATGAAGGTGGGGATGTGTACTTGGATTCTTCATGCACACATGTAGATCATGAGGCATGGTTGATTAACTCAGGTGCATCCTTTCACTTCACTCCCCATAGAGAGTGGTTCTGTGAGTATGAGAAATATAATGGTGGTGATGTCTTCTTGGGGGATGACAGGAAGGCTAGAATCATTGGTCGTGGAAAAGTAAAGTTGAAGCTACAAGGTGGAAGGGTTAGAACACTTCCAGGTGTTCTGCATATTCCTGCATTAGCCAGAAATCTGATTTTTGTTAGTAAGTTGGATGATGCAGGTGTAAAAACAATGTTCAAGAAGGATACTTGCAAGATGGTTCGTGGAGCACTATTATTGATGCGAGGAGCTTGGATTGGAACTCTGTACAAGCTGCAAGGTAGCATTGTTGTTGATGGGTGCAACTGTTCTGTGGATCCTGAAAGTGGAGCAAAAAATCTAGTGGTCTCTGGAGAAAAGACCATGCTGTGGCATCAAAGCCTTGGACATATTGGAGAGAAGGGCCTTCAAATACTTCATGGTAAAGGTATGGTAGAAGTTATGGGTAATAGCTCTCCAGATTTTGATTTCTCTGAAAATTGTGTATACGAGAAGCAGAATCGGGTGTGTTTCCCCTCTGGTGGTAAGAGGGCGAAACATATATTAAAGCTTGGGCACAGTGATGTGTTTGGACCTATGAAGGTTCCATCACTGGGTAAGTCTGTGTACTATGTATCATTTATAGATGACTTCTTAAGGAATACATGGATATATTTCCTTAAGAAGAAATCTGAAATCTTTGATAGGTTTAAAGAATTTAAGGCTTTAGTGGAAAACCAGATAGAGAAGAAGATAAAAGTGCTGAGGACAGATAATGGTGGAGAGTTTTGCAGCAAGGAATTTGAAGAATTCTGTAATAAGTGTGGTATATCATGGCCGAAGACTACTCCATATACACCTCAGCAAAATGGAGTTGCAGAAAGAATGAACAAGACGTTGATGGAAAGGGCAAGAAGCATGCTCAGTGGTGTCGGGTTAGGATAGGAATTCTGGGCAGAGGTGGTGGATACTGCATGTTACCTAGTCAATAGGTCACCTTCATCAATGTTGGACGATAAGACTCCACAATAGGTATAGACTGGTAAGAAACCCTCTCTTTCACATCTAGGGTATTTGGATGTGATGCATATGTACATGTTCCAAAGGAGAAAAGAACCAAGTTGGATAGTAAATCTGAAAAGTACTTCTTCATTGGGTATAAAGATGGTTTAAAGGGTTATAAGCTTTGGAACTTAGTAACAAGGAAGGTTGTGTACAGCCGAGATGTGGTGTTCAGAGAGGTGAAAGAGATTATTAAACATGAAGTCGAACCAAAGGAACCTGAGAAGATAAAGCTTGAGCTAAAGAATGAAGAATCAGACTCTACAGCAGAGGAGGAATCAGAAGATGAAGAGCCATAAACTCTAGCTATGAGAAGATCAATTCGAGAAAGAAGGCAGCCAGAAAGGTATAGTCCATCTACTTTCTATTCAAATTTTGCTTTTCCTTTTACTGATGATGATCCCAGAACTATGAAGGAAGAAATGGATTCAAAGGATGGAAAACTCTGGAAAGAGGCCATGGTTGATGAAATGGCATCATTGCACAAAAATGAGGCTTGGGATCTGGTGGAGTTTCCGGCTGGAAGGAAACCCATTGGTAGCAAATGAGTGTTCAAAAAGAAGACAAATGCAGAAGGAAAAGTGGAGAAATACAAAGCTCGGTTGGTAGCAAAAGCTTATTCCTAGGTGTTGGGAATTGATTTTGATGATATTTTTTCTCTTGTTGCCAAGGTAATTTATATTAGATTACTTTTATCTATTGCTGTTGCTTTTGATTTTGAGGTAGAACAGATGGATGTGAAGACAACATTTATTCACTTGGATCTGGAAGAGGAGATCTACATGAAGCAACCTGGAGGCTTTGAGGTGAAGGGTAAGAAAGAACTGGTATGCAAGTTAAAGAAGTCTTTGTATGGGTTAAAACAGCCACCAAGGATGTGGTATCAGAAATTTGATACATTTATATGGGGACTTGGCTTCACCAGAAGCAAAGCAGATCACTTTGTGTATTTTAAATTAATTGGGGACCATGTTATTTATCTGGTCTTGTATGTGGATGATATGTTGTTGGTTGGAAATGACAAAGAAATTATCCAGGATTTGAAGACCCAATTGTCCTCCAAATTCAACATGAAAGATCTTGGTGCTGCAAACTATATTTTGGGCATGGAAATTAAAAGAGATCATACAAATAGGAAGCTCCGGTTAAACCAGAGGAGGTATGTCGAGACAATACTGTAGAGCTCTAATATGCACGATAGTAAACTAGTGAAAGTTCCTATTCCTGTAGGTGTGAGGTTATAACAATGTAAACTTTGAAACGGGAACTATAAACTCAAAATGGGAACTCTAACCAAAAAACCCCGAAAAAACATCAAAAATAGTGCTAAAAGTGAAAAGCGTGTATATGAGAATGATGATTTTATTTTTTAGGGGTCAATTTTGAACATGTTTTAAAAATGGAAGTGACTACAAAATTTTCGTGCAAAATATACCTTCAAAACGAAAGTGATGATACTGGAACAATGATTTTTTTTTTTTAGGGTCAATTTTCAAAATTTTAAAAAAATGCTAGTAAAACCAAATTTTTATGTGCCAAACAAAGTTGTTTATGAGGAAAAAAACACATTAATGTTTTTGTTAGGATATCATTTTTCTTTCCAAAGTATCAATTCAACATGTTTTCAACCATAACATGCTAGATACAAAAGAAAAATGATTCCGGGAATCGTCGAGCCACCAGCCGGGTGGGTGAGCAGGCCGCCGGGTGGCGCCATCCCAGGCCGCGCCACCCCGACGACCAGCCTGCCCACCCAGCTGGTGGCTGGAAAATTCCAAGAATCGCCCAGCCACTAACCGGGCGGACGGCTGGTGGCTGGGTGATTCTCGGAATCGCCCAGCCATCAACCGGGCAGATGGCTGGTGGCTGGGCAATTCCTTGAATCGCCCAGCCACTAGCCGAGCGGGCGACTGGTGGCTGGGCGATTCTCAGAATTGCCCAGCCACTAGCTGGGAGGGCAGGCAGGCGGGCCACCGGGGTGGTGCCAGCCCAGGCCGCGCTACCCTGGCGGCTCGCCCAAAATCGCCCAGGGACTAGCCGAGGAGGCAGGCGGGCTGCCTCGTCCGTGCCAACCGAGGCCGCACCACCCTGGCGGCCCGCTCAAGTGGTGGTTGGGCGATACTCGGAATCGCCTAGCCATAAGCTAGGCAAGTGGTTGGTGGCTGGGCGATTCCCGGAATTGCCCAGCCACCAGTTGGGCGGGCGGGCGGGCCACCATGGTGGTGCCAGCCCAGGCAGCGCCACCCCGGCGGCCCACCCACCCGCCCGGCTGGTGGCTGGGTGATTCGCACCACGCTGGCGGCCATCTTGCCCGCCCGCTTGATGGCTGGGCGATTTCAAGAATCGCCCAGCCACCAGCCGCCCGCGTCTGCCCATCCGGTTGGTGGCTCGGTGATTCTGCGAATCACCCAACTAGTAGAATCACCCAGGCGACTGCCCGGATGGTGGCTGGGTGATTCCCGGAATTACCCAACCACCAACCTGGTGGTTGGGTGATTCCCAGAATGACCCAGCCCCTAGCCGAGCAGGCGGCTGGTGGTTGGGTGATTTCCAGAATCACTTAGCCACCAGCCGGGAAGGCGACTGTGCCAGGGGGACGGGTGGGCCGCCCGGGTGGCGTAACGGGCCACCAGAGTGGTGCGTCTTGGGTTGGCGCCACCTTGGTGGCATGCCCGCCCGCCCGGCTGGTGGTTAGGCGATTCTGGGAATCACGCAGCCATCAACCGCCACCAGCCACCAGCCACCCACCCAATGGGAATCACCCAGCCATCAGCCAAGCGGCTGCCTGGTTGCTGTGTGATTCTGGGAATCACCCAGCCACCAGGAAGCCACCCAACTGGTGGCTGGGTGATTCCTAGAATCACCCAGCCACCAGGCGGCCGCCCAGCTGGTGGCTAGGTGATCCCTGGAATCACCCATCCACCAGGCGGCCGTCCAGCTGGTGGCTGGGTGATTCCCAGAATCACCCAGCCACTAGGCGGCTGCCTAGCTTGTGGCTGGGTGACTCCGGGAATCACCCAGCCACCATCCGGGTGGCTGCCTGGTGGTTGGGTGATTCCGGGAATCACCCAGCCTGCGGCCGCCTAGTGGTTGGGTGATTCTCGGAATCACCTAGCCACCAGGTGGCCGCCCGGCTGGTGGCTGGGTCATTCCGGGAATCACCCAACCACTAGGCGGCCGCATGCTGGGTGATTCCCAGAATCACCCAACCACCAGGTGGCCTCGGCTGGTGGCTGGGTGATTCTCGAAATCACCCAGCGACCAGCTAGGCGGGTAGACGGTCCGCTGGGGTGGCGCGGCCGGGGTTGGCGCCTCGCCGATGGCCCACCCGCCTGCATGGATGGTGGTTGGGCGATTCCCGAAATCGCCCAACCACTAGCCAAGTGGGTGGGTGGACCGCCGAGGTGGCGCGCCCCAGCCGTGGGCATGGGCGTGTGAGGGGGTAGGGTGGGCATGGGCGTGGGCAAGGGTGGGTGAGAGGGTGGGGCGGGGTGGGCGAGGGTAGGTGAGGGGGTGGCGTGGGCAAGGACGTGGGCGAGGACGGCTGAGGGGGTTGGGCGGGCGTGGGCGTGGGCGAGGGTGGGTGAGGGGGCGGGTGAGCCGGTGAAGGGGTGGGCGACGGCGATGGTGACGACGGGTGAGGGGGTGGGTGGGTGTATGAGGGCGTCGGTGAGAGGGCGGGTGAGGGGGCGAGTGAGGGGGTGAGGGGGGGGGGGCGAGGGCGGGTGAGGGGGCGAGTGAGGGGGTGAGGGGGGGGGCGAGGGCGGGTGAGGGGTTGGGGTGGACGAGGGCATGGGCAAGGGCGGGTGAGGGGGTGAATGAGCAGGTCGAGAGTGCGTGGGCAATGGCAGGTGGTCATTGCAGATATTCCCCATGGTTTCAATATTCCAAACATTGACTATGATAGTGACCCTTATACTTATCAAGCTCTTAGTAAAGTGATTGTGGGATTTGTAGAAGTCACGTCATCACTGTTATAGAGATTTGTGACATTTATTTCAGGCACACAACTGGAAATGATATTGTCGAGCTTCAAGGGGAAAACAAATTCAATGATGCAGCTTACATGGTAAGACATTTAAAATGTATATTTGATTAATGTTGAAAAATTCATTTATGTACAAGTTAATTGAACTTTTACTATTTCATGTTACAGGCAAAAGTCAAATTTTCTTAACAATGAAGATCAACAATTTATAAATGATTGTGAGTTCATTCATATTGATAGTTGGGCAAAAGATCATAGCCATATGTCTATGATTTTTAATCGGGTAGGCAGAAAGATTCATAGCCAAATACTGACTTATGATGCTGTTGTGAGAAAACGAACATATGAAGACAAAGAAGCAAAATGAGAGATAGTTAACATTTATAAAAAACCACAATTATTGATTAACTATCTTATAGACATTTGTTCAAATGAAGGAGATTGGGTTCTGGATTTATTTTCTAGCTCAGGTAAGTTTTATTATATGGAATTGAATCTCAATATGTTATTTTTTAATTAATATGTCATTGTACAATTTAGTTCATTGTTTCTTTTGTGCTTGATAATTAGGTAGAACACTAGCATGTTTGCTTCGAAAAGGAAGAAATTGCATTGCAATTGAAAAAGATCCACTATAGTGTAATTTCATTCAGCAAAGAATTAATGCTCTTCAATTTCTTTGAGATGCAATGCAATAAATTGGGTTGAAGAAAGGGGACTTTAGTGAATCACGTGTGATAAAAAAGGCAAAGGAACCCCAACCACCATTACATGCAATGTTTGGAAAGACATACATTGGGAGATTTGCAGACATAAAAGATCCATTAGAAGAGGAAATTGAGCAAAAGGAAGTAGAAAATATTGTGGAAGAAGACAAGGATGAAACTCTAGAGGACGAAGAGTTTGGATTACGTGACATTGTTGATTAAATTTAAGTTATGCTTGTAAATCAAGCTTTGCAATGTTTTGACTATGACATTTTATGAGAAGAATAAACACTCAATTAGGGTTGTTATCATTTCAATATTTGTAATATGTGATTTTCGCATTGATTTTTAAGTTAATCATTATTTTTTGAAAAAAAAGTGATTATTATTATTTTTTGACATGAAATTCATAAAAAAACTATTATTTAACCATTTTTAGTTAAAATTATCGTATAAAATTTGTGATTTTGACATGTCAATTCTAGCAAAAAATTATCAAAACGTGTATTTTTTAGTTATATTTATGTTAAAAATGGTTATTTTTATGTCCATTGTTAAAAAATATTGTTTTTTAGAAACAATTATTTCATGTGGATTGAAAAATTAATTATGTATAAATATGTAGAATATAGAAAATTCTAAATATTGATCTTCTAATTTAAAAATGCAAAACAATAAAAACCTCACTTAAAAAAAAGTTAAAAAAATTAAAATAAAAAACAAGAAATGTGAAGAAAATAACCACTTCAAAAATGATCAAATTTACAAAATAATTATTTACATTTTATACATTAGAAAGTTTAAAGCCAAAAAATAGGTCTTTTAAAAAAGGGGGTGATGCAAAATACTCACTTTTCAAAATCAGCATGAAAATCACTACCATTCTAAAATGTAATTTACGTAAAACTATCCTTCCCATGACATTCCTTCCAAAAACTATGTTCTAAAAAAAACATGTTCGTTCTCCATCACCTCTTTTCAAAATAAGGTCACTTTTTTGCTATCTCTACGAAACGGGTAATAGTATCAGTTCCCGTTTCAAAGTTTACATTGTTTTATCTGCTAAACAGTGTCCCAAGACACAAAAAGAGGAAGAGGACATGTCTCGTGTTCCATATGCAAGTGCAGTCGGTAGCCTGATGTATGCAATGGTCTATACTAGACCAGACATTACACATGCAGTGGGAGTATTGAGCAGGTTTATGTCAAAACCAAGGAAGGAGCACTGGACAACAGTGAAGCGGGTTTTCAGGTATTTGTGTGGCACTAGTGATTATGGTTTGTGCTACCAAGGAAGACCAGGATTGGACAGAGTGTTGGATATTCATGGCTTTGTTGATGCAGACTGGGCTAGAGATCTGGATCAGAGAAGATCTACAAGTGGGTATGTGTTTAACCTATTTGGAGGTGCAGTTAGTTCGATGAGTAAGAAACAATCTGTAGTGGCACTATCAACTACAGAGGCAGAATACATGGCAGCCACTCATGCAAGCAAGGAAGCAGTTTGGTTGCAGAGACTGTGTTCAAGTATGGGGTTAGTACAGGAAGCTATAAGGATAGACTGTGACAGCCAAAGTGAAATTCTCTTGGCAAAGAACCTCGCATATCTTTCAAAGACAAAGCACATTAATGTCCAGTATCACTTTGTGAAGGATATGATAGAAGAAAAAAAGGTGTTGCTGGTAAAGGTGGACACTTTGAAGAATACTGCAGATGCATTCGCAAAATCTGCGAGCTCTAAGAAGTTCTCTTGGTGTAGAGAAACAATGGGTGTTTCAGGGCTGGAAAACTGACTAAGATCTCTTGTGGCGCCCTGTGGAAAGAAAACAACAAGTGAGATAATGTTGGGTTGTGTTATATTCTTTCCACGACTAGCCCACATAGTTAACCAGGGGGTTAGAGGGGGGGCAGAGAACCCCCTTCATGGGTTTTGGACCCTATGTTAGGTTGGGCAGACCCACCTATGGTTTTGTGCATGATTTTCGCACATGTTTTTTGGACGTGATGGTTTTCGGTCCATGGTATTGGACGCGATGGTTTTCGGTCCATAGTATTGGATGCCTCGACATGTATAAATATGTATTATAACATTGAAAGGAATATAATGAAAAATCAAGCTGGTAGTCCCGGTTTTGGGATCCAGGGGAAAATCTCTGTGTATATGTGTTTTATGTGTTCTGCTCTCGCATTATTTATTTTCTGTGTTTTAAAATTCGTTTGCAGGTAATTTCTGTACGGGATTAAAACCTACAATTGGTGATGACTTTAAACTCCATGCTAGCTTTCGATTACCTATTCTTTGATTGTCCTCGAAACTAGGAAACTGCTCTCTGTATTGTTGCTTTGGTTTTCAAGAAGATTCTTCGAAATCTCCGTTAACCATGTTGTCTCTTTTAATCACATGACATGCATTAAATTAACCATAGACCCTGCTCCTACATTTGTGCTAAGACAAAAACTCTTGAATGTTGCCTGAAGCATGACAAACTGAATGAGCTACGAAATAACTGCTATTTTCGTAGTGTAGGATTTGGTGTTTGTATACGTCTTTCATTTCTTTAATCTACCTTTGCTTAGGGTTCAGACCTTCTTAAGTGGTCTTCTTATACCTTTGCGGCAGCACCCTTTTCAAAATAATCTCCTTTTCCTTTCAAGATAGACCGACCAAAAACAAAACTGGCAACTACAGCAATTTCATAGCACGCTACGAAACTGTTGTGCATTGCATGTCACCTACAACAGTTTCGTATCATGCTACGAAACTACTGTGTGAGTCAAAAACACAGTTTTTTCTCAAAATTGTCATTCTTGAGATTTCTTTATAGTTTCACCATATGCTAATGGGCCACATAAATCTGACATTATCCATCCAAAAACAATCTTCAAAAAGGTAAGTTCCACATCAAAATTGTATTAAGACTCCTCAATCACTGTATGGCTCATTTAAGTTGAGACTAACCTCCAGACATGTTCAGTTGAATCTCCAGGTCTTCAATTTGTCTTTTCATCATCCTCATTTTAGTTCTTAATTTACCATTGATCCTTCTGATATATCTTGCCTCCTTTATTGCAGGGACAGTCCAAGTGAAATATTGAGCATGATTGTCAACTACTTCATATCTTGGAACTTTTCCATCTTCCCAAATGGCTTTCACTCTTTTGAAAGTTGCTTTTTCAACTGCATGTTTCCTTTCCCTTTTCTTTGGCTAATTGGCTTTTTCTTATTCTTCTCTCAACTGTTTCATCAATAGATTTTTTTTGTACCACTTCCTTGATTTGAACCTTCTTCTTCTGTAATTGTTGAGGAGTATCTTGAACAACTAGTGGTGTCGTAGGTTCCTTCACCTGCTTTATAGCTTTAAGTTTCTCAAACCTGCTTGACCTTGCTTCTCCTTGATGACTTGCTGCTGGTGAAGATATTTCCTTAGCCCTAGGGCTAAGTCCTGTTTCAGTTCCAAAGCTAGACATAAATAGGAAAGAAAACCATTCCCTACCTACCTTCTAAAGCTCATGTAAAACAATTAATTTGATCAAGCCATGATGGAACAATGATGTTTCAGAAGCTTCTTTCTTCAACTGAATCTTATTAGACATCTTGCCTAAGCTTCGGAAGAGATAAAAAGGTAAGTCTAGAGATATTTTTCTAGTGAAATGTAATAGAAGCTTAAAATGGTAAGAGCACACCTTATGGTATCTTCCTTCACAGGTAAAGTATTTTTGGATGCATGTGAGTAAGTTGGCAAATGATTCTTTGACATAGTTCTTGGGCACCAATTTAGTTAAGTCTGAGTCTATGAATTCGGGCTTCAGGAATACCTTGCAAGGTGCCATTTCAAATTTGAAGTTCTTAAACCATCTCTCTTGGCCTCTAGGAATATTTGTGACTGCAAAAATGACGTTAGGAGAAACGGGTAATTCTAGCACTCCAACCTTTGAATTCAAACCTGTGAAATTAAAAGCAAAATCCTTGGTTACTTAACTCTAACCTCCATGAATTTTTTCATAGAACCTCCAGCAGCCCACCTATTTGAATGCTTCTTCAACCTCTCTATTCTTCATGAGAACATCTAAACCTTCAGGATCAGCTCTCAAACACTGGCCCGATCTATTGTTCTTCTTTTCTTCGTACATTTCTATGAAAACCCTATAAAGGAGACTTGGAAAAACTTGCCTTGCTTTAGTTTGAACACTGCCTCGCTTGAGCTGAAATGGAGAACTGTCTCACTTGAGCCTTCAAAGAACTCTGATGTATGCTGACCCTGAGCTTGCCAAGTGCTTCTTATGCATGAAAGGAACACGAAAATGACCAGGACCAATTCACCCTGACCTTTTCTTTTTTGAAATTTGAAAAGAGTGTGTACAAAGACCCCTAACGAATCTAATGATGAGAGTGAATGATTTAATGGGATGGATAAGGTTCATGGACTGACACCTAATGATGAAACATTAACGAATTCAGGTGAATTTGACAACTAGACTCGATTTGACATGAATCCCTGATTTCATAGCACATCTAGTGAAAATTCTGGGTTTTACACTACGAAAACTCCTAACTACGAATCCCTGATTTCATAGTGCATATAATGCATTTTCTATGTTTTGCGCTACGAAAACTCTTAGGCAATTCCGTAGCACATGTCAATTTTGAAACAACCTAACAAATGACACTTTTGAAATAATGTGGGATCTATGATAGGAGAAATTACGTTGCTGACCTTTATTTAATAATGGAAACAAGACTCCAACTCTAGTATCTAGACTCTAAAACAAAAACAATAAAAATGACTTGACCAAGACTAACATGAAACTTTGGAACCATACTAATTGTCCAAAATTTTAGAACTTTTTACAGTGATAACATAGTGAATGGGGAGGAGGACAGAAGGCAGCTTTGTTACAGAGGGCCTCGATGGGATACGGGTGCTGGGAACCACTGCGAATGATGCAGTCGGAGGGAAAACGGATGACGAAAGCTAGCGGTAGGTAGGGTGGGTAGGGTGCAATCATGGCAATCGTCTGCAGAAAAACCCGAACCCTTTTCAAACACTCTCCGCATCTCCATCCCGAACTCTCCTAAAAATTGAAGGCCTAGGGAATTTCATATACATTTTTAATGATTTGTATTTCATGATATTATATATTAATAAATTTAGAAAATATTAATAAATTTTAATTAATCCCAACTTTTTATTCTAATATAAAATTTTAATATTCACTTTTAATAAATTTGTTTTTAGAGTTTATAAATAAATTCAAATTATGAATTCAATATATTTGAAGTATAAAATTTAGTTTTGGTTATGACATATTAGAATTTGAATGTGTAAACGTATATTTGAAAATACAAAATTAGAATTTAAAAATGCAAAGTGAGATTTTGAAAATACATAAACAAGGTTTTCAAAATGTTAATATGAAATGTTATAAAATATCTAAAAATTAGATTATTTGATTATAAAAAATAGAATCTAAATTATATTGTCTATATAATATGGAAATATTTTCAAAATGGTGGAAATTATTGAAAATATTTATCTACTAAATATCAAATATTTGACAATCATAGGACATGTTATTTACAACTTTTGGTAATATCAAGTTTCACAAGGAGTTGTATAGTAAGTGTGAGTACAATGTCAAATATTGAAATATGCGGTAGTTAAATATATGCGGTAATCAAATATTTAAATAGGTGGTTTCTTACTCATGGCTCTATGTTGAACCTCCTAGGGAATAACAAAACCACATTAATAAATGTTGTTGAGATACACCTATAGGAATATATCAATAAATCATCACAATACTATAAACTACGAAATAACATTGCATTAACGTATAAGGTAGTTACAGATGAATTAATTTTTTTCAAATCCTACATATGGGATAAAAAAAAAGAGAGGAAAAACCCTACCTATTAGAGAATAATATAAAAAATAAGAAAGGGAAACTCTAGTTATGACATAAAGAGAAGGAAAATGAAAATCATGGATCCATCTCCATGCTTAAATTACTCATTAAAATATTCATAAATAATTATGAACTAAGTTCAAACTCATTCCATCTATAACTACCTTACAAAACTAAGAATCTATGTTCTAAAATCTCTTTTCCTACATGATGTGCCTTCCCATCAAAATCTTGACATTTGTATTATTAGAATGATTTAAAAAATAAAAGTCACTTTCATTTCAAGGAAATATTTTATATAACAAAACAAACAAACTCCAAATACCAAACTCCTCCCACTTAGTTGTCATCACGCCTACTCCATAGCTATACAATTTCTTGACATCTTATTTTTTTTCTTTGCACACACTACTCTCTTGTCTTAATAAATCAAATCTCACGGAGAAATGAACATAAATCGAGGATTGAAAACACAAAGAGAAAAATGAAAATAAATATGGAAGATAAAAGGTATTAAAACAAAATAAGTGCAACACAAAAAAGAGAGAGGCATGGCCATGCAAAATAGTATGCATGTCTCCTGTCTACCTCAATTGGCACTCTTCTCCCATTTGGACAAACCTTCACTCTTACTCCTCTCCATATGACTTAAATTTGTTTTCTATGAGAAAGAATGTAAAGGGAGAAATACATAGATAATGAACATGAAACTATAATGGAGCGAAAAAAATTTCTCATCATTCGAAAATTAGTTAAATAAAACTACATAGGAGTCTAGGAAACAAACAAAAATAAATGACTAGAGAAAGTTCCAACTAAACTCAACTAAACGCAAGTGAAACAAAACTTCTTATGACACCTAGAAGATAGTGAGATTATTTATCTCAGCACCCCATCCTAATCTCAATTGTTACAAGTATTGGGACCTAGAATGCCAAGATTCTATCTTTGAAATTAAAATACTTTTTCCCTAATCGTTTTGTGAAAATATCTACAAGATGACCTCTTAAACCATAAAAAGTAGACAATATATCTCCATGATAGAAAAGCTCACTAATGAAATGAAAAAGTGTGTGAATGTGCTTGATATTTTATCAAATACATGATTTTTTATAAAAAATTGCAAAATTGTTATCAAAGTAACTAAAAGTTGGCCCCTTTTGAAAATTTGAAAGATCCTTTAATAATTTTCTTAGCCACTCTTCTTGACTAGTTTTCGAACTAGCAACTCCGTACTCTTCCTTTACAGAAGATATTGAAATGATGGGTTGTTTCTTAGATGCTCATGATATTAGATTGGTTCGAATGTTAAAAATACACCGTGAGGTACTTTTGCGGCCATCTAAATTGCCTCCATAATTGTTGCTTGTATAACCTGAAAGTAAGAAATTTTTCTAAATGTGCGTAGAACAAGCCATAGTTAACTATTGTTGCAACATACCTTCAGATCATTTTTGTGACCTTCGAATTAGAATTATGTGGTGATTGCGTAAACTTGGAGACAAAACTAGCTACAAATAGGATATTAGGTTTAGTTGAAGTGAGATACAACAAACTATCAACTAGACTTTTATACAATGTGGAATGGATTGGTGATGCTACATCTTGTTTTCTCATCATGGTGCCTAGAGAAATTGGAGTATCATCTCGTTTCAAATCGACCACTCTTAACTTTTAGAGGATGTCAGTGCCATATTTTTTGTTGACAAACAAAAATTCCATTAGGATATTACTCAATTTCAATTCCTAAGAAATATTTCATGAGCCCAAGATTAGTCATATCAAACTGTGTTTGCATTTCTATTTTGAATTATGCTAACATCATATTGACTGTATAAAGTAGATCATCAACATAAAGGCAAACACAAATAAATTTACCTTCATAAGTTTTGTTATACAGAGTTGGCTCATGCAGCGTGCTTGATGAGAAAAGCATCGATGTAGCTCTACCAATCTCGGGGAGCTCATTTGAAGCCATCAAAGGTTTTATTCAACCTATATATCTTATGATCCTATAATAACACTCCATTGTTGTAATATTATCTTGGTTAGATTGAATTACGAAAGAGAGAGTGGCGGAAAATCCATGAAAAATATCGGAATAAGTATCTAAATGATCATTTTATTAAATAATGGAATGTAAGTACTAGGAATGAGACATCTAGAAAATTAGATTCTTGCCAAAGAAGTATAAACAAATATCTCATAAAAAAATGAGATTGGAATATTCTTTCATCATAAAAATTCTAGATAAAATTCATAGATGGGAGAGAAAAATCCATTAAGTTTCTTAGCTAAAAAAAGATGCTAAGCTTGGATAAAGCATTAAAACATCACGAGAGAGAGAGAGAGACAAGGTTTTATGGAAAAGCCTAGGAAAGAGGATAGAAGGTCCACAAAAGCACGACATGTGATCCGGATCTTCGGGGGGAAGCCCCCAAGATCTAAAAAATTGAAATGGATCTTGGGGGGAGAGGCCCCCAATATCTGAAAAATTGAATTGCCTGAAGAAAGATAAGAGAATGCCCAATAAAAAAAACCACAAAGAATTTTTTTATTAAAACAGATGATAACTGTAAAAGCTACATTGTGGTGGACCAAATTGTCCTTTTACAAAACGTGACTTGTTACTTAGAGTATTTTTCGATTGCAATACCACAGGTCAATTCCATGGGTGAATGAATACCATGGGTGGATGTCACAATACCACAGGTTAATTCCATGGGTGAATGAATACCATGGGTGGATGTCACAATACCATGGGCAAATACCATGGGTCAATGAATACCATTGGTGAATGTCACTTACAATACCATGGGCGGATGCCACTTACAATACCATGGGTAAATTCCATAGGTGGATGAATAACATGGGTGCACAAATACCATGGGTTGATCCCATTTTCTATTCAGATCATTCCTCCCTCATTAGGAAGCAATGGTCCCCATTGCGTGAAGTTCCCTCCTATGAAGCCTTTGTTGAATATGAAGAGCCACTAAATAGAAGAGTTTTGTGTGGCTAACCCATAACCATGATGAACAAATACCCGAGGATAGAGATACCCTGTAATGCTTGTGACCAACTGTGATACTAACAGTGTATGACCTAGCAAATGGACTTCGATGAAGTGGGTTTGTCAATGACCCATAACCATGATGAATGAAGATTCGAGGATAGAGATAACCTGTAATGCTTGTGACCAACTGTGATACTGACAGTGTGTGGCCTAGAAAATGGACTTCGATGAAGTGTGGGTTTGTGCATGACCCATAACCATGATGAACGAAGATCCGAGGATAGAGATACCCTGAAATGCTTGTGACCAACTATGATACTGATAGTGTGCGGCCTTGCAAATGGAAGTCGATGAAGTGTGGGTTTGTGGATGACCCATAACCATGATAAAAAAAGATCTGAGGATAGAGATACCCTGTAATGCTTATGACCAAGTGTGATACTAACAGTGTGCAGCCTATAAAATGAACTTCGGTGACAAGGATTTTGTGCGATTGACCCATAATCGTGATGTTGGTTGTTGATGAAGTAGGAGGTGCCTACATAGCCTAGGGTGGGAGGGCACATCCCCAAAGAACCCAAGCCGGATGTTGCTATGCTGAAACTGATGAATGTGAAGCATGGACCTACTAAAGTGGGGTGTGAGGGCACATCTCCAAAGGGAACCCATTCTGAATGATGTTATAGATTTAAAATGGACATAACTCGGTCAATATAACTTGGAATATTTATTATAAACTATTTTAGGAAATAGAATGATCATTTTGCATCTTCCCATGTGTTGGAAATCCTTATCTAGATGCTCTGGAATCTCAAATTTGCACTGCAATTGTTCCATAGTCACAAAAGTTCTGAAAAAAATAGTTGATTTTAAATCAGCGATATCTCCCACATCCAAACTCTGATTCGACCCATTTTTTTTAAATTGGGTGATTTTTCAAGAGGACCTCAGATCTACTATCATTATTCTAAAATTCAGCATAAAAACTACAAAAAATGATAGGAGAGTCTTCGTCCACCAGTTGTTGGTAGAAAATATTCTACAACATCGTTTATTTTAAATCAGCGATATCTCCCACATCTGAACTCCAATTCGGCCGATTTTTTTTTTTAATTTTGGTAATTTTTCACAAGGAAACTAGATCTATAATTTATTTTTGTAAATTTTGTACCCATTATTTCATATATGATCTGAAAAATTTCCGCCCAAAAAATATTCCTGCAAAAATATGGAAAAAAAAAAAACAAATTCTTCTTACTTGGCCCAAGAAAATGCTTTGTGGAGGATGTAGCACATGCCTGAAATTTGTTGAATATTGCTGCAAAATTTCAAACTGAAATATTCATAAAACCCTCATTCCCGTGTAAGCATAACCTGCTCTAATACCACTGATTTGGATCTTAGGGGAGGTGCCCAAGATCTAAAAAATTGAAATGGATCTTGGGGAGAGAGGCCCCTAATATCTGAAAAATTGAATTTCCTAAAGAAAGATAAGAGAATTCCCAATAAACAAAACCACAAAGGATTTTTTATTAAAATGAATAATAACTGTAAAAGCTACATCATAGTAGACCAAACTGTCCTTTTACAAAATGTGACTTGTTACTTATAGTATTTTTCAGTTACAATACCAAGGGTCAATTCCATGGGTGAATGAATACCATGGGTGGATGTCACAATACCAGGGGTCAATTCCATGGGTGAATTAATACCATGGGTGGATGTCACAATACCATAGGAAAATACCGTGGGTGAATGAATACCATGGGTGGATGTCACTTACAATACCATGGGTAAATTCCATGGGTGGATGAATAACATGGGTGCACAAATACCATGGGTTGATGCCATTTTCTATTCAGATCAACGTGGCTAAAGGAAACTTTATAATGAAATAAAGGTATTAAATATATATTGAAGGAATCAAATGGTGATGTTGATTCTCTCGCAAGTTTATCTAAGCTCGGGGGAAATCTGGAGGAGCTTAGTTCTTGGTTGGGTGGTGAAACTAGTGGTCTATTCCCAAGTGAATTTTGAATAGTATATCTAGTGAGAATGTCTATGATGTATGTGTTTATTATTTAGTATATTATTGATGAATTATTCAAACATGTGGTTAATATCAATTTATATGTTGTAGTATACTACTCTTGTGTGAATCGGGTAAAGAATTTGTAACTTTCGATCATTAACTTTACTTTCTAGATCAGGTGACGGATATGATATTCAAATAAAGCAATAAATAAGTAACATATACGAAAGGAACACGGAGTAGTGATTGTATTATAGACATTGTTAGAGTCTACATGTGATGTAGAAATATACAACATGTCATTCATATAGAAATAAAAATATCAACAAATTTGATCTATATACCTCAAATATATGTATTTTTTAAGATATGATGCTAATGTAGTGGGTCTAAAGCATGCATAAAATAATGTAACTATGGGAATTAATCTATTAGAATAGGTATATATGGTGGGCTCCAGTATTGTAGCAATAATGCTACAACTCCTGGAGCTCCCTATCTCTAATTTTATTAACCCGGTAGTTCGTACAAACTTGGAAGCGACGGTGCTGTATGCACAAGTACTAGCTCTTGTCGCAGCTGTCACTTGTTCAGCTGGCACAAGTCCGCTAGGGCTCAAGCCAAATTCTATATGCTCTCAGAAGAAGCTTTCTAAATGATGGACGAAGGCTATCTCAAAGGAAATTGATCTACTTTGCAAAAATGAACTGAAAGCCAACCAAAACATGAAACCCTAGTAAACCCTAATCTGACTAGTTTGACCTCTATGATGCAATAGTGAGAGTGCAAATGTCTAAAAATGATGCCATTACTTCTAGTGATGTGAAATGCATGAACTCAAACTACTTCCATGAAAAAGAACATTGTTTTTGTATTTTTGCTTAAGTGTTTGGAGTGATTACGGTTTTGTTTCTTATTAGGGTTTGGCTGTGCAGAGGTGGTTCGAAGGGAGAGAAAGCTTGGGAAAGGTTAGGAGGGCTAGGAGAGGTCCCAGAGTGTCCCTAGCATCAGTCCACAGAAGTCCACAACGTTCAGGTGCTCGGCAACCGAGTTTGCAGGCTTCTACAAGATGTCTGCAGGGGATCCTACAGGAAACTAAGGAATTCTACAGGAAGACTGCTAACTTCTACAGGATGTGCTGCCGTGGGAGTTTTGGGTGATGGAGGAGTGAAGGAGCGGTATGGGTGGATAGGGAGGATGAAAAGGGAGCTTTTGATGGCTCAGGGACAGAGAGATAAGATGGAGAAAGAGTGGGTAAAGTTGGTTGTTGGATAGAAGGGTGGAAGCAATGAAAAGTTAAAAAGATGGAGCTACGTGAGAAGTAGAAGGGTTGGAAGGCAACTGAGCTGAACAGAGGATGGGTAGGTGGCTTAGGCACGGTTCAGAAAGAGAAGAACATGATGAAGTGGTGCTGTGCAGTGGGAATGAAACAAATCACCCTTATCTTGCATGTAAACGAAAGTTCACCAACCTATTCTAACTGTTTTATTAGGAATCAAAGAACAGCAACGTAAGTTGAAAGGAATTCGTGCATGATGCTGAACCAAAGAGTCATTACTCAAGATATAATCGCATGAACAATTCTTCAATTGAAAACATTACATCAATACTTGCATGCATATGTTGAAACAATGTTTTTTGGCAGTTGGCAAGGTCTACACTTCCGGTCCCCAAACAGAGGTGAAAGTGAGCATGCATTCAACCTTTTTGAACTCAACTTAACTTCAATCTCCCTACGCTAATTCTGAACTAATGAAACAACTGCATTCAAGAAA
The DNA here is from genome assembly GCA_031772625.1 of Pinus tabuliformis. Lineage (NCBI taxonomy): Eukaryota > Viridiplantae > Streptophyta > Pinopsida > Pinales > Pinaceae > Pinus > Pinus tabuliformis. Next base: position 189,104,427 of record CM062814.1, on the reverse strand, counting down.
CTAACCTACGTAACCAAACCGGAACAGTCAACTCAGCAAACTGTATTTTTCAAGTGCAAGTAAAGGAAAGAAATGCAATGATAAAAAAACAAGTAATAATACAAAGGAAAGGAGGTCTATTGCTCTCAGGTTGGGCCCTTAACCTAAGAGCCATAGCTCCCCTAAGAACTCAGAATCGAATCCAAATCTGACTGCCTTTATTAAAATATCATGATCATGAGTCTAACAACATGCCAAAATTGGCTTACAAAGAGCAAAAACAAAGCTACAACATGACTAACCACTAGCTACTATCTACTGGCTAACTAGCTAACCAAATTGACTAACTACTAACCAACCAAAATGAGGCCCTAAGCCTTCTTATTTATACAATTTGAGGACCCAACAGTCCTCCTAAAATTTAGGGACTTGGCTGCCCAAGACTTGTAGTTAATAGCAGTCCTACTTGACTTGCTTGGCTGCCCTTGTGCTCATTGATTTGGTGGCCTTTGAACTCCGAGCTGATGGTGGAGAATTCAAGGTAAGGGCCCATAAATGAGGGGGACACCTTCCTACAAATCCTCTAGCTTGTTCTCCCACGAATTTGGCTGCCAAGTGCTCATTAAGACCTTCAATTTTGTCTCCAAGTTGACCAAAAAGGCTACACAAAGCACCCATTAGACTTGTTGGCATAATGACTAACCAAATTCACTCTATTAACATAAGTATAATAAAAAACATGCAATAAACTAATGAGAATGGTGGATTAAGTCAACTTAGGAGGTTGAATGAGCCCAAATAATTGTCCATTTTTGGGGCTCATCATCACCCCCCTACTGAAAGTGTTGCTCATCCTCTGAGCAACCAATCTCTCTCCTCGTCTTTGATGGCCCTGGTGGTTTCCTTGGCTAAAATCTCGGCCGATTTCTCCTTTGGCTTCCCTCTTTTCAAACTTCCTGTAGAAACAGTTCGCTGGCTTCCTGTAGAAACAGTCCTCTGTCTTCCTGTAGAAACAGACAGCACCACTGTATCTTGCCAGCTGGGTTGTGGCAGCCTTCATCTTCTCCTCCTTTTCTCTGTCTCTGTCTCTATCTCTGATCCTGTCCCTAAAGTGATTTTCTCGAGCAAATGTGGCCCTTGATGACTTACTCTTTACTTCATTCACTCTTACAGTCCTCCCACCAATTGCCTTTCCATCCATGTCATTGATTGCATTAACTGCAGCTCTGGGATTAGTAAAAGTGACAAATCCATAGCACTTACCCCCAGACTCTCGGTCATTCACAATCATCAGGCTCTCCGCATAGAATTTATCACAATCCAGACAGTAATGATCATAAACAATAAAGCTTGACAATTAGGTCTGCTGCCCAAGTTTTCCTGAAACATTGGCACCTTGATAATTTCTTATAATGCAGTGTATGATGCCTCTGATATTAGGTCTGGCACCAGGGACCACCGCTGCACTCTTCAAGCTGAGAATAGAGTCCCCAGTAATTCACAATTAAAACAGTAATGAAGTATACATATATCGATGAAAGCCCAGAAGTACCACGTTTCAAATAAAGATAAGCCATATGTTGCCGGACTAAAAGTGATATTAGAGCAAAAAACTCCCGTTGATAAGCAATAATCGTTTTGAGAAGAGATGTGTATTGATGTCAAATTCACATGTGTAGAAGCCCAACTATCTCGGATAAGAATGCATGATGAGGCAAATCTGGAATATGAATATCTGGATAGAGCCTTTACTGCAATAATAGTGCCATAAATCTCAAAGGCCCTTTTTATGGAATCTTCAGTAGAAGCATATGGAAGGCCACCAACATATATTGAATTTTCATCATCAACCGTCGTCTTTCTAATACTTTGGATGCTTGATAACCGGTTTTTCACTTCAAACTTGAAACATCGAAGAACTTAAAGAAGACCAAACACGGGACATCCTCAAATTTTCAGCATCGAAGGTGCAAGAATGCCTTCTTATGAAATAGGAAGTAAAGGAATTGAACTTGTGATATTCTTCTTGAAAAGGAAGTGATAAAGTTCCCAAAATGTTAATAGGCGATTTGTATTTGTTGGTCCTGCTGAAATTAGTCACAACATCTAAAACAAGCCAACAACATGGTGATAGACCCCTTTCTCAAGGTCATCCTCCAATTGATATCAAGGTTCTGCAACCCAAGCTTTCATGCAGACAATCACAGTATCTCGTCTGGAGCTCCAAATTCAACGAAAATTCTGGATTTTCCTTCCGCAGAGCTGTTCTCTACCTTTCCTATAGACGACATCCTGTAGAAACGCCTGTAGAGTGCGACAAGCGGGAATCCTTTAGGGAACTGTAGAGATCTCGAGAGAAAAAAAAGGAAGAAATCTGTAGAGCACCATTTTTTAACTGATCTGGAAATGGTTGGCATGCGCTTCAGTTGACTGCAGTTGAATGGTGAGAGTTTCAGCCGAGCGTCCCTTAAATTACTGCGTGATTTGTGGTGAGGTGGCAAAAACATGAGTGCTGGCTTTTTCGAACTGAAGTGATGTTATGAACTGCATGTCTTCCTCTGTTTTTTAATCAACTGATGCCCTGTTCACTGGAGTTCAACACATCTACCATTTCCGGTGTTTTTCAACTTCCACGTGAATGACTATCGACGCATGCTACGTGATTTTTCATGAGTGCTAGAGGACTGGATGTCGGGTTAAACTTATTCTATTCGTGGCTTAATTCCACCATCCCATTAATTCATGCAGTTCTTAAATTAAATTTATGCAATAGAGGGATGAGTTTTAGTCACATACCTCGAAGTTGAATGGCTGTCGTGAGCTTTTTGCTGCTGCCTGCTCTGATTCTACTGCTGCATGCTTAGTTTTTCTGATTGCATGTGGCTTAGCTTCTAATCCTTGATTGCTTTTCCTTGTGCAGGTGTCCTCTAGCCGGATCGGAGCTGCATGCAATTGTTTCCACGTCCAGATCTGCACCTTCAAGCTGCTGTTGCTGCATGGTCACAAAACTAGAACTTGTTTTCGCCATTGCTCTCAAACGGTAAACCGGATTGATCTGAAACCCGGTGAGCATGTTCCTATCATCATTATGCATCTCTCATAGCAAAATCGTGATCAATGGATGCACGAATTTTGAGAAAAATGGAAAATGGCTGAAGATTTCAGAGCTACATCTCTCGGAAACCGTGCTTCGGAATCAGTAGAAACTGCTGGGGTAGGCTACTATCACCCATGTGCATCTCCCCATGAAACAGGTTATAAAATGGATGCATGGATATGGAGAAAATGTAAAAATGGCTGATGGTGATGGAGGCTGATTTCTTGGAAACCGTGCACCGGAATTGGCTGAAACTTCTCAAGCATGTTGCCATCACCCTTGTACAATTCCCCATAAAACGGTTTGTCAAATGGATGCATGGTTTTCAAGTTATGGCAAAAACAAATTTTGTTCTATGGATTTTTGCCTCAAGGCACTTTGCATGTGTTTGCATGGAAGGGAAAACTGAGCTTGGGCTGTGATGCAGGTATGGAGATGATGGAGGAAGAGTTGGAAGATTGCATGAGGGCTTCTGAACCCTTGAGGAAGCTACAATTCTTGCCAAACCACTTTTTGAAATCCATGTCTAGTTTCCCACAATTTCTATAGGAAGTTCCTGTAGAAGCACAATGAGAAGCACAAGGAGGTGGAAAAAATGATGGATGAAGGCAAGGGATGGACACACAAGTGCTTGTAGGCCTAATGAACAGATTCCCACCATTAGATTCACTTTTGAAATTGGATTTGGCTCGTCCAAAGGTTCTACAGGATGTTTCCTGTAGAAATACAGAGCTTCCTGTAGAAGCACAATGAGAAATTCCTTTGATCTTGATTTGAGTGCTCCTCCTGTCATGAAACGTCCTTCTTGCAACCTGCAATTATCCAATGGAAATTAGTTTTATTTTTCTTTTTCTTTTTCTCTTTTTTTTTTGAAAAACAACTAGGGCGCCTCATGGAGGTTTTCACCCTAATTGCCTGCCCTGGGCGCCTCCAATGGAGGTTTTCACCCAGAGATCTTATTCTCTTTTCTCTTTTTTTTTTTTCCAACCCATTGACCGCCTCATGGAGGTTTTCAATCAATGAGCCAATCTAAGGCGCCTCCAAGGAGGTTTTCACCTTAGATTTTTATTTTTCTTTTTTTTTCATTTTTTTTCTTTTTCTTTTTTCTCTTTTTTAATTTTTTTTTTCTTTTTTCTACCCTACCCTACTTGAAAAACAAAATCGTTCTCTAGTATAAGCATACTTCCAATGGAGCCATGTGCACATCGAGATTAGAGACAAAATGATGTGGAGGCTCGAAATGCATGCTTGGATAGGTATCCAGATCTCAGGGACCAAATGATCTGTCCTTGAAGGGATCAAACATAACTGAGGAAGAAAGTACCGCTGCAACTTAGTGACCTTCTGAAACCATATCTCAATATAGCTTTGATATCCTTGGTCGTCTTGCTGATTTGGATCATTCTTCATGTCACCTTCTATCATGACCTTCTGATCTTCCTCTTTTTGTTGATCTTTCTCATGAGTACATGGAGGATTTGATGATAACCATGAGGGAACTCTCTCGATCTCTGATTTAGATCTCTTCTCTTCATCAAGTCCAGCCCATGGTTCTTTGATATCCTCTTTGGAACCTTCTTTTTCCTTTGGTCCTTCAATGTTGTCAATAGATTCTCTCTTTTGCAACACTCTTCCTGAGCTTTGGTGAACATCAGTGAGCTCAAAAGGAGTCATTTGCACATGTTGTGCCTCAGCTTTGCAACTGGGTTGAGCTACTCCATTGTATGGCTTTGGAAATGGTACGGGTAGTTGAGTGGAGGTGTGAAATTGAGATGGAGATGGATGGCATTGTGGTTGGGTAGGCATTTGGGGTTGCCTTGGTGGAGGAGGAGGCGATGGTTGTGGATGAGCAGGCGGTGGAGGAAAATGAGCGGGATGAGAGTTGTACTGGGGCCTCCACCGCTGATAAGGTGCATTCCACTGAGGCTGTGGCTGAGAATAAGAGTGAAATGAATGAGCAGCTGGTTGGGCGTAATATGGATCTGTGAAGGAACAAGGAGGAGGTGTGAACCAAGAAGGATGAGCAGGGGGACCCCAAGAAGGCATGAAAGTGGCTTGATAGGGGTCATAATAGGTCTCAGGTGTCCCTTGCAGTTCCTGCTGGTAAGATCTAGGTCCATGCGGCCAACTTTGGTTCATGTAATAGAGTGATTCAGTGGCTCCTTTGGCTCTCTGATATGCAGCTTTGAATCTGGGTAAGGAAGGGCACTGATCTGTTGGATGGTATTCTTCACAGACAAAACACACTTCTATGGAGTACAATGGACATTCGTTCCTAGGATGCTTTCTAGTGCACCTAGGACAAAAAATGACCAAAGCCCTCTTGGCTTCCTCTTGCCTCTGTTGGATCCGCGAGGTATCCAGTTGCATGGCAAGAAACTGCCTCATATCACTCTTGAAATCTTTGATCTGATTTTCAAATTCATCTTTGGACAAGATGTTGCTCCCAACATTTCTGCTTGGAGCCATTTGCTCCAGAGGAATGTTTTCTTCTTCTTCTCCCCTAGAGGTTCTTCAAATATGTCTTGATGTCCATCCAAGGGTTCTTCAATCACAGCCATCGAAGAAGAGAGAAGGCTGTGTGAAGCAGTGGGGGTGTTTTGCAATCATTTTTCTAACTTATCTCTACTCCTACAAGGCATGAAATGAAATCTTTTTGCTTGATTTTTGCTTTTTTTCTACTTCTACTTGCAAAACTGAAATAGATTGAACTGCAACTAACTATCTTGCTAAAATGAAAATGCGGAATTAAATTGAAAGCAGGAAAGAACTAATCTACTTTGCTCAAATGAAATTGCAGGAATGGAAATGCTAGTCTACGCTTGCAGAATTGAAAGGCTAATCTACGCTTGCAGAAATGAAATTGCAGAATTGAAATGCTAGTCTATGAAAGCAGGAAATGCTAATCTATGAAAGCAGGAAATGCTAATCTATGAAAGCAGGAAATGTCTATGCTACTTTTGCAGAATGGAAATGAAATAAACTACTTAGCAGAAGATTGTAGTGGAAAATAGAAGAAAAGCGACAATCACCAATACTCTGACGCTTCCCCGGCAACAACGCCAAAAATATGGTGGGCTCCAGTATTGTAGCAATAATGCTACAACTCCTGGAGATCCCTATCTCTAATTTTATCAACCCGGTAGTTCGTACAAACTTGGAAGCGACAGTGCTGTATGCACAAGTACTAGGTCTTGTCGCAGCTGTCACTTGGTCAGCTGGCACAAGTCCGCTAGGGCTCAAGCCAACTTCTATATGCTCTCAGAAGAAGCTTTCTAAATGATGGACGAAGGCTATCTCAAAGGAAATTGATCTACTTTGCAAAAATGAACTGAAAGCCAACCAAAACATGAAACCCTAGTAAACCCTAATCTGACTAGTTTGACCTCTATGATGCAATAGTGAGAGTGCAAATGTCTAAAAATAATGCCATTACTTCTATTGATGTGAAATGCATGAACTCAAACTACTTCCATGAAAAAGAACATTGTTTTTGTATTTTTGCTTAAGTGTTTGGAGTGATTACGGTTTTGTTTCTTATTAGGGGTTGGCTGTGCAGAGGTGGTGCGAAGGGAGAGAAAGCTTGGGAAAGGTCAGGAGGGCTAGGAGAGGTCCCAGAGGGTCCCTAGCATCAGTCCACAGAAGTCCACAACGTTCAGGTGCTCGGCAACCGAGTTTGCAGGCTTCTACAGGATGTCTGCAGGGGATCCTACAGGAAACTAAGGAATTCTACAGGAAGTCTGCTAACTTCTACAGGATGTGTTGCCGTGGAAGTTTTGGGTGATGGAGGAGTGAAGGAGAGGTATGGGTGGATAGGGAGGATGAAAAGGGAGCTTGTGATGGCTCAGGGATAGAGAGATAAGATGGAGAAAGAGTGGGTAAAGTTGGTTGTTGGATAGAAGGGTGGAAGCAATGAAAATTTAAAAAGATGGAGCTACGTGAGAAGTAGAAGGGTTGGAAGGCAACTGAGCTGAACAGATGATGGGTAGGTGGCTTAGGCACGGTTCAGAAAGAGAAGAACACGATGAAGTGGTGCTGTGCAGTGGAAATGAAACAAATCACCCTTATCTTGCATGTAAACGAAAGTTCACCAACCTATTCTAACTGTTTTATTAGGAATCAAAGAACATCAACGTAAGTTGAAAGGAATTCGTGCATGATGCTGAACCAAAGAGTCATTACTCAAGATATAATCGCATGAACAATTCTTCAATCGAAAACATTACATCAATACTTGCATGCATATGTTGAAACAGTGTTTTTTGGCAGTTGGCAAGGTCTACACTTCCGGTCCCCAAACAGAGGTGAAAGTGAGCATGCATTCAACCTTTTTGAACTCAACTTAACTTCAATCTCCCTACGCTAATTCTGAACTAATGAAACAACTGCATTCATGAAACTAACCTACGTAACCAAACCGAAACAGTCAACTCAGCAAACTGTATTTTTCAAGTGCAAGTAAAGGAAAGAAATGCAATGATAAAAAAACAAGTAACAATACAAAGGAAAGGAGGTCTATTGCTCTCAGGTTGATCCCTTAACCTGAGAGCCATAGCTCCCCCAAGAACTCAGAATCGAATCCAAATCTGACTGCCTTTATTAAAATATCATGATCATGAGTCTAACAACATGCCAAAATTGGCTTACAAAGAGCAAAAACAGAGCAAAAACATGACTAACCACTAGCTACTATCTACTGGCTAACTAGCTAACCAAATTGACTAACTTCTAACCAACCAAAATGAGGCCCTAAGCCTTCTTATTTATACAATTTGAGGACCCAACAGTTCTCCTAAAATTTAGGGACTTGGCTGCCCAAGACTTGTAGTTAACAGCTGTCCTACTTGACTTGCTTGGCTGCCCTTGTGCTCATTGATTTGGTGGCCTTTGAACTCCGAGATGATGGTGGAGAATTCGAGGTAAGGGCCCATAAATGAGGGGGACACCTTCCTACAAATCCTCTAGCTTGTTCTCCCACAAATTTGGCTGCCAAGTGCTCATTAAGACCTTCAATTTTGTCTCCACGTTGACCAAAAAGGCTACACAAAGCACCCATTAGACTTGTTGGCATAATGACTAACCAAATTCACTCTATTAACATAAGTATAATAAAAAACATGCAATAAACTAATGAGAATGGTGGATTAAGTCAACTTAGGAGGTTGAATGAGCCCAAATAATTGTCCATTTTTGGGGCTCATCAATATACCTCGAGTTTTACTCGACGTTTAACTCCACATAATTGGAATATTATAAACTGAGTATGTTACGTGCTTATAACAGGTAAACAAAGTAGATAAAGGAACCCAAAAAGGAAGAGTTCCATTTAGTGTGAAAAATACTATAAATTAATTTTATCAAATAGGCACTAGCATGTCCTACGATTACAGGTAGGAAAAGATAATAAATTAACCACCTATTATGAAAAAGGTAAGAAGTGTCAATTTTAGGTAATGGTCAATTGATACTACAAAACTATAATTCAGACAATAGTGGGTTGAGAGGAAACAATTTAAATTTTTCAAGTGAATTAATAGCCTAAATAGTAAGTAATGCTTCACAAACTTGTCAGTTAGAGGGTAGATAATGACGCGCTCCACATGTTACAGTGGAATGCTATCAATGTGCAAGAGGGTAATCAAAGTAGAAATAGAAGATACATAGCTACACCTTTTAGTGTTAATAAAGGAGTGTATGAAAACCATCTAGTGAAATGATTTTATTCTAATCATGAGAGAAAATTGCACACATTAATATTGGAACAAACAAACAAAAAATAGTTGAATATATAGAATACAACTAACTACGCTTTACAAAGTTTACACCAAAATAGTATCTCCCAAATTAGCATCTTGTTATCTAGAATTGTCCATAGATTTGGTATTCCCAAAGAAGACATCTAACATATAGTAATAATATGTTTGATATTACATGAGAAAATAAACCAAACACTCGAGGGGGTAAACTCTGAAAATAAGAATCACAATTGTCATTTGACAAAGTGTGGTAGCGGAATGTTGTAAATAGAACATACGAATAATTCTAGTCATATGGTAGTAGCATTTAAACTAGTTCTAGACCCCATCCACGGAAGTTTTATAACCTGACCCTAGAATAAAATGTCGAACAGACCTAAAACAAGGTGAAACGTTCCAGCAAAGGAGAAGATATTTATATGGGAGAACAGGATAAATAAGTCACCGGTTATACTATTTCAACACCTGTAGGAGCAGCAATAAAATAGAGACTCACCGTTAAATGAACAGTAAAAAAAAGGCAAGGAAAAATAAGATGGAGTACCTAACAAAAGATATGAGTGTCCAGATTTTGGAGCAATTGATTAAATCATTTGATTGTTGTGAGTTAGGCAACAACTTCAAATCGGGATTACGATTTTCATACACACCCAAATGTAAATCATCAATTTTAATATAAGAGAATATTGCAGAGTTAAAGGGATAGTCTCTATTTTAAAAAATCAAGGAACAATAGAGAGAAAAGGATAAGTCAACCAATGCAAAAAGCCAAAATCATAACAGAGGATTACCTATGGGTAATGAAATAATGCTAAATTATTAAAAGATAACCCCTATCTTTAATGAACTCTAGAATGATTTTAAAGGAAACCAAATAACCTCATAAATAAATATATTGGTCATACACGTTGAGGGTTGGATACTGACATTCAACACTGAGACTTTTCAAATTAACTTATTTAAAAAACTGAAATAAAAGAACCTGACTTGGAAATCTTAGGAAGGCATAGCTAGTATTACTGCCATGATGGTGGAATCAGAATAATTGTTCCCATGGATGAGTAATATGGTTGCACTGACTACTATGGTTGCAATGGATAACATTTGCATAGTAGAAATTAGGTAACAATTATACTATAGAGACCAAGAGAGAAAAAAAAAAAATTACCCATGTAAAATAGATGGAAAAAAAATAATTATATGCACATCTAATGTCTCCCTGAATTGACACTCTTCTCCCATATCGACAAACCTACACTCTTCCTCTTTTCATTATGACTTTAAATTATTGTCTATGAGAAAGAATGTAAAGGCAATAATACATAGAGAATGAAAAAGAAACTAGAATGGAGCGAATAACTATTCTCATCATTCAAATATTAGTTATAATAAAACTACATAGGAGACTAGAAAACAAACAACAATAAATGGCTTGAGAAAGTTCCAACTAAACTCAAGTGAAACAAAACATCCTATCACACTTAGTGGATAGTGAGATTAATTATCTCAACACCCCCTCCTAATATCAACTGTTACAATTATAGGGACTTACAATGCCCAATTTCTCTCTTTGAAAATAAATACATTTTTTTCCAATGGTTTTCTGAAAATATTTTCAACGTGATCTCTTGAACCATAAAAAGAAGGTAAGATATCTTCATGATTGACAAGCTCACAAATGAAATGAAAACATGTGTGAATGTGCTTGATATTTTTATTAAGGACATCTTTTTTTTATAAAGAAATTGCAAAATTGTTATCACAGTAAATAGGAGTTGACCCCTTTTCAACATTTGGAAGATCCTTCAATAGTTTTCTTAGCTACAAGGCTTGACAAGTTTTTGAAGTGGTAACTACATACTCTTCCTTTCCAAATGATATTGAAATGATGGTTTGTTTCTTAGATGCCCATGTGATCAGATTGGTTTCAAATTGAGAAACATACCCTAAGGAGCTTTTGTGGTGATCAAAATTACCTTCATAATGGTTGCATGTATAATCTGAAAGTGAGCAATTTTCTGAATGTTTGTAGAACAAGCCATAGTCAGCTATTCCTACAACATATCTTAAGATAATTTTTGTGACCTTTCAATGAGAAATATTTAGTGATAGCATACTATTGGAGACAAAACTAGCTGCAAACAAGATATCACTTTTAGTTGAAGTGAGATACAACAGACTACCAACTAGACTTTTAGATAATGTAGAATTGATTGGTGGTGATACATCTTGTTTGCTCAGCTTGGTGCATATACAAATTAGAGAATCATATGGTTTGTAATTGGTCATTCTAAACTTTTAGAGGAAATGAGTGGCACATTTTTGTTGACAAACAAAAATTCCATTAGGATATTGCTTAATTTCAATGCTTAAGAAGTATTTCATGAGCCCTAAATTAGTCATATCAAACTATGTTTGCATTGTTGCTTTGAATTCTTCTAACATCATATTGCATGTATAAAACATATCGTCAACTTAAAGGAAAACAATGAGAATTTTACCTTCCTTAGTTTTCGTATACAAATTTTCCTCATGGTTTCTTCTGCAAAAACCACTTTTGATGACATAAGTATCCTTGTAACTCTACCAAGCTCGAGGAGCTTGTTTCAAGACATAGAAGGCTTGCTTCAACTTGTACACCTTATGATCATATAATAACCCTCCATTGTTGTTATCTTGTCTTGGATAGATTGAATTATGATAGAGAGAGTGGAGGAAAAGCCATGAAAAATATCAGAATAGGTATATAAATGAACATTTTATTAAATTAATGGAATATAAGTATTGTGAATGAGACACCTATAAAATGAGATTCTTCCCAAAGAAGTATAAACAAATACCTCATTAGAAAAATGACATTGGAATATTCTTTTCTCATAAGAATTATAGATGAAATTATAGATAAACTTAATGGATGGGAGAGAAAAATACATTAAGTTGATTAGATGGAGAAAGATGCTAAGCTTGGATAAATCATAAAAGCATCATGGGAGAGAAAGGAAAGACTTTATGGAAAATCCTTGGCAAGTGGATAGAAGATCCTCTATAATTTTCATTCCTTTCCAAGTTATTTACCATATGAAGATGCTCTAAAAAGTCTCACAATATTATCTAGGTTGAAAACTAGGTAAATACTATTATCTATATTGGAAACCTTATATATTGAGAGGGTTGAATCAGTATTTATGATTTTAATCAATGAAGAATTTTAACATATTTTTTAAAAAAAAATTATAAGTATTTAGCATTTAACTATGAAATTAATAGAAAAATAAAAAAGAAAGACATATAGAAATTGTATCTAAGTGGAATCACATAAAGGGATAAAACCACTAATTTTTTTGATATAAATGCAACTACACAATCCTTTTTACATCAATGTTTGGAAACAAGAATCTATAAGAGACTCTAACCTCTCCCATTTTGGAAAGCTACAATGGGTTAGAAGCACCAACTCCCTCTCCACATAAGTTCTATCCTATTGTTCCTTTTCAAGCAAATACCTAAAGGAGACACGAGTACCCTAAAATATTAAGAAAACAAATATTTGTTACATTGACCACCTAGTATTTCAAATGTTGTACATTTTCTTGTATTTGACGATGCTCCTTTTTAATATCACTTATCCTATTTGACAATACTTCTCTTTAATCTCATTGTTATTGTTTGATACTGCTACTCATTCTTAATCAACTCTGCTTAATGTCTTGTGAATTTTACAGATTTAACTTAATAGTTTAATAATCATTCCCCTTTATTTTTGTTTCTCTCTCACTAGATAATTTTTAATAAACAAATCAAATATCTCTAAAAGGAAATCATAAACAACTTTGAAGTCCTAGCTTTGAAATCATCAACAACTTTTAAGTCCTATGTTTATATTAAATCTTTTTGTCCGTTTGTATTCTCACGTAGCATGAATGAATTTATTCAGCCTTTCTTTAATGCTTTACTCAGTCCACCCAATTATTTCAATTTTTTTCCCAGACCAAATAGTTGCAATGAATTGAAATAATTGTGCCAATTATAATTAACCTCATTTTAGAATCGAAATCAAAATGCTACCAATTGAAATAATGTTGCCACTAAGAATCAAAATGAGAATCATAATCGACCTCATTGCGACTTGTATCATATGTGCACATAGTAACCATGATACCCGTCCATGTGGGATATTGAAGGAATATTGCACTAAGAACTATGATATGGTCTAGGTACTCTTGTCACAGTGAACCAAAGATAGTTTGATGACAACGAGAGCTCACTTTTAAGGGTTCGGTGGTAACGAGAAGGCAACAATGGATCAACCATTGAAGTAGTATTCCAATATTGATTTAAATGTGGATCATGAGATGTAAAAGAAAGTTTCCATAGATGAGTCGCGAGCCTTGAAGAATTCCAATAGTACGAGGTGACCAAGTAAATGATATTGAAAATTAGAAGAAGCTCTTTACAGAAATAAGTATTTAAAAGAGTCACTTTTAAATGATATTACATATCAATAAAGAGTTTGCCTTAGGATATAGGTCTTCACTTAAAGATCTATGATATAACCAGTTAATTATGTAAATTGGATAACAAAGTCTTGTAGATGGGAAAAATAAGTCCGGATAGTATTTGCACTTGTTAAGAATGACTTCACTTCCCTTGTAGTGGCTTTGAATACTCAGAAGGATGTCATGGTTTGCCTAGGTGCTCAAGTTAGCATCGTGTCCTTGGTATTTTAGTTAGTGTTATGAGCTAAAATTTCCCATTAAAGAGTTAGCCTCAAGGGAGATTGAATTTTTAGTTAGATAAAACACTACAACATTGATCTATATCTCACTTTTGGATTAGTGGATGTTAATGTGAGGGGGTTCTTCTTGAAAACTTGAAGTCTGTATCCTCAAAATTCAGTAATAAATGTGCTTCACATCGGCAAAATAACTCACTATGGTGTCTGCTTTCACAAGTTGTATATTTCTCCAACGTTGAAGTTTTGGGTCCCTTTAGGTTTATTTTGTATTAATTTTTTTTCCTCATGAACCTCTTTCCCCTAAATCTTTTTTGCAGTAATAAATCCCTCATGTTTTCCATTGGTGTCCATGTCAAACAATTATTCCCTAATTGTCTACTCTGCCATAGTGGGTCATGTCGTCCTTGGTATCAATTATTGTTAGGAGCATACTCGAAGTGTTCAATGCTAGAACTAACTGTGTGATCACGTGATCAATATTTACCTCAAAAATAAAAGTTATCAGAATCACTCAAAACCTAAATATCTTGGTGATATGATCCCAGCACAACTTGTTTCACTTAAAACGAAGATCTTATGAGGAAGATATAGTGTTCTGTCCACTTTGCCAAACAGTGGAATTTTGCCAAAAAAAAAAGTAGAGTCACTACACAGTCATCCAATTTATACTACTGATGTGGCAGGTGACTGGGCAGGTCAATGGTATGGTCAACAACCAACCAGGTCTAGCCAAGTGGCACATTGCCATTGGTCTACAGGTTTGATGATTTGGCTCATTTTCATTAGTGGAGGAAGGACCAATGAGGAGGGAACATGTGGAAATACTAGAGATTGCCACATGTCCCTCCCCAAAAGTTGGTTATAACAGCATGCATAAAAACATTTATGGGGAGGTACGCGGAGTCCAACCCACTACAAACTCCAAAACTTAGAGCTACACTTGCACCATGAGTCTCAACATATTACAGTCACAAGTTCTATATGAAGTGTAATTGTTAGTGATTTGGGGGAGGAGGGAGGCAGCACAGTGGGTCAACCCCTCCAATGTGATCACACCAAAGAATCGGCAGCCAGCTAAACCGTAACCCTTAATGGTTACCACTACATGTGACCACTACAACATTTAGTGCAAACCATAACCACTGATTATGTGATAATCATAGTTAAATGTTAATTAATATGAATTTATCATTTAATTAATGCACAGTTTAGTTTGGTAGCATTTCTTGTGGTCCCCCAAATTCAGCGCTAACTCCAGTTTAGAATTCCTAAGAGAAATTGATCTTTTCCTAACTTTTGCAAAATTTCGATCAAATTGGGATGAGGAAAAGGCATTCTTAGATGATTTTGATGTTCTGCCCACATTGAAGTAAGTTTAGGAGCTGTAGAGCATTGTAAACAACACATTTTTCCATGCCCAAGCCATGGAAGCTAGACCAAAGTGATGTCCTTCATAAAAAAACTGTGTTAAGTGTTCATTCTGATGATTTATTATAAATTCATTTTCTCTTGTTCAACACTTTACTTTTATGCTATTTTTCTCATGAATTATACATAAAAATTGACAATAATTACTTGTTCATTCACAAACACCATAAAAGAAACCTATGCACATGAAGCAAATGATAAGCACATCAAAACTAACATTCAACCACATATCACTATGCATTTGGGATTATTGAAATTTTGCTTACCAAAGAGGAATCAGAAATAAAATGAGCCCCTAAGGATTCTTTCTCTCATTCACTAAAATAACTCGTGCAATCATTTTAACACTGTATAACTAATGAGGATAATTAATTTACGAAAACAATATACTTTATAAAGCATTTTAAGGGTGGACATCCTTTCGCAAAGTTGTTATAAGTTTTATTGACATGAAATATAAGTAAAGATATAGATAGATAAATACTCGAGAGTATATCTCCCTCGGCTAAATTCCCTTTGCAGCTGAGCTCAATTCGTGTCAAACATTTATGTCCTCTGCTGTATATAAATTTTCTATTAGTCGTTTATTTCACTCGTTGCACATCAATATTATGGATATGGAACATTTATTTCCTTCGTACCATATAAATGTTTGAAATAGAAAATGAAAAACATTTTGTTATATATGGTTAATATAAAAATACATCTATAATATTGTTAATTTATAAAAATTAAATTTTGAATTTAAATAATTTTATTTATTGGTTATTGAAATTTCATTAATAATAATGGAAGTAAAGCTAATTATTTTTTATATTAAAATTAATTGGGTGGAATATATATATATATATATATATATATATATATATATATATATCCAAAGATAAGTAAAATAAGATTAACATAATTTTAATGGATTAAAAAATCAATTTTGTGATACATTTTGAAATTTTAATATCATTTAAATCTATGATTTTTAATGAATTGAAAATATATGTTTGATTTTGTGATTATTTTGATATAATTTAAATATATTTTTTATTTTCTTATACATTTTGAATTTTTGATATTATAAGTAGAAATTTTATAAGTCTTGTTTTTTAAAAGTATCGCAAAGATAATGTATTTCAAAATATTTCTCAAAACAACAGTGTGAATTTTGGGAAACATGAAACATTAGTAGTAGAATATCCACCCATATTTACCTAAACATTAGGATTGGAAACTGCATACATATTTAAGGACACACAAAGGTTGAATCCTCCTTGATAATTGAGGACCAGATTAAATAGATTGATACTAATATCTAAACTATGAAGTAGATCCACTCATGAAAATTAATAATAAATTAGGGTAATTAAGTGGAGCCTTTTGACCAAAAATAATTATAATATTAAAGAAAATAATTATAATTTTAGGTGATTAATATAGGATTTCACTAAAAACAATAATATTAATATTAATTAAAATAAGGCATGAAAGATATTAGATAATAATAATTAAATTTTATTAATTTATATTAATATTAAATTTAATGGAACTCAAAAATTGAATGTATTAAATTCAAATGTAATAAAAATATAGTGATAAGGAATGATAATAATGGAGAGAAATAGGGAGACACAGTATTAATTATAATAAAAATATATATAATGTTTAATGATAACACCAAAATTAATTAGTTAATTAATTCAATGTTATTAAAATCAAAATCATAAAAGAATTAAAAATGCATGAAATTTTTGGAATTGGATTTCATTAATAAAAAAAAAAAATATGGATTAAGAATATTATAATTTAATAATAACTATCATAGAGTAGCGTTAAAAATGAAAAGAGAAGAAAAGAATTGAAAGATAAGAAATCAATAGCTACTCAAAATGTATAATGATGTGTGAGATTAAAAACAAAATTTCACAAGTTAATATAATAAGTGGGGATAAAGAAAAGATAAAAAGAAGAGAAAAGAGAATCACTTTATTATATAAATTTGAATATTACTATTGGTACTATTAGGTTCCTATACCAATAGGAGTCATAATTTTGAATGACTAAGGATAAGCCTTGTAATATTGTACATACCTTTGCTTTCTGCAAATGTTTTCCATATTATAAAAAATAAAAAAATGTAAAGAGGGTATGTCCTAAAAGATAAATCAAAGGACATAAAGAATAAGATAAGGTCAAAGAAATAAAGTATATGAACCCCAAAAACAAAAAGACCATGAAAGTGTGCAAGTCCAAATGCCACTACTATTTACTTTTATGCATAACAATTATTGTGTGCAAACTTCTTACTTATGCCACAATCCATGGTAATCAAAGAGTTTAATCTTGGTTATTCCATGATTTGAATTTTATGTTTATAGATTAGAGAATACAATATGACCAAAGAGTTTAATCTTGGCAGATCATAGTTAGGTAGAGAAAATAGAAAGAGCTCATAAGCTTAATGTGAGCTCTTGGATGATATAAGGTTAGAATTAGAATAGATTACTTTTCAAAAGAAAAATAGATGAATAAGGGTTTTCTAGCCTATATGCACCCTAAGAAATGAAGAAAATATGTTAGAGGTAAAAAATGAGTAAGTAGAAGAAAGGTTGCTAAATTACAAAGTTACTTGGATCAAAGAACATGCATTATGCTTAGATACATCTTTCAACATGTATGGTCAACTATGAAGGCAAAGAAAAGGCTTTACAAGTTCATATGATTAACTCCCCCTCATTCACGTTTCCCCTTTTACTTACTAATTTCCTAGCAAAAAATATGTTCTAAGTATTTTTAACCATACAAGTCAAAGGGGCTCAGAGCATTTCTCTGACTTTTGGAGGGACCGAACCTCGGCTTAATGACTTATGGACTCAAGTGCTAGAATCTCCTCATAAAAACATTCCCTCTTCGTAAAATCCATTTCCCCTCATTACCCTAATAAAACCCCCATATAAACCCTTTTCCTAAGGTTTAAACTCTATTTAACTAGGAAAGTCAATACCCCCCCATATAAATCCCTTTCGCAGAAAAAACCCACAAAAAGCCTTTTTTCCTAAGTTTAAAGCCAAATGTGCAATTGCATACACTTTACCACTTTTCACTTAGCAAAACCCACTCCACCATCACTTTCATATTAATTCTTAATTTTATTATATAAACCCATTATAACCCTTTTCCCGTAAATAATTAAATACCTATATAAAATAACCCCGACCCTTAGTTTTAATAAAAACTAATAGAAATTAATTCTTACAAAGTTTTTGTGCACGTGTTCTGCTCTGGAGCTCCCGCGCCCCTGCTTCCTTGGCCCCTGTGGCCCTCCGCAGGCCTCCTGCCTGGCAGCCCCTACTGCTGGGCTCTCAATCTTCCCTCCCAGCGTCCCTAAAATCGGGCTCTGCCTCCCTCCTCCGGCCAGTGCTGCTGCTGGCACAACGTTAGCATCTGGGTTTGCGATCGCAGAGGAGCATAGCCACCGCCATGAGTGCGCCTGGGGGTGGGGAGCCTTCTCCCACCCCGCCAATATCTTCAGAAGAAGCATTTAGAAGACTGCTTTCACAGAAAGGGAAGAAATGTTTGATTCCATAAGTCCCGAAATTGACCAAAAAACTTGAGGAAATTCCTGAGATCGCCCTGCTAGAAGACCAACCGATAAAAATTGCTCTAGCCCTGGTTGACAGAGGGTTGATAGGAAAATTTATGGAACACTGGCCCTCTACAAAAACAAAAGATGACTGGATCCAATGCAACTGGAGGCCCCAGCTGGAAAACAATGTAATCTGCTATGTTGTCAGAAGAGGGTATTTCATTTTCGAGTTCACCTCCAAAGAAGATCAGTATTTCATTTTCGAGTTCACCTCCAAAGAAGATCGAGATTTGGTTTTCAGAAATGGTCCATATTTTATGGGAAATCGGGGTCTGTATCTTAATAAGTGGACCCCCGACTTCGATCCCTCAATCGATACCCCTAAAGAGGTCCCAGTCTGGGTGTGGCTTCCCAATCTTCTGATCCATTGCTGGAGCTATCACACCTTGCAAGAGATTGGAAATGGTATCGGTCATTTCATTGACAAAGAAGATAACAAGGGCCAATATACCTGCGCAAGAATTTGTGTGGAAATCGATTGGGAAGCCGGACTACCCGAAGCGGTAAAACTTACAGTCAGAGAATGGCATCACTATCAAAAATTGGATTACGAGAAATTGGCTTTCAAATGCAGAACTTGTCATGAACATGGACACTCTCTTGAGCTGTCTCAAAAAACAAGGTTTGATGTATGGTTCATAGTGTTTCCGGTCAATTTTCTACCTCTTGTTCCATGGTTCTCCAATGTTTGGTATGCTGGTTGCCAATGAAATGGTTTCTGGTGTTAATGTAAAAGTGACACCAGCAAGAGTAGCTTGATCACCATGTAAATGCAACCTAAATAAGCAGGCCAACTCATGATGAAATTGAAAATTAGTATCCTTCTCGCAAAATTCATAACATGACTGATGCTGGAAAAAAAAGATGGTAAGAGGGCAGGCCTGTAACTCGGCAAGAGTGGTTGGTTCTTCTCTGATATGTCTGCCACCTCTATGAGGCTTCCTGGGTGCATGCCCTTCCGTGGGTGAGTCACTTTGGGTCTCCTCTTGATAATCATATGAAGGATCAGATGCCATAACTTCTGGTAGACAAATTTCCTTGGAGAAATAGGTGTTGATGTGCCAAACTGTGGTGGACTACCTTTGATGATTGTTTGACCTTTGCTACCAAGGGAAAACTGTGAAATGAGGGAGTATAAGGGGAGGGAAAAATAGTGGGAATTTTGGGACTGTTGGGATAGATTTAGTTAGGGAAATATGGGATGTTATGGGAGTTTTTGTATAGGGTTAGGGTTTGGGGTTTGTATTTGGGTTTAGGAAATAGGAATAGGGGTATATGATTAGTGAATTAAGGGGTATGTAAACTTGGGAAATAAGGGAAGCAAGGGGAGTATGGAACTAGGGAATGATGAGGTGGGGGGATACTTGGTAGTAAAATGACCAACACAAAACCCTAGCAGCAATCTCCTTTGACAACTTTTAAGGGATAGGGTTTGCTTTCTTTAACACACTTTACCATTGATCAAACACCATCAACAACCATCAATCTTGGATGAAAAACAATAAGAGAAGTTCAACTTGCTTGTATCGATGGAAATGCATGCGTTTTGGGCGATTTTGTAACAAATTTGGCAATTTTCAGGCTTCCTGGCTGTGTGTGCCGTGCAACATACCCAATGTGTCTCGCCCAGTATATGCACCGCGCCTATGCAAATTTGAACTACAGTTTGAGGCCCATTGCACTGCGCCTCCTGCCTAGTGCACCGCGCTGGTCACTAGGAGCGATTTTCACCCAATTTTCTCTCCTTCTCAAAAAAATCACTTTGCCTTGCTTCTCCTCTACAAATGAACTCTTCAAATGATAAAATGGCTTATAAACAAAGAGATTTTAAATTTTTAGCTCATCAAACCCACTTTTACAATGTTTTTAAAATGACTTTATTTTGAACTCTGTTTTTTGGACTTTTTCACTGCTTTTGGGCTTTGTGATGAACAAAATAACCTCTGATTTGCTTGTCTTGCTGGCGTTGAAGCTTCTGGGGCTAAGGAAAGAAACCA
The DNA here is from genome assembly GCA_031772625.1 of Pinus tabuliformis. Classification (NCBI taxonomy): domain Eukaryota; kingdom Viridiplantae; phylum Streptophyta; class Pinopsida; order Pinales; family Pinaceae; genus Pinus; species Pinus tabuliformis. The sequence goes on along the minus strand of CM062814.1, from coordinate 189,083,798 downwards.
AGGTGCAGATGAAGAAATTTACAATGCGGGAAATAAAGTCTTCATGATTTTTACAATAAAGGCTAAATACTCAGTTTTTTCCTCAAAACGGAGTTTTGAGGAAAAACACATTTTCAAACACTTGGTGATGAAATTTATTGATGTTACAACCTCCTCATGGCCTGCTGGTAATTATTGGACACTTTAAAACATTTTTTGACGAAACCCTAAAGACAACTTTTGCAATTTTCAAGATTAAAGGAGACTCTATATGTTTTTAAATGAACAAACATGAGCCAACAGGTAGATAACATGAGGGAAACCATAGGAATGCCACTACCGTTAGATGATCTATTCACCTAATGGAATGCGAATGACTGAGCGGGACACCTAATATGAAATGCAACACGAGGATTTCATCTCTGACAGAGGGATGGAAATACTGACTCTAACAGTAGCGAAGCATGTTTTGAGATACCTCAGAGGCACATCTCAGTATGGATTATGGTACAGACAGACAAAGGGAGTGAAGCCTCAGGGCTTCACAGATGTAGATTGGGTAGGGATTCCATGAGATTGAAAGAGCACATGAGGAGGAATTTTCAACCTTGGTTTAGCTATAGTTTTGTGGTACAGCACGCAACAGAGGTCAGTTACACTTAGCTTAGTAGAGGTTGAATACATGGCTACGAGTCACGCAGCATGTGAGGCCATTTGGATGCGGATAATTCTAGTTGGATTATTTGATGAGAGGATGGATCCAACTGTGATCTATTGTGATAATCAGAGTTGTATAAAACTCTCTGAGAATCCAGTATTTCATGATAGGTCCAAGAACATCAATATCTGGTATCATCATCTTTGAGACTGTGTGGTGAAGAGGATCATGTTGTTGCAATACATTTTGACTCAGGAGCAAGATGCTTACATTTTGACTAAGGCATTGTCGAAGTATAAATTCGAGTTCAATAGATACACGATCGGGGTGTTAGATAATCCCTTTCTTGTTGAGTGGGAGTGTTGAAAATAGCAACGAGAAATGCTAAAAATAGCATTGCTATAAATAGCATTTCAGGATATATTCCAATTTCAATTTGTCCTTGAATTAAAATTGAGAATTAAAAATCAAATTTAGTCTCACGAGTTGTTTGAAAAATAATTAATTAATTCATCTTGAGTCAATTAGTTGGAGAAAATCAAACATGAAGTCTTTGTGAAGACATGCAATAGTTATCCCTTTGATTGAGGAAGCTATCACTTAATTAAGGAGATAAGGATGACCTATATTTGAGCTGTAATTAGTTAGCTCAGTAAGCTAAGTTAGCTCCAGTTAAATTATTTCCAAACAGTTTGTGGAACTAATTGTGCATTTGGTTAGTTGATGCATGCATGCATGCAACTAGTGTTCTTGAGATATCTGAATATTCTGTCATAAATAACTCATGCATGTATGTTCAGAAAAGGACCGAGTTGAGATTAAAGGTAGGGACGATGTACTATTAGTTGCTAGAGTATTCCCATGGGAATATCTCTTGCATGCACAAGGAATTCATTCCTTGAGGATTGTGCAGTTACTACAGAGGTTAGCAGTAGTGTGTGAGGTGAGAATTACACAGGTCGCAGCTGGAGGACCAAGGAGAAACTGCTCATGGAAATAAGAGGCTTGGAGGATAGAGGGAAGGCATATGTGTTGTCTATTACGTCTATGAGTAGCAATGAGGGATTGTACTCAGATCTCGTTAGACTGTGATCTAAATCATTGTGTAATCGTGAGATATTTCTACTTCTACTTGTATGATAATACAGATAGTGTAGTTTTTAGACAAGGCTTTCCCCAAATTATTCTTCTATGTTTCATTGTGTGATTGATTCATATTCTCTGTTATATGTGTTCTGTTTGATCTTATTCAAAATTGATTAAGCTTCCGCAAGTTTGATTGTAGAAGTAGATTACGTATTTTGCTTTAGTACATTGCATAATCAGTTTTATCTATAGTAAGAATTTCTACATATTAGTCTTCTTATTCCCAAATCTACATTGTTGGACCTCCTTTTTAGCAAAGAACCGTCAATTTCTGCTATTTTTTAGAGCATGTTAACAAACTTTAGTCGAGTTGGTTCCACTTTCATTAGATCACAAAAACATTCTAGTTCATATCAAAATCTACCCCATTTAATTTTCACTTGATTTGGTTAGGCATTTTTTAGATTTACTAGGTCAATAGTTCTCGAATTTCTAGCTTTTCGACTAGTAACATTTTTTATTTTTTTGGATGGGTTAGCAAAGGTATTTTTGAGTGATTCCACTTGTAATAGGGACCTAAGACATCCTATTTAATGAAAAAATTTGTCCCATTCAATTTGGATTTGATTTGCTTGGCCGTTAAACCCTTACCAATTTCATCATTTCACAAGGAAACTTCTCCAAGCTTTATGAGCAAATCCATCCATCTCCCAACTTTGGTTTTATGTTTTGAAGTGGTCCAAAGAACTACCTTACCTCATTCCATCAACCAACCATCATCCCTAAGCTTTCCATCACTTCCTACATCCATCTTTTTTCTCCTGACTCTATCTTGTAGGTTTTTAGGTGATCGTGTAGGTTTTTAGTACATTGTGTACGTTTTCGTGTAGTGGCCTGTTTTGAGGCCGAATTGAGGGAAAACCTTCAGGAAGCCACACACGGTCACCTAAGGGTATCCAAAACCTTCCAACCATCCACCATAATCTCCAAGCCTCCTACCACATCACCAAAAGAGATTAGCTTTCACACTCTCACATGAAAAAAGACAAAAATAAATAGAGATTTATTTTATTCATTTATATGCACAACAATAGAAGGTTTGATGGGGAATGTGCATGCTTAGGACAATTGGATTTCATACATGTTACCTTAGCATTATTTTGAAGCAAAACCTCTTAGCAATTAGTTATAAAAATGTGTGTTTTAGCATTTGATTTCAATCTCTTTCCTTGTACTTTCTTTCTTGCAATAAGTTAAGGTTCCATTTCGAACATTTCATCTTCTACAATTAGTTTAGGATTTGGGATTAGTACATGCACTTCATTACATCATGACAGAAAATGAAGGACACATTGTATCCTACATATATAGTGTCCATACCTCTTAATTTTGTAAGAACCTCGGGTTGATAATTAAAATTGGTAGCCTTGGTAGTTGCAGCATTCTTGTTGCAATACCAATGCTCATGATTACCTCAAATATATATATATATATATATATATATATATATATATATATATATATATATATATATATATATATATATATATATATATATATATATATGTATTAAGATCATATGCTAATATATTGTTGCATGGTTATAGTAAGTAATAAAGTATATCACGGAACCCAAAAAGGAAGAATTCCATTTAATGTGAAAAATACTATAAGTGAATTTTGTCAAATCAGCACTCTTTGACAATTTGGGTTTTGTCTCTTAGGAGATTAACTAATTCGCAAGTCTCATTCCTCTCTATGTCAATAATTTCTCGATTCATTGCATCAAACCAATGTCTTCCTTTTAATGCCTATTCAAAATGGGTTTCTTGAGATGAAAGAAAGGAAAACACATTCTACTCATCAAGCTCATGCTCCTGCTCATATTATTCTCTCATGCTTCTAGTTTTCTATTGTCTTTTAAATTCATTGAATCATTGTTGGATTCACTGTTGGAATATGTACCATTTTTAGAGTGATATGGCTCTTCCAAACCCTTCAATATTGGTATTTGTGGTAGATGAATAGGTTGATTTAAAGCTTCATCAGTTTATCACAACGAGATTTATTTTAAAAAAATATAACATTCCTTCTTAAAACAAACTTGTTGGTGACTCTATTGTAAAGTCAATGGACCTTTAATTGTTCACTATAACCTACAAAGATACAGCTTTGACTCCTATCATCAAGCTTATTTCTTAGTTTCTCACGAACATGTGTAAATTTTACAAATCCAAAACCTCTAAAGTTACATTTACCTTCTTACAATCCCATTCCTCTTTAGGTGCTCTATCTTGGATATTAGTTGTTCCAAATTTATTGAAAACATAGAATATAATACAAATTTCTTAAGCCCAATGTTCACTCAACAACTTCTTCACAAGAAGCATACATCTGGCCATATTCATGATTAACTAGTTTTTCCTTTTTTCTACTCCATTCGGTTGTAGAGTACATCTTGTTTTGTTCTACATGATGCCTCCTTGTTAGTGACAAAACTATTTGATGTCATTCAAACGGTATTCTCCTCCTATGTTTCACGTGAGAGATTTTAAAGGATTTCCACTCTACCTTACATCTTCTCCTATGAAATATTTTAATATAGAGAAAGTATGAGATTTTTTTGAGAAAATAAACCCATATCGTCTTTCTATAATCATCAATAAAAGTCAGAAAATAGGGACTACCATCAATGGAGACTGTTCGCATGGGGTCACATATGTCTCTATGGAATATCTCGAAAGGCTCTTTTTCTCTAGTGAAAGATGTGAGAAAGCTATCTCTTCTAGGCTTTGCTAGGATACAAATATCATAGATACAATAATTTTCATTAAGAATAGGGAGACTAGTGGCCATAAAATGTTTCTGAAGCATACTTAGACTCTTTAATGGAATATGCCCATACCTAAAATGAAATAACTATAACTCATATATTTTTGATGCATTGTGTGCAAATACTCTAAAAGATTTTGACTTCTAAGAGTCAAAGGAAACATCATATTCTTGGGTTTCTTAACTTTTGTTATCAGTCTTCTATTTGGATGTTTATCATATATATAACATGTGTTCCCTTGTAATATTCCATCATAAATGTGGTTCATCATTTTACCTACACTAATTCCATTATGCTTCATATGTGGAACATAATAAATATTAAGTATATATTTCTATTAATTATGTTTGGTAAGAAAAATGGATAGTAGCTTTCCCTTCAACTTTAATATGGGAATGATCTCCAAGAGTAATTTCAGATTATTATGGAAGGATCGATGCAAGAAAGTAGATTTTTTTTACTTTTCATATGATTATTACAACTATTGTCTAGCTACCAAAGCTCCTAGTTGTGACTGTATTCATAAAGATGGTAGGAAAGAAACATTGTTTAAGATAATTATCCTTTATTGTTGGAGAGATGGGAATTTCCTATTTGCTAATGTCACTATTTCTTTCTCTATTCATGTTAATAATGTGCAAATTTCTTGCATTAATAAAATTGGACATTATATTTGCTCCATATTCTCCTTCTCTATGTTTGGTTTTGTGTAGGTCTTCACTATTGTGCTACATGAGGATGTTTTGATTTTCCTATGTCTCATACCATTGCTTAGCTTGCTTCTATCTCTATATTTCTACCTCTCCCTCTTCCAAGAGATATTTGTGTTTCGAAAGCTTATTCCATGGGATATTCTACCTTCTTTAGTGTGTTAGAAGTGATCTATTCAACTATTCTACTCATAAAGTTCTAAAATATTTGGATTCCAAAATGGCTCCTACAATCATGTCATATTTCTTGGGCATAATTCAAATTACGTTTTAAACTCTATTACGATGTGTAATGGTTTCACCAATAAGCTCATGACTCTACTCACTAAGTCGTCAAGTGTGTGATTCATCTTCACTATTTCAAACTATCTCTCAATTTCTTCAATTTAATACCCTCTAATGTATCATTACCTTGATATGCAACTTTCCAAATATCCTAGGCTTATTTTGTTGTTGATGCACTTTTTAACTTGTTTTGTATCCATTTTTTTGATGGTGTCTCATTATTGTCCATGTTTGCTAATGATTCTTGGGTTAGCTCTACATAATAGTTCTCAGGGTATTGTGCTTACAAAAAAGTCTCCATCCTTAAAAACCACAATTCATAACTTTCCCAAGCAAGATCCAAGTTTATGGCAAATCAAACCATTTCTTGAATGCCCATGTATGGCTTTTTTTTCACAATCTCCTTTTCAAAACTACAAAAGAAAATCTCCTTAAAAATATATCTTCTTTTAAAAAAAACAACTTTAATAAAATCATTGTTTTTTTTTCAATAACAGGCTCTTCTTTAACAGTGACCTTATATAATAGTGTCTCCACATCAAAAAACAAAAACTTCTTTTCAATTTTTTTTTCTTAAAACAAGAAACATGCCTTTAGAATATCCAAGGAAATGCTTCAATACAAAGAAGGCTTGACTTTTTGGCTTTTCAAAATTTTTGTTTCTTAAAAAAAACTCTTCAGGAGACTCATCTATCCTTTCACAAAATGTACGTAAACCACTTTGGGAAGATATCATAATCACTTTGGCAAATATTTCATGAGGGGATAACAAAAACCTTTTAATATAAACCAAAATTCATGTTGCCTTGACCTTTTTACTTCGTGGATCCAATTGAATTTAATGCTCAGCCTTTGACATTCTTGTGCTTCGTGGACCCAATTGAATTTCATGCTCTTCCTTTGACCATTTTGTGCCCCGTGCTTCGTATTGAATGTAGCGCAACAACTTTTTATAATATCACAGCTAATCTTATTCTAAAAAAAAGGGTGCTCCATGTTCTCGAAGTCCTACCTCCCGGGTGGTCGCACTCTACTTAGTGATAGGGTGTGATAGTATCCAAAATTTCACAGTTTCGTAAGTTTGTCATTTCTTTGTAGCAATTTGGTTTCTTCAAAAGTGCGAAGGTTTGTTGCTGTTGGACTTAGGACCACCTCATGACTTCTGTTATCTGTCTGTGAATACAAAAAAAATGAAATGTTTTTCTTTTTGGAGTTTTATGCAACTTGATGTTCCCAAACCATGACAAAGAATGTACAGATAATAAACAGAAAATGAATATAAGAATAGAATGGAACAGAATAACTCTTCTCATTATTCAAATATTAGTTAAATGAAATTACATATAAAACAAAGAAAGAAAAACAATAAATGAGTAGAGAAAGATCCAATTAAAATCAACTAAACTCGCATCAAAACAAAACAATCTATCTCATAATGTATCGGGCTACCAGAGTTCATTAATATAAAGATGCTTCATTTGTAGTTGATCAATGGCGATAGCACCAAAAAAGAGTTCATTAATATAAAGATGTTGGATTTAAGAGATCTGTGGTTTGTATCTTTTGAATCAGTGACCGGAGAATCCACAGTATGAACATTTTTATACCAACGTTTCAAATCCCAAATGGGATCCATCATCAGGACTAAAGAATGATGATAAAAGAAGAGCTTCTTAGAAAGAATAAATCTGCAGCTCTTCTTGCTATCCTCACTCTAAATCTTTCGAGTAAAAGGATTTCACTCCAAGTATCCCCTCCGTAAAGGGACAAGTATCTCTTAAATCCAAAATCTTGTCCCTGTACGGAGGGGATACTTGGAGTGAAATCCTTTTACTCGAAAGATTTAGAGTGAGGATAGCAAGAAGAGCTGCAGATTTATTCTTTCTAAGAAGCTCTTCTTTTATCATCATTCTTTAGTCCTGATGATGGATCCCATTTGGGATTTGAAACGTCAGTATAAAAATGTTCATACTGTGGATTCTCTGGTCACTGATTCAAAAAAAAATATAAAGATGCTTCATTTGTAGTTGATCAATGGCGATAGCACCAAAAACCTACGTGTAGGACTTGCAGGATTTCATATAAACAATGCCCCTATAAACAATTCTCCAACCAAAAGGATCCCTGGCACTGTGTTTTTCAAAGCTCTCATCTTTAGTGTTTGAAGGATCGGTGTGAACAAGATTTTCAGAGTTCTCAACTTCAATGTTGGAAGATATTGAAGTTGAAGAGAGTTTAAAATAATTAATATTACTTTGTATTAATGGAGAAATGGTTACACAAGTTGTAATGTATCTCCTTAGTTTAGGATTTGTTCCTAGAGTTTAGGAGTTTGGTTGCAACTTCGTGAGTTCTAGTAATGTACTTAATGATGTAATTTCTCATTTGATGCATGTAGAGTGTACGGAGAGAGTTCTCTTTGTTTGAGTGCAGTCTCGAGGTGCAGTAGTCACATGTGAGTTGTAACTCCTTCTTTTTCAATTCAAGTCTGATTTTTATCTTGGTATCAGAGCACAGAGTAGGGATAGCCTTAATTTTTTTTTAGAATGCATCATTGATTACAGAATTGTAGTGGCGGTGGAGTGTACAAAAGCATTCGTAGAATCAGGTGGACTGCAGTAACACTTGAAGATAGGTCTTAGATGACTGATCATCTCTGAGAAAAAAATAGGGTTGGCGCGATTTCGTTGCAAACAACCGCGCCATTTTTGAGTGGAAGAAAGAGTTGGCGTTGTTTTTTAAGGAATATTCGTGCCATTTGGCGCGGTTCTAAGAGCGATATTCATGCAAGCACGCAAGAACGTGCTATTGGCAAGGAAAATCAAGCGTTAATCGTGCCAATTTCGTAAGATGTGTCAATTTTGTTTTCGGCGCGAGTATTTCGCTGTCGAGAAGCGCCAGCCTCTTTTTCTTTGTAAAATCTGCAATTTTTTTTGTAGATCGCCCTTGCCCAGTGGTGGCGCATTGGAGTTCCGGATCTATTTGGTGGAAATAGATCGGATTTTCCTGGTGGTGGCGCATTGGAGTTCCTGATCTACTTGGTGGCAACAGATCGGATTTGCCCGGTGGTGGTGCATTGGAGTTCTGGATCTGTTTGGTGGCAGTAGATTGGACTTGCCCGGTGGTGGCGCATTGGAGTTCCTGATCTACTCAGTGGCAGCAGATCGGATTTTCCCGGTGGTGGCGTATTGGAGTTCCGGATCTATTTGGTGGCAGCAGATCGAACTTGCCCAGTGGTGGCTCATTGAAGATACAAATTTTTTTTTCTCAGCAAAACAGAGGTTCGAATCTGGTATGTGGTGAATTTTTTTTTAGTGTGTCCTGAAAGTGTACAGTTGGATAGACTTATTCATGAGACGATAAGAAATTTTATCAATCAAATACGAATAATAGTATAGAATCATATCTCCACGAGTCTGGAAAACTCGATGGATCGAATTTCACCAACTAGAAATCCAAGATGCAGACTTTACTTAAAAGTGCAAATGCGTGGTCGATTGTTACAGGAAATGAGCTGAGATCAGGATCAACGACACAATAACAAGATTGGGATAAAAGGGAGACAAAACGAAAAGTCATGTTGAAGATGTCCATCAAGGACAATGTTATCCCACATATTAGAGACTGTAAATCGGCCACTGAAATTTGGACGACAATTAAAAACCTATACCAGACGCAGAATACAAACCATATCTTGTCACTCAAAGGAAAGTTGTTTGCATTGAAGATGGAGGAGAATGAGTCCGCTGCTAGATTCATTGCTAGAGTCAAAGACCTGAAGGACTAATTGGGAGATATTGGAGAGAAAGTTTCTAATTCAGATCTGGTCACGATCACGTTGAACGGAATGACTGATGAATACAAAATGTTTATCACATGGCTGTCAGCAAGGAAGAAAGCCCCTTCATTTGAAGAGCTAACAGGGATTCTGATACAAGAAGAAGAGCGACGACAAAATTTGAAATCACAAAGCAATGACCTTGCTCTGATGGAAAAAGGAGACAATGTAAAGGGAAGCAGCATCAGCAACCGCAGCATCAGCGACTGCAGCAACAACAGCAGAAAGGAGCCAACACATTTCAGAAAAGACTATTTTAAGGTATGTCTACTAATAATTTCCCAGCAAAAAATGTTTTTACTGTGGAAAACCTGGACATCAGATTAAAGATTGTTATAAGAGGCAGGCAGACGAAGGAAGAAACAAACAGAGAAAACATAAGGGTTACTTTGTTAAGGAAGAAGAGGATCATAGCCACGAACTTCGACTATTTATAGTTGATTGTGCCCTTTCAGCTTCAAAGGGAGATGAGGATGACATATGGTATGTTGACTCAGGCGCATCCTCACATATGACTGGTAAGAAGGATTGGTTTGAATTTCTTGAAGAAACTTCATGTGGGTCGAAAATCTATTTAGGAGATGATAGTGGACATGAGATCAAAGGATATGGTGACATTCCTGTAAAATTACCTAGCGGTGACATTAGACACCTCAAAAATGTATTGTATGTTCCAGGAATTAAGAAAAAATTGGTCTCTGTCTCAATGATTACTGATCAGGACATGCAAGTTCAATTCTTTAAGACTAACTGTGTCATTAAGGATAGCCAGATGGAAACAGTTGCAACAGGAGTGCGTGTGGGGAGCCTGTATAGACTAGATGTGAAGAGTATGCCACAACAAGCAATGGTTGCAGCTGGATCGACAACCGAAAGTCTCTGGCATCATAGATTCAGCCATCTTAATCTGCAAGACCTCATCCTACTTCAGAGAAAAGGTATGGTTGATGGACTCCCTGTTTTCCATAATGTTAAGCTGGATTATGATGGATGTGCATTAGGGAAAATGCATAGAGAAGAGTTCCCTTTTCATGTTAATAGAAAGGAAAGAGACATTTTAGAACTGGTGCATACAGACATCTGTGGACCTATGCAAACCAGGTCATTAGGAGGAGCATATTACTTTCTCTTATTTACAGATGATTGCACTAGATTTTCATGGATATACTTTCTGAGTAAAAAGAATCAAGCCTTTCAGTATTTTAAAGAGTTTAAATCCATGGTAGAAAACCAGACAGGAAAAAGGATAAAAATTCTCCACTCAGATCAAGGGGGAGAATACAGGTTGGGAGAGTTCATGGATTTCTGCAAGCATCATGGTATTGTGCAATAGTTTACAGTTCCCCACACTCCACAGAAGAATGGAGTGGTAGAATGGAAGAACAGAACTCTTGTGGAGTGAGCAAGGAGCATGCTTCAAGGTAAGGGTCTATCGAATGGTCTTTGGGCACAAGCTATTAACACTGCTGTGTATTTAAAGAATAGGAGTCCTACTAGATGTCTAGGGTTCAAAACCCTTTTGAAGCATTGTTTGGATTCAAACCAGCAGTGAATCACTTAAGAATATTTGGGTCAAAAGCTTATGCTCATATACCTAAGGTAGATAGAAAGAAGTTAGATCCTAAAGCCCTGAAATGTATATTTGTTGGATATGGCACTGAGTTCAAGGCATATAAGTTATTTAATCTTGTGACTCACAAGGTTTTTGCAAGCAGAGATGTCACATTTCATGAACAGGTTGAAGAAGGAAAGAATGACTCTAACAGTGATTGGCACATTCTATTGCTATTGGAAGAAAACAGTGAGGAAGATGAAGAGCAGAAGGAGAAACAAGAAGAAGAAGTAAGAGACAATGTAATCAATGAAGATGCAAGCCCAAAAAAGGTTGAAATAGAAAGAATTGAGGTAAGTCCCCTACAATGGAGATGAGGTAGGAAGACTCGATTATCTTCTAAATTGAAAGACTATGCATTAATGTCAAAGATTTTAGACATTGTAGAACCTGCAAATTATGAGGAAGCAAGTAAATCTGATGCATGGAGGGCTGCAATGTATGAGGAAATAGAATCAATAAACAGAAACCATACTTGGGATTTGGTTGAATTTCCTGAAGGTAAAACCCCCATAGGATGTAAATGGCTATATAAACCAAAAATAAATGCAGATGGGAGTATAGAGAAACTTAAAGCTAGACTGGTAGCAAAGGGTTTCTCACAGAAAGAGGGAATAGATTTCAATGACACCTTTCCTCTTGTAGCCAAATTAAACACCATTAGAATGATAATTTCCTTAGCAACAAAACACAAATGGCAGCTACACCAGCTAGATGTTAAGTCTGCATTTCTGAATGATGACTTGAAGGAAGAAATTTATTTATTACAGCGTGAAGGTTTTGTGAAAAAGGGGCAGGAACATCTTGTGTGTAAATTGAAAAAGGCACTTTATGGTTTAAGATAGGCACCGAGATTGTGGTATGAGAAAATTGACTCATTTTTTGTTCAGCATGGCTTTCATAGGAGCTTGAATGATCCAAATCTGTATACCAAGTTTAATAAACAGAGGCAAATTATTTTGATTTCTTTGTACGTAGATGATATGATCATGACACAGAATGCTAACAATCTGATCAAAGAAATCAAAAAGCAGATGTCACAAGTGTTTGAGATGAAACATCTCAGAAACCTTCACTATTGCTTGGGATTGGAGGTATGGAAAGACTCTGGACAAACTTTTCTTACTCAAGGGAAGTATGCCAGAAGCTTGCTGGAAAGGTTCAGAATGGAGCAGTGCAGATCAGCAGCAACACCATTACAACAGAACTTAAAGTTAAGCAGTGACGACCGTACTAAAGAGGTGGATGCTACCATGTATAGACAGCTAGTTGGCAGTTTGTTTGATATATCTAACTACAACTAGACCAGATTTGGCATATTATGTTAGTGTGTTGAGCGAGTTCATGTCAAAACCACTAGAAAGTCACTGAGTCGCAGCAAAAAAGTGTGTTGAGGTATCTTAGTGGTACTAGTAATTTTGGCATTTTGTACACTGACACTTTTGCTGTTATTCTAGCAGGTTTTTCAGATTCCGATTGGGTAGGTAACTTGGATGATCGAAGATCTATCACAGGTTACGCATTCATCATTGGATCTGGGGTCATAGCATGGAACAGCAAAAAGGAGCACACTGTAGCTCTATTTTCATGTGAAGTTGAGTACCAAGCATTGTGTGCAGCCACATGTGAAGCTATCTCGTTGATAAGACTTGCAGAAACAATCAACTATTATCAAAACCGGCAACGAGAGTACTATCAAGCTTACATACAATCGAGTCTTTCATAAAAATACCAAGCATATCGATACTCAAGTTCATTTTGTTCAAGAGAAACAACAGTCAAAAGAGATATGTGTTGAATATTGTAAAACTTGTGATAACATGGCTGATATTTTTACTAAGCCTCTTGGGCGTGTAAAGTTTGAATTGTTTAGAGGGATGCTAGGAGTTCACAATAATCATTTCTCCATTAAGGGGGGCAGTTGAAAATAATTAATATTATTTTGTATTAATGGAGAAATGGTTACACAAGTTGTAACGTATCTCCTTAGTTTAGGATTTGTTCCTAGAGTTTAGGAGTTTGGTTGCAACTTCGTGAGTTCTAGTAATGTACTTAATGATATAATTGCTCATTTGATGGATGTAGAGTGTATGGAAAGAGTTCTCTTTGTTTGAGCTCAGGTTCCTTTTTCAATTCAAGTCTGATTTTTATCGAGTTTGCTACTCAAAAAGGCCATCTAATTATAAATATGAAAACATAAAATATTAAAAAAAATGAAAATTATAAATATTAAAATATTAAATATTAAAAAAAATAAAAGATATATTCATTTCCCCTGCGGCCTGGTTGCTTCGACGTGAAATGCTCATAAGCACTTTGCCAATGAAAAAAATTAATTGCACAGCACTAAGATTTTCCTGCGCAAGGAAAATCTGTGGTGACATAAAGAGTTCAATGAAACCTTGGCTCTCTTCTATTACCCAGAGTTACGTCTATAGTGACTCTGGCAATGCCTAAAAGGGTTAGGAGTTTGCCAAAAAATCAAGAAAAAATCCGGTTATCCGGAATTATCTGGTAGTTTGATGTCTTCATGGTTTAGCGTTCATCTTATGTAACCGCGACAATAATGTGTTTTGTAAATAATTTATTTTACATGACAGCGTGTATTGAGATTTGGTTTCTTGGTTCGATAAAGTTAAGGCAAATGTAGGATATAAAACATAACATTCTACAAATTTGAGTTGAGCAATGGTGGTTAACCATATATTGGCATATGCTAAAGCTGAATGTGTTGGATTCAAAAGGCAGTTCTGCATAAGAATATATCATCATTCAAATTAATTTAAAATTAGGTCTTCTTTGTGTGAGAGTTTGATGTTTGTAAATTTTATTTATAAATAATTTAATAAGAAATTAATTAAATTTTTTGAAAGATTATAAATAACATTAACAATTTTGTTAATGGATAGCCATATTTAAATTTTATTATACATAATTCAATGATTAGTATTATGCTTATTATGATTTTAGTGAGAAATATGGGTTTGTTAATCTTGTGTTATTTCCTATTTGAAACTCTAGTAAATGTTGTTGTTGTTTTTTTTTTTTTGATATGTTGTCTTGTTTCTTGTTTTAGCTTTTAATTAGAGAGGAATGGGTTTCAGTCATATAAGAGAATCCACAGTATGAACATCTTTATACCAACGTTTCAAATCCCAAGTGGGATCCATCATCAAGGTTGAAGAATGATGATAAAAGAAGAGCAATAAGGCAGAATAAATACTAATGAGGAAGAAAATTTTTAGGAAGAACACTGTCGGCTATAATCTTTAATTTTATTATTATTATTTTATTTTTTTTCTTTGTTTTTCATATTAATAATTGCATATTAATTATCATAAATAATTAACATTTAAAATAAATTAATATAATAATAACTCATACATTAATTATATTAATTAATGTAATAATTATTAAATTAATATATTTAAATCATATTGGTAATTATAAATGATTAATATTTATAGTTTAACTAATATAATAATTAACTAAATAACATATTTAAGTCATACCAAGAGATTAATAAATTTAAATCATATTAGTAAATATAAATGATTAATATTTAATATTTAATATTTATAGTTAACTGATATAATAATTCAAATATTAAATAATAATAAGTAATAATTAAATAATGAAATATTAATATAATAATAATCAATTATTATATAATTGATTATTATTATATTAATAGGGACCAGAATTAATACCAAATGCTAAAATCTAAATAAATTAAATTAATAAATATTCTTATTAATTATTATAAATAATTACTTATTTATAATAAATTAATATAATAATTCATATATTAATAATAAAATAACTAATATATAAATTAATATAATATTAATAATAATCAATTATTTTATAATAAATAATTAATTATTATTGTATAATAATAATTAATTATTTATTATAAAATAATTGATTATTATTAATATTATATTAATTTATATATTAGTTATTTTATTATTAATATTGTTGGAAGAGGTATTTAAATTTAAATAACTTTCTATTGAAATGTTATAATTATTTTTTGAGGAAATGTATGTTTTTCACTATTATATATAAATAATATTATAATAATAATTCGATTTTAAAATTATAATGGGTTACCAAAAAAATCCACCTCTATATTATGTTAATGGTTAAAATTTGTAAACGTGTAAGTGGTTAACTTAAATATGTTTGCATTATAGTGACAAAATGCTACACTTATCCCAATTGAGGATGAACTATTTGCTATATTGACTACATGGTTTTTCAAATGTTGTACATTTTCTTCTCTTTGAGACTGCTTCTTTTTAAACTCACCTCTCCTATTTGACACTATTTCTCTTTAATCTCATTGTTCATGTTTGACATTACTACTCATTATTAATAGACTCTCCTTAATGTCTTGTGCATTTGATAGATTTAACTTAATAGTCAATTGTCATTCCCCTTTAATTTTGTGTCTCTCTCACTAGATAATTTTCAATAAATGGATCAAATTGCTTTCAAATGAAATCATAAACAACTTTTAAGTCCTAGATTTGAAATCATCAAAAACTTTGAAGTCCTTGCTTTTATATTAAATCTGTCTCTCTCTTTTTATTCTAGGTAGCATGAATGGATGAGTTGTGTCTTTATTTAATGCTTCACTAGGACCACCCATTTTTTGCAAATTCTCTAGGGTTCCAAATAGTTGCAAAGAATTGAAATAATGATGCCAATTAGAATCAAAATTGAGGGTTCCAAATAGTTGCAAAGAATTGAAATAATGATGCCAATTAGAATCAAAATTGAGGTCATTTTCGAATAGGAATGAAAATGGTACTAATTGAAATAATGTTACCACTCCTACTCAAAATCAAAATCATATTTGACCTCATCACCACTTGCATCATATGTGCACATAGTAACCATGTTTCCTATCGATGTTGGATGTTGAAGGAGCATCACACTAACAAGTATGATATGATCTAGGTACTCTTGTCACAGTTGATGACAACTAGAACTCACTTTGAAGGTTTGGGTGGTGACTAGAGTGAAACAATGGATCAATCATTCAAGTAGTATCCCAATATTGATTTAAATGTGGATCATGAGATGCAAAAGAGGTTGTCACATATGCCTAGGAGCCTTGAAACATTCCAAGAGTAAGAAGTGACCAAGTAATTGATATTGACAATTAGAAGAAGCTTTTCACAAAAATAAGTATTTAAAAGAGTCACTTCTAAATGATATTGCATACCAATAAAGAGATTGTCTTAGGATATAAGGCCTCACTTAAAGATCTATGATATAACAAGTTACTTATTTAAAATGGATAACAAAGTCTTGTAGATGTGCACAATAAGTCCACATAATATCTACACTTGTGGATAAAGACTCCACTTCCCTTGTAGTGGTTTTGAATACTCAGAAAGATGTCATGATTGACCTAGGTGCTCAAGCTAGCATTGTGGCCTTGGTATTTTAGTCATGTTATTAGCTAAAATTTCCAGTTAAAGAATTAGCCTAAAGGGAAGTTCAATGTTCAGTTAAGGAAAACACTACAACATTGATCTATATCTCACTTTTGGATTAGTGCATGCTAGTCTGAGGGGGTTCTTCCTGAAATCTTGAAGTCTCTATCCTCAAAAGTCAATAGTAAATGTGCTTCACATCTACAAAATAGCTCACTATGGTGTCTACTTTCAAAAGTTGTATATTTCTCCAACATTGAAGTTTTGAGTCCTTTTAGGTTCATTATGTATTCATTTTTGTTCCACTTCAACCTCTTTTCCCTCAAATTTTTCAGGTGCAATAAACACCTCATGTTTTCGATTGGTGTCCATGTCAAACAATTGTTGTGTAATTGTTAGGTCTTCCATAGGGGGTCATGCCCTAGGGGTACCCACTATTGTTAGGGGCATGCTCACAGTGTCTTGTATGATGGTGGAACTAACTAAGAAGTTAGGATTATTTTGAAAGTTCAACTCCGAAGAAGGTTAGATTATTTTGAAAGTTCAACTCCTAAGAAGAGTTGCTTCTGCATATGGGCACACTTGAGAGATTGTCTTTCTTGGTGCTCCTGTTGCAGACTAGTTGTTCACTAAGGACTAAACATAGAGTAAATGAGGTCCTAAGGCTTCGTTTTCTCATTCACCAAAATAACTCATGCAATCATTTTAATACTCTAAAACAATGGTTAATCTTGAAACTCGTTGTCTTTTAAGATAATCAAGATAATTAATTTCTTAAAATAATATGCTTTGTAAAGCATGGTAAGGTTGCACATCCTTTCACAGAGTTATTACAAAGTTTATTAATATGAAATATAATTAAAGGTATAAATAAAATAAATACTAGAGAGTCTATGTCTCTCAGCTAAGTTCTTTTGGAAGTTGAGCTCAATTGGTGTCATACATTTTTTTCTTCAGCCCTATATAGATGTTATAGAGAGTAGACTATTTTGCACATATGTATTATAGATATAGAGCATTTAAAATTTACATTTATAGTATGTTAATTTATAAAAATCAAATTTTAAATTTAAATATATTTATTTATTGGTTATTAAAATTTCATTAATAATAATTGAAATAAAGATAAAAATAAAAAATAAAATTATAGTAAAATTATTTAAATTAAATTGGTTGAATAATATCATATATATATATATATATATATATATATATATATATATATATATATATATATATAATATTATTTCTCTCTAAATGTATAAAGAAAAGTACAATAAGATTATCAAAATTTTGTCCACATGGGGTAGCTCAAGTGGCAATGGCCGTGGAAATGAAGTCTCACCGAACCAGAGATCTTGGGTTCCATTCTTGTACTACCCTCCCTGGAAATGGGGTGAATAACAGACATGTAAAAACTCGAAAATGAGAAGGTCCCACCTAAGCTTACAAAAAAAAAAGATTATCAAAATTTTAATGCATTAAAAAATATATGTTTGATTTATAATTTTGAAATTTTGATATCACTTAAATATAAGTGGAAATTTTATGAGAGTTTTTTTAGTTTTCAATTTTCTTAGTATCACAAAGATAATGTGTTTCTTTATGGCTGCTTTTTTAAGAGTTAATTACACTTTTAATGCTTGTAATTACAATAATCAAATCTAAAAAGGTTTCGCAAAATATTTTAGGAAAACAACATTGTGAAGTTTCAGAAACATGAAACGTTAGGAGTGAAAACTCTAGCCATATTTAGGGACACAAAAAGGTTGAATGGTCCTCAATATTTGAGGATGGGATTAAATAGATTAATATTAATATCTAAATTATGAAGTAGATCCACTCTTGAAAATTTAATAATAAATTAGGGTAATTAAGTGATGCAGTGTGAAGAAAAATAATTATAATATTAAAGAAAATAATTATAATCTTAAGGGATTAATATAAGATATGATTAAAAATAATAATATTATCATTACTTAAAATAAGGTGAGAAATATATTAGTTAATAATAATTAAATTTTGTTAATTTATATTAATATTAAATTTAATGGAATTAACAAATTGAATGTATTAAATTTAAATCTAATAAAAATATAGTGATAACGAATGATAATAATGGAGAGGAAGATACAATATTAATTATAATATAAACGATATAATGTTTAATGATAATGTTAAAATTAATTAAGCCAAAGTTATTAAATTCAAAATCATAAAAGTATAAAAAATGTATTAAAATTTTTTGGAGAATAACAAAAGCCAATATGGATTATGAATATTATAATTTAATAACAAAGATTATAAATTAGTGTTAAAAATGAAAAGAGAAGAAAGGGATTGAAATTATAAAAAATTTTAAGGGGCAATCTTAGCCCATGGTATATTTAGGAGGGGAATTTTTATATTACACCCATTTTCTATAGTTAGCCTACAAGGTATTTAAAAAATAAATAAATATTATATTTTTTGGACCAAAAATAATCGAGTAAAATGTATTTTCACCTATACAAAATTTATTCTAAGCACAAATGGCAATGGCCCTCATTTCCTAGAATGGTAATGGATAGGGGTTATTTCACCCTCTACCATTCATAGAGATCAGGCCATTGTTGAATTTGCCGCATATTTTAAACTGTATATCTAGAAACTCCTACTTTTCCCTTCATGAAAAGCCTATGTGGTGGAAATTCATTTTGGGTTCCCTTAGTATGCCATGTGTGCTCATTGAAATCTTGGGCTCTGGCTTGTGTTTTATTGGAATATAAATAGTTGTTTCTAGTTGTAATCTCACCACATAATTGTGTTAGTTCACCAAGTATTGAAGTAGTGGTTGGATCTCATCAAGAAGTCGAAGGATGGAGGGTTGGACTAGAGGTATGTCTCTGAATCTTTTAGGACATTTTGGTTTCAGGTTATTTCGTGAATTTTTTCTGGATTTTTAATTTACTTATTTGTTTCTTATAATCTACTTCATTTATACCATAACTGAGCCCTCCTTAGTTAGAAATACTTCTTGTTTATGTTCTATGGTATATTCATATAGTCATAAGTTTGTGGATTGTTATGATATGGTATAAGGCTCTTCACTTGATACTACTACACCAAACCCTCATATCTAGTGATATGTCTTAGTCATCAGTTTTCATCACACTATGGGAACCACATTATTAACTAAACACACATTATTAAGGTAGGTGTCATTTTTGTATCACTTTCCTAATCGTGGCTATAAGGGCACTCCTAATCCTAGCTATAAGGTAACATAGCTATTGGGAGTGGGAGATCTAATTGCATATCTATTGATTGAAGGAGCTAGTCACCCAAGCATATACATCTCAAATTTCTAGCTATAAGGTCACTCACATAATCCTAGCTATAAGGTGTCTAGAGTTGTTTAAGGCATAAATTTGATGATAGATTTTTTATTCCATATTATTAGTTTTGTATAACTTTTCTATGCTTTTAGTCTTTCATGACTATTCTTTCCTTGATATAGATACAAGTACATTTGTAATTATCTACAATTTAAGGTTAGTAGAAGTAATATTTTAACTTATTGACAGGGTTTCCTAAAAGCCATGAGTTCCTATAGATAAAGCATGATTAAGAAAATGGAGTATTCAATCTCCATGGTGGGAGTGAGAGAGTTAGGGTACAGTCTTTTCCAAGAACCTTAAGTTCCTATGGATCAAACATGATTAAGAAAACTAAGTAGTGAATCTCCATGGTGGGAGAAGGAGGCTTAGGGTTTTTTGGTGGAGCTATTTTGTAGGGTCAACAATATTGATTCTTAGAGTATTAAAGGTGGAAGTAGAAGTAGTCATCCTTCTCAAAAGCTACATGGAGATACATTCTTGTACTATCAACGGAATGGAGTAAGATGAAGGAAATGGATGATGCAAGAAAAGGAAGCCTAAATTCTTTGAGCATGGAAGCAGAAAGGCAACAAATCACATTCCAATTAGTATATTTGAACAAAATGGCTTATAATTGCCCTAGGGATTTCCTAGACGAGTTAAAAAGACCACATATGAAGTTATCTCACTGAAAGTTGGAAATGACATATAATGCATGAACGATCATGTGGTGAAAGCATTAATTTGGAGGATAAATTCACAATGTAAGTGTAAGGTCTAGGAAAATCCCTTATTCTTCAACTTAGTATGGTTTGCATTTAAAATTTTGGACAGAAAAGTTCAACCCTGAAAAGAAGGATTTAATAGTATACCTAGTATGGATACAAATGTATTTTATACTTCAAGAAAATAAGGATGAAGAAAAATTTGCAGGATTTGGAAATAAATTAGGAAGTTGTCTCAAAACCTTTGGAATCAATAGAAAATGCAGCTATATGGTATATGATCAAATTTTCATCTATATGGATGTTTTGGGAGCCCTTCTTGAATCGATGTGGATTATATTCCAAGATTCAAGGTGGACAAAAAATCTAGATTATGAACATATTGTCTTTAGATGTAGGAAATGCCATGAACATGGACATTTGTTCTTGAACTCTCCTCTAATGGTGTAGAAAATGATGAAGAAAAATAAGTGGGACTAGACCAGGAAGGCTTTATTAAGTTTTCAAGCAAAAGAAAGTTAGGTAAGAAAGACCCCAACTAAGCAACCACCAATGGCCCTAAAGTGGTCAATAGCTTTTAGACATTTCCATTAGAGCAAGAACCCACCAAGAGAAAATTAGTGGAAGCTACAATTGAAGGTATGGCCATGCCTTCTCCCAAACCTAATCTAGGAGAGTGAAAAAGAAGGAAAAATAAACAACTACTCAATCTCTAAAAGAGAAAATGTAAGCTTAGTAACTTAGAAATGGAAGAAGATGACGAGAATAGACTCTCGTAGTTGCATTTAGAGGTGAGAAGCCTCAATCAACACACCTTAGTCTACATTTATTACTTTGTCTTTAATCTAATGTTATATGTTTGTTCGACTAAAATGAAGGCCTCTCTTGAAACTTGAAAATTCTTAATTATTTTAACTCTCTACATTTCTTTACTGGAGAAGCATGATAGGGTTTACAAATTTCCTTCTGTACTTTTCTCTGTATACTTCTTAATAAAATATTGTAATACTTGCATATCTTTAATCTTTGTTTGGAATAGTAAGTTGTTTTTCCATCATTTGTAGAAATTTGAATAGCCAAATTTGATCTAAATACAAACTCACCCAAGTTGAACAAAGAGTGTATCCCAAGGAAAGCTTCAGAACAACATCATTTACATAAGATAGAAAAAAGGATTAGATGGATTACATACAAAAAAAGCATGACTTGTACGTGAAATCATTCATTTGTCTCCAAATACAATGCATTTTTATAATGTATAGAGACAAAGACAACTTTATACTTAGTAGAAAATCCAAGAAAAAAACATTTTCGAACCTTTACAATTCAAAAAAACATACTTAACCATTTCAGGCTTACAAAAACTTAGGTGGAACTCATTTGTCATACCAATACATTTCAGTTTATATTCAAGAAGTATGTAAGGAGGATGTCTTCATTTGTGAGGACAACAAATAAAAAACTCATCATAGTCTTCCAATACTCACAAATAGCAACTTGGCCCTACTACCAAGCTGAGTTAACTTACACCTCACTTTGACTATCTATGGGCAAGTTAAACTCACCCACAACAATTTCAATACTTTTTGTTGCAGATTTCTCCCAAGATGTTGCAAAAAAAGTCATGGACATCAATTCAGAGGAAAAGTTTCAGTATGACTTTTTGCTAATAATTTTACCTTTAATTTAAAAATTTGTTATTTTTCCCAAACATATATATAATCTAATTAATGAAAAATCAGGGCTTATTTCCTTTTCTAATTTTCCCTTTAAAGGAAAAACTCTATTATTGCAAAGTAGGACTTGCTAAGAAATCAATTTTAGAGAAAGCTCGAATATATATAGTATTAAGGTTGTTTTCATGATTTTATATATTGTATTAGGCTTTTTCTTAGGATTTCTCTGTGAATTTATCCTACACCCAATAGGTTATGGATATGTAATCTAGGTAATTTTGATTTCAAAAGACCTTAGAAAAGAAATGAAATGATTTCATTGTATGTTCCATTTATAAGTTGTTCTAATGGAACTTTGCATTTTTGGTTTATTTATACAAGTGCCACCCAAAAGGATCAATGGTGTGACATCAATTGTCCTCAACCAAAGGTTTTATTTTTACTCTTTTCTAAAAAGAAATACTTTCTTACACCATTTTTGAGTTCCACTAGAAATTTGAAAGTCCTAATAGTATTCAATTATGGGTTAAAGAGAGCCATAGTATTCCATGATGGGTCCAAGAGAGTAGGCCTTATCTTCACTTTAACACTATACTCTTGGAGAGGTTGCATGTGCCCCCACTTCAAGAGCATAGTAAAGTCTTGTAGAACTAAGAAAAGCTATCTTTATGCATTTAATGAAGGGCTTGGAAAAATGTATGGGTTCAGCAACACCTAGTGGATCGTTAAGCATCCAATAATGCTAGATTTTAACCTAGATCACTATTGTGAGTTGGAGGAGTTTCCCTCTAGTGTTTGTGACATGTCTTCAATTGTGAATTGGACTATTACTAACTCCCATTTCCTTCAAAAGTTACCGGATGGCTTGGGGAAGCTCAACTTTTTAATAATGTTAAAGAAGGAAGCAAAGTACAGTCTACTAAGCGCTCTTATTCTTCTCAATTTTTTCTTGGATATCTAGAACTTTTTAGGATGGAAAGAACATTCATTTAATCAAAAAGTGCCTTTATAGAAAAACCCATTTTCAAATTCTAATGTATTCAAATTTTCTTTGTACGAGTACATTAGTTCAATTTAAGTATCATGATCCCATATTCCATCTGATTTTTCTATAACCCATTAAGCTTTGTAGCTTTACATAAATCCATGTCTTTTGATAGGTCCCTCTTCCAAATTGTACAACAGTTCCCTTTTTGCAATAACCACATGCAATAACAAGTCTGTGCCATACAAGGACTTGATTCATTGATTTTGTATTGCTTATGACTCTTGATGTAACAATTTATTTATTATTTTTCTTAGCAAATAGAGGTTGTCCTTTACTGTTTCAAATACTTTCTTACAATATTTCCAAAAGTATTTATTTGTAATCTCAGTTACTAAGGGATGACACTAATGGGTGAGGTGTATTCATGGTTTGAAGTTCCCCTCTTGGTAAGAATTTAAATCTATCACCTCAATTTAACTGTTAGTCAAAACAATTGTATTTTATTTGTAAATAATTCATTGCTTGATTTATAGATTTCCATATTTTCCCCTTTTTCATTTTTTTCTAGAACTTGGTATGAAATCTCTTTCAAGATTTGGGTTCAATTCAGAACTATCAGTAAATAATCTCATAAAGTTACAAAGTTTCCTATAAGTGTGCTTTGGAACATTTTTGTTGATTTTCCATGGTGTTAATGCAAATAAGCATTGCAACTCGTGCCATTATTTAGATTGTGTGCCTAAATCTAGGTGGTGTTGTAATGATGGAGTATTTATTTTCTAGGAACTAAAACTATATAAATTTGTATCCCTTATATAGTCCTGAGATATTAAAATTCAAAATAGGAATTGAGGTATCTTTTCCATTTCATATTGTAGTTAATTTCTTGAACATAAGATTATGTCTTACTATTCCACTGTGGATGTGATCCCTTACAGGAAAGGAAATTCAAAGTGAAACTGATTTCACAGTGGTTTTTCAAAACATCCAGATAAGAAATGAAATTTGAAGTGACACTAATTTCATACTGTTTTGTCAAAATGTTGGCAAGAGAAAGGTTTATCCATTCCAAATATATCTGAAGCAAGGAAAATGCAACTTTGTATTCAATAATGCTCTTAATTTCATATGTACATGCACAAACATATTAGTAGAAAATATTGAAGGGTTTTCTAAATAATAATTTCCATTCCACTACATTCTTTACAACTTGTAAATAAATAACTTAGAACAATTCATTACACTACTTTCTATTCTTTATTAATCAGTGGTTAAGATTTTGGAACAAGTCATTACAGTACTTGCTATTATTTATTAATCAGTGGTTAAGATTTTGATCTTGAACTCGATAAGATTTGTCTTCATTCTATGAAATTTTGTGTTCTCTAATGTTTCTTTTCCATTCACTATGTATATCATATAAAGTGTGTCTAAGTGACTATGAATATTGGAAATTCTGGTTATCCTTAAACTATGTTACAAGACAAAAACCCAATTGAGCAGGGTGGGTTCATAACTTCATCCCCACAAAGGGGTAGAAGCTGTCATGGCCATTATGTAAGGCCATGTGGTCAAACTATTTTGATTGTGGGAACAATTGTGATTAAGCTATAAGACTTCTTAGTCTAGCTTCAATTTTTTAGCTGTGATGGTTAGTGGGTTAGTTAGCAGAAGCTTCTATTTCCCTAATCCTTTCTATAGAGTTGTCAGATTCAATTTCAAAAAGTTTTAATTACACTACAGAGATGAGTTTTAAAGAGTTGTTATTTCCCTAATCTTTTTTTTAGAGTTGTGAGATTCAATTTCAAAAGGTTTTAATTACAATAGAGAGTTGAGTTTTAGAGAGTTGTGATTCATAGTATTAAGTATAGTAGTTATGCCACTTGAATGAAGAAAAGCATAGTAGAGGTATCAGTCTTTGTTATAAGATTACATGCGTATTCCCAAAAGAGCTTGTATCTAAGGCTTGTAGTGAAGTCTCATCTAAAGATGCATTGACCTCCAATCTGGAACATGGATTCCAAAACTTTGCAAGTGTTTCAGGTTTTAATACCTATTCAAACTCAGGCCCGTTGGAGCAGATAATGAGCAGGTATCTTCTTGTGCCTGCAATAGTCAGACCCACAACTAATTTTTCCAGTCCCAACAGTAGCACCACTATGGATTATGATGTTTGTCTTCCTCAAGAGATTTTTTCTATTTCTACTCCTTACACTGGCATTGACTCAACTGGCCTTATGATCAGCGCAAATTTCAAAAGATTGGTTGAAGAAAATTATTGTAGTTTATACTTGAATCGAGAAGATCAATAGCCTCAACCACAATAACGGAAACATGAAGACTCTAGAAACGTGATGAAGACTTGGACATAGGGTTGGATTTGTGGAGTTTGGGGGTGGTTCAACCAGAGTCGATAAAGACATAGCAAGGGGCTCAAGATACCCTAGATACAACAGGTATTAGTTGCGGGTGGGAGAAGGAGTGAGATTAGGTCCGCAGGTATTAGTTGGGGGTGGGAGGAGTGAAATCAGGTCGGCCAAGCCTCAATTCAGTATGGGCTTCTGGCCTCAAACTTCCTAGGTTGGGTTCCTTGGTATGGGTGACACTCATCTAAGAGATTGGGGGAGGGTTTGGGATTCTGCTGTGGAATTGAAAGCTACCTTGCTCAGTCGAGGTCTAAATTCCAGTGTCCAAACACCGTCAAAGGGGTGGCGGGCTTGGTAGGAGATGGGCTCAGGCCCATAACAATCTTGCCATCCACTCAAGTCCTCGTAACTATATTTGGATGATTAATTTTAATTTTGCTAGAAATTGTAACTATATAATGGGTGATATTAGCATTGTGGGTATGGATCTAATATGTTTGGTTTAGCTTTGCAATGGGTAGAGAAAGGCTTACAATCATGAGGATATAGTAATATTTTTTTTGTATTCAATCCATAGATGAAAGTGGAAGGAGACTCTTATTGGGCTGGTATCCTTTGACTTTGTAGTAGCTCTGCACCAGGGATGAGTCCAGCTCCCAACCCACCAACCTGGGTAACAAAAAAGGTGAATGAGCATATAGGAGAAGAGAATTTGAAAAAGAGACCCAGTAGAATGGCTCAGGTGAAGTGGGTAAGAGACAATGGGGGAGAGAACAATAGTAGTGGGAGGTAGAGAAAGGAGGGGGAAGGGATGTGGGAGCAAGCCAGCCTAGGGTATCATGGATGAAGCAACCCAAATCTATCATTGCAACAGCTTGAATCCTATCAAACAATTAATTTCAGAGTTGGAGGAAGAAATCTGCCTAATTGTGGAAAATTTCCAGTTGGACCTCCACTAGTGGAAAGAGGTAGCACTAGATTAGATCATACTAGAGGTATAGTTACCAAGTATAAGTAGAGTGTACATCTTTTTTTTATTATGAGAATTATCCTCAAGAAGGCCTCGGGACCAGCATGCAACCCCTAGGGGGAATTCAGAGAAATCTAATTTTAGTAAGGAATTGCAAAAAATCTAGTTTCAGTTGTAGCAGTAGAGTGGAAGGTAGAGCTGGATCCAGCAACATATCCCTTGCATTCCTCACTTGGAGATTCTTGATTATACTGTGAAGGACCCAACTCCAATAGATTGTGCTGACTATGTATATGTCAAGGTTTGACAAGTGTATATGGCAAGGTTGAACAAACTTATAATTTTTTGTTTATGGATGGCTTATTTTTCAGATAAGTGACCAACATACCTAGTTTCTCACTGGGCAAGAGAGGCCACCTAAATCATGGATATATGGATGTAACCTGCCTTATTTATGAAAACTAATAGAAAGGTACCACAAAGCTCACAAAAAAAAACATATGGTGAACTTGTAAGACTAGGAAATAAATGTGAGTATACAAAAAACAATTGGGCCAAGGGAAGTATTGTAGTGTTCAAAGGGTTAATGGATAAAGGCTTTTCAAGAATGATTTAACTTGTACTCATCCCCACAACTAAAATTTTTAGGGGAGCTCAAGGGAGGTGAAACAAGAATTTTGGAATCATTAAAATTTTTCTTGAGGTGTTTCTAGGTGAAGTTTAAAAAATGTCTCATTTAGAGATGTGGCCTGACAATATCCACTTATATGATCTTTAACCCTATCCTTAAAAGAATATCTTTTTGGTTGACTTATAATTTTTTTCATAAGAGAACTAAAGTGTTCATAACTATGGGAAGAATAAATAATGGTTGATTTAGAAATGTAACTCTGATTATTTCCACCTATATGTTCTTTAAGCTTATCCTTAAAACGTCTCTCTAGTTGACTTATATATGTCATTTCATAAGAGCACTAGATTTAATAAACATTGTAGCCTGGAAGGATATGATATTTTTAGCATATATAAACAATTTCTTTAATTATTTTATGTCATATACCCTTAACTTAACTACTCACATCCATTATTAATTAATTTCTTCAATTTCACTTTATGGTATTTCTAAAATTTAACTAATAAACTTTACTTAACTATTTGATTATCTTTTATATTATTGTTACAACTTTATTATTATTATTACAACATTATATCATATTATAGTACTACCACAATATAATATCACCAATATAACTTTCATTATATTCTGATAAGATTTTAATTTAAGATATATAACTTTTTTATTAAACTTAACTTAGTTATTTGATTACCTTTAATATTATTATTAGAACTTTAATATTATCATTACAACATTATATCATATTAAACTACTCTTATAATATAATATCACCAATATGGTTAGCACTATATCACTATACTTTTATTAGATTTGAATTTAATATATATAATTTTTTAATTAAATTAAATTTCCTATGAGTATTAATTAGCAATATTTGGTTATCATTACTTAATGTCTTTCTCTCTTCATGGTGATATTTTCCATTTTAATAATAATATTAAGATTATTTCTTTCATTCAAAATCCAATTTTAATGATTTAGATTTATTATTGTTTTATTTAATATTATACATATTTTTGGTCAAATCAGCCCAACTTAATTACCTCCATCTATTACTAATTAATTTTTTTAATAGATCTACTTCACAGTTTCAATATAATCTCAATCTATTTAATCCTTATCCTACATTTATTAAGAACTATTCAAGCTTTATTTTTCCATGATAATGGTTGGAGAATCCACTTGAAACATTCAACATTTCCCAAAATTCACAAAATAATTTCTATAAAAAAATTATCAACAAAATAATTTCTATAACAAAATTGTCAATGAGGATTTGAACTATGGAAACATCTCATATTTTTATTAGGGTTGACCATATCCTTGTATTATCTTAATTTTCTTTTTCCCTCCAATTCTTTATTGCACCACAAATTATCTTTATATTTAGGTGTAATAATTTTTTGAAATTATTAATATTTTGTAAAATGTTAGTTTTCTCTACTCCAATGATCTAGCCAAGACTCCTTACTTGAGGTTATAATAGCTTTAGTTGGAATTTGAAGCCATTTTAAGGAGCCTCTTGCTATCCACATATTTTATGTGTTTTTTGCGCATTAAATACCTAATCATGTTTTCCCTTTTAATGGGGGAAATTCTCACATGTATGAGGATGGTACCATATGGTGTATGACTAGGATTGAAACTAAGAAAATATAATATGAAACTAAATATAAAGGGAATAGAAAAAAATGTAATTATGATAAGAAATTATGGGTGGTGTCTAAATACAACATTACAACGCTTAAGCACAAGGCATTGTCATTAGAACATCAAAATCCATAATATTGAAACAATGATTAGTTCCATATACGTCATGATCATGTATACTTGACCCACAAAGTCCTTTATTTTTAGTGTCCAAATACAATCAGTTTCCATTAATTACCAATTTCCTTATTGTGAGCTAAGAGAATTTGTAGTGATTATGTTGTTGGTATTATGGCTGAGTTGCCATGGTTTCTATGTCCATTACTTTCTAGTTATATATTAATTATATCATGTGCACCATTTATGGCTCTTATCATGAATTGTTTATTTATTGACTAGTTGACAAATATATCCAATAATAAGTGTTGTTGCATCTATGTGGAGAGGGAATAAAGCCTTATTTGTGTCTCTCAAATGAATCTATGACTATTATGATGAGATATGCATTCGTGACCTATAACTTCTATGTTTTCCATGTTTTTGATGAAATGTGTAGTGTGTTCTAGGTGGTCTGGGTCAAGGGCATGATTTGAGTTTGAATGATTAGATTTGTCCTCATGTCAATAATGATTATGAAAACTCGCACACGATTATCGGTAGTGATGTGGAGGCTAGCCTGGAATTGTTGCTCAAATCTCAAGACAAGACCATTTGAACTATAAATTTTAGCCTATAACTACATGGAAGTAGTTTCATGCATGAGGTTGTTGGCCTATAAGTACACCCTTGCCGGATTGTGCATTTCGTTGGGTTGTTAAGTAAAAGAAAAGTAGCCCCGCCTTGGGGTGTGGTCACTTACGGTAGTTATTTGGCATTTGAATGTCGTGTAAGCCTTGAAGAATGTTTCTGAGTTGTGAGTTATCAAGCACACTTTCATAACTCAAGCTTCGAAGTCAAATCAGGTTATAGGAAATCTTCATCTCATGTTTACCTTGGCACGTTGGTGAAATTAGGTAAATATGGGAGGGGGTGGTTACATATTGGTATGAGAGCTTCCAACTTCCAAAAGTTGGACTAGATGGGTGAAATGTGTTTATCATGTATGCATGTTATTTGTTTATGTTATTGTTGTGCATGCATTGTGGTGGTTTTGTGTCGTCATGATGTTGATGTTGGGACGATTGATATGTTGATTTCATTATATATACATAAGTTGTATTAATCAAGATTGACTATTAATATGAGAGAGCCTCTCCTGAACTTCACTGAGGTATGTTTGATTATGTTTATATTTGGTCTATCTAACATGGTATGTTTGTAGGAAGAAGAATATCATAGATGACAAGAAAAATTGGGAATTACAATTCATTTGACTCTTCCTATAAATTAGATGAGTAGCAAAGAGATGAGGAATCTATTGACATAATAGATATCTTGAGAAATCTAAAGGTAGAAATCAGAATTTGTAAAGAATAGAATCACAAGATAATTCAATTATAGGAAAGACTTGGTAAATCACAAGAAAACCAAACATAGGTCAATGAAATGATTTTTCAGAGTTTATCAAATTTGCAGAGACAAGGACAACCAATAATTAATTATGGACATGAGAAATGGACAAATGGGGCATATTGTAGTTGGTATCGTGGAGGGCATAGGAGGAACTTGTATGACACAGTCACCGATGGTAGATGGATGGATACACATGATAGGATATGTAGTGGTTATGGATTCTATTCTAGTGCTAGATCATAGAGATTGCATGGTCATCATTGGTATCATCCTTATAGGAGGAGTGAGAAGAATACTTGTCATATGAGTTGAAGAATGGCAAGCCTCCTACCTATGATGGAGAACTAAAACAACTGGAAGATGCAAAATCATGGTTGCTTGAGCTAAAGAATCTCTTTGAGCTACATGAATATATAAATAATATCAAAGTTAGGATGTCTATTTTCAGTTAAATGGAAAGAAGACATTTGGTGGGAAGATGTGAAGTTTGTAAGGGGCATCAAGACAGAGGAGTTGAGTTGGCATGGGCTTAATATACTTTTAGAAAGAGCTTCGCATCATAGATATACTATGATGGCAAGTCTAAGGAGTTCTACATGCTGAATATGGGATCTATTATAAAGGAAGAATATGTGACTAAATTTATGGAGTTGTTGAGGTATGTGCCATATCTTAAGGATGGGAAGACAAATGTTCAAATATTCTTTAGTGGAATTTCCTTAGAATTTTAAGATCGAACTGAGTATGATGAGCCTCACACATTGGAGGATGTAATTAGAAATTTTAAGCATTGTTATGATAAGTCTAAGCATAAGTCATAGCTTATGTAGGGTTGTAAAGATAATAACAATACTAAGGGAAAGGCAAATAAGAAGCTGATCCAAATGGAAAATGACATCAACCCATGGTATTCATCCACCTATGGAATTGACCCATGGTATTGTAAGTGGCATCCACCCATGGTAGTTTCCCATGGTATTGTGACATCCACCAATGGTATTCATTCACCCATGGACTTTACGTGTTGTATTGCAACCGAAAAAGGCTATAAGTAACAAGTCAAATTTTGTAGAAGGAAATAATGTCCACCACAATGTAGCTTTTACAGTTATTCTCCATTTTAATTAAAAAAATATTTGTGGTTTTATTTAATGTGTGTTGTCCTATTTTCTTCAATGATTTCAATTTTACAGACCTTTGGGGTCTCCCCCCAAGATCCATTTCAATTTTATAGATCTTGTGGGCCTCCTCCCAAGATCTGGATCAGTGGTAGCAGAGAAGGTTACGATTCCATGGGAATGAGGGTTTAATGCATATTTCAATTTAAATTTTGCAGAAATATTCAAAAAACTTCGAGCTCGTGCCATGACCTCCATGGAGCACTTTCTTGGGCCAGGCAGGAAGATTTTTTCTTTTTTCATGTTTTTGCACAAATTTTTTTGGGTGACACGTTTGCAAATATATCTCAAACATTTGGTACAAAATTTACAAAAAAAAATAGCATATCCGTATTCCTTGCAAAAAAAATACCAAAATTCAAACAAACATTCGCCTGAATCACCATCTCGATGAGTGAGATATCGTTGTTTAAAGTCAACTATGTTGTAGAATTTGTTTCGGTGACAATTGGTGAGCGATGACTCTCTTATAATTTTTTGTAGTTTTTCTACATACTTTGAGAACAATGATTGCATATGTGAAATCCTCTTGAAAGATCACCCAATTTAAAAAAAGAATGCGTCGAATGAGAGTTGAGATGTGGGAGATATCACTGATTTAAAATCGATTATTTTTCCAGAACTTTTGTGACGACGGAACAGTTGCAACACAAATATGAGATTCCAAAGTGTCAAGATAAGGATTTCCAACAAATGGGAAGATGCATAATGGTCATTTTGTTTCCGAAAAAAGGTTGTAATAAATATTTTGAGTTATATTAATTGAGTACATCCATTTTAAATCTGGAGCAGCATTTACAGTGGGTTTTGTTTGGAGACGTGCCATCCCATGCCGCTTTAGTAGGAACCTGCTTTACATTCATAAGTTTCATCATAGCAACATACAGCTTGGGTTCTTTGGATATGTCCCCTCCCACTACAAGCTATGTAGGGAACTGCTACTTCATCAACAATCAACATCACAGTTATGGGTGGATAGAAAAAAATCCTTATCATTGAAGTCCATTTGCTAGGCCACAAACTGACAGTGTCACAGTTGGTCACAAGAATTATAGGGTATCTCTATCCTTGAATCTTCATTTTCCATGGTTATGGGTCATCTAAAAACCCACACTTCATTGAAGTCCATTTTCTAGGCTGCATAGTGTCAGTATGAGAGTTGGTCACAAGCACTACAATGTATCTCTATCCTCGAATCTTTGTTCATCATGGTTATGGGTCATCCACAAACCCACACTTCATCGAAGTCCATTTGTTATGCCACAACTCTCATTATCACAATTTGTCACAGGCATTATAGGGTATCTCTATCCTCAGAACTACATTCATGATGGTTATGGTTTAACCATAGAAAAACCTTCCCTTCAGTGGATATTCATATTCATTAAAGGCTTCGCAGGAGGGAACTTCACGCAATGGGGATCATTGCTTCTTAAGAAGGGAGGAATGATCAGAATGGAAAATGGCATCAACCCATAGTATTCATCCACCCATGGTATTTATCCACCGAGGGTATTGTACGTAGTGTCTACCCATGGTATATATTCATTCACCCATGGTATTTTCCCATGATATTGTGACATCCACCCCTGATATTCATTCACCCATGGAATTTACCCATGGTATTTTAACCAAAAAGGGCTATAAGTAACAAGTCACATTTTGTAAGAGGATAGATTTTCGACCACAATGTAGATTTTACAATTATTCTCTGTTTTAATAAAAAAAAAAATCCGGTTTTGTTTAATTTATGTTCTCCTATTTTCTTCTATAATTTCAATTTTTCAGATCTTAGGGGCCTTCCCACCAAGATCCATTTCAACGTTTTAGATCTTGGGGGCCTCCTCCCAAGTTCTGGATGAGAATCAAGGAATATATGAGGATGTGGGTACAAGGAAAATGTATAGTTGTAAAGGAAATTCAATGTAGTTGATAGAGGATAGTGATTTTAGTCTAAGGAGCAGAACATAGTTTATGGTAGGAAGTATTTGAAGCATTGGAATTGTGGCAAGGATCATCGCAGGTGATATTATCCACAATATCGAGATGGCATACCTTTGATTTATAGTTCTCATGAGGAAAAGACGGTTGGGCATGTTGGATTTTGTAATCCTCACATTTATACAACATTGGATAATAGGAAGACTCATCATGAGACATCTTTTATCGAGATGGAAGGTAAGCTTTGTGATCACATTATTTCTATTTATATTGATCCTAGATCTAACTATCGTTATATCATTCCTAACCTAGTGGATAATCATTGCTTGAAT
Source organism: Pinus tabuliformis (assembly GCA_031772625.1). Taxonomy (NCBI): domain Eukaryota; kingdom Viridiplantae; phylum Streptophyta; class Pinopsida; order Pinales; family Pinaceae; genus Pinus; species Pinus tabuliformis. The sequence continues at coordinate 189,050,013 of CM062814.1, read as the reverse complement.
ATAGAAGTTCATGCAGAGTCTTGGTTGGTGCAGCTGGCTACTAGTACCAAGAAAATAGTCTATCATTGGTTGAGATCTTATGCATTTGAGCTGAATAATGTGTCTACATAAACACATATAAATATTCTTTTGTTACGATCATAAAATATGTTGGTAGGTATGGATTGGTTGTACAATAAAGTAGATTGCTATTATAAGGCTATTGAGTGCTTGGATGACAATGGAGAACATAATCTTATAGATTAAGAATCCTACATCAGTGAGAATGGTTATATATATACAGGAAAATTAGAGTAGCTGGAACGCATATGTATTCCTTTTAGTTCATATTTCAAGTGACAAAGGGAATGATGTTGAGGATGTTCAAGGTCTGAAGAGTTATACAATTTCCAAGTTGTTTTAAGGTGTATTTCCAGCAGATATTTCAGAGCTATCGCCTCATAGGGAAGTGGAATTTTCTACTGAGTTGATGTCAAGATGAACATCAAAATATAAGGCCCCTTATAGGATGAGCACTTCGGAGATGGTGAAATTCAAGTTCTATTTTAAGGAAATTCACAATTAGGGGCGCATTAGGCCAAGTGTTTCGTTGATTCTTTTTCATGGGTAAATTAATTGTTTGATGAGTTGAAGGGAGTAGCAGAGTTTTTGAGGATCTATTTGAGATGAGGATATCATCACGTACACATCAAAGAAGAGGGCATCTACAAAACTGCATTTCATATTAGGTATGGGCATTATGATTTTGTAGTAGTTCCTTTTGTTCTTAATAATTTTCCAATTATTTTGATGTGTTTGATGAATAATGTGTTGCATCCATATCCAGATAAGTTTGTGATAGTATTCATCAATGACATATTGATATATTTTAAAAATGAGGAAAAGAATGTGGAGAACCTAACAATAATAATATTATTGATGCAACACCAATTGTATTCCAAGCATAGTAATTGGAGTTTCTTTCAGACAAAATTTCATTAGTTGGGACATGTTGTTTCCAAGGAAGTTATAGCAATGGACCCAAAAATGATCAAAGCTATCATGGAACGGGAAACTCCTAGGAATGTGGATGAGTTCATATCATTTATTAAATTAACAGGTTATTACAGGAGCTTCATTAGGCACTTCTCATGAGTTTCCTATCATATTACACCTTTGTAGAAGGAAGGAATGAAATTTTAATGGACAGAGGAATGTGTAGCTAGTTTTGGGTAGTTGAAGTAGTTGGGTACAAATGCTCAAGTTCTAGATATTGCAAATCGAGATAATGAGTTCGTGGTGTGTATAAATGTTTGCAAGAGAGGACCTTGTGGAGTCTTGATGCAGGAGGGAGAGGTGGTACACTATGAGTCAAAGAAACTAAATGAGCACGAGAAAAATTATGTGACTCGTGATCTTGAATAGGAAGTGATCATTCACGCATTCAAGATGTGGAGGCGCTATCTTCTTGGTAGGAGCTTTGTCTTGGTGAGTGATCACATTGGGATGAGGTACTTATTTTATCAACCTAACTTGAATGACATGAAATCTAGATGGTTGGCTACTCTTAGTGGGTTTGACTTTGTGATTAGGTATATTAAGGGTAAGGAGAAAAGGGTTGCAGATTCACTTAGTAGAAGAGTGCAGGTAAATCAAATTGTAGCTATGAGTTCATATGGGATATAATTACAAGAGATAATCTTGCAAGTATAGTAGTAGGATGACAGGTAACAAGAACTTAAGCACAAGTTACATTAGTAGGATGCAGGTGTACAAGATGTGGATTATCATCTCATGAGAGATGGCTTGGTGATATTTAAGGAGAATATCTATGTGTTGGAAAATAATGAACTCTAGAAGCTTATATTGAGGTTATTTCTGTTAATCCATATTTGGGTCACTCGGGATATCAGAAGATATTGACAATAGTAAAGAAATTTTATCGTTGGACGAACTTGAAGAAAGAAGTGGTTGGGTTTGTTGTGATATGTTCTGATATTTGGAAGGTAAAAGGAGAGTGTAAGCATCCAAGAAGTTTATTGTAACCTAATATGATTCTAGAGTTGAAATGGGAGGTCATTTCAATGGATTTCATTGCAGGGTTTCCAAAGACATCTAGACAACATGATTCCATTATGGTTGTGTTAGATAGGTTTACCAATGTAGTTCACTTGATTCTAGTGAAGTCTATTATTTCATCAAGTGAGGTAGCGAAGGTCGTCAATAGGGAGGTAGTGAGACTTTGTGGTGTTCCCAAGAGGATTGTATCTAACAAAGATGTGATGTTCACTTAGAGGCTTTGGAAGGAGTTGTTTGCAGGTTCAAGGATAGAGTTACCCTTTACTACAACTTATCATTAGCAGAGAGATGGGCATACAGAGAGGCTTAATAGGATTCTCGAGGACATGTTAAGAATGTATGTCATGCATCAACGGTGGAGATGGGAAGAGCATCTTCCACTCGTTGAGTTTTCTTATAAAAATGGGCATCAAGAATCTTTGAAGATGAATCCATTTGAGGAAATTTATATAGAGATATTTCATACTCCCTTTAGTTGGAGTGATATAGTAAACAAGGTATCGATTGGACCAAATATGTTCAAAGAGATGGAATAGTAAATGCAGGCTATTAAAAGGAATTTGGAGGTAACATAAGACATGTAGAAGAGTTATGCAGAGCAAAAAAAAGTATTTAAGGAGTTTCAGGTTGGGGAAAATGTGTACTTCTGTATCAAGCACGGGAGGAGATCCTTGAGGATTGGGTCACATGTCAAGCTGACACCTTAGTATTGCAAGCATTTTGAGATCCTTGAGAGGATTGGACCAATTCCCTACAAACTTGCACTGTGTGCGACAGCGAAACTGCATGATGCTTTGCAAGTTTCCTTTCTTAATAATTATGTCCATGACATTGATCATGTGATTGAATGGTATGAATTGTAGGTGGAACCAAAGGGAGAATTTGAGCTAGAACCAGAATTCATATGATGTTGAAATATGTAACTAGTTTCAGTCCTTATAATGACATATGTAATCATGAATTTTATTTATTTTATGTAATTGGAAAAATAAATTTATTATTTTTGTTCTTGAGGAATGAGTTTCATGTCGAAGGAAATTTATTTTTAGTTCTAGCTCCCATTGTGAGCTCCTAGGGCTTCTCATTGACTATACAAGTCATTGAGTCATTTTCATGTATGAAGGACCCATTTTTCCAAGTTACATATTGTAAAACTATTTGAGTCAAAATAGAGTCAAGAAAAACCTCTAAGATCAAGTCAAAATGCATGCAACAAATCGGCCTTCCAACATGACAAAGCGTGCCTAGAAGCTGGGACAAGTCGACCTATTTTTATGGGACTAGAAGACTTATAAATAAATCTAGTCGACCAGGTCCTTTGGAAGCACGTATCTCACAAAATAAACTCTACCAAGAACACTAAAATGATAAAATGAAGTACAAGATCAAGCAAGAGGAAGAGGAATATTTCAAGGACTGTTTTTGGGCTAAAAATATCACTTTTTCAAGCTGAAGCTATGACATCCACTGTAGAAAAGGGATTGAACTAAATTCATACAAAATAAGCCAAATTTTGGTTTCAATATAATCTAAATTGAAGAAAAAATATTCAAGAGAAGGGAACTTTCCAAGTGAAGGAAAAAAAGCATCAAAATTTCCTTATTACCTCAAACGTATGAAAATTTCAAGATTCTGCAAGTAGTGAAAAATTGAAGGAAGATAATTTGTCTAGCATTTCAGGGCCAAGGTCAAGAAGAAGGAGAAGTTGTAGTAGTGTCTAGTCAATGTTGATGTTGCTTGACTTGAAAAGAAGACAACAAGGTTTGACTTGACTTTGGAGGATTTTTTTGTCAAGGGTCTAGGTCTTGGAATTTATCAATTGAAGATTCTATAAGAGGCGAAATTATTGTGGGTTTTCCTCTCAGAATTAGAGAGTTTTTCACTTTGGATGACCGCATATATCTTGTGTCCTTTTTGTAATTTTTCTTTATGGTTTTGTATATGGTTGATGAACATGACACTAATAATAATCAGTAAGGGAAAGAAGTTAATCTAACGAGGTAAAAATATATCACAAAAAATCATCAATTTATAGAAATCACCTACACTTGTTGCCCATATATTTCTCAACATGGTATGAGAGCTAAGAAAAGAAGTCAGGAAAGGGCATCTCGGAGAGGTACACTCAAGGGTAAAAGAACTAAAATATCATCAAGAGCTAAGGTAGCAAGATAAGGAAAATACTCTTCAAGAGAGACATCAAAAGGAGTATCAAGAAAAGTCAAGTCATAAAAGAAAAGAATGAATATTAAAGAATACTTAAGGGTTGTGTTAAAAAAGAAAGCTTGATAAAATTTTGGGCACAAAATTTCTTATCGGTTGGTCTCAAAATAGCGAGAAAGTGATAGTGAACTATATCTCCCTCCCAAGACAACAAATGTATGACCAAAATATCAGCCCTTCACTATTTCAAAGTGATACTATGTCACTATTTCAAAAGACCGAAAGAATAATTCAAAATTTTGAAAGGAATCTGAATCATTTAGCAAAAAGAGAAAACCTCTGAGAAATGGAAAAAAGGAATCATGTGTTGCATCTGCAAATAATCTATAGCAACCTGAGCACCTAACTTTGAGGCATTCTAAAGAAGGATAAATCTTCTCAAGAAGACCAAGAACATCATATTGTCTATCATTGATTTCAAAACCCAAACTTGTGGTGAATCATATTTATGTGACAATAAGAGAACATACACCATTCATATATACTTGTAACACAATCACACACTAAGGAAGGAATACTTTCCAAAGGAAATTCCTTAATAATTATCCAAACATTTTTTGTAATGAAGAAACTATAAGCAGTCAATGAGTGCAATAAGAAGAATATTAGTCATAATGTTCTGCTACAAAGAAGTCTTGTAGCCATTAAGGTAGAAAGAAAGGAGCTACAAAGGAACTCATGAATAAGGAAATCCCAACAAAAGGACAATAAGTTGTAGGTTAAAGGCTCATCAAAATAAATTTTTGAAGATAGAAAAAGTGCTAGTAAGGACAACAATAGCTTTGTTAAGGAACCATGGCATCCTGAAATACCAAGAACTATAGGTAGGTATCCACGAGGTATGTATGATATTTAATTTTAACATGAGATGTTGTAGGGTTAAAATTATGGCTCTAGGGTTTGTATTTTGATGGCTCATAAGAAACCCTATTAATTAGAAACCCGTTCTTAAGGTACATGTTTCCTATGATTCCTAGGGTTTGTTGGGATTCTAGGACATGGAATAAACCCTAGAATGACATGAAGATAAAATAATATGGTCTAGGGTTTGAACCTAAGAAACCCTAGGATGACCTCTTAATTACATTTAACCCTATAAAGACAACTTCACATCATGTTTTGGTATTGTATACTTTTGTTGGGTTTCTTGTCAATAAATATTGCAGGTATGAGAAGTAAAGGTGGATGGATTGATTCGTTGTTTTATGAAGCATGATGGAAGGAGGGAACTATACGGATCCTTGGGAACTATTCATGAAGTAATTAGGGATACCTAGAAGAAGTAGAAAGTGGAAGACCTCTACCATGATTAAATAATTACAGTCAGATAAAGAGCATAGTAAAGTATGATATGATGCATCATATTAGAGATGAAATCATATTGGAAGCACATGATTCTATTATGAACTCATGAAATAATTATAAGAATCTTGGAAGATAGTTTAATTAGAAATCAATACTAATGTTCACGACGAAGGAATAAAATCTCGGTAACCTCATTAAAATCATAAGTAGTATTTATAGTTGTTTCATCTAGCATGGAATTCATTATACACCATTAACAAGGTACATTTACTAGATGAGGATAATCAAGATCCTACATTGGAATCTCCATTAGAAGGTTCATATCTTTGAAGAAGCAAATGTCTCGCTAAGAATTCCACCTTTGATGGGATTCATTATTTGAACGATTGTATGATGACAAAGAAATGCAACATGTCAATATGTTTGATTTGGTCTTAAAAAAGGAAAAGAAACTGTTGAATGAAGATTACATGACCAAAATAATAAAAGAGGTATGTATGCTTATGTTTGATAAATTAAGTCATATAATCATACAATTGTCGATAGAGTGTGTTGGCACTCTGTAATTTTCCTAGGTTGAAAAGAAAAACTCAGAGCTAACCACAAACCGCTTATAAGTTGGAATCTAGCCCTTCCAACTTGAGATAATGCTCTCTTTATCTAAATATTCAATCAATTAGATATTAAGGTAGGTATGGTGTTGAGTAGGGTATAAAATTTAAAGGTTTACTAGTTGAAAAGAAGATAGATCCATTTGGAAAATATGGTTAATAAAGCTTATTATTTTCAAGTGAAATGATGAAGAGAAAGAGGGATCTTCTATATGGGCGAGGAATTTATCATTTTTGGAGTTTTTAGTGAAATTCGGTGTAGGAGGGTGAGTAGAAAATAAACAAAAAATGAAATTTAGAGCATCAAACAACATGATGAATTCTAAATGCCATTTGAGCATAAAACATAAATGTTTAGCAAATTGAAACATAGAACTTTTTTGAAGTCAATTCTAAGTCAATATTTTTATTCAACTAATCAAGAAGAAACATTTCAAAGCATGATTGATAACATAAGATAAATTACAAAACCAAGAAGAACATCTCCAAAGTAAGTAACAGAGGAACCAGTGTAAAATTTGGAATGTGTCCTTTCTTTCATTCAAAAATCATGAAAACACAATACAAACAATGTTGTTTCTTCTCAATCCTGACCAACACTTTCCACTATGATATTTACACAATATATACATCAAAAACATTAACCTTCCACCTAGTAGAACCAAATTTCCCAAAGGAAAAATGGTAATCAGCTAGATGCAACAAATGTAGACATGTCACATACTATGTTAAATACTAGGAAGCATTTTACCTATTGTAATCCTCAACTTAATGCATACCCAAAAACTTAAATATTTACAATGCTATATATTTTCAACATCCTAAGGTTCTATGACACTTCTTCATATTTAAAATCAGTTTTGGAAGCTTTGGAGTCAAATATGATGGTCACAAAATTGACTATCCGAAAGCCAAGCGTAAAAACACAACGACTATATTTTTTCAATATATCCTAAAAATTAATCCGGATTGAGTTGATTTTATGATATCAAGTTATTATCATTATATACCTTCCCCTAATAAATTTTGAGGCAAATCTCACTCACGAAGCTAGACAAAATCCAAAAATGGATGTAGATGATGGTGGCTCATTTCTCGAAAACCGTGAAGCACATCGACTTGAAATTAATTGATATTAATCATGTCACCCCCATTCATCTTCTTGGAAATTTAGATTTTAAATAGGTACATGTTTTAAGATATATGGTGAAAATATGTTGACAATGTGAAATCACAAAATTCCAAGCTTTTTCTATCTTCTGCCATCATCTGACATGTTGAGGGTACTAGGACAGCATGGAACGGTCAATAAAACATTTAAAATACATGAGAAAACTTATAGGTAATACAAAAACCTTCAAACCCCAAACCTTCTTCTTACAGTAGAAGCGCAACGCAGGTCCGCAACACATTGATGGTTGATGTTTCTCGGATCACTCCCTCAGTTGGTTGATGAATTTTACACATGTCAAAAGGCATGGACATCGAAACTTCCTCCTTAGAAACTTTCATTCAGGACACAAGCTCCCAACACTAAAAAAATTCACCTACATCAAAAGTGTAATGCTTGTGAAAGCACAGTGAAAGTTGTCCTCCATGGGTCTTGACCAACACTGAGGTCTTTGAGAAATATGTACAACTTTATAATGATGTTAACATTAATGATAATCCTTTTCAAACCTTCACTCACCAAAAATATGAAAATTCTCCTCATTTCCAGCAAAACCCTTATCTTAATGCTTGGCCAAGATACAAAAACTATGGTTTAAGCTTATCATTCAATAAAGTTTCATGGTTTCTTGAGTTTGATTGATTGTACTCTGAAGAAACATTCAAATAGTACATTACCTCCTTATACAACCTCATTAAGCCAAAATATATCTATCAATCCCAAAACAACAGTTGAAATGTTTCTTGGTCATAGTGGCGGAATTAAAAGCATAGGCCCAATGCATGGGGGAAAATATGTTTCTTGATCTTAGAGGAAAGTAATGACAAGGTGAGAAGTTTTGAATCACTTGAGTGACATGGAATACTTCAATATGAAGGTGGAAGATGACCATAATAAGGTCTGTAGAGAAAGGAGACCCTTCACATATGAAGTTTTGGAGACGTGTCTATGAATGTGCATGATTTTGCAAGCAAGCAATATTTCACTATTAAAGGCCATGAAAAAGGTAATTTTCAATTGATGTTCATTTTTTAATTTTCTAAACAACATTTGCATGGGTTAATGTGGGGCTACCAAAAAGGAGCTATATGTAACACCCCTCCCTTCTGTGTCGACTATTGTAAACCTACGTTGAGCAAAGCTAGGCATGATGCATAATATGAAAATAAAATACATTATTAAATAAATCAATAAATAAATCACTTGGAAAAGTGAGACAAAGAGAGATGAGGTTCTTTCCAAATCCCATTAAGGAATGGGATAGGAATAAATCATCCATGATAAAGCTTCTATATGTGATTATAGATAAGCTTGGATGGATTCGAGATAAATATCCATTGGATGGATTGGAGATAAATATACGTCAAGGAAAAAACATAAAATCTTTGTGGGAGATAAAGGCAACCTTTTATGAGGAAACGCGTCGTGGGGGATAAAGGCGATATTTTATGAAAAAGGCTTAGGAAAATGGATAAAAATCCATAAAAGCGGGACACCACTAATGGAAACAATATCATGAAAGAGGGTTTTAAATACCCATTGCATAGATCAATTAGAGGCAGTTGATCAATGGCAAGAACCTTGGCTCGGGGGGATCAGAGGTGATTCATGGTTGGGTGGTGTTGCTCCACTCTCCAAGTGATGTTTTAGTTTTTTTTCATATGCGTGGAGTGTTTTATATGTTGGTTTCTTTCCCTCCTTGTTATAATATCATTTCGTCTATGACAATATTGTTTAAGCTTCCATGCCATGAAAATGATTAGAGAAATTTCATGAGATGCTTATGAGTAGACTTACATTCACAATATATACTTTACACCATTAAATCATTTGGTTCAGTTGTATAGATGTTGTGTTACCTATATGTATGAAAATAATTGCAATCTTATGCATGTGACTCTTATAGATTATCTGAGTTAATGGATTTTATGAGATAATTTTGTCGATGCATATGGAAATTGTGGTTTATTAATGTAGTCCAAGGAAAATTATTTGAGGAATATATATTATGTGAAATTGATAGAGTAATGGATATGTTGCCCAACTTTGGCTTATGTGTTAATATGATACATGAGATATATACTTTGGTTCTATAACTTTATATTGTCTAGTCTAAGATTCCAATTATCTGTGCTAAGCATTTGTATTATGGAATGATTGGCATCTATGGTGAGCTTGTTGTAGAAATTGGACAATAGAAATTGCAGTGTATGTATGTTAATGCCTCTATGAAGGCTTCAAGGTAATGATAAGTTTGAATGCTTAATATTATAATGACTAATGGTTAATCCATTGATGGTGTTGAAGAATTATTGTTGTGGTTGTACCTAAGGGTAAGAGTATGTCTCATTACACCCAAAGTAATTCGATTACTAAAAGTAGTGGAGATAGTTGCAGGAATAGTCAAAATTCATGTGATAATAAAGTCCATTGATTCTCACCTGCAAGTTGACCAAAATTAAGGAATGGAAGCCTAGAATTTTTAATGCATGAATAATAGTGTTCATATAATGATTGAAATTAATATACTAGTGACTCTGGCTAAACTTCACTGTAATAGAGACCAAATCTCAAGTTAATGGAGCCTAGCAGCTAAATTTCTGGGTAGGCTTAAGAGGTTCATTACAAATGGTATGAGAGCATAGGTTCAAACACCAAGGCCTATGGACTCATTCACCTCCGTAGAATTTGGTGGACAGATTTTGATTATCAATTCTTATAAGAAAAATAACCCTAAATTTTTAAAAAGTGAAACTTGAAACATATAACATGACTTCTTGTCATAAAAAAAAATTAAGATTCTTCGAAAATGAAACCAAATCATAACATGGTTACTGAAAGGTCAATTTTATATATATATATATATATATATATATATATATATATATATATATATATAACTCACTTTATATATACCATATTATTTCAATGAATACGGTCCTTATAGAACAAGGGTCTTAATTGTTAATTTATGGCATAATTGTGAGTAGTGAATTATGCATGTTGGGAAATGAGGTTGTCTGAGAATGAATTAAAATATTAAAATGATTTGACTAAGGAAATGAGGAAGCACTGACATTCGTATCCACTCCATATAAAATATTATGATCAGATAATGTTGCTTGAATTTTTCCCCTTTCGAAACTAATATTTAAAAAAATGGTGTTGTATTGATAGTAAGAATGGGTGGAAAATCGTTGTCTCTAACTCACGTAGATAGGGAGGGTTTGAATCAATTTCTGCCCAATCCAAGTTCTAGGTTGTTGGTATTCTCATCGTACATTTTGCAGAGGGACAATTTCAGGCTCTACTACATCACAAAATTTGAAATTTCCAAAGTCACGCCACCGACAATATGGGGTGCGTAGATCTGGGCGGATGGTCAATGAGGTTATTGGGATAACAAAAATAGCTTGCCATAATTGCATCAAATATGGAAAGTCTTCAAACCATTCATGTTCATCTCCACATAGGTCTCATGCCATACATATGATTTTTAGGGTATGATTTACAAATAGCACAAATAAATTCATTCATTTCACCCAAACATCTAGCAATATCCACAATAGATGATTCCCCAACAATATTTTTTTCACATAAACATTTCAACTATTTTTTTGTTGGACAATCTATATCATTCACTTCTTCATAATAATGTTGAGAAGTGAAAAAATTAGCCACATTAAATACATGTAAATCTACGAATCTCCTATCTAAAGATTTAATCACCTTTACAATAAAACATTTTCAGAAAACAATATAATCATCTAATAGCCCCGAATATTTTCATCTTTGGAAAACTTTCGAATCTCAATGGATGTAAATGTACCATACTTGTGCTATCTACAAATTCAAGGGTTCCTCTTTATGCTTTAACTAAAAAAGAAGACAGATGCACAACATATACACCAAAAATGCTTTCCAAAAATCATTTACGAAGCATGCTAATAGAAACATCTAAACTAGTGTCAATATATGTAATATCAACATGATCCTCTTCGAACTTTTGATTCAACTTATTTAATTCAATGAGAATGTCTGCAAGTATATGGATGCAAATTTTCACATGAAATATTGTTGTCAACTCATACATTTTTTTTCTCTCCTAATTCCCAATCCTAACAAATAATGCATTAGTTTAACAAGTCTTTCCATGACCTTTCCTCTCGAGAGCCGCCTAATTTGATGAATTTGTAAGACCACTAACTTAGTGATTTGAAATGTATACATTAACTCTCTCAATTTTCCATGTCCTTTAGTTGATTTTCCAAGCCATGAAAAAACTTTGTTTCAAATTTTTTAGTATATTGCAACTCTGGAAAATGAGATGAAGCCTCATTGATTTTCAACGCTTCCCCATGAGCTATGCAATGGATAACTAATAAATCAGGAGCATACGAAGCTTGGGAGATAAACCTTCATGAATACCCCTCATGGAAGATGCACCATCCTAAACCAACAAACTTCATCAAATATAAATCCATTTATGCTAAAAGAGTTCTCACTAGATCATACATACATTGAGTTATTCCATCCTTTATTTGAAGTAAACATATAAACTTTGTTAAACATTGACCTCTTCCTCCATTTGTCAAATATGTAATATAAACAATCAATTGGTGTTCCATAATTTTATCAGTGCTTTCATCAACTGAAATTGACTAAAATGACCAATGTAAAATCTTCTCTTTTAGATTGTTCTAATACACCTCTTTAGAAACTTGAAGAAAATATTTTCTTGGTGTGGTATTTGTGTATGCGGAAAATTCATCTGTTAGAAGCACGCGTGGAGTGCACTTATACCAATTATAGTCTCATATTGACTTATACATTTTTAAAGATAAATCATGTATAGAAACAAAATACATGTTTTCAATCATTGACATAATTTTCTCCTTCCCAGCATTTACCATTAGTTCTACATGTTTATTGATTGGAATATTGCTTCAATTGCTTTTTCCCTCCAAAAGTTGTAAAACAAAACTTGAGCTTTTGATTTTGCATGGCTAGTTATACCACTAGCTTGAAGAGTGGTAGTTCCCTCTTTTAAAAATGAAGTCTCACTTTTAAATTTAATATGTCAAGAACATTTTATCCTTTCATTACCATTAAATGTTTTAAAACATAAGCCCATGGAAACCTTGTATTCCATTTAGATTTGAATATTATGTTGTGTTTCTTTGATGAGTTTTCTATTTCAACAAGCTCTACACTATTTGATTTATCATATTCATGTAGATGAGCATCAACTTCATTTTGAATATTACATGGTAGATTAGAATTTTGTGAAAGACCAAATGATTCAAAAATTGACAATTGCATTTTATCCTTTTTAGGATGACCAATAGGAGAATTTTTCAAGATTTACACTATTAAATAAATAAAAAAAATTAGAATAAGTAAATACATAAATTAAAAATCCCTTAGCAATATTGAGATATAAAAAATTCAACCTTAGCAAGATTCCATAGGATTTGACTATAGATTTCTTGATAGGTTATTCATTGATTTGTTGAATTATGTTTTGTAACATTCAAGGAAACTTGTATATTTATGATAGAGAACAAAAAATTCATGAAAAATGGTACTTGGACAAGAAATTTGTATGGATTTAAGCAATGAAGCAAAATAAGCAAGAGTTTGAATGAGAGAGTTATAGTTGTGGAGTCCAATACCCTCGATATAAGATAGATATTATTTTCATAGTTGGTAGATTCATATAATTATGACAATTAAAAATTGCACCATTAACAATGTAGAAAGCAACTCGACCACCCATGCCTAGAATGGAAGGATGGGAAGCAGTTGCATTCAGGGTATCTAGCCATAATGTTGATTTCCTAGAGTGTGGATTCTATGGTGCCTAGGATACATTGTGTGACCACGAAGGCTGCCATTACTTCAAGGAGTGTTGCATTAAAGAATCCATAGAATGAAAAACCAAATGTTAATGAAGATATGAGGAGGATAATGAAAAATACCTTATAGTCTAGCGTCGAATGATAACTTTCCTTCTATGGATGATGGGTTGCAATTCAAATGAAAATGGAAAAAATGGATGTAGGGAAAGCACACTCAAGGATACTCACGGAGAAGCGAGAGCACGTGCATAGTTGTTGAATGGTTATTCAATGTGCTCTGCCACCCTATGCTAGGTGTAATAGTACCATGACTGTTGCATGTCTTATTGTTGCAAGTTGCATCATGTTGGCGTAAGTTGGGGGCCTCAGGGAAACGTCCCCAAATCATGACATAACTATTAAATTGTATGAGGTCATTTGGACTTTGACTGGTCTCTTCTACGAAACTATCACTAGTTAGAGTGATTTATGCACTAGTACAGACTTGAAATTATCGTAAACTTAAAAAAGTATTGACAGGTTATTAAAAATATTTCCCTTCTTTTGAAATATAAAAATTTAATCTAACCTTTGTAATTGACGAGTGATTTTGATATTTTAAATTTTTTTTGAAGTGTAATTTTTTTTTAGCCCTTCTAGGAAGGGCTAGGAGCCTAAGGAAGGGCTAGGAAGGGTTCAATTTTGAACGCTGATCCTGAGTCGCATTAAGTAAACCATCATCATATTAACTGATAATCATCATCAAGATCAGGTAAAGGATGGAACCAAGGGTAAGGTTTATACTCATCTTCTACCATGTGCCTTATCTTCCAATGCGTAGAAGCTACACATCTTTAAATAAGCCAAGTCAATCCTTGGATGAGCTATCTTGTTCTCAAGCTGTCAGAGTCGAGCCTGATTATTGTAGGAATTTAAGAGGAGGCTGCTTACCTTCAAATGAAAGTGTAAAAGAAGGTGGATCGTGCCATTAGTTCTATGACATCGAAGATGGAATGAGTATTATTTCTTTTTATTAATTTTATTAGGATTGAAATCACAGTTATATATATATATATATATATATATATATATATATATATATATATATATATATATATATATATATATATATATATATATATATTCTGCTAACTGTATTACATGTTGAATAATTGTGTTTGATGCCAGATAAAGATGAGACATCGCTCATAATTCATAGAATTAATCCACCGTTGGAACCTCACAGTTGTACCAATTAGTTTGCAACAAAGGAATGTCTACGATAAGGGAATCGATGTGTTGATATCGATGTCCCAGGATTCATTTTTGATAATGACCGTGAAAAATACGTAGAGTGTATGGGTGGTTATTCATTTCATTTCTAATGTTTTATTAAAATTTAAACCAGATGAATATATATTCCCTCTTTTCTGTTGATGGTATTAAGCATGAACATTGTTGTTTTGAATTTAGATAAATGCCCATAAGATCGCAGATCTCAAATGAAAAGGGGTTTTGTGTTGCCCATAATTTTTTTCCATGTTTAATTTATGAATTTGGATGTTTCAATGAGTGAAATCATCCATGACTTTTGAATAATCTGTGATATTATGGTAGAGGAAAGTTGAAAAAAAAACTACAGCTAAAATATTGGGGATCACCATGGTTGTTGATGTAAATGTTGATGCATTATGCACACACTCTGCCCGTCTATCTTGTGCCTTGGTGCTTGTTGCGTTGGATTGACTTGCATGAATTGCTTGAATGAATGGTGGAATGGGATGTTGTTTCCTGAAGTAGAAAAATAACTGCATAAATGTTGAGTCTTACTTTGATTACTGAAACAAAGAAGTGACACTTTACCTTTAAAAATAAATGTTAAAATTTATTCTTTGGAATTGTTATGCATAATTGTTAAGCAAACAGGTTAAGGCCAAATGGCATGAAGTCATTAGAGGTGTAGTACATGCAACTCTTTTGTGGGCTTTTCCTTACATTATAACTTGATTTTCTCGCTCGTGTGATGCTGGTTGTGAATTGGTTGTAAATTGATTTGTTATTTTTAAACATTGGTTCTCATTCAGGCCACATGTAGCACACCAACCACTTTGGCCTTATGCGATGCTATAATCTGTTTAATGTTATTCTACAATTTATCTCGAAGATTTAAGAGATATTCATTCAAAATTACTTTTGCAGACTTCTCACTTGCTTTATTCTTATTCTGTTCTTATTGGAAATACCGTGGACATTTTTATTTTTGAAGGCACATAAAGTCTAGAAGCTCTAGGGTTTCGAACAGGGTTTTTTGTATTGCTCGGAAGGGTCTTTCAATATAGTTTTTCCATGTTTAGTATGATGGAAATTAAAAGTTCCAAGGAGTGAAATTGAACTTGAGAAAAATGAGCAATTATGCCAACCACTAGCTCCATGGGGATGCAGAAATATACCTTAAAATAGCTATGATATTATGGTAGGAGAAACTTTGAAAGCTGATTTTCAACTAAATTTTGTGGGGAAAGAGGATTTATGTTATCATAACTCATGAAAGAATATTGATTAGAGATTAAGTAACTAAAGAATAGTACTTGTTGAATGCAATATTAATGGTTAGATGAGGTTTTGTTACTTATGGTGCATAAACTATAAAATCAAGTTTATTGTTTAACCTCTCCATCACCCTATTTGTTTCACGACGACTAATGTCAGTGATAATGAAATCATATTTCGATTAGAAATGTCCAATACTCAAAACATGTTAACAATATTCACAATGGCACGCGATTGTTTAAGACTCCAAATTTAGCTAAGAGGGAAAACAAGAATACTCATGACATATAAACAAAAGGTCATCATAAATTACAATAATCATGTGTATCTGAGATTTAAGATAATTGTGTTCCATGCCCAAAACATAAGTAGAAACATGATACCATAAGAAAATGAGTATTCTCGAATTGCTTAATGGTTGTAGCTTAGCCTCTACGTTCATATATGCACAACTTATTATGTGCTAATGGTAAGCGTGAAAAGTATGCATGAACAAATTATGAATATGTTTCTGATTTTTAAAACAATAGAATTAAGTGATTTTGAAAAAGATAGAGTCGGGGAGGATAAGAAAACTGAAGGATATTAATCTTTAGTGTCATGTGAAAAATCTTATAACTAAGTTGTTATTGCATGCTATAGGACATAATGAACAAGTGGCTTAAAGTGACTATGTTGGATTTTGTTTAAGTATGTTTATAATATACAAATATTCCATGAAGAATTAATGATATTCTATATTGCATATGGCTACTAGAATTTGTTCATGATTCTAAATAATATTGTGGCCCTGAAGTCATGATAGAAATAAGTATTGTTTAATCTATTACTCCAATCATATATACCAATCCACAAATTGTCTATGATTTTATGTGATGATGAGATGGTGTTATTTGGTATGGGGTTACGAGAGATTGCTCCAATATGTTGCATAAAGAAGTGTTAAAGTGGAAAAATAACATGTTTATTAATATTAAAATGTTATTATAAATGATAAAAGTTATAAAAATTGAACTATGGATAAACCTTCTTATGTCGACATAACGACATGATTGAAAGGCAATGCTTGAAAATATGTATAACAAGTTAACTAAATAATTGATAGTCCTTAAAAGGCATGTTCATGAGATTAAGACAATATCAGTCTGGTTAACAAGTAATGCTTATAGTAGAATAATATGATTACTCTAATTGTACATTTGCAAAGTGTGACTTGCATGCAGGACATATTATGGGGTGAAATGATTTGCATGGATGTGCCTTAATATGTCGAACAATAAAAAATCTCACAACTTAACTATGATAAAATAAAAGAAGAAGTTACATTGTAATCTTGGGTGTAATTGGTTTTGGATAAGGAATTCAAGATTAAACTATGATATTTTAACAATCGTTGAATAAATTTATGAGAAAAATGGAAATTATGTTGGATAGTTATAGTATGGGGTATAGAGACTCCTTGGAAAAAACCATATTGAAACAAAATCAGAACCAATTAGTTGAGTAAGCAATAAGTTGTTCATAGATTTGATGACATGATCAACCTAACATATTTAAAAGGCTCTATCGTTTCCATATAAGGGAAAATATTAAATAAAATACCAACTCATGCATGTAATATAGAGATAAGCCATCTTATCCTATCTATATATCAAATCAAATTATTAGTTGCATGATTGTCTAAGAAAGAACATAACTTAAGGGAGCGAAGTTATGCTAAAATATCCTAAGAAAGGATGGGAGATGTAAAAGACAAGGTTGGTTTTAATATGAGACTAAATATCTTTAAAAAATGTCTTTCTAATTTAATGTGATTGTATTAATGAGTGCAAATGCAAGTCACGATGTAATTTGCCTTGGATATGGGTTGCCAATAAATAATAAGAAAATGATCTAAAGACACCTTAATGAAGGAAACAAAACCTTGAAAGGAAATTATGAATAGTTAATTTAACGTGCATAGGTTGGAATCTATGGGATCTTGGTTAAATAAATCAAGAGTCATAAAGCACATGACAAAATAACCTAAACCAAGAATGAGATTGTCAAATGGGTGTGAAAGTATGATACAACCCATTGTATACATACTTAATGATATGATAATAAGGTCCATGGACTAACCTCAAAAGCACATCCAGTGTAAATACATTAACTAAGTATACAATCAAGTCTTGATGTTTCTTCGAAAAATGCCTCTAAGTTAGTAAGCAAAGATTGGGAAAAGAAAAAATATTTTTCAAAATTACCGCTCATAATGCTTTAAAAATTTAATGTTAACAATAAAATAACACATGCATCAAAAAAGATGAGAGAGGATAACCAATATTTGGTCTTAAGGATGTGAATAGGTTAATAGTATAAGTTTTCACTTCGAACCCCTATTTGGAAAACGTATGCATGTTCATATTGTTTATTGAATGAGATCTTACCTACACCAAGAAGATGTTGAGTCATAAAAAGGGAAATATTAAATCACATGAGGTGAGTTATTGAGTATCGATATGATGATTTAAAAAATCTATGAGTTAATAGTCCGCTTTATTATTAGGTAGAAGATATGTTCATGATTGAGTTGTAGTGTGCATGATGACTTTTATGATATTATGTTGATATTGTTGCAACCACATGACAGGAAAATGATTGTTTGAATGGTATGACATAGAACTTCCTTTGGTTGCATAAATGGAACATGTTCATGAAAATTCCTTATACACTGAGCACAATTGTTCTACTTACTGGAAATAAATGAAGGAATGTTTGGCATGATACTAACATGGTTGGAAACATGTGGATAAAGTGTATGTCATGCAAGTGATGCTATGGGCATGGTATGGTTTGTAGTGCTACAGATTGTACTATGTACAAGCAGTACATATGGTACCATTATGACTAGATATATTGCATGATTAAAACATGATATGTATATCTATGTGTGTAATACACCATGTGTGCAAGTATGCATGAAGACACTAGGTGGGTGTCTGACGGGGCAACCGATCTAGAGGTTGAACAAAAGAAGGAAACTAAGAAGTGGTTCAAGAATAAGTAACCACGATTTAAGTTCATATTGGAATACATATGATTATGATTATTATATATGATTATGATGTTATATTCATCTTGATGTGGAAAATATGAAAATTGACGTGTTGTATGTAAAGAAACTAGAGGAAGCAAGTGTTAGGCAAGAACACAAAGGCTTGGAAGAATGCAAGGGAGAGACGTGCATTCCTTCAAACAAAATAAATGAAGAGAAATATAAGTTGTAGCTACTTTATTAGTATTGTGTATTAAATCATGACGTTAATTGTGTAAAATTTTGTTGTAATTGTGAAACCAAAATTTCTTACAAAATTGTTTGAAACCAATGTTACACGTAGCAATGGAAGGATATGTGATGGGAGAACTCTTTGTAATTGATATATATATCAATAGATTTGCATCAAATGGAAAGGCCATAAAATATGTGGATTGAGAGACAACTACCTGTGAATGAAGATGTAGTAATACAGTGAGGACAATGTAAAATTTAAGGGGGAGAGTATGTAACACCCCTCCCTTGTGTGTCAACTATTGTAAACCTAAGCTGAGGAAAGATAGGTATGATGTATAATATGAAAAGAAAATACATTATTAAATTAATTAATAAATAAATCACTTGGAAAAGCAAGACACCAAGAGATGAGATTCTTGCCAAATCCCATTGAGGAATGGTATAGGAATAAATCTTTCATGATAAAGCTTCTAGATGTGATTCTAGATAAGCTTGGGTGGATTGGAGATAAATATCCGTCAAGGAAAAAACATAAACACTTTGTGGGAGATAAAGGCAAGATTTTATGAGAAAAGGTCTTGCGAGAGATAAAGGCGAGCATTTCCAAAAAAGGCCGAGGAAAATGGATAAAAATCCATAAAAGTGGGATGTTGTTGATGGAAGCCATATCATGAAAGAGGGTATTAAATACCCATTGCATAGATCAATTGGCGTGGTTGATCCATGGAAAGAACCTTGAATCAGGGGGAATCAGAGGTGATTCATGGTTATCTGGTGGTGCTCCTCTCTCCAAGGGATGTTTTAGTTAGTTTCATATGCATGGAGTGTTTTGTATGTTGGTTTATTCCCCTATCTGTTATAAGATCATTTTGCCTATGAGAAGATTGCATAAGTTTCCTTGACATTAAAATGACTAGAGAAATTGCATGAGATGCTTATCAGTAGATTTACATGCGTGGTATATACTTTGTAATTGAATCATTTGGTTCAGTTGTATAGATGTTGTGTTATATATATGCATGAAAATAATTGCAGTGTTGTGCATGTGACTTATAAATTAACTAAGATAATGGATTTTACGAGATGATGCATATGGAAATTATGGATTATTAATGTAGTCCAAGTTAAAATTAGTAGAGGAATACATATTATGTGAAATTGATGTAGTAGTGGATATGCTGCCCCACTTTAGATTATGTGTTAATATGATGCATGAGATATATAGTTCGGTTATAGCACTTGATATTTTCTAGTATAAGATTCCAATTATTTGTGCTAAGAATTTGTATTATGGAATGATTGGCATTTATGGTGGGTTTGTTGTGCATACAATATATGTATGAGTATTTCTCTGACTACACCGTAGAAATTGGAAAATAACAACTGCAATGTACGTATGTTAATTCTTTCATGAAGGCTTCAAAGTACTCATAAGTTTGAATGCTTAATCTCATTATGCCTAAGGGTTAATCCATTGATGGTGTTGAAGAATTGTTGATTTTGGTTGTACCTAAGGGTATTAGTATGTATCATTACTCCAAATGTAGTTCAATTACTAAAAGTAGTGGAGATAGTTACGGGAATAGTAGCCATTCACGTGATAATAAAGTATGCTTATTCTCACATGCAACTTAAAAAAAATTAAGGAATGGAAGCCGAGAATGCTTAATGCATGAATAATAGTGTGCATATAATGATTGAAATGAATATACTCGTGACTCGAGCTAAACTTAACTCTAATAGAGACCAAATCTCAATTTAATGGAGCCTAGTAGCTAAATTTTAGATAATGATAAAAGTTAATTGAACTTTTTGAGACATTATCATTAAATCTATAATAAAGTATGAGACATTATCATTAAATCTATAATAAAGTATGAAAGGGTTTCACATGTCAAATCAATTATTAAGATTCATATTTTGGAAATGCTTTGGGATAAAACAAGAAAGTAGTGGGTACCATTGAGTGCATATTGAAAAGTAATAAATTAGACAAACATATGCATTGTGGCTTCCCATGTATTCATTATTCTTTTCATTTTGCATTTCCATAGAATTACTTAACCCACTAATAATTTGACATTCTTTGTACATTCTAACATTTCAAATGCTCCAACTTATAAATATGTATGTTTGAAATAGACTAGTGTCATACAAATGCCCCATTAATACAAAACTACATAGTGAGTTTGCTCTCAACCCGAACCAATTTAACTCAATGGTAGCACTATTGTATCAAGACCTGAAACAATGCAAATTTAAGTTGTGGGTTTTTACCATTCTCTTAAATGTAGGGAATTTTTTTGTCCCCTTGGAAAAGTCTTAATTTTCATTAATGAGGAAAATTACATTTAGCAGATGCCAATGGCATATATTGTACTATGGGCTAGAAGCCTATCCTATTGAGTATTCAAAAAAGGAGGTGTACTCCAGGCAAGGAGACACTTATCTATACTTTGATTTTCAATATGAAATATGTACTTACTCTATGAATAGAGTATCAAAAAGTAATTGTCATGTATAGGATTGCTTGAAAAATCATTTATATAATATTATATAAAGACAAAAAATATATAACAAAAAACAATGTGTTCACCTCACCAGCTTAATAGAAAATTCTTAATTGCTTTCCGTTGGTTGACATACATCACCATTCAAACTAAATTTGTTTGTCTGAGATACACAATAGGCCCTGCAGTTTGAACACCACCAATCCTGCATATTAAATCATTTCACAACTCCAGACTCCATTGCCCAATGATATTTTACTCTCTAAACACTACATCTTAAGACCTGAAAGAAACCCTTCAACCAAAACATAAACCAAAACCTGAGCATAATAGCTAGCCTAAAACACCATCATAACAGAGACAAATCATAAAGAGAGAGCCCTCTCTGATTACAGTCTGGCTAGAGGCTGTGATCCAAAGATTGGTTAGTGGTTACCCCGGCCGTATTCCCTTGGGAGTCATAGGGAACAACCTGGGTGTTAACATAACTGGCGACTCCACTGGGGAGTGCTTGAGATTTTTCAATTACTATATATTTTCCATAGCTACTATCAAGCCTGAAAATCAGTCAAGAGGCCTTTAATCTGTTTCTGTATCACATTAACAGCCTTAAGGAGGAGCTTGTTTAGGGAATCTTCATCTTAGCTCTGAGAATATATAGCCATTCCAAAATCTTCATCCAGTCCTTTCAGATATAACAATTTCGTACAAAATCCTAAAAAACAGTTAGAAACTGGCTCCTAAGAAAAATCCACGGCATACTAGGGCAAATCCTGACCCTAATCCACCTATCATTGTTGATAATCCAAATACCATCCCAAGAAACATTAGGAGGCAGCAAAAGCAGGAGCAACCTGCTGATTTAACCTCAGATTTAGATCATCCTAGCCTTATATCTACCCCATGCAAGGTCCTTTTCAGGTCTACCCCTAATTCCCCTGGTTCACCATCCACATCTCAAAGTCCCCCTCTCACATCGTCATCCACTGCACATATCCCCTTAACCAACACTCTAGGTTCACCCCTACTTGTTACCCCTGTGATACCCACTATTCCTATTATCACAGCTACCCTTGTTAATCCTCTAAATCCTATAAATATGGCCAATAGATATGCACCCTTGCAGATACCAGCTAATGCTGCAGCTCTACCCCAAGATTACCAAACCAAAATTTCATATTTTGACTCCAATGGCCCTCTGACAGCTGCCCAGCATGCCAAGAGGATGAAAGACCATTTTGAGACCTATGAAATAGATGATGACAGTGTCAGAATGAGGATGTTTGTTCAAAGCCTAATTGGGGATGTAAGAACTTGGTTTAGATCCCTGAATGCAAACTCCATTACAACTCCTGTTGAACTGTATCAAGCCTTTACTAGTAGATGGGAGAAGAAGAAAGATCCTCTGCACATACTTGGGGAATATGACACTATCAAAAGAGGTCCCCAGGAGACTGTTTTGGAGTATTGTGCAAGATTTAACAATGTATATAACTCAATTCCACAGAATTTAAGGCCTCCTCCTGATTTAGCCTTGTACAAATTCCCTGATGGTTTTGACCCTGACATGGCCTATCAGTTGAAGGAAAGAGACTGTCAATCCCTCGAAGAGGCCCAAAGGGTTGCTGTCACAGTGGAAGCCAACCTAATTGCCAAAAGAAACAGGGCAAGGTTGGAAAAGAGGACTGCTTTCAAAGAGGAACCCTCTGCCTTTGATCAAAAACTGGATGCAATACTCAATGGAATGAAAAGATTGGGTGATAGAGTAGAATCGGTTGAAAGAAAATCATCATGGGAAGCACCACAAAACAACCCTCCTAGGAATCCAAATTTTAGGAGAACTCAAAACCCAGGCATTGGCAAAACCAGTGCTGATCAAGATATAAGACCCCCTTTCCAAGAAAATTATGCAGAAACCTCCACATAAGCAGAGCCCAATGAAGATCCTGAGATTAATTTAATGGTTCTAGATGGTGAAAGTCAAGTTTTCTTAACACAAGAAGATCATGAGGATGATGAAATCAAACTGTTCCAAACTAAATCAGGTGAATCCTTTGACTTCAAACAAGGCTATGACACTACTGTTTATGAAGTCCATAAACAATACAAGCTGAGGAGCAGAACTGTGAATGTTAACCAGCCTGAAAAGAAAAAGGATAATCAGCAGCCTGAAAGAGTTATAGTCACAGAACCTAATGACAAAATAAATTCACCTACAGAAGAAGTGATTGTTGAAGATATCACTGAACCATTGTCCTTAAGACAGCAGCCTGTGGCTACTTCATCTTCTCATCCTAATTTAAATGTTACTCCTCAAGAGATGAGTAAAAAGGATAAGTCTCAAAGTCAAGATAAAAATCTAGAAGGAGATTTAATGAACAAAGAAAGGACTATCACCTATAACCCCAAGACCCAATCTGAAAAACGTTTTGATCTAGAAACAGAAATTGGCAAATTAAAGATAGCAATTCCTCTTTCAGAACTAGCCAAGCATGACATCTATAAACTACAGATCAAAAGGTCCCTTCAACTCACTAGTAACAAAGATGATGTCAATGTGATGGATGACACCCCAGAAATCCTGTTTGGCCCAGAAGTGGATGGAAAAACAGTAGTCACAGGGGTACTTCCTTTCTATGTAAGTTTACATATTCATGATAAAATATTACATAATGCAATGTTTGACTCAGGTGCCTCTCACAACCTCATGCCAAAAGCAGTCATGGAGAGATTGAATTTAGATATAACAAGACCATATAAGGATCTGTTTTCCTTTGACTCCAGCCAAGTAAAGTGTCTAGGTCTCATAAAAGACTTATGTGTGTCTCTAGTTCAATACCCAAACAAGACAATCCTAATGGATGTGGTAGTTGCTGATATCCCACCTAAGTATGGAATGTTGTTATCAAGATCATGGGGAGCTAAACTCCAAGGTTGCCTACAATTAGAATTTGTCATATGCTACCATCTCTATTTTTGGGCAACCAAAAAGACTGTACAGAGAAACACTAATGAAATACATGGTCAGCAGTGAAGAAAAGCCTCAAAACTTTCCCATATATGCTATCCATTCAGACATAGACTCATACATTCTCTTCAATGACACTGCAATTCCCTCAAAAGGTGAGGTTGAAACCAAGATATTCATACAAGAGGAAGATTCAAATGAAAGTATTATCACCCATGAAACAACAGTCAATCAAACACTAGATGTTGCTGCTGCCCTAGTTGTCAAGAACATCCAATCAAACGATGAGACTGTCCTACAAGACAAGCTAGAGAAAAAACCACAACTGCTACTCACATTGCCAGCCCATGAACAGATCATTAAATCTCCTCCACAACGAGATATTCTATGGTTCCTTGAATTTGAGGGCTCAGTCAAAAAATTAGGGGCAGGAGCTGGAGTTTGGGTACACAATAAGGAGAATAGTCATGCAGAAGGCAGAGCCTATAGATTAAATTTCAGATGTACTAATAACATGGCAGAATATGAAGCTCTTTTACTAGGACTCAAGTTGGTACAGTTCTTGCAAGCTGCCAGGGTTTCAATCATGGGTGATTCAGATTTGGTTATCCAACAAGTGAAGGGAAACTTTGTCACCAATGACAAAAGACTAAGGACTTATAGGTCTGCTATTGCTGAGGTACTAAACTTTTTCTCTAAATTCCAAATTACTAAAATTCCTAGAAACCACAACCTACATGCTCATAGTTTAGCCACCTTTGCAAGTACCTGCAAGTTGCCCTTTGAGCCCCACCATTGTTTTACAGCTGAGGTAAAACACAAACCCTCCATTCCAAACAATATCAATGATTGGCAAGTATTTGAGGATGACAAGCAAATAAATCATTTTTTAACTATGCAGCAAGAATTTGCAGGACTAAATATTGACACTGAGACAGCAAGTCAATCACAAATACTTGAGACAGCAAGTCAATCACAAATATTTGATGGAGCAAGTCCATCACAAATACAGTTTCAACAGATTGCTCACCCAATATCACCCAGAACTGCAAAACTAATGCTGAGTCCAACCATTTTCAACAAGGAAAACATTCAGCAAATTCAACAAATTAACTATGAAGAGGTGGCCAATGCTGAAACTGACATCATTGAGCTGAAAGATAATTTTCTACCAACGGGCCTAACTCCACTAGAAGACATCTTTGACTCAAATGACATTCTTAGAAAACCAAAAATGAAGCCCTTAAATGCAGCCATCGAAGAGCGCAACATAGGTACAAGTGAGAAGCCCAAGATAATTAAATTATCTGCTTCCTTACCTCCTGATCAAAAGCCCAAATACATTGACCTCTTCAAAGAGTTCCAGGATGTTTTTGCATGGAGCTATGAGGACCTAAAGTCCTATGACACCTCTGTAATCCAGCACACCATCTCTCTCAAACCTGATCAGAAGCCCTTTAAACAAAAACTGAGGAGAATCAATCCTATGCTTCTCCCAGTAATGGAACAGGAGGTACAAAAAATTTTCAAGGCAGGCATCATAGCACCAATCAGATTCTCTGAATGGATCTCCAACCTAGTCCCTACAAGAAAGAAGACTGGTGAAATTAGGTTGTGTGTGGATTTGAGGAATCTGAACCAAGTATCCCTTAAAGACAATTACCCCTTACCCAAGATGGATCACATTTTGCAGAGAGTAGTGGGGGCTTCCAGAATTTCTCTACTTGATGGATTCTCAGGTTTCAACCAGATCTTAGTTCACCCTGATGATCAGGACAAAACAGCATTTACAACCCCATGGGGAACTTTCAAATATGTAAAGATGCCTTTTGGATTGAAAAACGCAGGGGCAACTTTTCAAAGAGCCATGGATATTGCCTTTGCCAAGGAGATTCATGACTTTTTAGTCATTTACCTAGATGACCTTACACCTTTCTCAAAATCAGACCAAGAACATATAAAACATTTGAGACAGATCTTCCTTAAATGCAGAAAATATGGAATTTCCTTGAATCCCAAGAAATCCCTCTTTGGTTTAGAGGAAGGCAAGCTATTGGGCCACATCATTTCTAAATATGGCATTAGAATTGACCCAGATAGGATACAAGCTATCCTACAAATGCCCCACCCAAGAAATGTGAAAGAGTTGCAAGGATTCTTGGGAAAAATCAATTTCTTGAGAAGGTTTATCCCAAACCTAGCAGAACTAATCAGATTATTAAATAACATGCTAAAAAAGGATTCAAAAGTCAAATGGACTGTTGAAGCCAATCAAGCCTTTGAAGGTGTAAAATTGGCCCTTACCAAAACCCCAGTGTTGACCAACCCTCAGTTTGACAGAGAATTTATCATTTTCTCTTTTGCCTCCCAGCATACTATTGCTGTTGTTCTATTACAAAAAGATGACCAAGGAAATGACAAGCCAATTTCTTTCTTTAGCAAAGCTCTGAGAGATGCACCTTTAAAGTATCAAATCATGGAAAAGAAAGCTTATGCTTTAGTCAAAGCAATTAAAGACTTTAGGATTTATATCCTTTATTCCCATGTTATAGCATATGTGCCAAGTCCTATTGTCAAAGACATTCTCACCCAAGAAAATTTAGAGGGCAGAAGAGGAAAATGGATTGCCAACATCTTGGAATTTTACATTGAGATAAAACCTACAAAACTAATAAAAGGCCAAGGCTTGGCTGAATTAATGACAGAAACAAATTTTCAAGCCTTAGACATTAACCAGCTGGACAGTGAACCGGAGCTGGCGACTCCAAAGATCAATGTAGCCTTTGAACAATCCCCCTGGTATTCAGATATCTGTTATGTGTTACAAAACCTGTGTGCTCCCCAAGGACTGTCCAGAACTAAGTGTAGATTCTTAAAAATGAAAACTTCAAGATTTTGTGTGATGGATGGCAATCTGCTTTGGAAAAACCATGAAGGTATATTGTTGCACTGTTTAATTGAAAATGAAACTGACAAAATCATAAAAGAATTTCATGTAGGTGACTGTGGTGGACACTTGTACTGGAAGTCCACTGTGGACAAGATACTAAGGGCTGGATACTACTGGCCCACCATGTTCTCTGATGTCAAGAAATTCATCACCTCATGTCATAAATGCCAAGTGTTTGAGGGAAAGAGACAGTTGCTGCCACTTCCTTTAAGGCCTATTGCAACAGAGAGACCTTTTCAACAATGGGGATTGGACTTCATTGGGGAAATTCATCCTTCATCTTCAGGCCAACACAGATGGATTTTAACAGCCACAGACTACTTCACTAAGTGGATTGAAGCTGCCCCATGCAGACAAGCAAATGATTCAATAATTATTCAGTTCCTGGAAAACAACATATTGGCTAGATTTGGCTATCCTGACAAAATAATAACAGACAATGCTGCTGCTTTCAGATCCAAGAAAATGGTGAACTTCTGCCATAAATTTCACATTACTTTGGGCCATTCCACTGCGTACTATCCCCAAGGAAATGGCCTTGCTGAATCATCAAACAAAAGCCTTGTAATCATTATAAAGAAAGTACTGGAAGAGAACAAAAAGAATTGGCATAAGAAGCTTGTGAATGCCCTATGGGCAGATAGACTAACAACCAAAAGATCAATTGGGACCAGCCCATATGAGTTGGTTTATGGATTAGAGGCCAAGTTCCCCTCGTCATTAGGAGTGCCTGTTATGAATCTTCTTCAAGAAAGCCAAGCTGAACCAAATGATATGCAAAGAAGAATCAATCAAATCATTTGTCTGCAGCAAACTAGAGACCAAGTTTTCCGCAGAGTTCAAGTTCTACAAGAGAAATTAAAGAAGGCCTTTGATAGAAGAACTAAGGCAGAATATTTCAGTGTGGGAGACAAAGTCCTCAAGTGGGATGCAAGAAGAGAAGACAAAGGAAAGCATGGAAAATTTGACTCCCTTTGGAGAGGACCATTTGCTGTCCAAGCAGTACAAGGTAACAATACCTATTTCCTTAAAAGTCTAACTGAAACTGACTTGGATGAAGGTCCTGTGAATGGCAGGATGCTCAAGCACTACTTTAAATATTACACATGAGTGCAGTTCGGGGTTCCCTTGTATATATGCAGATGTATATATTAGTTTCTGTTTAGATTGTAAAAATGCAGTTTTTTCAAGTTCATTGACTGCCAGCGAAAGGTAAATAGAATTAGAAGTCTACCAAGAAGAAAAGCACACAATTTGGGCACTTCAAAGCAACAAACTACAAGATGGGCAAGAGCAATCAAGGAGCAAGGCAATCTGACCTGTTGTTCTTGGTCTTTCAAATGAAACACCATCCCCATGTGGAGCCACTGTTAGCTACCTATACCAATAGGTTTCATATTTCATGATTGGCTATGAAAGGTCCAAATATGCTCTGCTTTGATGATTCAAAGATCACATATTTCCAAGAGAATCCAATCTGTGCTTATAGCTTGGTATGGACTTGAATTTTGAATGGATGTTCCAACAGTCTAATCTGGATCATTCCATGATTTAAATTTTCAGTTGTAGAATAGAGAAAGGAAGTCTGTCCAAACTGTTTAATCTTGGCAGACAAGTAGTTCAGGTAGAGAAGAAAAGGCTCCCAACAGCTTAATCTGGGACCTTGGAAGAAATAAGGGTAGAAGTAGATAGAAAAAACAAAAGAAAAGCCAAAGAAAAGAAAAGGCAGGCAAGGGTCTGCAAGTCCAAGTGCACCCTTCAAGAAGAAATAAAAAATGCTAGGCAAGTAGCTGGGTAAGTAGTTGGGGTTGCAGAAAGGTTATCTTTACCATTGCAGGTGTGTTAACTTTGTTTACCAAAGCAAAGTCAATCAATTGAGAAGGTGTTCTTCTTCATCAAGTTGCAGCAAACAGAAAGCATGACTAACCTCCCTTCTTCCCCTTTCCATTTCATTACTAACACTCCCTCATCAGCTGAGATTCATGGAAGAAGATTATGGTTTCATGGTGGTTCTTGTTTCTTCAAAAGCCACATTTCTTGTGTAAAAATCTTTTCATTTTGATCTACTCTTTAAGCTAAGTGTTTCACAAATAAGCTCAGTATTTTCTCCCTTCATTCACCCCCCTCATTCAAACTAACTCTAACTTTACTATATAAATCCCCCATATCACCTTTCCCCTACTAGTATAAACACCATGGTGTATAAACCCCAAATTTTATATAAGTATCCCCTCCCCTTGGCATTATAGCCAATAAGTTCTATATCAGGGATCAAATGACACCTGGTCATCTTGATAAACCTAACTCTAACCCTCCTCCCCCTTTCTGAATCCATTTTTAACCCATTGCACCCCATTTGCAAACATAAACCTTGTAAAAACCTTGCTTTGCCCTTACCCGCTCTAAATTGCCAAATAATACACAAAAACCCATTTTTTGTGATTAGCCAATGGTTCGGGCGCATATGTGTGATTTTCCAAATACACCGCAAAACCTTACAAAAGCCATACCCTAAGGTTTTCCGACCGAGCACAGATCCCGAAATGAATGTTATAATAACCCCGCCCCTTCCGTATCGGCCGATCATTTCATTGATCCGACAGTCGTCCGATTGAGAGCCTCTAATCCAACGGCTCTCATCCATGTCGGAGCGGCTCCGACGTCCGCCAGTTACCCCGTACTGGTCGAGCACTTTTCCCCCCCCGTCAACCGTCGGATCGGGCCCATGAGATCCGACGGCCCTCGTTGATATCGGAGCGGCTTTGATGGCGGACAGATACCTTCCGATATCTGTCAGAAGGGTTACGTCATGCGGTCGCCACGCGTCTTCCCCACAGCGCATCGGAGGTACGCCTGACAAATACCTCGTCCGTATCGTAAGCGGTGCGATATAAAACCGCTAACCGCTTCCGGTTTCGGTCACCCCGCTTGTCCATCGTCACTCCCACGTCATCCCACGTCACCGCCACCCTGCCATCGCGTCAACCGCTGCGCCCGACCTTCTGCCAATGTGTCTTGCCACTTCATCATCCCCGTGGACCACTCAGAGCCTGCCACCTCACCTGATGACGTCATGCTGACGTCACCCGGCCCTGACCCCACCGATGACGTCATGCTGACGTCACCAGAAAAGCGCGCCAAAAGTCCGAAAAATCAATATTATAGCCAAAATTCGCGTTTTTTGGTTCTTTTTCTGCAAATACGTTTGTTGCTCCTGCATGTTTTTTCCACGTCCAACAGTGTACCAACCTGCAGAACTCGACCAGGAGACCGTCGCACACCATTTTCACCTGCATTCCTCTCCATTGCTCTCTAAAAGCCAGTTATTTATCCTTGAAAATCCTTCCTTCACCTGGTTTTGTCTGTAAATAGCCTTGGACAATTAAAATTGTGAAAAAAACCTATAATTGACCGGCAGAAACATTTGCGCCTCGCCCCATTTACAGTTGTGAACTCGAAAAACACTAGTTGAGCCTTGTTTGCCCGCATTTTCACCAAAAACCATTCTCTGTTCGCGCATTCGCGAAAGACTCATTTAAACTGAATTTACCTGCTGAGAAAGACAGAGTGAGGCCAGGCATTGGTCTTATTTAAACCTCAAACAGTATTTCAATTGCTGTTTATCAGAACTACTCTCTGTTCCTCATAAATTCACCTCCCTGGCAAAGAAACACTCCTCTATACTGCCCTGCTCAATTGAAATCACTTTACACTCAAATCAGAATCCTTTTTTGCAATGGAGACACCTGTAGTACTAAATGTTCAGCCTCTGAATGCCCCTCAAAGGAACTTGGAATGGCAAGCCTTGGCAGATATGGATTATCAGATTTCAGAAGAGATGTTGATGAGAACCAAGTTCCATATCCACCTGCTCAATGAACTTAAGGCCAAACATGAAACTGGAGCAGATGTGTTGGGTATATGGGATTCTTTTCTTCCTATTTTTAAGTTGCCTCAAGTCAATCAATTCCCTGATTTAATCCATCTTTGTGCTGAATACTATGACCCTACCCAGAGGTCTGTGTTGGATCCTTCTGGTTCTGCTCTCTTTTACATCACTCCTGAAGCCATCAGGAACATGCTCTGCTTCAAAACTCAGAAAAAATTGGTCCCCTTGTCACTAGTAGACTTGATAAAACAAGGGAATAGATTGACAGATGCCCAAATCACTAAGCTAAATCAGTTATACATTGACTCTGATTCTGTGCAATATCCTCCTCTGAATCAAGTATACCTTAACCAGTTGGGCAGGGACTTGGTAGATATGATTAGTCCGATTTTGGGCTATAGCTCAATAGAATTGGTAGACCAAACTGTACTGGTAATGATGCTGATGTTCGCTCTGGGCAGACTTCCAGTTTGCTATGATTATGCCACCTACATCTCCGACAAAATGCATGAGCAGCTAATGAATTTATCTAGAGAAAAGATGTTCAGATACACCTCCTACATTTACCATTTGATCTTGTACCATCAACATGAGAGATTTCATTTTCGAATCAAAAGAGTGGATGCCCAAGGCAATCCCAGATCAGTGGTCTATTGGTCCTCTGTCTTCCACACTACACCTGAGTCTCCATACACTTACTGTGAATTCATAGATCTGTTCATCCATCCAGCTATGGCAATGCTGATGAGCTCACCTCCTCCGAGACTCACTGATGACATGCAGAGAATTCTTCAGCTATCCAAAGCTTACAGCATTGGGGATTGGTACTTCTACCAAAACCACACCGTCATCAGGATATATGGGTGTGATTTGCCTCCATTCAGATTACCTAAGTATGTGCCTATGAGGCTATTTTCCCTAGAGTACTTTAGGCAATTTGGCAGGGTTGATGTGCTTCACTTTTCAGGAAAAGGCAAAAAAGCACAGTTGAAGGTGAAAAGCCAACTTGGCCATTTGGTCTATAACGAGAGGGAGCAAGGATGGAAGGAAGCAGATAGAATGCTTGAGTCCCTTGGCCTTCAAACCAGTTTCCTATGGACACCCTATGACCCTAATCATTTTATAACTATGAGGAGGCTCAAATATAAGTTGTCTGCCTATGATCATTATAGTATCCCTCACATTGAAAAATATGCTAACCAAGACAAATGGAGGAGAGGGACCTTAGAAGAGCCCATGTCACAAGAAGAGCTAAATCAGAGGGCGATAAGGAATCTAAGGAAGATGGCTGACCTTGAACTTTGTTCACAGGTATTCACACTTCCGAGCACACAAGTGGGAGCAGCTGCATCCTCCTCAACTGCCAAACAGCAAACTACCAAGGCCACTGAAAATATATCCAGCAAAGGCAAAGAAAAGGAAATGGAGATAGAACAATCTCTCCATGGCAAGGAGCAGCCACCTCCAGTGACTCAGCAGCAGGTGGATAAAGAAATGCAGCAGCAGGCAGAGCAACAACAACAACAACAGGAACTGCATCAAGAAGAAGGGCCACATGAGGGACAGCAGCCCTTACAGCAAGAAAGAGTAGTTGATACTCCAACTTCCACTGAGCAACAGGCTCAAAACATAGTGCCTCCTAGGCCAGAAACTACCTTAGATGCCTCGGTCCTCCAAACTCCACAGAAAGAGGACATAAACAGAAAAAGGGATAGAGAAACTCCCCTGACATCATCTATAAACCAGGGTGAGAAAAGGCAAAGGTTGAATGACTTTTTGAGGATGACATAGCAATAAGGCAAGCAATGGGCATGGGCCCACCCAGCAGAGAAGCTTCAGCCAGTTCCTTCCAGCAGGAACAGGACAGAACTATGGGAGGAGAGGTCAGCTCCTCCAGCCAGCAAAGAGAAGGAGAAAGGAGCATCAAGCAGCAGTTTATAGACATCAAAAGGAGGAGTGACCCTATCAAGATACAGTTGTACAACCATTTATTGAAAATGGCTCCCACCAATCAACAAAGACTGATGTCTGCATTTGATGTACAAGAAGGCAAAATGATCATGAGCCATTTTATGCCAACAGCACTGCAGCCCCAATCTACCTCAGATTACCTCAAAACCAATCTGGAGGTCCTGGCCAAGGACATACACCCAATGGATAAAATTGAACTGCACAAACAGACTGGTGAGATGGTGTATGCCGCTTTGGCAGACAAAACATTAGAAAATTACAAGCTAGAAAGCAGCCTCAATAATACAGCCTCTCAACTGGAGTTGGAGAGGGCATCATCCCAGGCAAAGGACAACAGAATAAGGTCCTTGGAAGACATAATCATTGAGATTGGGCATGATCCCAAAGACATCAAAGGAATACAAGAGATATTGAAGTTGAGGGATGCTGACATGGCTGCCTTAAGGAAAAAGATCAAACTCCCAGCTACCATTCACCCTCAAACAGATGAAGTAGCTCAGCAAAGACATGAGCAGGATGCCACAACCTTGATGATTTCCCTTTATAAGCAGCTGATTCAAGCACAAGAAAAGTTGGGAGAATCAGAGGCCGCACAAGCAGCATTGCAAACAGCACTGAAACAAAGAGAAGAGGGTCAGACCTCTCAGCCCCCTCTGGTCATCAATCTTGAGGAAACTGCTCCTATCACTGCTCCTCCTCCTCAACAGACTGAACAGACAGCAACATCTACTTCAGCAGCACCAACAACCACAGAGCAGGCCCAAAGCCTGGATATGCAAAAGCTGAAGAATGAAATTCAAATCCTGGAAGCTCAAATGACTGAGTTAAATGAGACCAGGGATAAATTGGCCAAGGTGAATGACAGGTATGACAAATCCAAGCAAGCAGTGGCAGAGAAGGGCAGGGAGGTGAAAGCCCTCAAAGACATAATAAAAGAGCTAGAAAATGAGCTCAAATTAGATAAGGTTATAGCTGGACTTAAGGCAATGCTATGGGCCAACATTGGCCAGTCTATTACTGACCAATGGCAGTATATAGAGACAATCCATGAGCAGGTAGAGCTCATCCCAAAAGCACAAGCTGAAATTCACAAGTCAAGGGCTGCTCTAGGCAACATGCCTGAAATTGCCACCAGAATGATCAATGTGCTAAATAATAGAACAAGTACTCAGCTGGCAAACATGGGAATTCCCAATAGGACTGAGGCCATTCAGTTGATCAAAAGGGTTCTCACATTAAGAAATTTGGTGCAGACACTGGAGAGAAGAACCCAAGACATGCAGACTGAGGTAAAAAGATTCATGGATAAATTCCTGGTGCTGCAAAACAGAGGACTCCCTAGCTTACTGAACAGCGCAGGGAGACTGCTCATTCATGAGCAGTATGCCAAAAGAGTGAATGCATTTGCCACAAATGAAATCAATGAGAAGCCCAGCAGCTCAGAAGAAACAGGGCCAGCTACAGGACAGACTATCTACAACAAGGTAGAAAATCTATTTTTTATAATGAATGAGATCAATCACCTGTTTGATGTGGCACCCAATTTTTTCAAGTATACAGAGGCAGAGGAGACTATGGATGCAATTCTCAGGCATCAACTCCCTACGCAAGACTGGTGGGCAAATACAATACAGAAAATTTTATAGACAGGGAGCCACTCACCAAATTTTGTTTTTTAAAAAAAATATATATCAATTGTCATGCAAAGCACAGTTTAAACAAAATCAGCATGCATCAAAGATTAAAGCTGAGCCAACTCAGCAAAGATTTTGGCCAACACAGCAAGAATAGGAAAACACAGCTGGCAGAGCCGAGAAAATACAGCGCAGCAAAAAGTAAAGACACATTATTCAGCGTTAAAGCAAAGCGGTTCAACCGACTCAATGACCTCCAAAGGTCAAAATTATCCTCTGACAGACTTAAAGAGCATTTATGCTGCATTCAAAGTTGTAATAACTTCTTTTCTACTTTCTGTACGAATTTATGAAGATATTTTCTCTCTCAGATGACTCAATGCCTGAGATATTTTGTATAAGCATTCCTATAAAGTCCCCTTCGCATGAGCTTGCAAGGGTTGTTGTTGATTTCTCCTGAAGAAGTTCTTATGTTGTAATCCTTTCAGAAGTTAATAAAGAAAGTGATGGAATTTCTCGGATTTCTGAAGTGTTGAATGCGTTCTGGTGTCTGTTGAAAACTGCTGGATTCCTGTGTATTTCACCATACAATAAGTCTCTGTAACTCTCTGTTATGTATTTTGTTTTGTTAAAATCCATATATGTTATCTAACTTTAAATACTTAGCAACAAGGAAAAAGAATAACTTTCAGGATTTATTCAATGAATACCCTGAGTTCAATCTGTGTTGTTAATGAATGTTTTCTTCAGATGTAATCTTGATAAGTGTAATTCTTAATTGCTGCACTTTCAGAATACATCTTTCACAGTGACCTTTGTCACAGGAATTCAAGTTTGCTCCTGTGCAGCGTGTTTCACTTTCACCTCACCAGCTTAATAGAAAATTCTTAATTGCTTTCTGTTGGTTGACATACATCACCATTCAACTTAAATTTGTTTGTTTGAGATACACAATAGGCCCTGCAGTTTGAACACCACCAATCCTGCATATTAAATCATTTCACAACTCCAGACTCCATTGCCCAATGATATTTTACTCTCTAAACACTACATCTTAAGACCTGAAAGAAATCCTTCAACCAAAACATAAACCAAAACCTGAGCATAATAGCTAGCCTAAAACACCATCATAACAGAGACAAATCATAAAGAGAGAGCCCTCTCTGATTACAGTTTGGCTAGAGGCTGTGATCCAAAGATTGGTTAGTGGTTACCCCGGCCGTATTCCCTTGGGAGTCATAGGGAACAACCTGGGTGTTAACATAATTGGCGACTCCACTGGGGAGTGCTTGAGATTTTTCAATTACTATATATTTTCCATAGCTACTATCAAGCCTGAAAATCAGTCAAGAGGCCTTTAATCTGTTTCTGTATCACATTAACAGCTTTAAGGAGGAGCTTGTTTAGGGAATCTTCATCTTAGCTCTGAGAATATATAGCCATTCCAAAATCTTCATCCAGTCCTTTCAGATATAAAAATTTCCTACAAAATCCTAAAAAACAGTTAGAAACTGGCTCCTAAGAAAAATCCACGGCATACTAGGGCAAATCCTGACCCTAATCCACCTATCATTGTTGATAATCCAAATACCATCCCAAGAAACATTAGGAGGCAGCAAAAGCAGGAGCAGCCTGCTGATTTAACCTCAGATTCAGATCATCCTAGCCTTATATCTACCCCATGCAAGGTCCTTTTCAGGTCTACCCCTAGTTCCCCTAGTTCACCATCCACATCTCAAAGTCCCCCTCTCACATCTTCATCCACTGCACATATCCCCTTAACCAACACTCTAGGTTCACCCCTACTTGTTACCCCTGTGATACCCACTGTTCCTATTATCCCAGCTGCCCCTGTTAATCCTCTAAATCCTGTAAATATGGCTAACAGATATGCACCCTTGCAGATACCAGCTAATGCTGCAGCTCTACCCCAAGATTACCAAACCAAAATTTCATATTTTGACTCCAATGGCCCTCTGACAGCTGCCCAGCATGCCAAGAGGATGCAAGACCATTTTGAGACCTATGAAATAGATGATGACAGTGTCAGAATGAGGATGTTTGTTCAAAGCCTAACTGGGGATGTAAGAACTTGGTTTAGATCCCTGAATGCAAACTCCATTACAACTCCTGCTGAACTGTATCAAGCCTTTACTAGTAGATGGGAGAAGAAGAAAGATCCTCTGCACATACTTGGGGAATATGACACTATCAAAAGAGGTCCCCAGGAGACTGTTTTGGAGTATTGTGCAAGATTTAACAATGTATATAACTCAATTCCACAAAATTTAAGGCCTCCTCCTGATTTAGCCTTGTACAAATTCCCTGATGGTTTTGACCCTGACATGGCCTATCAGTTGAAGGAAAGAGACTGTCAATCCCTTGAAGAGGCCCAAAGGGTTGCTGTCACAGTGGAAGCCAACCTAATTGCCAAAAGAAACAGGGCAAGGTTGGAAAAGAGGACTGCTTTCAAAGAGGAACCCTCTGCCTTTGATCAAAAACTGGATGCAATACTCAATGGAATGAAAAGATTGGGTGATAGAGTGGAATCGGTTGAAAGAAAATCATCATGGGAAGCACCACAAAACAACCCTCCTAGGAATCCAAATTTTAGGAGAACTCAAAACCCAGGCATTGGCAAAACCAGTGCTGATCAAGATATAAGACCCCCTTTCCAAGAAAATTATGCAGAAACCTCCACATCAGCAGAGCCCAATGAAGATCCTGAGATTAATTTAATGGGTCTAGATGGTGAAAGTCAAGTTTTCTTAACACAAGAAGATCATGAGGATGATGAAATCAAACTGTTCCAAACTAAATCAGGTGAATCCTTTGACTTCAAACAAGGCTATGACACTGTTGTTTATGAAGTCCATAAACAATACAAGCTGAGGAGCAGAACTGTGAATGTTAACCAGCCTGAAAAGAAAAAGGATAATCAGCAGCCTGAAAGAGTTATAGTCACAGAACCTAATGACAAAATAAATTCACCTACAGAAGAAGTGATTGTTGAAGAGATCACTGAACCACTGTCCTTAAGACAGCAGCCTGTGGCTACTTCATCTTCTCATCCTAATTTAAATGTTACTCCTCAAGAGATGAGTAAAAAGGATAAGTCTCAAAGTCAAGATAAAAATCAAGAAGGAGATTTAATGAACAAAGAAAGGACTGTCACCTATAACCCCAAGACCCAATCTGAAAAACCTTTTGATCTAGAAACAGAAATTGGCAAATTAAAGATAGCAATTCCTCTTTCAGAACTAGCCAAGCATGACATCTACAAACTACAGATCAAAAGGTCCCTTCAACTCACTAGTAACAAAGATGATGTCAATGTGATGGATGACACCCCAGAACTCCTGTTTGGCCCAGAAGTGGATGGAAAAACAGTAGTCACAGGGGTACTGCCTTTCTATGTCAGTTTACATATTCATGATAAAATATTACATAATGCAATGTTTGACTCAGGTGCCTCTCACAATCTCATGCCAAAAGCAGTCATGGAGAGATTGAATTTAGACATAACAAGACCATATAAGGATCTGTTTTCCTTTGACTCCAGCCAAGTCAAGTGTCTAGGTCTCATAAAAGACTTATGTGTGTCTCTAGTTCAATACCCAAACAAGACAATCCTAATGGATGTGGTAGTTGCTGATATCCCACCTAAGTATGGAATGCTGTTATCAAGATCATGGGGAGCTAAACTCCAAGGTTCCCTACAATTAGACATGTCATATGCTACCATCTCTGTTTTTGGGCAACCAAAAAGACTGTACAGAGAAACACTAATGAAATACATGGTCAGCAGTGAAGAAAAGCCTCAAAACTTTCCCATATATGCTATCCATTCAGACATAGACTCATACATTCTCTTCAATGACACCGCAATTCCCTCAAAAGGTGAGGTTGAAACCAAGATATTCATACAAGAGGAAGATTCAAATGAAAGTATTATCACCCATGAAACAACAGTCAATCAAACACTAGATGTTGCTGCTGCCCTAGTTGTCAAGAACATCCAATCAAACGATGAGACTGTCCTACAAGACAAGCTAGAGAAAAAACCACAACTGCTACTCACATTGCCAGCCCATGAACAGATCATCAAATCTCCTCCACAACGAGATATTCTATGGTTCCTTGAATTTGATGGCTCAGTCAACAAATTAGGGGCAGGAGCTGGAGTTTGGGTACACAATAAGGAGAATAGTCATGCAGAAGGCAGAGCCTATAGATTAAATTTCAGATGTACTAATAACATGGCAGAATATGAAGCTCTTTTACTAGGACTCAAGTTGGTAAAGTTCTTGCAAGCTGCCAGGGTTTCAATCATGGGTGATTCAGATTTAGTTATCCAACAAGTGAAGGGAAACTTTGTCACCAATGACAAAAGACTAAGGACTTATAGGTCTGCTGTTGCTGAGGTACTAAACTTTTTCTCTGAATTCCAAATTACTAAAATTCCTAGAAACCACAATCTACATGCTCATAGTTTAGCCACCTTTGCAAGTACCTGCAAGTTGCCCTTTGAGCCCCACCATTGTTTTACAGCTGAGGTAAAACACAGACCCTCCATTCCAAACAATATCAATGATTGGCAAGTATTTGAGGATGACAAGCAAATAAATCATTTTTTAACTATGCAGCAAGAATTTGCAGGACTAAATATTGACACTGAGACAGCAAGTCAATCACAAATACTTGAGACAGCAAGTCAATCACAAATATTTGATGGAGCAAGTCCATCACAAATACAGTTTCAACAGATTGCTCACCCAATATCACCTAGAACTGCAAAACTAATGCTGAGTCCAACCATTTTCAACAAGGAAAACATTCAGCAAATTCAACAAATTAACTATGAAGAGGTGGCCAATGCTGAAACTGAAATCATTGAGCTGAAAGACAATTTTCTACCAACAGGCCTAACTCCACTAGAAGACATCTTTGACTCAAATGACATTCTTAGAAAACCAAAAATGCAGCCCTTAAATGCAGCCATTGAAGAGTGCAACATAGGTACAAGTGAGAAGCCCAAGATAATTAAATTATCTGCTTCCTTACCTCCTGATCAAAAGCCCAAATACATTGACCTCTTCAAAGAGTTCCAGGATGTTTTTGCATGGAGCTATGAGGACCTAAAGTCCTATGACACCTCTGTAATCCAGCACACCATCCCTCTCAAACCTGATCAGAAGCCCTTCAAACAAAAACTGAGGAGAATCAATCCTATGCTTCTCCGAGCAATGGAACAGGAGGTACAAAAAATGTTCAAGGCAGGCATCATAGCACCAATCAGATTCTCTGAATGGATCTCCAACCTAGTCCCTACAAGAAAGAAGACTGGTGAAATTAGGCTGTGTGTGGATTTGAGGAATCTGAACCAAGTATCCCTTAAAGACAATTACCCCTTACCCAAGATGGATCACATTTTTTAGAGAGTAGTGGGGGCTTCCAGAATTTCTCTACTTGATGGATTCTCAGGTTTCAACCAGATCTTAGTTCACCCTGATGATCAGGACAAAACAACATTTACAACCCCATGGGGAACTTTCAAATATGTAAAGATGCCTTTTGGATTGAAAAACGCAGGGGCAACTTTTCAAAGAGCCATGGATATTGCCTTTGCCAAGGAGATTCATGACTTTTTAGTCATTTACCTAGATGACCTTACACCTTTCTCAAAATCAGACCAAGAACATATAAAACATTTGAGACAGATCTTCCTTAAATGCAGAAAATATGGAATTTCCTTGAATCCCAAGAAATCC
Source organism: Pinus tabuliformis (assembly GCA_031772625.1). Taxonomy (NCBI): domain Eukaryota; kingdom Viridiplantae; phylum Streptophyta; class Pinopsida; order Pinales; family Pinaceae; genus Pinus; species Pinus tabuliformis. The sequence continues at coordinate 189,009,288 of CM062814.1, read as the reverse complement.
CTCTTTGGTTTAGAGGAAGGCAAGCTATTGGGCCACATCATTTCTAAAGATGGCATTAGAATTGACCCAGATAGGATACAAGCTATCCTACAAATGCCCCACCCAAGAAATGTCAAAGAGTTGCAAGGATTCTTGGGAAAAATCAATTTCTTGAGAAGGTTTATCCCAAACCTAGCAGAACTAATCAGATTATTAAATAACATGCTAAAAAAGGATTCAAAAGTCAAATGGATTGTTGAAGCCAATCAAGCCTTTGAAGGTGTAAAATTGGCCCTTACCAAAACCCCAGTGTTGACCAACCCTCAGTTTGACAGAGAATTTATCATTTTCTCTTTTGCCTCCCAGCATACTATTGCTGCTGTTCTATTACAAAAAGATGTCCAAGGAAATGAGAAGCCAATTGCTTTCTTTAGCAAAGCTCTGAGAGATGCACCTTTAAAGTATCAAATCATGGAAAAGAAAGCTTATGCTTTATTCAAAGCAATTAAAGACTTTAGGATTTATATCCTTTATTCCCATGTTATAGCATATGTGCCAATTCCTATTGTCAAAGACATTCTCACCCAAGAAAATTTAGAGGGCAGAAGAGGAAAATGGATTGCCAACATCTTGGAATTTGACATTGAGATAAAACCTACAAAAGTAATAAAAGGCCAAGGCTTGGCTAAATTAATGACAGAAACAAATTTTCAAGCCTTAGACATTAACCAGTTGGACAGTGAACCGGAGCTGGCGACTCCAAAGATCAATGTAGCCTTTGAACAATCCCCCTGGTATTCAGATATCTGTTATGTGTTACAAAACCTGTGTGCTCCCCCAGGACTGTCCAGAACTAAGTGTAGATTCTTAAAAATGAAAACTTCAAGATTTTGTGTGATGGATGGCAATCTGCTTTGGAAAAACCATGAAGGTATATTGCTGCACTGTTTAATTGAAAATGAAACTGACAAAATCATAAAAGAATTTCATGCGGGTGACTGTGGTGGACACTTGTACTGGAAGTCCACTGTGGACAAGATACTAAGGGCTGGATACTACTAGCCCACCATGTTCTCTGATGTCAAGAAATTCATCACCTCATGTCATAAATGCCAAGTGTTTGAGGGAAAGAGACAGTTGCTGCCACTTCCTTTAAGGCCTATTGCAACAGAGAGACCTTTTCAACAATGGGGATTGGACTTCATTGGGGAAATTCATCCTTCATCTTCAGGCCAACACAGATGGACTTTAATAGCCACAGACTACTTCACTAAGTGGATTGAAGCTACCCCATGCAGACGAGCAAATGATTCAATAATTATTCAGTTCCTGGAAAACAACATATTGGCAAGATTTGGCTGTCCTGACAAAATAATAACAGACAATGCTGCTGCTTTCAGATCCAAGAAAATGGTGAACGTCTGCCATAAATTTCACATTACTTTGGGCCATTCTACTGCGTACTATCGCCAAGGAAATGGCCTTGCTGAATCATCAAACAAAAGCCTTGTAAACATTATAAAGATAGTACTGGAAGAGAACAAAAAGAATTGTCATAAGAAGCTTGTGAATGCCCTATGGGCAGATAGACTAACAACCAAAAGATCAATTGGGACCAGACCATATGAGTTGGTTTATGGATTAGAGGCCAAGTTCCCCTCGTCATTAGGAGTGCCTGTTATGAAGCTTCTTCAAGAAAGCCAAGCTGAACCAAATGATATGCAAAGAAGAATCAATCAAATCATTTGTCTGCAGCAAACTAGAGACCAAGTTTTCAGCAGAGTTCAAGTTCTACAAGAGAAATTAAAGAAGGCCTTTGATAGAAGAACTAAGGCAGAAGATTTCAGTGTGGGAGACAAAGTCCTCAAGTGGGATGCAAGAAGAGAAGACAAAGGAAAGCATGGAAAATTTGACTGCCTTTGGAGAGGACCATTTGCTGTCCAAGCAGTACAAGGTAACAATACCTATTTCCTTAAAAGTCTAACTGAAACTGACTTGGATGAAGGTCCTGTGAATGGCAGGATGCTCAAGCACTACTTTGAATATTACACATGAGTGCAGTTCGGGGTTCCCTTGTATATATGCAGATGTATATATTATTTTCTGTTTAGATTGTAAAAATGCAGTTTTTTCAAGTTTATTGACTGCCAGCGAAAGGTAAATAGAATTAGAGGTCTACCAAGAAGAAAAGCACACAATTTGGGCACTTCAAAGCAGCAAACTACAAGATGGGCAAGAGCAATCAAGGAGCAAGGCAATCTGACCTGTTGTTCTTGGTCTTTCAAATGAAACACCATCCCCATGTGGAGCCACTGTTAGCTACCTATACCAATAGGTTTCATATTTCATGATTGGCTATGAAAGGTCCAAATATGCTCTGCTTTGATGATTCAAAGATCACATATTTCCAAGAGAATCCAATCTGTGCTTATAGCTTGGTATGGACTTAAATTTTGAATGGATGTTCCAACAGTCTAATCTGGATCATTCCATGATTTAAATTTGCAGTTGTAGAATAGAGAAAGAAGTCTGTCCAAACTGTTTAATCTTGGCAGACAAGTAGTTCAGGTAGAGAAGAAAAGGCTCCCAACAGCTTAATCTGGGACCTTGGAAGAAATAAGGGTAGAAGTAGATAGAAAAAACAAAAGAAAAGCCAAAGAAAAGAAAAGGCAGGCAAGGGTCTGCAAGTCCAAGTGCACCCTTCAAGAAGAAATAAAAAATGCTAGGCAAGTAGCTGGGTAAGTAGTTGGGGTTGCAGAAAGGTTATCTTTACCATTGCAGGTGTGTTAACTTTGTTTACCAAAGCAAAGTCGATCAATTGAGAAGGTGTTCTTCTTCATCAAGTTGCAGCAAACAGAAAGCATGACTAACCTCCCTTCTTCCCCTTTCCATTTCATTACTAACACTCCCTCATCAGCTGAGATTCATGGAAGAAGATTATGGTTTCATGGTGGTTCTTGTTTCTTCAAAAGCCACATTTCTTGTGTAAAAATCTTTTCATTTTGATCTACTCTTTAAGCTAAGTGTTTCACAAATAAGCTCAGTATTTTCTCCCTTCATTCACCCCCCTCATTCATACTAACTCTAACTTTACTATATAAATCCCCCATATCACCTTTCCCCTACTAGTATAAACACCATGGTGTATAAACCCCAAATTTTGTATAAGTATCCCCTCCCCTTGGCATTATAGCCAATAAGTTTATATCAGGGATCAAATGACACCTGGTCATCTTGATAAACCTAACTCTAACCCTCCTCCCCCTTTCTGAATCCATTTTTAACCCATTTCACCCCATTTGCAAACATAAACCTTGTAAAAACCTTGCTTTGCCCTTACCCGCTCTAAATTGCCAAATAATACACAAAAACCCATTTTTTGTGATTAGCCAATGGTTCGGGCGCATATGTGTGATTTTCCAAATACACCACAAAACCTTAAAAAAGCCATACCCTAAGGTTTTTCGACCGAGCACAGATCCCGAAATGAATATTATAATAACCCCGCCCCTTCCGTATCGGCCGATCATTTCATTGATCCGACAGCCGTCCGATTGAGAGCCTCTAATCCAACGGCTCTCATCCATGTCAGAGCGGCTCCGACGTCTTCCAGTTACCCCGTACCGGTCGAGCACTTTTCCCCCCCCCGTCAACCGTCGGATCGGGCCCATGAGATCCGGCGGCCCTCGTTGATATCGGAGCGGCTTTGATGGCGGACAGATACCTTACGATATCTGTCAGAAGGGTTACGTCATGCGGTCGCCACGCGTCTTCCCCACAGCACATCGGAGGTATGCCTGACAAATACCGCGTCCGTATCTTAAGCGGTACGATATAAAACCGCTAACCGCTTCCGGTTTCGGTCACCCCGCTTGTCCATCGTCACTCCCACGTCATCCCACGTCACCGCCACCCTGCCATCGCGTCAACCGCTGCACCCGACCTTCTGCCAATGTGTCTTGCCACTTCATCATCCCCGTGGACCACTTAGAGCCTGCCACCTCACTTGATGATGTCATGCTGACGTCACCCGGCCCTGACCCCACCGATGACGTCATGCTGACGTGACCAGAAAAGCGCGCCAAAAGTCCTAAAAATCAATATTATAGCCAAAATTCGCCTTTTTTTGGTTCTTTTTCTGCAAATACGTTTGTTGCTCCTGCATGTTTTTTCCACGTCCAACAGTGTACCAACCTGCAGAACTCGACCAGGAGACCGCCACGCACCATTTTCACCTGCATTCCTCTCCATTGCTCTCTGAAAGCCAGGTATTTATCCTTGAAAATCCTTCCTTCACCTGGTTTTGTCTGTAAATAGCCTTGGACAATTAAAATTGTGAAAAAAACATATAATTGACCGACGGAAACATTTGCGCCTCGCCCCATTTACAGTTGTGAACTCGAAAAACACTAGTTGAGCCTTGTTTGCCCGCATTTTCACCAAAAACCATTCTCTGTTCGCGCACTCGCGAAAGACTCATTTAAACTGAATTTACCTACTGAGAAAGACAGAGTGAGGCCAGGCATTGCTCTTATTTAAACCTCAAACAGTATTTCAATTGCTGTTTATCAGAACTACTCTCTGTTCCTCATAAATTCACCTCCCTGGCAAAGAAAGACTCCTCTATACTGCCTTGCTCAATTGAAATCACTTTACACTCAAATCAGAATCCTTTTTTGCAATGGAGACACCTGTAGTACTAAATGTTCAGCCTCTGAATGCCCCTCAAAGGAACTTGGAATGGCAAGCCTTGGCAGATATGGATTATCAGATTTCAGAAGAGATGTTGATGAGAACCAAGTTCCATATCCACCTGCTTAATGAACTTAAGGCCAAACATGAAACTGGAGCAGATGTGTTGGGTATATGGGATTCTTTTCTTCCTATTTTTAAGTTGCCTCAAGTCAATGAATTCCCTGATTTAATCCATCTTTGTGCTGAATACTATGACCCTACCCAGAGGTCTGTGTTGGATCCTTCTGGTTCTGCTCTCTTTTACATCACTCCTGAAGCCATCAGGAACATGCTCTGCTTCAAAACTCAGAAAAAATTGGTCCGCTTGTCACTAGTAGACTTGATAAAACAAGGGAATAGGTTGACAGATGCCGAAATCACTAAGCTAAATCAGTTATACATTGACTCTGATTCTGTGCAATATCCTCCTCTGAATCAAGTATACCTTAACCAATTGGGAAGGGACTTGGTAGATATGATTAGTCTGATTTTGGGCTATAGCTCAATAGAATTGGTAGACCAAACTGTACTTGTAATGATGCTGATGTTCGCTCCGGGCAGACTTCCAGTTTGCTATGATTATGCCACCTACATCTCCGACAAAATGCATGAGCAGCTAATGAATTTATCCAGAGAAAAGATTTTCAGATATACCTCATATATTTACCATTTGATCTTGTACCATCAACATGAGAGATTTCATTTTCCAATCAAAAGAGTGGATGCCCAAGGCAATCCCAGATCAGTGGTCTATTGGTCCTCTGTCTTCCACACTACACCTGAGTCTCCATACACTTACTGTGAATTCATAGATCTGTTCATCCATCCAGCTATGGCAATGCTGATGAGCTCACCTCCTCCGAGACTCACTGATGACATGCAGAGAATTCTTCAGCTATCCAAAGCTTACAGCATTGGGGATTGGTACTTCTACCAAAACCACACCGTCATCAGGATATATGGGTGTGATTTGCCTCCATTCAGATTACCTAAGTATGTGCCTATGAGGCTATTTGCCCTAGAGTACTTTAGGCAATTTGGCAGGGTTGATGTGCTTCACTTTTGAGGAAAAGGCAAAAAAGCACAGTTGAAGGTGAAAAGCCAACTTGGCCATTTGGTCTATAACGAGAGGGAGCAAGGATGGAAGGAAGCAGATAGAATGCTTGAGTCCCTTGGCCTTCAAACCAGTTTCCTATGGACACCCTATGACCCTAATCATTTTATAACTATCAGGAGGCTCAAATATAAGTTGTCTGCCTACGATCATTATAGTATCCCTCACATTGAAAAATATGCTAACCAAGACAAATGGAGGAGAGGGACCTTAGAAGAGCCCATGTCACAAGAAGAGCTAAATCAGAGGGCGATAAGGAATCTAAGGAAGATGGCTGACCTTGAACTTTGTTCACAGGTATTCACACTTCCGAGCACACAAGTGGGAGCAGCTGCATCCTCCTCAACTGCCAAATAGCAAACTACCAGGGCCACTGAAAATATATCCAGCAAAGGCAAAGAAAAGGAAATGGAGATAGAGCAATCTCTCCATGGTAAGGAGCAACCACCTCCAGTGACTCAGCAGCCGGTGGATAAAGAAATGCAGCAGCAGGCAGAGCAACAACAACAACAACAGGAACTGCATCAAGAAGAAGGGCCACATGAGGGACAGCAGCCCTTACAGCAAGAAAGAGTAGTTGATACTCCAACTTCCACTGAGCAAAAGGCTCAAAACATAGTGCCTCCTAGGCCAGAAACTACCTTAGATGCCTCGGTCCTCCAAACACCACAGAAAGAGGACATAAACAGAAAAAGGGATAGAGAAACTCCCCTGACATCATCTATAAACCAGGGTGAGAAAAGGCAAAGGTTGAATGACTTTTCTGAGGATGACATAGCAATAAGGCAAGCAATGGGCATGGGCCCACCCAGCAGAGAAGCTTCAGCCAGTTCCTTCCAGCAGGAACAGGACAAAACTATGGGAGGAGAGGTCAGCTCCTCCAGCCAGCAAAGAGAAGGAGAAAGGAGCATCAAGCAGCAGTTTATAGACATCAAAAGGAGGAGTGACCCTATCAAGATACAGTTGTACAACCATTTATTGAAAATGGCTCCCACCAATCAACAAAGACTGATGTCTGCATTTGATGTACAGGAAGGCAAAATGATCATGAGCCATTTTATGCCAACAACACTGCAGCCCCAATCTACCTCAGATTACCTCAAAACCAATCTGGAGGTCCTGGCCAAGGACATACACCCAATGGATAAAATTGAACTGCACAAACAGACTGGTGAGATGGTGTATGCTGCTTTAGCAGACAAAACATTAGAAAATTACAAGCTAGAAAGCAGCCTCAATAATACAGCCTCTCAACTGGAGTTGGAGAGGGCATCATCCCAGGCAAAGGACAACAGAATAAGGTCCTTAGAAGACATAATCATTGAGATTGGGCATGATCCTAAAGACATCAAAGGAATACAAGAGATTTTGAAGTTGAGGGATGCTGACATGGCTGCCTTAAGGAAAAAGATCAAACTCCCAGCCACCATTCACCCTCAAACAGATGAAGTAGCTCAGCAAAGACATGAGCAGGATGCCACAACCTTGATGATTTCCCTTTATAAGCAGCTGATTCAAGCACAAGAAAAGTTGGGAGAATCAGAGGCCGCACAAACAGCATTGCAAATAGCGCTGAAGCAAAAAGAAGAGGGTCAGACCTCTCAGCCCCCTCTGGTCATCAATCTTAAGGAAACTGCTCCTATCACTGCTCCTCCTCCTCAACAGACTGAACAGACAACAACATCTACTTCAGCAGCACCAACAACCACAGAGCAGGCCCAAAGCCTGGATATGCAAAAGCTGAAGAATGAAATTCAAATCCTGGAAGCTCAAATGACTGAGTTAAATGAGACCAGGGATAAACTGGCCAAGGTGAATGACAGGTATGACAAGTCCAAGCAAGCAGTGGTAGAGAAGGGCAGGGAGGTGAAAGCCCTCAAAGACAGAATAAAAGAGCTAGAAAATGAGCTCAAATTAGATAAGGTTATAGCTGGACTTAAGGCAATGCTATGGGCCAACATTGGCCAGTCTATTACTGACCAATGGCAGTATATAGAGAAAATCCATGAGCAGGTAGAGCTCATCCCAAAAGCACAAGCTGAAATTCACAAGTCAAGGGCTGCTCTAGGCAACATGCCTGAAATTGCCACCAGAATGATCAATGTGCTAAATAATAGAACAAGTACTCAACTGGCAAACATGGGAATTCCCAATAGGACTGAGGCCATTCAGTTGATCAAAAGGGTTCTCACATTAAGAAATTTGGTGCAGACACTGGAGAGAAGAACCCAAGACATGCAGACTGAGGTAAAAAGATTCATGGATAAATTCCTGGTGCTGCAAAACAGAGGACTCCCTAGCTTACTGAACAGCGCAGGGAGACTGCTCATTCATGAGCAGTATGCCAAAAGAGTGAATGCATTTGCCACAAATGAAATCAATGAGAAGCCCAGCAGCTCAGAAGAAATAGGGCCAGCTACAGGACAGACTGTCTACAACAAGGTAGAAAATCTGTTTTTTATAATGAATGAGATCAATCACCTGTTTGATGTGGCACCCAATATTTTCAAGTATACATAGGCAGAGGAGACTATGGATGCAATTCTCAGGATCAACTCCCTACGCAAGACTGGTGGGCAAATACAATACAGAAAATTTTATAGACAGGGAGCCACTCACCAAATTTTGTTTTTAAAAAAATATATATATATCAATTGTCATGCAAAGCACAGTTTAAACAAAATCAGCATGCATCAAAGATTAAAGCTGAGCCAACTCAGCAAAGATTTTGGCCAACACAGCAAGAATAGGAAAGCACAGCTGGCAGAGCCGAGAAAATACAGCGCAGCAAAAAGTAAAGACACATTATTCAGTGTTAAAGCAAAGCGGTTCAACCGACTCAATGACCTCCAAAGGTCAAAATTATCCTCTGACAGACTTAAAGAGCATTTAGGCTACATTCAAAGTTGTAATAACTTCTTTTCTACTTTCTGTACCAATTTATGAAGATATTTTCTCTCTCAGATGATTCAATGCCTGAGATATTTTGTATAAGCATTCCTATAAAGTCCCCTTCGCATGAGCTTGCAAGGGTTGTTGTTGATTTCTCCTGAGGAATTTCATATGCTGTAATCCTTTCAGAAGTTAATAAAGAAAGTGATGGAATTTCTCGGATTTCTGAAGTGTTGAATGCGTTCTGGTGTCTGTTGAAAACTGCTGGATTCCTGTGTATTTCACCATACAATAAGTCTCTGTAACTCTCTGTTATGTATTTTGTTTTGTTAAAATCCATATATGTTATCTAACTTTAAATACTTAGCAACAAGGAAAAAGAATAACTTTCAGGATTTATTCAATGAATACCCTGAGTTCAATCTGTGTTGTTAATGAATGTTTTCTTCAGATGCAATCTTGATAAGTGTAATTCTTAATTGCTGCACTTTCAGAATACATATTTCACAGTGACCTTTTTCACAGGAATTCAAGTTTGCTCCTGTGCAGCGGGTTTCACGTTCACCTCACCAGCTTAATAGAAAATTCTTAATTGCTTTCCGTTGGTTGACATACATCACCATTCAAACTAAATTTGTTTGTCTGAGATACACAATAGGCCCTGCAGTTTGAACACCACCAATCCTGCATATTAAATCATTTCACAACTCCAGACTCCATTGCCCAATGATATTTTACTCTCTAAACACTACATCTTAAGACCTGAAAGAAACCCTTCAACCAAAACATAAACCAAAACCTGAGCATAATAGCTAGCCTAAAACACCATCATAACAGAGACAAATCATAAAGAGAGAGCCCTCTCTGATTACAGTCTGGCTAGAGGCTGTGATCCAAAGATTGGTTAGTGGTTACCCCGGTCGTATTCCCTTGGGAGTCATAGGGAACAACCTGGGTGTTAACATCTCCGATCCAGCTTTAGTGGTGGCCTTGTTTTATTGTGTCTTTCAGCAGAGAAATTACAATGCTGGGACCCAATATGAGTTCTCCTGTAACAAATTTTGCTTGGCAGGGTGGTTCTTGGATTCTCCAAGCCACTCGTAGTTCACAGACTCTTCTCCTTCCTACCAGCTCTGTGACCCTCAGTCTACAGTGGAAATAGCCAACTGTGATGCTCAATCCTGATAGATTCCTCTATGGGAAGCCTTGATTCTTCAAGCTATCTAGTGTCTGATGCTGCCTATGGTCAGCTCGGCCCTCTGTCTCCTCTGCTTGGCTTTACTGCTCTCTGTGCTCAGTGTTGGAGAGGGAAATCCCCTCTGCGGACAGAGGCGATCCCACTAGCCCAAAATGGGTCTAGCAACAATCAATTCACGCTACTATGCAAGTTCCTAGCTGCATACTGAAAGTGGATTACGAGAACCAACCTGGAGTCCAACGCTAATGTCAAAGAAGAGTTGATACTCCCGTTCCCTTGCTCCGGCAGGTCACAATCCTTGCGATCCCCGCGTATGGATACCTGCACATGCAAAGAACGAAACAAGAACAAGTATAAAATCCACTAAAATACAACTATATTTCAGTCAGAAAGGAAATAGATCAAACATTATCATGATGAACAATAAGATCGGAACCATAATAGTAGTCGTTCTTTAATGAATAATAAACAGAGAAAGATACAACCAAGGTTGTAACGTTGAACCTCTCCTCTGGCTGGGCGAGCAGCTATGTATGTCTTGCAATAGACCATCTCTCTCTCAGACTTCCAGCAGCATAACCTCCCTATGCTTCAAGACTCTTACTATCACTCAAGACAAGCATAATCACAACTAGCATTACTCATAAACTAGCTTGTCAAATGCATGAGGACAGAATTTTATAGATGGAGAAGGGAGGAAGATACAATGCATCAGGACACCCATTGTGGATTGGAATTATCTCCGAAAAGTCGTTGTGGATAGATGTCAAGGATAGATGATGACTCTCGACCTCTATCAGATAAACTTTATCCTCAAAAGACTTCGTGATTTGAAGGGAAAAAACATCTGGGCGCGCGTTTGTCAAAAATCATTACCAAACTTGGTTGGCGCGGGTGTTGTTCTAAGACAGAGCACCAATGGTCGCACCCTCTTTTGAGGATCTCAGTGATTGGTGCGGGTAGGACATTGTGGACCCGCGCTAATGGAAAAAGGGCACTTTTCAGGGATATTTTGTAGAAGGTGTCTTCAGGGAACATGAAGTACATACTCAAGGGAGCATAATGCAAGTGTTTTTAGGTTATGTCACTGCTCACAGGTCCCGGAATGCGTCCTCCAACGTACGGAAACAGGGGTAACAGGGACGGTGACCAATGGTGACAAATTACTGTGTAACAGATGCCCCCTAAAGCATGAGGCCCGAGAGAGAGAGGGGGGTGAAATGCTTTACAAGAACACATGTAGCTTCCACCGAGAATCTGCATTGAGAGATACAACTGATAGCTCAAGTACATGATGTATGTGGTATGGTCGCAACCATCCATAAGAGAGTACATAATAATCTAGATCCATAGTGTGGATGCAACCATCTGGTTAGGATCAATGAATCAACTCAGGTATGGTCGCAGCCATCCAGTGAATGAGTCATGTATCAAGAATCACGCCTGGATTACAACAGACACAATCCAGGGTCTTGCGCTCCATCTCGACCCGAACAAAAGTACAAGTTCAAGCATGCGAATATATGAGCTGAAGTCGAACATGCATGAACATCGTCGTATTACCAGTCAATATTGAAAATTGTTAACAGACGCGAGAGGTACCACCAATAATGACAATGGCCCTCAAGGTACCACAGGTACAATCTACGACGTGCGAATTAGTGATCTAACATCGAACACCCGTAGAATCATTCGATCGTAGGCCAATGATGAAAACCTCACGTCGAACACAAAGAACCTGCCATTGAGGCATGCAGGCTCCAAGGCACCGGAAGGGAGTCTCTAGATCAGCTTCCTGGATAATGAGCTGAAGTCAACAGGAAGTGACCTTGATCGAAGGTGGGCCATAATTTTTCCCACATCATCGACATGAGACAGAGAGGTAATGTTGTGAATCAAGATTGTGCGAGCTATCAGAGGGAGGTTGTTTCTTTGCAGAGGTCAACTTCTCTTGAACATATCGTCGGCACAACAGTGGAATTGGCAGTATTTGACATCAATGTATCAGAGGTCATGATGACGAGGCAATGAGCAGATGAGAGGTCAAACAGCATTACCCAAGTCCACGGAGGCAAGTGAAGAAATGAGATGAGATATCCCCACCCAGACACGAAAGCAGAGAAGTGCCATGTTCAAGAGCGACATACTGCCGACACGACGGTAATTATGGTTCCTTTTTCCCCCGCCATTTCTGGCGAGTACCCCAATTATTTTTAGCAAGCTTGATGGGGATAACATATGCTTGTGGTGCGTCATTTCGACAGAATCCAATGTCATCAGGTTTGAACGAGTCTGACAAAGGAAGAACTCGGTGTCTTTTCATGTTTAGAGAGTTTGAAAAGACAGCAGAAAAGGAAACTCCAGGGGTGTCCTTTTTCATAAAGTTGTGTCTCTCGAGCCCGAAAAAGTATAAAACAATGCCCGAAAGAACCGCCCGACCATTACGATCGAGGAGTACTTTTCATAAATAGTGATTTCGACCTGAAAAAGTAAAAAAGTGATCAAAACCACGTCGTTTCGTAACCATTAACGAGTTTGAAACGACAAAAACCCGGTAATCTTTTTATGTTTTAACGGTCGACAAAAAGAACTTAAAACGACCACCCCTTATTAACGTTTAACGAGTCAAGAGGAGTAACTCGGCAATCTTTTCTTCTTCAAACGGTCAGAAAAGAGCTGAAAGCGGACCTTAAAGTAACCTTTTCATATGTTTTACCGAGCTTGAAAAAGTGGAAAAAGGAGCTCGTTTCGTTGCTTGAGTTGCACCAACCCCTGTCATCATACCAAAAACAATGTAAAACCCACTTCGACATAAATATATTCCAAAAATACTCAAAAAATATCATTTTTAATGTATTTTTAGGTCAAAAAATGCTATAAATAGTGAAATGGTAAAAAATAAATTTACTTTTCACTTTTTACCTTGTGAGTTCACCATTGGAGGGTTTTGGGTGCAAACTTGAACTACTGATTGCGATCGATCCAGAAGATCATTCGAGCCGCCGTCTGAAACATGTAAGAGGCCTCATACTTAGCTTCATTTTCATTCCATTTTTTCAGTTTTTCATCCATAGATTAGTCCCCTTCCAGAGGATTTGCAAATTCATAGGGTTGCGCCATTGGCGCGAGTTTCCCGCTCGGGATCGCGCCAATGGGATTTTTTACCCAAAGGGGGCGCGACCTTGGCGCGACTGTTTTGAAAACAGTCACGCCAACCGCGCGACCTAAATTTGCCACAAATTTGACCGTTGAAATTGCAAATTTTTCTCAATTTTGATTTCACCAATGATCTAATGATGAAAATTTCGACTTTATGGTTGCAGGGATTCGTCAGAATGGCTATAGAATGGAGAGAAAGAGAGCATGATGCCATTGATGCCATGGAAATGGAGGATGATGCATGCATTGATGCTTTGAGAGACTGTGGCTTGAAGAAATTCTTCCTCACCTCTTATTTACGTGCACAACCTGAGTTGTTGCAATTTATCATGGAGAGGTGCACAGCCCATCTTGAACGGTAGTAGACCTTCCGGGGAGAAGATGGGGGAGGTGATGGAACGAGTTTGTCCTGGGGCATAGTTTGGATCAAACAGTGCCGAAGTAGATATTATCACGGTTCCCGACCTGGTGCTACGAGTGATATTGTTCACTATCACACGGACGGCTGGGGTAAAGGCGCCCCACGAGGCCAGCAAGAATCATTTGCAGCTGGCAACTGAGTGTCTCCAACCTACATTGTTTGATTGGGCCACGACAGTGACGACAAATATCAAGAGGCAGCTTACCAAGTGTAAGCATGATGACAACAAATAGTTCGGATACGGATCTATCGTGGTATCTTTCTTCCTGGAGCGACTGCTGATATTCCGGATACAGGGGGGTATAGTGGCAGATCCAGTGCCACGGGAGCCGAGATTGACTCGATGGGTAGAACTCATGCCCAGAGGAGGAGGGGTCCAGCAGATGGCCTGGAGGCCCGAGTTCTTCATTTGGCTCCGTCACCAGATGATCGTCATAGAGGACTGGCCCTATGCGGGCACTGATTTTACTGGAGATCCAGATCTCCCATTGCCTGCAGGAGAAGACTGGGACGAGGAGCTACGTAAGAACTCTTTGTATTTTTGATGTTTTTATGTATTTAAGTTTTTTTGTAATACATGCCTGTCTCTAACAACAGCTATATATATGTATGCAGATGTTGGTGCAGAGTGACCGACTGACTTGCCTCACAACGCCCGGAGGGCACAATCTGCACCCGACCCTCAGGTAGAGGGTGATGCGGGTGACGATCTGGTACAGAACCTTGAGGCACTTACTCGAGGGATTCCAGATTATGCCAGATTGGTAGACATGCCCAGAGCCTACCAGAGGCACACGGTGGGAGTATCTACTCGCATCCATCGTCTGTTGAGACGTTTGGTGCGAGTGGTGACATGCTATCATGAGCATCACCGTGATTAGACGCCTAGGTTTGATTTTTGCATATTTTTGAGAGACATGTTGTCAGCGGCCGTATGAGTTTTGGACATGTATTATTTTTTGGATTATGTAATGCGCGTGGTGCAAACATTATGAAATATACATATATATATATATATATATATATACATATGCCTATGGTTTATTATTGTGTTTTCATGTGCTTGCTTGTATACTGTTTTGGTTACAAATTATGCAAATGTCTATCTAATACATGATTGGCCAATGCATCAGATAATGTGTTGAATTGTCATGGAATATGTTGATGTGTGATAAAATCAAAGTTCCTTTCTAACAATCTCACACGTAAATACAACCTTAGAATGCGATGGTCTCTGACGGAATATTGCCCGTTGAGCTGGTGGACGACAAGTTGAGAGTCCAGGTTCACTACCAATGCACGAATGCCGAGATTAATTGCTTCAGCAAGTAGCTCGATTACAACACAGTACTCGACGACATTATTAGTGGTACAACCCAAACATACACCCTGAAAATCTATCAGCTCGCCATGAGGATCATAGATCACCCATGCCGCAGAGGACAAGTTGCGAGTGCTGCGGCAGGCACCATCAGCGAAACCAACATAAGGTGCATCAGACATCTGTACAAGAAGTGAAAAACACAATAAGTGGTAGTTACGCCTTTAAAAATGACACACACACACACAACACACTAGCTAGAGTACATGTATGTACAAAATAAAATGTACCAGCATCATGCATAGTACTTTTTCAAATATAGCCCATTTCGAGGCTTCCCAAGAGGGTTCCCTTCATAATCAATTAGCTCGTAGGCCTCTTTCTGCAAAACTTTCTTGACAATATAAGGGCCTAGCCACATAGACTCGAGCTTTCCTGCTCCTAGCTTATCTTTTGCCTGATCATAGAGCAGGACTAAGTCTCCCTCAACAAAAGAACGTGGACGTACGGTCTGATCGAAGTGAGTCTTGACTCGCTTCTTTTGTGTTTCGATGGCCAAGGAGGCCAGGCGACGAGTCTCATCTAGCCGCTCTAAGTAAAGAAGGCATTCTTCTAACGGAGTGGTGTTGGGAAGTAGCTCGACAGCTAATTTTAAAGAAGGGATTTCACATTCAATTAGAAGGGTAGCCTCTAGTCCATAAACTAATTGAAATGGAGTGAAACCAGTGGCATCCTTCACAGAGGTTCGGTAGGCCCACAAGGCAGGGAACAACATCAAATGCCAGTTAGACTTATGCATGCCAACGATACGTTGAAGCATCGTAACCAAAATCTTATTGATAGCTTCAACTTGGCCATTAGACTGAGGGTAGTATGGAGTTGAACTATCGTGTTGCAAGCCTAGCTGGGTTGTTAACTCTGACATCATATGATTACCGAAATGCTTCCCGTGATCAGTGACGATGGCTTGAGGGATGCTGAATCGCGAAATAACATGATTAAATAAAAATTGCGCCGCTGTGTGACCGTCTTCAGTTAATGTAGGCATCGCCTCGGCCCATTTAGTAAAGTAATCGACGGCAATGATAATAAACCCATGCCCCCCGGCCGAGCGAGGGTTACAGGTCATATAGTCAATGCCCCATTTTGCAAAAGGGCCAACGGTGATAACAGGGTGCAATGGAGCAGGAGGCGGTCGCATCTTCCGTTGGTATATCTGGCACTCATGACAAGAGCGGATGGCAAGGATGCAATCCTTGAAGATAGAGGGCCAAAAGTAGCCAGCACGGAGGATTTTTTGGGCAGTAGCATATCCGGACATGTGACCGCCACAGGCACCAGAGTGCCAGTCATTCAAGACCTGCTCGGCCTCCTCGAGAGTAAGACAACAGCGGAGAAGAGAGTCGACACCGAGGCGATATAATGTATCTCCAATGATACGGTATGGTTGAAATTTATGACGAATCCTTCGCCGAGCGTCTTTGGACACGCCCGGGCGAAAGGAGGACGTTTGCAGATATATAATGATATCTCCGTACCATGGATCGAGGGTGCTAATGAGGAATAAGGTCCCATTCGGAATTTGATCCTCTACGTGAGAGGTCGGGGAAGAAGATGGCAAAGAGCAAATTAACTCAGCAAATACAAGGGATTTCTTGGACTTGGCAGTGGTAAATTCCAAGTCAAACTCTTGGAGGATAACAATCCACTTTGAGTACTTGCCCCCCAGCAACTGGCATGACAATCTATACGTCATGGGGTTGCAGTCAGAAATCATAGTAGTAGTACGCAGCAGAATATAATGACGGAAACGTTGGACAGCACAAACAACGACGAAAGCCAACTTCTCAACATAAGCATATCGAGTTTCCGTGTCTAAAAGGTTGCGGCTGAGATAATAGATAACATGCTCAATGTCATCATCGTCAGTTTGAACAAGAACCATGCCAATAGTGGTGTCGGCAGTGGCCAAATATAGAGTGTAGTCACGATAATAATTCGGAGGATGGAGTAATGGAGCAAAAACAAGGAGGCCCTTGAGATGCTCAAAAGATTCCTGAGCAGTGGTATCCCAATGAAAAGGGACATTGCGCTTTAGTAATCATGTAAAACCTTTGGCCACCTCGGCATAGTTTGGAACGAAACGACGTAAAAAATTTTCTTTACCCTGCAAGCTCTGCAATTGTTGTAAAGAAGTAGGCGGCAGAAGATTCACTATAGGCTCGACTTTAAGGGGATCCAAACGGATTCCCTCTCGGGAAACGACAAACCCGAGAAGTCGGCCAGATTCAACGCAAAAGACACATTTGTGAGGATTAAGCCTGATTCGGTAGCATCGACAGCGAAGAAATATTTTGCGAAGGTGCTCAGGGTGGTCCTGACGTTTGACTGAATGAGCAGGAAGATCATCCAGGTAAGGCTGTACAATGTGTCGAATGTCATGGAACGCATAAGACATTGCACGCTGGAAGGTAGCACCGACATTTTTAAGACCGAAAGGGAGCTTCTTATAGGCAAAAGTGCCCAATGGACAGATAAAGGCAGTTTTGTGTTGATCAGCGGGAGCAATATTGATCTGGTTATAGCTAGAAAAACCGTCCATAAAAGAATACATTTCATTTCCGGCACACTCGTCAATAATTTGATCAATGAATGGTGTGGGAAAATTATCTTTAGGACAGGCTCGATTTATATCACGATAATCGACACAAACACGGATTGTACCCTGTTTTTTAGTCATAGGTACGATATTAGAAACCCAATCTGTGAGCGGAATAGGATAAATAAAACTGGCTTTAAGAAGCTTCTCTACCTCGGCCTTAATCGCTGCAGCCTTTCGGGGGTGTATAGGGCGTAAACGTTGACGAACAGGCTTAGCACCTGGGTACGTGATTATCTCATGCACCACTATGCTAAGATCAATGCCGGGCATTTCTTCATAGGACCATGCAAAAACATCACGAAATTCACGAAAAAGATTAGAATATAGTTGAATCTCCTCCGGAGTACAAGTGACTCCAATGTGAAGATGCTCGACAATCCCTAGTTTCACAGAGATGTCGATAGGCTGGGTTTGCGTAATATTTGCCATATTCCCTTCAGAAGACACCTGATAAATCTGAATAGGTGTTTGTAATGGGAGACAAGGAGCAAACTGCTCAAGACAAGTGAGAATATCCTGAGGGGCAAGAAGAAACGAGGAACGATGGTGAGAATCATGCCAAGGAAGTTCCTCGAGAGACATAGTCTCAATAATGGCTTCATCAGAAGAGAATGTTTCTTGCAAAGGATCCGAAGAAGTCTCATCTACAAGCCCTGAGGATGGATCGAAGGAGTGGAGAATCGTGCTCGAAAGAGCAAGTTCGGAAGAGGGAGCCGATGCAGCAATAATTTCAACGTAGTTGAGTTCGGCAGGACTCAACGGCATCTGGTCGCCCCAAGAATCTACTTGGTCGGTGGGAGGAATGATCCACAGATCAGAACAAGTAGAATTCATATTAACAGAGGCGACGTTAGGAGGTGGGAGCAGAAAAACACCCATAAGGGCGGGATCTTTGAAAAGTCCAGCTCCCAGACTCTCAGATAATTTGGAGGTATGCTCCACAAAAGGGATGTTACCTTCAGAAGAGGAAGCGAAGAAAAATAGCTGGTCTACGGTAACAATCTTTCCTTGATGAGGGAAATGGATGATACGAAATAGAGATGAAGCAACAGCTTTCATCGCGTAGATCCAGCTACGTCCGAGAAGGAGGTTGTAGGTAAGAGTAGCGTCAACGACTTCAACTTCTGTTTCAACTATCTTCCCTTCCAAAGTGATGGGCAAACGTTGGAGTATACCATAAGGACGAGAGGCTCTTCCATCAAAAGCTTCCAAGGTTGTGGGAGACTGACTCAACGTAGGAGATCCAATAGCTTTCCAACAGGTGACAGACATGATGCAAGTTGAAGCACCTTCATCAATGACTGTACGGTGAATCGTTTTGGAATCAATAATAACCTGTATAAGGAATGCGATTTGGGGAGACAGTCTCTTCGTATGGCGTTCCAAGTCAAAAGTAATTAAATCCGAGTCAGCCGGGTCTATGCCACCAATAGCGGATAGCAAGGACTTCCTCTGAGAAGGGCAGCTCTGGAGAACTTCTAAAGCAGACATAGCCGACGGAGTCTGTGCTAAGTCATCAATGATATTGTAGTGCTGTGCAGCACGAGCATTTGGGTTGTAAGAAGATTTCCGGAGTACTCCTTTTGGAGGGGGTCGAAGAGGCATCTCATTAGTAGGTCTCTCAATATGGAGCGGACCCGAACTGAACGGTGGAGCACTAGAGGGTATCTCAAGCTCCTTCCTGGCAGATGGTGGATAATCTTTCGTTCGAGTACTGATATTGACAGGTATCGTTCCAGCCATAAACACTTGAGAACCGAAGGAAGAGGGAGGCTGAGACGGGTCAGCCACCATTTGAGTTTTTTGAGTTTGTTGTGAGGGAAAGGGTTCTTTAATCACCGCAGGAGTCTCGGGAGCGCCTTTCAACAAACGACTAACTTCGGACCACCTCGGGTAGTCCTTGGTATAGTGATCCTCATCACATATAAGACAAGGATACTTGGGTTTGCGCTTGGCACCATCCTCAGGCGGAGGTTTAGGGGCTTCCTGCTTAGGTTGATCTGGCTTATTTTTCGCTTTCCCTTTCTTCTTTCCTTTTGAGGCTTTGTCTGTCGTGGTGGATTGGACGGCATTGACCTCAGAAGTAACATTCGAAGTGGGAATTACCTGAGAAGTGGGTTCATTCGAAACGGGTGGTTTTTGCTTCCCAGGGTTCGCAGAATTTTTCTTTGAGGATCAACTAACAGTACCAATAATACCGTCAACAGTTGGTGTTGGCGGGGCTTTGGATGTTCCTGGTCTAGGGGCATTAGGTAAATAATCATACAATGTACCTGACTGAGAATAAACCAAGTCAAGGTACTGAGCTCGCATGATAGCTTGCTCTTCAGTGACACACGCCCCCATGGCGATGTCCCGAGCTATTGGAGGAACGAACGAAGTCGTAAACCAATCGTTAAGAAGCTGGTCGGGAATCCAAAATTTGATCATACGTCTACGCCATCTCCATTCATGGATATGATCAGAGATATGCGTAGCCATCGTTTGTCTTAAGGATGTGAGGAGGTGTGTACCCGTTTCATATCGAATGGGCAACTGAAAATGAGTGAGGAATGCCATAGCCAGTGAGTTAAAATCCTGAAAGGATCCGCAATTGAGCTCAATATACCACTTAGCGGTAGAGCCGGTGAGAGTCCTTTGAAAAAGGCAAAGCCGAATTCAATCATCAAGCCATGAATTGGATGAACACCATAGGTGATAGGTCATGACATGAGCTTGTGGATCCTCATAACGGTTTACCATCAAATTTTGGACAGTCACTGGGAATTTTCGTTGGAACCGGAGGCCAATATGGATTATGTAGAATAGGATCATTGGTCAATTTAGACACATCCGGTAATTCTAAAGTCGCTAAGAAAGGTAATTGAGGATTAAAGGACATCTGGGGCTGCTGTTGGGATGGAGCACTAGGGTTCCAACCAACTGGCGGTTGCCCCCAAGGGCTTGGTCCGGACAAATTTGGCCCCATAGGGTTTTGTCCGTAGGGATTTCGGTTTTTCCCCCCAACGTTCCATGGATTACCAATCGGTCCTGCAGGAGCACCATATGGTTGCGGATAATAAGGATTCGTCTGCAGTTGTTGATAATTTTGGTACGGGGCAAACAAAGGTTGCCCTTGAGGTTGCTGGTAACCATAGGGTGGCTGGACTCCAAACTGAGTTTGAGGAGTAGGCGGAGGTTGATAAAGTGGTTGGGATTGAACCCCAGCTTGCATTTGAAGACCAGATGGGGTCTGGGGTCCAGCCTGAGGCAAAAACCCAGGTTGAGCAGTGCCAGAAGGATGTCCTGTAAGTTGGGCTATCTGGCCAGAAGGATAACCTTGTTGATACTGGGGTTGACCTCCCTGCCTAGAAGGTTGTACCTGCTGGGAGGGGAGTTATTGTTGTTGCACAACTGAAGGTTGTCCTAACGGACCAGATGGCTGAGTGGGCTGGGCAGTTGGTTGGCCTAATTGGATTTGAGGCTGACCGAATTGCCCAGAAGGTTGACTACACTGGACGGTAGGCTGACCATGTGATTGAACAGCTTTTCCAGATATTGGACCATACTAGACATTGGTTTGGTTTGGGTTAACAGATGATTGACCAATTTGTCCAGTAGGATAACCTTGCTAGATACCAGGTTGAACTTGTTGAACAGAAGATTGACCTGAATTACCAGAAGGTTGAACATAAGAGGAGAAAAACGGGCCACCAGAAGCAAAAGGGTTTCCATGGAAGGATTTCCCTTGTTGGTCTTGAGGAGGTTGTCTTGGAGATTGCGCAGATGATACTTGACCACCATGAAAAGAGGTGGAGCCCCAATCAATTGACAACGGAACTGATACCTCAACAAACGGTTGAGACGGAAAATATGGATCGTATGGCCCCTGTGTTGGGACATTTGACGTAGGATCAAAGACTCCGAATAAGGAAGCCGAAGGACGACTAAAAATAGGAGTCGAAGAGGCTGCACATACCGTTGGAGCGGTTGTGATTGAGGTAACAGATGTACTGCGACTTTGCGGAGTAAAAGGCTCCGTGGTAGGAAAAGTCAGTGGTGACCAAATAGAACCCATGAAAGGAGTTCCAGAGGGCATAGTATCCCTTAATGCTTTATAGCCTGGTGGTAGGTTTACAGTAGTGGGAGTGCTACTGATAGGTGTAGGTTCCGTTGCGGTGGGAATTTCACCACTCGTCGCAACAGATTCGTCAGTCGTTGTAGGGGACAAGTCCTCCATATCAGAGGAAGAAGGTGGGACTGAAACACAAGGAGAAGTATAGTCCCAAAAAGGGACACTGTCCTCAGAAGGTTCCCAAACAGGGTTCTAATGAAACTGGTAGGTCTCGTTGCCTGGGGCGCGAGAACTAATTGGTTGTATACTCGGAACCACAGGAAGACTCACAACCGGTATCTCAGAAGAAGATGAAATTGGTAATTCTTCCAGGATGAAACTCCGCAAAACCTAAGGAATCTACCGAGACAAAATCCCTGCTCAAACTAACGCAAACAAAATCTAACCGGGTAAATGTTATCGTGGCCGAATAAATTTTAGGATGCAAAGACACAACTTGACCTTTTCATGTTTTAAGAGTCGAGAAAAGGACAAAAAGATTACTCTAGTCTCCTTCGAATGTTTAATGAGCACGAAGTGACAAGACGCTCACTGGCACCTTTTCTTTTAAGGAGACCGAAAAGGATCAAAAGTGACTACTCTGGAGACTCTAGGAAAAAGGTTTACCAAACAATCCGTAAAACTGCTTATACACCTTGGCAATCAGATGAAAACCAAGGACTTCCCGTACTGCAGTCAATCTTCCCGAATGCTATGTTTAGTGCATTACGGCTTGTAAGGCGGCAGACTCGGCTTCCTGTGGATAAATGATGATAACCTAGTGGGGTCTCCCGTATATACGCGACGGTACGTGGGAGCTCAGTCCGTGCTAGACAACTATCGAGTCACAAGAGGAGGAATCACCCAACCGTAGTGTGAAACAATAGTGACTAGGTTTAACGACGACAGAACACGTCTCTAGCCTAGACCTCTAGAATATGTGGGTTAGGTTCCAATGCATTGTTAGATTCATTCGGTTTATTTTACAGTTGATCTTCAATTAAGTTTCAGTTTTTTGGTCCTACCGTATGTGATCTCAAAACTTCCTAAATGAAAACTATATGCCAAAATTATATCATTTCATTCAATGAATTCTAACTATAGGAGAGTTGAGATTTTCAAACAAACAAAATGAACAATAAACAAACAACAAAGATCCTAATGGAACTAATAACAAGAAATGAAACTTTTTCTTTTCTTTTCTTTTTAAAAGCAACAAATAACAATAAATGCTAACTAATATAATGGAAAAAGATCTTTTATTTTTCTCTTTTTAAAATGGCATAATGCATTTAAACAAATCTCAAGAGATATTAACAAGCATAAACAAACAAAATTCACTCAATGCAAATAGAACCAACTCTGAAACACCAAGATGAACTGTCAAAACAAGGAAAAGCGTAAAGACCTTCAATGAACCATGTGATCTAAGTTCAAATGAAGTCAAGCAAAACCCAAATAAGCTAGAGGTGAATTGCTCGAAGTACAGAATAACAAGCTTTAACAACCGCTAGACAGGTGCGGAAAACAACCAAAAAGTTGACTGGACAATCAAAGAATCGAAACTTCCCACAGAAGGCTCGATATGCGAAGCCACTAGATGCTCTAGGGCTGGGATACAAAATCGATAGAAATAAGCAAACAACTGAAGGATAAAGGTAACAACTAGTCAAACAGAGGTCCAACACACTTCCAGAAGCTGCAAAAGATACACAAAGACAAAAATCTGAGTTTAAAGAGCTTCCAACAAACACACTGGCAAAATTCACAGGACTGGCACGACTGTCAGCCTGCAACTTGCGTTATTCAGGAATTGATGCGAGTTGCTGTTGTGCAACATGTGCCAACTGGCGCGACTGTCAGAGAGAAAAACGCGCCAACACAGTTTGCTGGCCCAAAAAATAAATAAAGAAACTCAGGGTCTGCTCAATAGTACTCAAACAGATCGAACAGAAAGAAACAACTTTAAAGCTGACCCAGAAAGCTCATTTATGCAAGCAGGCAAGAGAAAACTAACATACAAGACAAACTCCAAGCCGTTTGGTTGATAAACCAAACCGAAGATCGATTGAAGTGGCGTTGATCTACTCTTCTAATCCAAAGCAATAACGTTTCAAAGGCTGCCTGGCCATGCTTCAGACTCCGTCCAAGGTTTATGAATCAAAGAACAAATAGCTCCTCCCTAGTGGAGTCGCCAAATTGTTGGAGAGGTAAATCCCCTCTGCGGACAGAGGCGATCCCACTAGCCCAAAATGGGTCTCGCAACAATCAATTCACGCTACTATGCAAGTTCCTAGTTGCATACTGAAAGTGGATTACGAGAACCAACCTGGAGTCCAACGCTAATGTCGAAGAAGAGTTGATACTCCCGTTCCCTTCCTCCGGCAGGTCACAATCCTTGTGATCCCCGCGTATGGATACCTGCACATGCAAAGAACGAAATGAGAACAAGTATAAAATCCACTAAAATACAACTATATTTCAGTCAGAAAGGAAATAGATCAAACATTATCATGATGAACAATAAGATCGGAACCATAATAGTAGTCGTTCATTAATGAATAATAAACAAAGAAAGATACAACCAAGGTTCTGACGTTGAACCTCTCCTCTGGCTGGGCGAGCAGCTATGTATGTCTTGCAATAGACCTTCTCTCTCTCAGACTTCCGGCAACATAACCTCCCTATGCTTCAAGACTCTTACTATCACTCAAGACAAGCATAATCACAACTAGCATTACTCATAAACTAGCTTGTCAAATGCATGAGGACAAATGTTTATAGATGGAGAAGGGAGGAAGATACAATGCATCAGGACACCCATTGTGGATTGGCATTATCTCCGAAAAGCCGCTGTGGATAGATGTCAAGGATAGATGATGACTCTCGACCTCTATCAGATAAACTTTATCCTCAAAAGACTTCGTGATCTGAAGGGAAAAAACATCTGGGCGCGCGTTTGTCAAAAATCATTACCAAACTTGGTTGGCTCGGGTGTTGTTCTAAGACAGAGCCAATGGTCACACCCTCTTTTGAGGATCTCAATGATTGGCGCGGGTAGGACATTGTGGACCCGCGCTAATAGAAAAATTGCACTTTTCAGGGATATTTTGCAGAAGGTGTCTTCAGGGAACATGAAGTACATACTCAAGGGAACATAATGCAAGTGTTTTTAGGTTATGTCACTACTCACAGGTCCCGGAATGCGTCCTCCAATGTACGGAAACAGGGGTAACAGGGACGGTGACCAATGGTGACAAATTACTGTGTAACACTCAGTCCTCCTCTCAGGGTTCACTATTCACTGTCTCTCTTGGTCACTTGGACTCTTCATTCTCTCTATGAATCTCCACTCAACTGTCTCTATTCATGGCTTTAGCCATTCGATCTCCATGCTTGTTCAGTTCCTCTCCATGTTTGTTATGAATTATGGGAGAATAGCAGCACCTCTAACAACATTATTGAAGAAAGATGCATTTTCATGGACTCCAAAAGCAACAAAGGCCTTCGAACATCATAAAGAGGAAATGTGCCAAGCACCGGTCTTAGCTACACCAGACTTCACAAAAACCGTTATTGTGGAATGTGATGCTTCAAGAAATGGAATTGGGGCTGTTTTAATGCAATATGAAAGACCCATTTCTTTTGAAAGTCGTCCAATCAAGGGAAAGTTTTTACACAAAGCTATTTATGAGAAGGAAATGTTGCCAATACTGCATGCACTTAAGAAATGGCGACCCTACCTAATGGGAAGACACTTCAAGGTAAAACCAGATCATGATAGCCTTAAATAGTTTTTAGAACAAAGATTATTCTCTGAAGAGCAACAAAAGTGGGTCACAAAGATGTTGGGTTATGAATTTGAAATCATTTACAAAAAAGGGAAGCAAAATGTGGTGGCAGATGCACTCCCAAGAAAGGATGAGGATGTGGAAGCATTGTTGTGTGCCATTTCTATTATCCAACCAGATTGGATAAACAAAGCAAGGGAGGAATGGAAGAATGATGAAGAAGTATGGGAACTTATTTGAAAGTTACAACAAGATTCCAGTACATCTGATACATTTAGCTGGCAAAATGATTCATTATGGTACAAATATCGCTTATACCTTTGTAAGAATTCGCAACTCAACAAAAAATTCTTATGGAATTGCACACTTCTCCCTTAGGAGAGAACTCAAGATTTTTAAAAACTTACCACAGGGTTAAGAAGGAATTTTTTTGGGATGGCCTTAAATCGGATATTCAAAAGTTTGTGGCGGAATGTTTTGTTTGCCAACAAAATAAAGTTGAAACAATTAAGACATCGGGTCTATTACAAACTTTATCCATTCCAATCCAACGTTTGGAGGAGGTTTCAATGGATTTTATCACAGTTTTACCCAAGTTTGAGGGAAACATTGTCATCATGGTGGTAGTTGACAAACTTACCAAGTATGCACAATTTTGTGTATTATCACATCCATTTAAAGCTAGTACATTTTCTACTGCATTTATGGAAACAATTCAAAAGCTACATGGAAACCCAAAGATTATTGTCAGTGACAGAGACCCCATTTTCATTAGAAAGTTTTGGACAAAATTAATTTCTTGTCTTGGTACTCAGTTAGCTCATAGCTCATCTTATCATCCTCAATCTGATGGGTGGACTGAGATAGTAAACAAATGTTTGGAAGGATATCTCCGTTGCTTTGTATCTGATAAACAAACACAATGGGTCAAATGGTTGCCTCTCACTGAATGGTGGTATAACACTTCCTTCCATACAACAACAAAATGACCCCATTTATGGCAGTTTATGGATATCATCCACCATCCATCACATCATATTTAAGAGAAAATTCTAAGGTTCAAGCAGTGGAACATCACATCGAACATCAAAAACAAGTCCTCCAACTCTTAAAGGATAACCTCGTGTTGGCACAAAATAGAATGAAACAATAGGCAGATCAACATCACAACGAAAGAAGTTTTGATGTAGGTGATTGGGTATTCCTACGGCTACAACCATATAAACAAATGTCCTTCAAGCAAGCTAAGAAGGATAACAAATTATCACCAAAGTATTATGGTCTGTACAAGGTGTTGCAAAAGATTGGTACTATGGCATACATATTGGAGCTTCGTGCGGCATCTCTAGTGCACCCAATTTTCCATGTTTCATGTTTAAAGAAGGTTATAGGTGAGTAGCTCCCAGTTCAAACAATATTTCCAGAACTTGATGAGGAAGGAAAAATTATATTGGAACTAGAAGCAGTCACAGAAACAAGAACTCGACAGCTACAAAATCAATCAATTTCAGAGTATCTCATCAAGTGGAAGAACTTATCCGCTAAAGATTCCACATGGGAGGATGAGAATTTTATACAGAAGCATCCAGAACTACTCAAGCATTGAGTAACACACTTTTTTGAAGGAAAGGGGCATGTTACGTCCCTATAATACTAGTGATTACCTCATTACTATTGTAGTTGTATCCCTTATTAATATTGTTGAGCCCCTATTGTCCCCATATTTTTATTATTGTGCCCCATAGAATCCCTCTATTGTTATTTTTGTGGCTTTATATTATTATTGTTAGGTTGGCTGGGTTATATTGTGACTCCATAGGCTCCTGTATATAGAAAGGGGGTTTTTTCATTTGAATCATCGAAGAATTGTTCATTTGTGTAATGTAAAGGAGGTTGCCACCTCGAAGAGGCTGAATTCTAAGGCTTTGATGTCTCTTTTCTATCTTTTTGTGAGTTGGTTTTGTAACACCTAGGCACTTCCTTGCCTCACTCCATTCATCAACCACCTTCCCTAATCTTTCAATCACCTCCAATATCCATCCTTTTTCTTTCGATTGTATCGTGTAGGTTATTAGGGATCATGTAGGTTTTTAGTACATCCTATAGGTTTTCCTCCAGTGGCATGTTTTGAGGCTGAATTGAGGGAAAACATCCAGGAAGCCACAGAAGGTCACCTAAGGGTCTCCCAAGCCTTCCAACCATCCACCATCATTTCCAAGCGACTTGCCACATCACCAAAAGAGATTAGCTTTCACACTCTCACATGAAAAAAGACAAAAGGAAAAACATATCAATTTTATTCATTTACATAAACAACAGTAGAAGGTTTGAAGGTGAATCTGCATGCTTAGGACAATAGGATTTCACACATGTTAACTTAGCATTCTTTTGAAGCAAAGAATCTTAGCAGTAAGTTAGAAAATGGTTTGTTTTAGCATCTGATTTAAGTCTCTTTCCTCGAACTTTCTTTCTTGCAATAGGTTAAGGTTCCATTTTGAACATTTCATTTTCTACAATTACTTTAGGATTTGACTTTAGTACATGCACTCCATTACATGATGACAATAAAGGAAGGACACATTATATGATGCACATATACTGCCGATACCTCTTAAGTTTGTATGAACTCTTGGTTGATAATTAAAGTCGGTATCCTTGGGAGTTGCAACACTTTTGTTGCAATACTGAGTCTCATCACTTTTTGGCACCATTGCCTGGGAGGTGTCAAAGTATGCATTGTTTTCTTCCCTAGTTGTTTCATCACTTTTTATTTTTTGAAAAAATAAAAAATAACTACATTAGGCATATTTAATTTCAAAAATAGAAAATTGCATTACATTTCATTCAATCATAAAAACAAAAACAAAAAAATCTCCAACACCAACCCACCCCCCCATTTGATCATGTGGTGCAGTAAGAGCCACATCACCATTCACGTTTACAGGTAGAAGAAGAATATGTCAAAGAATGTAGAAGAAATTGATGGAGATGATGAAAATGAGGAAGAACCTCTCAGATTTCCCATTCAAGATACTGATGGTAGTGTGCACATGAAGAACATCCCTCCATATTTTCTTCCAAAATTTCATTGTCTAAGGTCAGAGGATCAGGAAACCTTTCTCTTTGAATTTGAAACTATTTGTAGATCTTATGGTTACTTATTAAAAATCAAAAAACTAAGATTGTTTCCAGCAACTTTGAAGGATAGAGCTCTTAAATGGTTCATGAGTTTAGGGACTAATTCAATAAGATCATGGAATGATATGCAAAATATATTTATTGAAAAATATAAAGAGCATGATCTTAAAGAAAAAATATATAGAATTAATCAAAGAGAATATGAGAGCCTTAAGTATCTAATAGAGAGGTTCATGTACAATGTTAAGAGGGGAAAAATACATCATTTAGGATTCGACACATTAAAAACCCTCTTACTCAGAACAATTAGGGATGAATGGATTGATATCCTTAATATCATGAGTAGAGGTGATGTATATGAATTATCATTTGAGGAAATTTGTGAAACATGCAAACACATATCAAGTGGAAAATCAAGAGTAGGTAAATAAGCATCAAGCTTGGTAAGTGAAGCTAAAACTGGAAATTTGTTTAATAGATTTAAAATAGAAATCCTTAGCAATCTAACAAAACAAGTAGAAATGTTAAGAATGCAAGATTAAGGAAAAGAAAATGTTGATATTTGTGTTGCATAATTACATGATGTTAAACATTGTCCATCATAAAAAACGTTGAAGGACTTTTGCCAAGAGGACAATGAAGAATTTCAATCACCAATGCAACTATGTTATGTAGCTCCAAGAGGACCATGGCAGCCTATTCAACCTGATATGATGCAAGACCCTAATTCACAATTTCATAGTTATGCATATCCTGCTCAAAGTAATTGGAACACACCCTTTCCTTGGCAATCTTGACCATCTCAACCCCAAAAGTAGCCTTGGAAACAAGGTTGGCAAGGAACTTATGGGAGCCATCCACAATATCCTCCATACCAAACTCCATGTTATCCTTACCATTCACCTCCACCACAACCACAACCCCAACCACATCCATCTCAAATATCCACCCCCATTGACTACCTATACCACCATTTCCAAACCCACACATTGAAATAGCTCAGCCCACTTACAATGCTGAGGTACAACACATCCAAACATATCTTCTTGAGATCAATGGTATTCACCATAGTTCACGAAGAGTATTGAAAAAAAGAAATTATCTTAGTATCATTGAAAGAATAGATCTAGAAGAAGAAGATTCAAATGAGAAGACCACAAAACCATGGGTTGCACTTGATGAAGAGAAGACATAAAAACCAGATATCGAGAGAGCTCCCTCATGGTTACCATCAAATCCTCCATGTATTGAAGAGAAAAATCATAAAAAAGAGGAATATTTGAAGGTCATTGTAGAAGAAGACATGAAGAATGATCTAGATAATTAAAAGGACTGGGAACATCACAACTATATTGAAATATGGTTCGTGACAGTCATTAAGTTGCAGAATCACTCTCTTCCTCAACTATTCTTGATCCTTTCAAAATCAAATCATTGTCACTCAAATCCAGGGACATGTTAAAGCATACATTTCAAGCCTCCACATAATCTTATGTGTCATCTTGATGTGCTAGTGGCTCCATTGGAAATATTCTTATACTTGAAAGTGATTTTGTTTTTCAAGTAGGGTAGGGTAGAAAAAAAAATCTAAGGTGAAAACCTCCTTGGAGGCAGATAATATTGGCTCATTGATTGAAAACCTCCATGAGGCGGTCAATGGATTGGGAGAAAAGAAAAAAGAGGAAAAAATAAAAATATCGTAAGTGAAAACCTCGTTTGAGGCGCCTAGGCAGAGCTACTAGTTGAAAACCTCCTTGAGGCGGCTAGTAGGCCTCGAAGAAAATGAAAAAAAAAAATAAAAAAATATTTGCTTCATGTATCTGTCTAATTAATTGATGTACTCTCCAACGTTTGCAAGCAACAAGAACAAGTTGGTACGAAAATGAAAATTGATCATGCCTAGTCAAAAGAAGTCAAATTTTGAGTTTCTCCTTCTTTGTTCAAATACTATAATAAGGCCAACGCCATGCCAATCCATCACCCTGATATATTACAACCCTCCACCCATCATTCTCAAGCTTCTACCATTCAATTAGCTTGTTGTCCTAAAAGACTACAGGATGCTCTGTTTTACTACATGATACAAAAATACATAGAGCAGAAATTTGTTTTTACCATAAATTGAAAACCATGCCTCCATTTACCAAGTTGTTTTAGGGGAGATGCATGTGGGTGATGGTAACATGCTCAAGCAATTTCAGCAAATTACAGTGCACATTTTTCGAAAAATTGGCCTCCATCACCTACAACCATTTTTTCATTTTCTTGATTAGTGCATCCATTTAAAAAGTTGTTTCATGGGGAGATGCATATGTATGATGGCAAGATGCCCAAGCAATATCAGAAAATTCGAGTGCACGATTTCGAAGAAATCAATCTCCATCACCTTCAGTGATTTTTAGTTTTTTATCAAGATGCATGCATCCATTAACAATTTTTTTTTTCATTGGGAGGTGCATAATGATTATGGAAACATGCTCAATTTTTTTTAGGTTAATCCATTCTACCACTTGGGAGATGTAGACAAAACAAGTCGTTGTCCTGAAAATCTACACGATTCCCACAGATCCTATAGGATATATAACAACACCTAGAGTATTGGCAGTGAGGAGTTTTAAAAGAGAAAAACAGAAGTTGGCTTCATCAAGCAGTGTTAAGGAGGTAGGCTCTACATTTCCCCAAATTTTTCCAAATGAAAGGAACATAAAAAAATAACCATTCTAACTTGTTGAAATTGATTGCAACATAAGGGAATTTTGTACACAACATTTTTAAATTTGGTATCATACCTATACAAACCTCCATCCATCAGAGAAAAATGATAGGTGGAACCCATAAACACAGTGATGATTCATCATCACCCTCCTATACTAGAGATATTCATAAGGCACAATTGGATGGGTTCCTTTGAAAAATTGAGGGGATAATGATGAAGTAGCCAGAGATTTGCAGTCAATTTCAGCATGGAGATCCAGAGGTCAAAGAAGTTCCTCTAGAGCTTAGTAGTAGCATCAAGATCATCAGCATCACCATCCAACACCTCCACATCAACATCAACTCAGCAGAATCCCGCGTGTCTCTCCAACAACCATCAAGTAGGTACATGTATGAAATATTCTTCACCTCTTCGCTTGAGTATATTATAGTTAGAAATTTGTTGTCAATGCATGAGAGATGAGATTTTATAAGCTAAGGTTGGGTCAACAATCTTGGCAGCCTTGAACTAGTTAATTGCAAATCATGCCTTCACTCAATGAATTTTGAAAAGTCAAATCATGAAGGGTGATGATTTCAACGAATGCAGACAAAATTTAAAAGAATATTTTTTTGCAAAGGCTAGGTCACCACAACACTCCAATCCATCCCATTTCATTCTTGAAAAAAAAACAAATATAGCATCCTCTCCATTTTCACAAATCTACACTACTCCCTTTGAGCCCTAGCATCATCATCTAATCTCTTTTCATCATTTCGCGTCACTCCCACATGGTTAGAAGACTCTGAAGGAAGAAGGAATGACTACTACAGGAAGGAAGAATGGTGCTATAAGAAGGAAGAAAGGAGAAAATTGTTCCAAAACCAAAAATGACAGTGCCTAAGAGATACCTAATCAAAACAGATAACTCCAAGGCCATTATGCAATCATATAGACCACAAGAGTGAAGAAAAAGGCAACAAAAGGAAATGAGGTATCCACCATGAAAATAGAACTCAAAGGGTGGTAATGAAAAGATTCTTTCCAAGAGGTCTCCAATCTTTTTCTAGCTTTTGTCCAAGACCTAAAAGATGTTATAGAAATGAGAGAAAGGCATGAGAGTCAAGTTGAGGGCCTGTTCTAGGCTCAGACTATCATTTATGCTCAAAAATAGTTTCATGTAGTTTTGACAAGAATTACTACATGATATTATAGTTCTCATCTAAAGGAAGTTTAAAGGTGTTAGAGGTGTCCAAATGGTGAAGAATGTAGTAGAAGATTGATAAGGATATGGAAGACCTTGCTAAGATGAAAAACATTCAGGAAATCATCTTGAATAAGGGTAAGAAAGAAAGATAATGGTGTCAAGAAACATTCATTTTCCTTTGCAAAAATATGTTTTTGGGCTTGTCCTTGTAGAACTTGCAGCCAATATTCTTAATGCACAAGAGAGAGGCCACCAGGGCCATGGATGAGGCATAGTGAGGTCACTAAGCTGCTTAGAGGATGAGCAACACTTTCAGTAGGGGGTTATGATAGGCCTCTAAATTGGACATAAATTAAGGCGTATGCCTCTAAATTAAAACATAAATTAAGGCCTATGACCATCCTTTAGCACATTAAACCTCTCTTTTTGCATTAGATAATTTATTTTTAACTTGAATATATTCACTAGGAAGGTTTATGAATAATTGGATATTTGTGCCTAATATTATTTATTTTTGTGGAATATTATGAGAATATTGGGAATATTATGAAAATTTGGAGGAGGATATAGTTTAGGGACTTGTGCCCTACTACAGGAGGATGAATAATAAATAAAAGATCAACAAGATATTATGGAATTATGACACAGATTTTGGAACTCCAATGATTGAGAAAATCTAGGAATGTGTTCCAATCATCAAGGGACCACATCCATTAATCAAGGGATTTTCATTAGGAAAGCTTCCTCCATTCATGGGGAATGATTCCTAATCATTTTGTATAAGTATCAAGGTGAATTTGCCTCTAGAGATATATTTTCATTAGTGTTCTTGTGGAGATAACTCATATTTCTGCAAGTCCATTGTATTTTTTTGTAGGGATGTAATTGTTTTAATGAAATAATGAAGATTGGTGTTATGTTCAGTTTCTAAACCTTGTTCTCCTTCATAGGTCTCTAAGTTTCCTTGGGCTTTTCCATCCCAAGAGCCTCAAATCCCTTTTGTATCATTTTCCTTCCTTCTTTTCACTATTTATTCACATGCATCTCTAGTTTTCATTTATTTATATTTCTACATTTAGTGTTAATGATTTCTTGTTGTATGATTGAGTTAAATGGTTGATGTAAGTTTTTTCGTAGGGTCACAAGCATTATTTCATCCTTGGAAAAGCTTTGTAAGTTTGTAGTAATATGTTAGGCCCCTATACTACTAGTGTAACCCCTTATTGTTATTAGTACAACCCCCTTATTATATTGTTGTACCCATGTAGTCCCCATGTAGTCCTCATAGAAGCCCACTATTGTTATTATTGTGCCCTTACATTATTATTGTTATGTCAGCTCTAATTATATCATGACTCCTTAGACTCCTATATATAGAAACGAGGCCTTGTCATTTGTGCCATCCAAGAATTATTCATTTGTGTAATGTAAAGGAATTTTCCCCCTTGAAGAGGTTGAATTCTAAGGCACTCAACTATATTTTCTATCTTTTTTTGAGCTAGTTTCATAACATTTGGTATTAGAGGTTTGGATTCTAGGGTTTCGTTGCTCCACATAGGTCATCGTGTCATTTTTGCTATAAATTTTTTCGATGATGTTTCAGAAGTGAAATAAAAAACTCGTTTAAGAAGAAATCGCACTAAATCTCGGGTCCAAATTTCAGAGCTTTTTGTGCTATATTTTCGGAGATATGATCTGAGGAAGTTGGTCCTTTTTCAAACTCCTGAGTTACATTCCAAATAGGTGACCTGGGAAAAATTGTCATAACTTTCACTTTGAGCATTGGATTGAAAGTTTGTAAGAAGGTATAGAAAGAGGATGGGCTACAGTTTCTCGTATATATTATTTAGAGCCAAAGGTCAAAACAGTGACACATGGCATGTCTTACAAGTTCACTCTACTAAACGAGTCTATAATCAAGTCAGCGTGGGAGATTTGGCATAACTCTTCCTTGGAGAATCCAATTTGGATCTGACTGGTGGCATTGAAAAGAGGATAGAGAGGGATACTGCAAGTCACAATTTCAGAATTGGAAGAATCGAAATTACAAAGTTATAGTCATTTCAAGGTCAAGCTCCTAAAATCAAGAAAAGGCATTGATCTATCTTTTCTATCTTTTTGTGAATTGGTTTCATAACATTGTCCAACAAGATCGGATAAACAAAGCAAGGGATGAATGGAAGAAGGATGAAGAAGTATGGCTACTTATTCAAAAGTTGCAAAAGATCCCGATTCAAACAATATTTCCAGAACTTGAAGAGGAAGGAAAAATCATATTGGAACCTGGAGCAGTCATAGAAACAAGAACCCAACAACTAGGAAATAGATCAATTTCAGAGTATCTCATCAGGTGGAAGAACTTACCCATTGAAGATTCCACATGGGAGGACAATATTTTCATACAGAAAGCATCAAAAACTACTCAAGCATTGAGGACAACACTTTTTGAAGGAGAGGGGCATGTTAGGCCCCTATACTACTAGTGTGACCCCTTATTGTTATTAGTACAACCCCATTATTATATTGTTGTGCCCATGTAGTGCCCATGTAGTCCCTGTAGAAGCCAAATATTGCTATTATTGGGACCTTACATTATTATTGTTATGTCGGCTCTAATTATATTATGACCCCTTAGACTCCTATATATAGAAAGGAGGTCTTCTGATTTGTATCATCCAAGAATTGTTCACTTGTGTAATGCAAAGGAGGTTGCCCCCTCGAAGAGGCTAAATTCTAAGGCGTTCAACTATCTTTTCTATCTTTTTGTGAGCTGGTTTCATAACATAATCATTGAGTTTCTTGGATTAAGTTGAAAATAGTAACAAGAAATGCTAAAAATAGCATTGCTATAAATAGCATTTCAGGATATATTCCAATTTTAATTTGTCCTTGAATTAAGATTCATAATTAAAATTAGAATTTAGTTTCACTAGCTGTTTGAAAAATAATTAATTATTTCATCTTGATTTAATTAGTTGGCATTATCTACTATTGGCTTGGGAACTTCTTGGTTAATGAAGTTCTTCAAACAGTTTGAGGAACTAATTGTGAGTTCAGTCAGTTAATGCATGCAAGCATGTAACTAGTGTTCTCGAGATAACTAAATATTCTCTCATAAATAACTCATGCATGTCTGTTTAGACAAAGACTGAGTTAAGATTAAAGGCAAGGACAATGTACTATCAGTTGCTAGAATATTCCCATGTGAATATCTCTTGCATGGAGAAGGAATTCATTCCTTGAGGATTGCGCGGTTACTATAGAGGTTAGCAATAGTGTGTGAGGTGAGAATTACACAGGTTGTAGCTGAAGGACCCAAGAGAAACTATGCAAGGAAATAGGAGGCTCGGAGGGCATAGGGAATGCATATGTGTTTTTTATTCTATCTATGAGTAGGAGTGAGGGATTGTACTGAGAGCTGGATAGCTTGTGAGCTAAATCTTTGTGTAATCTTGATATAATTGCACTTGTATGATAATACATATAGCATGGTTTTCAGCTCAGGCTTTCTCGAGAGTATTCTTCTGCGTTTCATGTGTGATTGATTCATCTTCTCTATGTGTTCTGTTTGATCTTGCTCAAAATCGATTAAGCTTCTGCGAAGTAGATTAAGTATTTTTCTTTAGTACATTACATAATTAGTTTAATCTACAGTAAGAATTTCTACATGGTATCAGAAAAAAGGTGATGAAAGCGGAGAAGAGTATACAAAGAAGGGAGAAGTTTGAAGTTCTTGATTGTAGAAACAAAATCGATTTCTTATCACATCTCAAAATTCACCAGTGGCATTCAATGGCTTGAGACTCGATAATGCCCTGGATGGTAGCTCGAATTATATAGCATGGAAGGATCACATGGAAGTGGCATTAGAAGATAATGGTTTGAAGGACTTCATTGATCAAGAAGTTCCCAAGCCAGCAACAGCTAATGCCCAAGAATTGGCGAAATGGAAGCAATGTGTGGTGAGAGCGAGGAGGATTCTTCTCAAGGGAGTTCAAGACCATATTTTCTCGAGTCTCCGTGGGAAGGAGACTCCATTTTCAATGTGGAAGATATTGAAGGACATATTTCAAAACAACAGCGACAAGAGGAAACTAGCTTTGAAGGACAAGCTTTGGAAAATCAAGTGTGAAAAGGGCGACACAATCTATACATATCTGAACAAGCTCACCACCTGCAGAGATGAGCTTGGAAGTGTAGGAATCAGAACAACTGATGATGATATAGTGAGTCTTACTCTCCTTTGTTTTCCTAAGAGTTGGCATAGTTACTAGGACTCAGTGAATGGAAGAGAGAAACTGTCAGATTAGGAACAACTGTGGTTGGATCTGGTGCAGGAGGAGATCAAGAGAAGCACCATAGATGGTTCTTCATCTAAGCATGATGATTAAGAAAATATAGCCTTAGCCAGTAAGGCAAGGAAGGGGAAAGGGAAGGCTTCCCATTCCAAATCGAGTTCTTCCCATGGTGGGAAGAATATTGGCAAATATAAAATGAGATTCTTTAATTGTAATGAGGTGGGCCATTATGCAACTAATTGTCCATTGAATAAATCCAAGAAGGGATTTTCAAAAGGATCAGATGGTGAGGCACTAGCATTATAGTTCGAATTGGATTTTACCTTCATCACATACATGGTTTCATCAATGGTGGGTTGTGTTTGTTACCAAGACAGTGGTGCCTCATTCCACATGACCGGTGATAAGAGTTTATTGAGTACCTTGGAGGAGAAAGACCTCTATATGTGCATCAAGATGGGCGATGATGGAAAGTATCGTGTTTTAGGTGAAGGTATGATTGTGTTTCATAGGGAGCATGGAGCTCCTCTCACCCTGACTGATGTAAAAGATGTGCTTTGACTAAAGAAAAACTTGGTATCGGTCACGATGCTGGAAGACAAAGGTTATGATGCAATCTTTAGTAATGGAAAGGTGTTCCTGAGACACATAGCCATGGGTAAAACCAAGAGCATTCGGATTCAAGTTAATAATCTCTAGAACCTGGAGGTAGATGACTATGCTGCATTAAGTTCCGAAGCAGAATTGGTGCAAAGCCAAGATATTGGCGAGTTATGGCATAGATGGTTGGGACACTTGCATCATGGGGCCTTGAAGATAATGCAGCAGATTTCTACCGGACTTCCCAAAGGTAATCTTGAGCAAGTGGACACATGCAAAGGTTGTACCTTGGGTAAGTATGAAAAATATTCCTTTCATGATCGAGAGAGTCGAGCTAAAGAAATCTTGGAGGGAGTTGATACAGTTGTGTGTGGAACATTCTCGACAACCTCCACTGCTAAACAAAGGTATTATGTGATTTTCATTGATGATTTTTCTCATAAATGCTAGATCTATTTCATGCAGAAGAAGGATCAAAACTTCTCAAGGTTTTGTGAGTTCAAAGCCTTGGTTGAAAAAGAATCATGAAAGAATATCAGGGCCTTGCGAAGCAACAATGGTGGAGAGTATGTCCTCAAGAGTTTAAGGACTTTTCTACTGCAGAAGGAATTAAATGGAAGTTGATGACACCTGATAACCCACAGCAGAATGGGGTGGTCAAGAGGAAGAATAGAACGATTACGGGGGTAGCTAGGGCTATGCTGCATGACCAAGGCCTACCACTTCATTTATGGGTTGAGGCATGCAACACAGCGGTTTAATTGTAGAATAGAAGCCCGCATCATATACTTGGGATGAAGACACCAAAGGAAGCTTGTTCCAGGAAGAGACCAGATGTTGGTCACATCAGGATATTTGGCTCATCGGTTTATTTCCATGTGACCAAGGATGGCTGGAAGAAGCTAGAGCCGACAACAGAGTTGGGAATACTTGTGGGGTATACTGATACTCCCCACAACTATCAGGTGTATTTGCCTACTAGTCAAAGGACAATGATTCGTAGAGATCTTAACTTCAATGAGCTGAAGGCCATGCAAGTTTCCCTTGAGAGGGAGCTCAAGTTGGAGGCAGAGGAGGAACTTTTGGTTCCTAAGGAGGAGGAGCATTAGATTGATGTGGAGTAGCCACATGTAAAGATTCCAGGAGTGGAGACATCCACTCATGCAGAGTCTTCCAGAGAGGGGTGGAAATGCACAAGGGACACTAAAAAATTGTTGATGGATGTGAAAGAGAATGTGAGAGAGCCATCTTCTCAGTGAAGACAAAGGAGGTCACCTGAGTGGTACACTGGTTACATGGCCCTTGTTAGGGAATGTGTAGAGACCGAACCACCTTCCTTTGAGGAAGCAATGCAGCAACTGGTTTTGGTTGATGGTATAGTGGAGGAGTATGACTCCATAGTTTGGAACAGTGTTTGGGATGTGGTTCCAAGATCACAGAACAAGTCATTTGTGAGTTCCCGTTGGCTTTAAAAGGTAAAGAAAGCTACTGATGGTAGTGTGGAGAAACATAAGGCAAGGTTTGTTGCCTATGGTTTCTCACACGATGAGGGGATTGACTATGATGAGACTTTCCTCCTATAGCAAGATACTCGTCTATTAGATCAATGTTGGCACTATAAGCACATATGGGTTGGAAGATCCATCAAATGGAATGAAGACTACATTTCTTAATGCAAATATTGAGGAAGAGGTGTACATAGAGCAACCGAAAGGATTTGAGACCTTCGGTCATGAGTCGCATGTGTGCCAACTCAAGAGAGCTTTGTACAGGATGAAGTAAGCACCTTGTGCTTGGTCACCAGGATCAACAACTACTTTACTGGGTTGGGATCAACAAAGAGTGAAGTGGATGCGAACTTGTACCACATCGTGGTGGAAGGTAATCAGTTGATCATTGTTATTTATGATGATGATCTGATAATGACAGGTGATGATCATTTTATCATGTCTTGTAAGGAGGACCTTGCAAGAGAGTTCGAGATGAAAGACATGGGTCTCATGCACTACATTCTAGGCATGTAAGTGTGGCAAAAGGATGGGGATGTGTTTGTGTTTCAAGGCAAGTATGCCAATGAGATACTCAGGAGATTCCACATGGATAAGTGTAAGCTCATTCAAAATCCTCTAGCAGGTAACTGGAGGAAGGGGGATGCTACTTCACGAGAAGTAGTAGAAGCTACTATGTATTGCCAACTTGTGGGTTCACTAATGTACTTAGTGAATACACGACTAGATTTGTGCTTTACGGTGAAACAACTGAGTCAAGCTATGGTTCAGCCTACCAAGCTGTTTTAGAAGGTAGCTGTTAGTGTCTAGATTTACCTCAAGCTGAAAAGGTAGGATCCAGGGCCAACATCAAACCATGCTCAGCCTGGTAGCTAGCCCTACCAGGTCAGGAGAGGGCTCTCTTTGGGTCAATCTCAACAAATAATGATCTATGGGGCTTGATATGATTGAAATATCTTCTAATTTTAGGCTAGGTATATGTATAAAAGAGTTTTTTTGATAAAATGGAGATTTATTGGCTCAAAGTGAAAGACACGTTTTGGGGTGCAGGGATTGAGGCTCAGTTCTGCAGAGATCGCGATGGGGAAAGGTAGGCAACCATTTTGGCACTTAAATTTTAATGAAATGGAGGGAAAATATAGGTGATGTGTTGAAGGGGGCAATAGCAATAATGGATCCTCCCTAAACAGCTGAAAACATCAAACAACTAAATCAAACTTCAATTAGAGCATTGCACTTTCAATGAATTCTACTTACAATCTTGTTTGCTTAATTCAGAAGAAATAAGATAGAAATTCAATCACATAACAAAATTCACAATCACAAAGAGAAGCACTGTACCAAGAAAAATTACCACATGAATCCCAAAGAGTGCTGCAAATCTTGGTCTCAATTCCTTAGCCAAAAGATTGAAACTAAATGTACAATGAAGCTCAAGGCTTACTCAAGAGTCCAACCAAGCTAATGACTGAAAAATAACATAATATAGACAAACATAGCTCATCCTTGCCTCTATGGGTCAATATCACAAGTTTAGGAGCTGATCCAACTGATTCTAAAATGAGAACTAGAATCTAGGCAACATAATAACATGCCTCTAGAAACAAGGCAACTGATTCATTCAGTTTCAAACAACCTCTAAACTGATGAATCTACCTCTACAAGTGAAAATCCAACATATTTAAATCAGAATCCATCAATGTTCATCAAATTACATCATAAAGTTTCCATTAGGAAAGTGAAAAAGTCAAACTAGGTGAAGCTGGGCGAAAAACAGAGCAAAACTTGGTTAAACTGGCAATTTTTCTTCTCTATGCATAGCTCCTGTTTGGACCCACTTTTGGAGGCCTTCCTGATGTCCAAATGAGCTATAGGTATTCTTACTGCAAAATTCTACCTGTCTAATTTCCAACCCAAGTGGAATTTTTTAATTTTGCCTCCATTTCCCCGCCCAAATGTCCATTCTCCCAACATTGCTTCCTGTGTGTCAAAATAGGGGCAGTGAGGTCATTTTCTGAGTGTTTTTTTACCTTTTGAGAGATCAAAACCTGCACAAATTTCTTGGCCATAGGTAGAAAAGTGTAATTTTGCATGACAAATCCAAAAATGGTGAGTTTTTGAAATTTGGAGACCTCTAGCAAAAGCGAGCGCCACGTGGCACGGCGCATAGGGCAGAAAAACCTGTTTTTTGTGCCAAAAAATTGCAAAATTACAAAATGTGCTCCAAATTTCTTGAAATTTGGGCTGAGTCTTCTCTATCAAGTGTTGTGATGGGCCAAGGAAGCCTCAGCCAAGATCTAAAGTCCTTCATCCTCTTTTTGCCTCCTAGATGCTCTCTTCAACTTTGCTTTCAAATTCCTGATTCTTGCATGGCACACCAAGTTCCGGGACAAATAATGATATGACAAATTTCTAAGCATATTCTTCTCATTTATTGCCTTCTTTAGCTTCCTCTCCAAGTCAATATTGACTCTTTCAAGCCATGACTCCCTATCGGCATTGATCTCTTGCTCCAAGGAAGTGAACTCCACCCTCCTCCTTCGGGTAGCTTGGCAGTTTTGCCGAATGTTTTGTAACTCCATAACCACTTGCCGATCCTCAAGCTGCTTGTTCCTCTGCTACAAATATTGTATAGTCCATTTGGATCTATCCAAGTTGGTGGACAAGGCATCAATTTCCGCCTGCTGCTCCTTGATGATCTCTCTAAGGTTTGCACTTTGTGGGCCCATGTCAGTATCATCACCCTCAATGAGGATGAAATCAGTCTCTCACTAGCCTGATGGTCGTTCCTCCTGTAGAGGCCTCTTGCCTCAGTCCTGAACCTACTGTGTTGATGAAGGAAGCAAGGCCCCTTCCACCCTAGGTGGAGATAACACTCACTTTACTGCTGCAAACAACCGTCTAGTACTCCTCTAATAGGAGATGAACATTGGCACACTAGCGGTCTCATGGGCCTCATGCTGATAAGAGGGTCCACCTGTCCCATTCCCAGCCTCTGAAGGTCCCTATGGAGCTCTGAAAAACTCACGAGAGATGAATTCATCCCAAGTGATGCAATGTAAACCAAGATGATGAACAACCACAATTTTGATGAGAGAAAAATGATAAATATTGTTGAACTGCTGCTGAGGGGTCTTGTGTTGTACGAGAGTGGTCATCTTCTCTATGTTTTAGCATATGAAATAAGGAATGTTCATCATCTACACCAGAGTAAAATGCATCAGCAGCTTGATGTGATAAGCATACAAGCGGGAGAACCAGCCCTCATAGGTGAAATACTTCATGATGAGTTTCATTAAAGGAGCATATTTATCCTTGAGGTGTAAAAAAGGAAACACTCTCTTGAGCTGTCTCAAAAAACAAGGTTTGATGTATGGTTCATAGTGTTTCCGGTCAATTTTCTACCTCTTGTTCCATGGTTCTCCAATGTTTGGTATGCTGGTTGCCAATGAAATGGTTTCTGGTGTTAATGTAAAAGTGACACCAGCAAGAGTAGCTTGATCACCATGTAAATGCAACATAAATAAGCAGGCCAACTCATGATGAAATTGAAAATTAGTATCCTTCTCGCAAAATTCATAACATGACTGATGCTGGAAAAAAAAGATGGTAAGAGTGCAGGCCTGTAACTCGGCAAGAGTGGTTGGTTCTTCTCTGATATGTCTGCCACCTCTATGAGGCTTCTTGGGTGCATGCCCTTCCGTGGGTGAGTCACTTTGGGTCTCCTCTTGATAATCATATGAAGGATCAGATGCCATAACTTCTGGTAGACAAATTTCCTTGGAGAAATAGGTGTTGATGTTCCAAACTGTGGTGGACTGCCTTTGATGATTGTTTGACCTTTGCTACCAAGGGAAAACTGTGAAATGAGGGAGTATAACGGGAGGGAAAAATAGTGGGAATTTTGGGACTGTTGGGATAGATTTAGTTAGGGAAATATGGGATGTTATGGGAGTTTTTGTATAGGGTTAGGGTTTGGGGTTTGTATTTGGGTTTAGGAAATAGGAATAGGGGTATATGATTAGTGAATTAAGGGGTATGTAAACTTCGGAAATAAGGGAAGCAAGGGGAGTATGGAACTAGGGAATGATGAGGTGGGGGAATACTTGGTAGTAAAATGACCAACACAAAACCCTAGCAACAATCTCCTTTGACAACTTTGAAGGGATAGGGTTTGATTTCTTTAACACACTTTACCATTGATCAAACACCATAAACAACCATCAATCTTGGATGAAAAACAATAAGAGAAGTTCAACTTGCTTGTATCGATGGAAATGCATGCGTTTTGGGCGATTTTGTAGCAAATTTGGCAATTTTCAGGCTTCCTGGCTATGTGTGCCGCGCAACATACCCAATGTGTCACGCCCAGTATATGCACCGCGCCTGTGCAAATTTGAACTACAGTTTGAGGCCCATTGCACTGCGCCTCCTGCCTAGTGCACCGTGCTGGTCACTAGGAGCGATTTTCACCCAATTTTCTCTCTTTCTCAAAAAAATCACTTTGCCTTGCTTCTCCTCTACAAATGAACTCTTCAAATGATAAAATGGCTTATAAACAAAGAGATTTTCAATTTTTGGCTCATCAAACCCACTTTTACAATGTTTTTAAAATGACTTTATTTTGAACTCTGTTTTTTGGACTTTTTCACTGCTTTTGGGCTTTGTGATGAACAAAATAACCTCTGATTTGCTTGTCTTGCATGCATTGAAGCTTCTAGGGCTAAGGAAAGAAACCAAGGTGCAGATGAAGAAATTTACAATGCGGGAAATAAAGTCTTCATGATTTTTACAATAAAGGCTAAATACTCAGTTTTTTCCTCAAAACGAAGTTTTGAGGAAAAACACATTTTCGAACACT
The DNA here is from genome assembly GCA_031772625.1 of Pinus tabuliformis. Classification (NCBI taxonomy): domain Eukaryota; kingdom Viridiplantae; phylum Streptophyta; class Pinopsida; order Pinales; family Pinaceae; genus Pinus; species Pinus tabuliformis. The sequence goes on along the minus strand of CM062814.1, from coordinate 188,965,617 downwards.
TGGTGATGAAATTTATTGATGTTACAACCTCCTCATGGCCTGCTGGTAATTATTGGACACTTTAACACATTTTTTGACGAAACCCTAAAGACAACTTTTGCAATTTTCAAGATTAAAGGAGACTCTATATGTTTTTAAATGAACAAACATGAGCCAACAGGTAGATAACATGAGGGAAACTATAGGAATGCCACTACCGTTAGATGATCTATTCACCTAATGGAATGCGAATGACTGAGCGGGACACCTAATATGAAATGCAACATGAGGATTTGATCTCTGACGGAGGGATGGAAATACCGACTCTAACAGTAGCGAAGCATGTTTTGAGATACCTCAGAGGCACATCTCAGTATGGATTACGGTACAGACAGACAAAGGGAGTGAAGCCTCAGGGCTTCACGGATGTAGATTGGGTAGGGAGTCCATGAGATTGAAAGAGCACATGAGGAGGAATTTTCAACCTTGGTTTAGCTTAGTTTTGTGGTACAACACGCAACAGAGGTCAGTTACACTTAGCTTAGTAGAGGTTGAATACATGGCTACGAGTCATGGAGCATGTGAGGCCATTTGGATGTGGATAATTCTAGTTGGATTGTTTGATGAAAGGATGGATCCAATTGTGATCTATTGTGATAATCAGAGTTGTATAAAACTCTATGAGAATCCAGTATTTCATGATAGGTCCAAGCACATCAATATCTGGTATCATCATCTTTGAGACTGTGTGGTGAAGAGGATCATGTTGTTGCAATACATTTTGACTCAGGAGCAAGATGCTTACATTTTGACTAAGGAATTGTCGAAGTGTAAATTCGAGTTCAATAGATACACGATCGGGGTGTTAGATAATCCCTTTCTTGTTGAGTGGGAGTGTTGAAAATAGCAACGAGAAATGCTAAAAATAGCATTGCTATAAATAGCATTTCAGGATATATTCCAATTTCAATTTGTCCTTGAATTAAAATTGAGAATTAAAAATCAAATTTAGTCTCACGAGTTGTTTGAAAAATAATTAATTAATTCATCTTGATTCAATTAGTTGGAGAAAATCAAACATGAAGTCTTTGTGAAGACATGCAATAGTTATCCCTTTGATTGAGGAAGCTATCACTTAATTAAGGAGATAAGGATGATCTATATTTGAGTTGTAATTAGTTAGCTCAGTAAACTATGTTAACTCCAGTTAAATTATTTCCAAACAGTTTGTGGAACTAATTGTGCATTTGGTTAGTTGATGCATGCATGCATGCAACTAGTGTTCTTGAGATATCTGAATATTCTGTCATAAATAACTCATGCATGTCTGTTTAGAAAAGGACCGAGTTGAGATTAAAGGTAGGGACGATGTACTATCAGTTGCTAGAGTATTCCCATGGGAATATCTCTTGCATGCACAAGGAATTAATTCCTTGAGGATTGTGCAGTTACTACAGAGGTTAGCAGTAGTGTGTGAGGTGAGAATTACACAGGTCGCAGCTGGAGGAACAAGGAGAAACTGCTCATGGAAATAAGAGGCTTGGAGGATAGAGGGAAGGCATATGTGTTGTCTATTATGTCTATGAGTAGCAGTGAGGGATTGTACTGAGATCTCGTTAGACTGTGAGCTAAATAATTGTGTAATCGTGAGATATTTCTACTTCTACTTGTATGATAATACAGATAGTGTATTTTTTAGACAAGGCTTTCCCCAAATTATTCTTCTATGTTTCATTGTGTGATTGATTCATATTCTCTGTTATATGTGTTCTGTTTGATCTTGTTCAAAATTGATTAAGCTTCCGCAAGTTTGATTGTAGAAGTAGATTACGTATTTTGCTTTAGTACATTGCATAATCAGTTTTATCTATAGTAAGATTTTCTACATATTAGTCTTCTTATTCCCAAATCTACATTGTTGGACCTCCTTTTTAGCAAAGAACCGTCAATTTCTGCTATTTTTTAGAGCATGTTAACAAACTTCAGTCGAGTTGGTTCCACTTTCATTAGATCACAAAAACATTCTAGTTCATATCAAAAGCTACCCCATTTCAATTTCACTTGATTTGGTTAGGCATTTTTTAGATTTACTAGGTCAATAGTTCTCGAATTTCTAGCTTTTCGACTAGTAACATTTTTTATTTTTTTGGATGGGTTAGCAAAGGTATTTTTGAGTTATTCCACTTGTAATAGGGACCTAAGACATCCTATTTAATGAAAAAATTTGTCCCATTCAATTTGGATTTGATTTGCTTAGTCATTAAACCCTTACCAATTTCATCATTTCACAAGGAAACTTCTCCAAGCTTTATGAGCAAATCCATCCATCTCCCAAATTTGGTTTTATGTTTTGAAGTGGTCCAAAGAACTACCTTGCCTCATTCCATCAACCAACCATCATCCCTAAGATTTCCATCACTTCCTACATCCATCTTTTTTCTCCTGACTCTATCTTGTAGGTTTTTAGGTGATCGTGTAGGTTTTTAGTACATTGTGTACGTTTTCGTGTAGTGGCCTGTTTTGAGGCCGAATTGAGGGAAAACCTTCAGGAAGCCACAAATGGTCACCTAAGGGTCTCCAAAACCTTCCAACCATCCACCATCATCTCCAAGCCTCCTACCACATCACCAAAAGAGATTAGCTTTCACACTCTCACATGAAAAAAGACAAAAATAAATAGAGATTTATTTTATTCATTTATATGCACAACAATAGAAGGTTTGATGGGGAATGTGCATGCTTAGGACAATTGGATTTCATACATGTTACCTTAGCATTCTTTTGAAGCAAAACCTCTTAGCAATTAGTTATAAAAATGTGTGTTTTAGCATTTGATTTCAATCTCTTTCCTTGTACTTTCTTTCTTGCAATAAGTTAAGGTTCCATTTCGAACATTTCATCTTCTACAATTAGTTTAGGATTTGGGATTAGTACATGCACTTCATTACATCATGACAGAAAATGAAGGACACATTGTATCCTACATATATAGTGTCCATACCTCTTAAGTTTGTAAGAACCTCGGGTTGATAATTAAAATTGGTAGCCTTGGTAGCTGCAGCATTCTTGTTGCAATACCAATGCTCATGATTACCTCAAATATATATATATATATATATATATATATATATATATATATATATATATATATATATATTAAGATCATATGCTAATATATTCATTCCGAAGCATACATAAAAGAATGTGATTATGGGAATTAATTTATTCGAACGAATATATACTTCGAGTTTTACTCCGGTGAGGTTTAACTCCATAGAATTAGAAAATGATAAACTCAGTATGTTGCATGGTTATAGCAAGTAAATAAAGTATATCACGGAACCCAAAAAGGAAGAATTCCATTTAATGTGAAAAATACTATAAGTGAATTTTGTCAAATAAGCACTCTTTGACAATTTGTGTTTTGTCTCTTAGGAGATTAACTAATTCGCAAGTCTCATTCCTCTCTATGTCAATAATTTCTTGATTCATTGCATCAAACCAATGTCTTCCTTTTAATGCCTATTCAAAATGGGTTTCTTGAGATGAAAGAAAGGAAAACACATTCTACTCATCAAGCTCATGCTCCTGCTCATATTATTCTCTCATGCTTCTAGTTTTCTGATTGTCTTTTAAATTCATTGAATCATTGTTGGATTCGCTGTTGGAGTATGTATCATTTTTAGAGTGATATGGCTCTTCCAAACCCTTCAATATTAGTATTTGTGGTAGTTGAATAGGCTAATTTAAAGCTTCATCAATTTATCACAACAAGATTTATTTTAAAAAATATAACATTCCTTCTTAAAACAAACTTGTTGGTGACTCTATTGTAAAGTCAATGGACCTTTAATTTTTCACTATAACCTACAAAGATACATCTTTCACTCCTATCATCAAGCTTATTTCTTAGTTTCTCACGAACATGTGTAAATTTTACAAATCCAAAACCTCTAAAGTTACATTTACCTTCTTACAATCCCATTCGTCTTTAGGTGATCTATCTTGGATATTAGTTGTTCCAAATTTATTGAAAACATAGAATATAATACAAATTTCTTAAGCCCAATGTTCACTCGACAACTTCTTCACAAGAAGCATACATCTGGCCATATTCATGATTAACTAGTTTTTCCTTTTTTCTACTCCATTCGGTTGTAGAGTACATCTTGTTTTGTTCTACATGATGCCTCCTTGTTAGTGACAAAAATATTTGATGTCATTCAAACGGTATTCTCCTCCTATGTTTCACGTGAGAGATTTTAAAGCATTTCCACTCTACCTTACATCTTCTCCTATGAAATATTTTAATATAGAGAAAGTATGAGATTTTTTTGAGAAAATAAACCCATATCGTCTTTCTATAATCATCAATAAAAGTTAGAAAATAGGGACTACCATCAATGGAGACTGTTCGCATGGGGTCACATATGTCTCTATGGACTATCTCGAAAGGCTCTTTTTCTCTAGTGAAAGATGTGAGAAAGCTATCTCTTCTGAGCTTTGCTAGGATACAAATAACATAGATACAATCATTTTCATTAAGAATAGGGAGACTAGTGGCCATAAAATGTTTCTGAAGCATACTTAGACTCTTTAATGGAATATGCCCATACCTAAAATGCAATAACTACAACTCATATATTTTTGATGCATTGTGTGCAAATACTCTAAAAGATTTTGACTTCTAAGAGTCAAAGGAAACATCATATTCTTGGGTTTCTTAACTTTTGTTATCAGTCTTCTATTTGGATGTTTATCATATATATAACATGTGTTCCCTTGTAATATTCCATCATAAATGTGGTTCATCATTTTACCTACACTAATTCCATTATGCTTCTTATGTGGAACATAATAAATATTAAGTATATATTTCTATTAATTATGTTTGGTAAGAAAAATGGATAGTAGCTTTCCCTTCAAATTTAATATGGGAATGATCTCCAAGAGTAATTTCAGATTATTATGGAAGGATCAATGCAAGAAAGTAGATTTTTGTTACTTTTCATATGATTATTACAACTATTGTCTAGCTACCAAAGCTCCTAGTTGTGACTGTATTCATAAAGATGGTAGGAAAGAAACATTGTTTAAGATAATTATCCTTTATTGTTGGAGAGATGGGAATTTCCTATTTGCTAATGTCACTATTTCTTTCTCTATTCATGTTAATAATGTGCAAATTTCTTGCATTAATAAAATTGGACATTATATTTTCTCCATATTCTCCTTCTCTATGTTTGGTTTTGTGTAGGTCTTCACTGTTGTGCTACATGAGGATGTTTTGATTTTCCTATGTCTCATACCATTGCTTAGCTTGCTTCTATCTCTATATTTCTACCTCTCCCTCTTCCAAGAGATATTTGTGTTTCGAAAGCTTATTCCATGGGATATTCTACCTTCTTTAGTGTGTTAGAAGTGATCTATTCAACTATTCTACTCATAAAGTTATAAGATATTTGGATTCCAAAATGGCTCCTACAATCATGTCATATTTCTTGGGCATAATTCAAATTACTTTTTAAACTCTATTACGATGTGTAATGGTTTCACCAATAAGCTCATGACTCTACTCACTAAGTCGTCAAGTGTGTGATTCATCTTCACTATTTCAAACTAGCTCTCAATTTCTTCAATTTAATACCCTCTAATGTATCATTACCTTGATATGAAACTTTCCAAATATCCTAGGCTTATTTTGTTGTTTATGCACTTTTTAACTTGTTTTGTATCCATTATTTTGATGGTGTCTCATTATTGTCCATGTTTGCTAATGATTCTTGGGTTAGCTCTTCATAATAGGTCTCAGGGTATTGTGCTTACAAAAAAGTCTCCATCCTTAAAAACCACAATTCATAACTTTCCCAAGCAAGATCCAAGTTTATGGCAAATCAAACCATTTCTTGAATGCCCATGTATAGCCTTTTCTTCACAATCTCCTTTTCAAAACTACAAACGAAAATCTCCTTGAAAATATATCTTTTTTAAAAAAAACAACTTTAATAAAATCATTATTTTTAAAAAAACTTTAATAAAATCATTGTTTTTTTTTTCAATAACAGGCTCCTCTTTAACAGTGACCTTATATAATAGTGCCTCCACTTCAAAAGAACAAAAACTTCTTTTCAATTTTTTTTCCTTAGCACAAGAAACATGCCTTTAGAATATCCAAGGAAATGCTTCAATACAAAGAAGGCTTGACTTTTTGGCTTTTCAAAATTTTTGTTTCTTAAAAAAAACTCTTCAGGAGACTCATCTATCCTTTCACAAAATGTACGTAAACCACTTTGGGAAGATATCATAATCACTTTGGCAAATATTTCATGAGGGGATAACAAAAACCTTTTAATATAAACCAAAATTCATGTTGCCTTGACCTTTTTACTTCGTGGATCCAATTGAATTTAATGCTCAGCCTTTGACATTCTTGTGCTTCGTGGACCCAATTGAATTTCATGCTCTTCCTTTGACCATTTTGTGCCCCGTGCTTCCTATTGAATGTAGTGCAACAACTTTTTATAATATCACAGCTAATCTTATTCTAAAAAAAAGGGTGCTCCATGTTCTCGGAGTCCTACCTCCCGGGTGGTCTCACTCTACTTAGTGATAGGGTGTGATAGTATCCAAAATTTCACAGTTTCGTAAGTTTATCATTTCTTTGTAGCAATTTGGTTTCTTCAAAAGTGCGAAGGTTTGTTGCTATTGGACTTAGGACCACCTCATGACTTCTGTTATCTGTCTGTGAATACAAAAAAAATGAAATGTTTTTATTTTTGGAGTTTTATGCAACTTGATGTTCCCAAACCATGACAAAGAATGTACAGATAATAAACAGAAAATGAATATAAGAATAGAATGGAATAGAATAGCTCTTCTCATTATTCAAATATTAGTTAAATGAAATTACATATAAAACAAAGAAAGAAAAACAATAAATGAGTAGAGAAAGATCCAATTAAAATCAACTAAACTCGCATCAAAACAAAACAATCTATCTCATAATGTATCGGGCTACCAGAGTTCATTAATATAAAGATGCTTCATTTGTAGTTGATCAATGGCGATAGCACCACAAAAGAGTTCATTAATATAAAGATGTTGGATTTAAGAGATCTGTGGTTTGTATCTTTTGAATCAGTGACCGGAGAATCTATAGTATGAACATTTTTATACCAACGTTTCAAATCCCAAATGGGATCCATCATCAGGACTAAAGAATGATGATAAAAGAAGAGCTTCTTAGAAAGAATAAATCTGTAGCTCTTCTTGCTATCCTCACTCTAAATCTTTCGAGTAAAAGGATTTCACTCCAAGTATCCCCTCCGTAAAGGGACAAGTATCTCTTAAATCCAAAATCTTGTCCCTGTACGGAGGGGATACTTGGAGTGAAATCCTTTTACTCGAAAGATTTAGAGTGAGGATAGCAAGAAGAGCTGCAGATTTATTCTTTCTAAGAAGCTCTTCTTTTATCATCATTCTTTAGTCCTGATGATGGATCCCATTTGGGATTTGAAACGTTGGTATAAAAATGTTCATACTGTGGATTCTCCGGTCACTAATTCAAAAAAAAATATAAAGATGCTTCATTTGTAGTTGATCAATGGAGATAGCACCAAAAACCTACGTGTAGGACTTGCAAGATTTCATATAAACAATGCCCCTATAAACAATTCTCCAACCAAAAGGATCCCTGGCACTGTGTTTTTCAAAGCTCTCAGCTTTAGTGTTTTAAGGATCGGTGTGAACAAGATTTTCAGAGTTCTCAACTTCAATGTTGGAAGATATTGAAGTTGAAGAGAGTTTAAATAATTAATATTACTTTGTATTAATGGAGAAATGGTTACACAAGTTGTAATGTATCTCCTTAGTTTAGGATTTGTTCCTAGAGTTTAGGAGTTTGGTTGCAACTTCCTGAGTTCTAGTAATGTACTTAATGATGTAATTTCTCATTTGATGCATGTAGAGTGTACGGAGAGAGTTCTCTTTGTTTGAGTGCAGTCTCGAGGTGCAGTAGTCACATGTGAGTTGTAACTCCTTCTTTTTCAATTCAAGTCTGATTTTTATCTTGGTATCAGAGCACAGAGTAGGGATAGCCTTAATTTTTTTTTAGAATGCATCATTGATTACAGAATTGCAGTGGCGGTGGAGAGTACAAAAGCATTCGTAGAATCAGGTGGACTGCAGTAACACTTGAAGATAGGTCTTAGATGACTGATCATCTTTGAGCAAAAAATAGGGTTGGCGCGATTTCGTTGCAAACAACCGCGCCATTTTTGAGTGGAAGAAAGAGTTGGCGTTGTTTTTTAAGGAATATTCGTGCCATTTGGCGCGGTTCTAAGAGCGATATTCATGCCAGCACGCAAGAACGTGCTATTGGCAAGGAAAATCAAGCGTTAATCGTGCCAATTTCGTAAGATGTGTCAATTTTGCTTTCGGCGCGGGTATTTCGCTATTGAGAAGCGCCAGCCTCTTTTTCTTTGTAAAATCTGCAATTTTTTTTTGCAGATCGCCCTTGCCCAGTGGTGGCACATTGGAGTTTCGGATCTATTTGTTGGAAATAGATCGGATTTTCCTGGTGGTGGCGCATTGGAGTTCCTAATCTACTCGGTGGCAACAGATCGGATTTGCCCGGTGGTGGTGCATTGGAGTTCCGGATCTGTTTGGTGGCAGTAGATCGGACTTGCCCGGTGGTGGCGCATTGGATTTCCTGATCTACTCAGTGGCAGCAGATCGGATTTGCCCGGTGGTGGCATATTGGAGTTCCGGATCTATTTGGTGGCAGCAGATCGAACTTGCCCAGTGGTGGCTCATTGAAGATACAAATTTTTTTTTCTCAGCAAAACAGAGGTTCGAATCTGGTATGTGGTGATTTTTTTTTAGTGTGTCCTGAAAGTGTATAGTTGGATAGACTTATTCATGAGAGGATAAGAAATTTTATCAATCCAATACGAATAATAGTATAGAATCATATCTCCACGAGTCTGGCAAACTCGATGGATCGAATTTCACCAACTAGAAATTCAAGATGCAGACTTTACTTAAAAGTGCAAATGCGTGGTCAATTGTTACAGGAAATGAGCTGAGATCAGGATCAGTGACACAATAACAAGATTGGGATAAAAGGGAGACAAAACCAAAAGTCATGTTGAAGATGTCCATCAAGGACAATGTTATCCCACATATTAGAGACTGTAAATCGGCCACTGAAATTTGGACGACAATCAAAAAACTATACCAGACGCAGAATACAAACCGTGTCTTGTCACTCAAAGGCAAGTTGTTTGCATTGAAGATGGAGAATGAGTCCGCTGCTGGATTCATTGCTAGAGTCAAAGACCTGAAGGACTAATTGGGAGATATTGGAGAGAAAGTTTCTAATTCAGATCTGGTCACGATCACGTTGAACACAATGACTGATGAATACAAAATGTTTATCACATGGCTGTCAGCAAGGAAGAAAGCCCCTTCATTTGAAGAGCTAACAGGGATTCTGATACAAGAAGAAGAGCGACGACAAAATTTGAAATCACAAAGCAATGACCTTGCTCTGATGGTAAAAAGGAGACAATGTAAAGGGAAGCAGCATCAGCAACCGCAGCATCAGCGACTGCAGCAACAACAGCAGAAAGGAGCCAACACATTTCAGAAGAGACCGTTTAAAGGTATGTCTACTAATAATTTCCCAGCAAAAAATGTTTTTATTGTGGAAAACCTGGACATCACATTAAAGATTGTTATAAGAGGCAGGCAGACGAAGGAAGAAACAAACAGAGAAAACATAAGGGTTACTTTGTTAAGGAAGAAGAGGATCATAGCCACGAACTTCGACTATTTATAGTTGATTGTGCCCTTTCAGCTTCAAAGGGGGATGGGGATGACATATGGTATGTTGACTGAGGTGCATCCTCACATATGACTGGTAAGAAGGATTGGTTTGAATTTCTTGAAGAAACTTCATGTGGGTCGAAAATCTATTTAGGAGATGATAGTGAACATGAGATCAAAGGATATGGTGACATTCCTGTAAAATTACCTAGCGGTGACATTAGACACCTCAACAATGTATTGTATGTTCCGGGAATTAAGAAAAATTTGGTCTCTGTCTCAATGATTACTGGTCAGGACATGCAAGTTCAATTATTTAAGACTAACTGTGTCATTAAGGATAGCCAGATGGAAACAGTTGCAACAGGAGTGCGTGTGGGGAGCCTGTATAGACTAGATGTGAAGAGTATGCCACAGCAAGCAATGGTTGCAGCGGGATCGACAACCGAAAGTCTCTGGCATCATAGATTCAGCCATCTTAATCTGCAAGATCTCATCCTACTTCAGAGAAAAGGTATGGTTGATGGACTCCCTGTTTTCCATAATGTTAAGCTGGATTGTGATGGATGTGCATTAGGGAAAATGCATAGAGAAGAGTTCCCTTTGCATGTTAATAGAAAGGAAAGAGACATTTTAGAACTGGTGCATACAGACATCTGTGGACCTATGCAAACCAGGTCATTAGGAGGAGCATATTACTTTCTCTTATTTACAGATGATTGCACTAGATTTTCATGGATATACTTTCTGAGTAAAAAGAGTCAAGCCTTTCAGTATTTTAAAGAGTTTAAATCCATGGTAGAAAACCAGACAGGAAAAAGGATAAAAATTCTCCGCTCAGATCAAGGGGGAGAATACAGGTTGGGAGAGTTCATGGATTTCTGCAAGCATCATGGTATTGTGCAATAGTTTACAGTTCCCCACACTCCACAGAAGAATGGAGTGGTAGAATGGAAGAACATAACTCTTGTGGAGTGAGCAAGGAGCATGCTTCAAGGTAAGGGTCTATCGAATGGTCTTTGGGCACAAGCTATTAACACTGCTGTGTATTTAAAGAATAGGAGTCCTACTAGATGTCTAGGCTTCAAAACCCTTTTGAAGCATTGTTTGGATTCAAACCAGCAGTGAATCACTTAAGAATATTTGGGTCAAAAGCTTATGCTCATATACCTAAGGTAGATAGAAAGAAGTTAGATCCTAAAGCCCTGAAATGTATATTTGTTGGATATGGCACTGAGTTCAAGGCATATAAGTTATTTAATCTTGGGACTCACAAGGTTTTTGCAAGCAGAGATGTCACATTTCATGAATAGGTTGAAGAAGGAAAGGATGACTCTAACAGTGATTGGCACATTCTATTGCTATTAGAAGAAAACAGTGAGGAAGATGAAGAGCAGGAGGAGAAACAAGAAGAAGAAGTAAGAGACAATGTAATCAATGAAGATGCAAGCCCAGAAAAGGTTGAAATAGAAAGAATTGAGGTAAGTCCCCTACAAAGGAGATGAGGTAGGAAGACTCGATTATCTTCTAAATTGAAAGACTATGCATTAATGTCAAAGATTTTAGACATTGTAGAACCTGCAAATTATGAGGAAGCAAGTAAATCTGATGCATGGAGGGCTGCAATGTATGAGGAAATAGAATCAATAAACAGAAACCATACTTGGGATTTGGTTGAATTGCCTGAAGGTAAAACCCCCATAGGATGTAAATGGCTATATAAACCAAAAATAAATGCAGATGGGAGTATAGAGAAACTTAAAGCTAGACTGGTAGCAAAGGGTTACTCACAGAAAGAGGGAATAGATTTCGATGACACCTTTCCTCTTGTAGCCAAATTAAACACCATTAGAATGATAATTTCCTTAGCAACAAAACACAAATGGCAGCTACACCAGCTAGATGTTAAGTCTGCATTTCTGAATGATGACTTGAAGGAAGAAATTTATTTATTACAGCGTGAAGGTTTTGTGAAAAAGGGGAAGGAACATCTTGTGTGTAAATTGAAAAAGGCACTTTATGGTCTAAGATAGGCACCGAGATCGTGGTATGAGAAAATTGACTCATTTTTTGTTCAGCATGGCTTTTATAGGAGCTTGAATGATCCAAATCTGTATACCAAGTTTAATAAACAGAGGCAAATTATTTTGATTTCTTTGTATGTAGATGATATGATCATGACACAGAATGCTAACAATCTGATCAAAGAAATCAAAAAGCAGATGTCACAAGTGTTTGAGATGAAACATCTCAGAAACCTTCACTATTGCTTGGGATTGGAGCTATGGAAAGACTCTGGACAAACTTTTCTTACTCAAGGGAAGTATGCCAGAAGCTTGCTGGAAAGGTTCAGAATGGAGTAGTGCAGATCAGCAGCAACACCATTACAACATAACTTAAAGTTGAGCAGTGACGACCGTACTAAAGAGGTGGATGCTACCATGTATAGACAGCTAGTTGGCAGTTTGTTTGATACATCTAACTACAACTAGACCAGATTTGGCATATTCTGTTAGTGTGTTGAGCGAGTTCATGTCAAAACCACTAGAAAGTCACTGAGTCGCAGCAAAAAAGTGTGTTGAGGTATCTTAGTGGTACTAGTAATTTTGGCATTTTGTACACTGACACTTTTGCTGTTATTCTAGCAGGTTTTTCAGATTCTGATTGGGTAGGTAACTTGGATGATCGAAGATCTATCACAGGTTACGCATTCATCATTGGATCTGGGGTCATAGCATGGAACAACAAAAAGGAGCACACTGTAGCTCTATCTTCATGTGAAGCTGAGTACCAAGCATTGTGTGCAGCCACATGTCAAGCTATCTCGTTGATAAGACTTCTCAACGATGTAGGAGAAGAGCAGAAAGAATCAACTATTATCAAAACCGGCAACGAGAGTACTATCAAGCTTGCATACAATCGAGTCTTTCATAAAAATACCAAGCATATCGATACTCAAGTTCATTTTGTTCGAGAGAAACAACAGTCAAAAGAGATATGTGTTGAATATTGTAAAACTTGTGATAACATGACTGATATTTTTACTAAGCCTCTTGGGCGTGTAAAGTTTGAATTGTTTAGAGGGATGCTAGGAGTTCACGATAATCCTTTCTCCATTAAGGGGGGCAGTTGAAAATAATTAATATTATTTTGTATTAATGGAGAAATAGTTACACAAGTTGTAACATATCTCCTTAGTTTAGGATTTGTTCCTAGAGTTTAGGAGTTTGGTTGCAACTTCGTGATTTCTAGTAATGTAATTAATGATATAATTGCTCATTTGATGGATGTAAAGTGTATGGAAAGAGTTCTCTTTGTTTGAGCTCCAGGTTCCTTTTTCAATTCAAGTCTGATTTTTATCGAGTTTGCTACTCAAAAAGGCCATCTAATTATAAATATGAACACAAAATATTAAAAAAAATGAAATTTTTTTAATATTTTATAAATATTAAAATATTAAATATTAAAAAAATAAAAGATATATTGATTTCCCCTGCGGCCTGGTTGCTTCGACGTGAAATGCTCATAAGCACTTTGCCAATGAAAAAAATTAATTGCACAGCACTAAGATTTTCCTGCGCAAGGCAAATCTGTGGTGACATAAAGAGTTCATTGAAACCTTTGCTCTCTTCTATTACCCAGAGTTACATCTATAGTGATTCTGGTAATGCCTAAAAGGGTTAGGAGTTTGCCAAACAATCAAGAAAAAATCCGGTTATCCGGAATTATCCGGTAGTTTGATGTCTTCATGGTTTAGCGTTCATCTTATGTAACCGCGACAATAATGTGTTTTGTAAATAATTTATTTTCCATGACAGCGTGTATTGAGATTTGGTTTCTTGGTTCGATAAAGTTACGTCAGAGAAGAGCAATGGTGAGGCAAATGTCGGACATAAAAAATAACATTCTACAAATTTGAGTTGAGCAATGGTGGTTAACCATATATTGGCATATGCTAAAGCTGAATGTGTTGGATTCAAAAGGCAATTCTGCATAAGAATATATCATCATTCAAAATTAATTTAAAATTAGGTCTTCCTTGTGTGAGAGTTTGATGTTTGTAAATTTTATTTATAAATAATTTAATAAGAAATTAATTAAATTTTTTTGAAAGATTATAAATAACATTAACAATTTTGTTAATGGATAGCCATATTTAAATTTTATTATACATAATTCAATGATTAGTATTATGCTTATTATGCTTTTAGTGAGAAATATGGGTTTGTTAATCTTGTGTTATTTCCTATTTGAAACTCTAGTAAATGTTGTTGTTTTTTTTTTTTGATATGTTGTCTTTTTTTTTTGTTTTAGCTTTTAATTAGAGAGGAATGGGTTTCAGTCATAATTGATTGTTAGTTTAGATAAGCTTTTAATATTGTTAGAAGAGGTATTTAAATTTAAATAACTTTTTATTGAAATGTTATAATTATTTTTTGAGGAAATGTATGCTTTTCACTATTATATATAAATAATATTATAATAATAATTTGATTTTAAAATTATAATGGGTTACCAAAAAAATCCTCCTCTATATTATTTTAATGGTTAAAATTTGTAAAAGTGTAAGTGGTTAACTTAAATATGTTTGCATTATAATGACAAAATGCTACACTTCATCCCAATTGAGGATCTACTATTTGTTATATTGATTACATGGTTTTTCAAATGTTGTACATTTTCTTCTCTTTGAGGCTGCTTCTTTTTAAACTCACCTCTCCTATTTGACACTATTTCTCTTTAATCTCATTGTTCATGTTTGACACTACTGCTCATTATTAATAGACTCTCCTTAATGTCTTGTGCATTTGATAGATTTAACTTAATAGTCAATTGTCATTCCCCTTTAATTTTGCGTCTCTCTCACTAGACAATTTTTAATAAATGGATCAAATTGCTTTCAAATGAAATCATAAACAACTTTTAAGTCCTAGATTTGAAATCATCAAAAACTTTGAAGTCCTTGCTTTTATATTAAATCTGTATCTCTCTTTTTATTCTAGGTAGCATGAATGGATGAGTTGTGTCTTTATTTAATGCTTCACTAGGACCACCCATTTTTTGCAAATTCTCTAGGGTTCCAAATAGTTGCAAAGGATTGAAATAATGACGCCAATTAGAATCAAAATTGAGGGTTCCAAATAGTTGCAAAGAATTGAAATAATGATTCCAATTAGAATCAAAATTGAGGTCATTTTAGAATAGGAATGAAAATGGTACTAATTGAAATAATGTTACCACTCCTACTCAAAATCAAAATCATATTTGACCTCATCACCACTTGCATCATATGTGCACATAGTAACCATGTTTCCTATCCATGTTGGATGTTGAAGGAGCATCACACTAACAACTATGATATGATCTAGGTACTCTTGTCACAGTTGATGACAACTAGAACTCACTTCGAAGGTTTGGGTGGTGACTAGAGTGCAACAATGGATCAATCATTCAAGTAGTATCCCAATATTGATTTAAATGTGGATCATGAGATGCAAAAGAGGTTGTCACATATGCCTGGGAGCCTTGACGTATTCCAAGAGTAAGAGGCGACCAAGTAATTGATATTGACAATTAGAAGAAGCTCTTCACAAAAATAAGCATTTAAAAGAGTCACTTCTAAATGATATTGCATACCAATAAAGAGATTGTCTTAGGATATAAGGCCTCACTTAAAGATTTATGATATAACAAGTTACTTATTTAAAATGGATAACAAAGTCTTGTAGATGTGCACAATAAGTCCACATAATATCTACACTTGTGGATAAAGACTCCACTTCCCTTGTAGTGGTTTTGAATACTCAGAAAGATGCCATGATTGACCTAGGTGCTCAAGATAGCATTGTAGCCTTGGTATTTTAGTCATGTTATTAGCTAAAATTTCCAATTAAAGAGTTAGCCTAAAGGGAAGTTCAATGTTCAATTAAGGAAAACACTACAACATTGATCTATATCTCACTTTTGGATTAGTGCATGCTAGTCTGAGGGGGTTCTTCCTGAAATCTTGAAGTCTCTATCCTCAAAAGTCAATAGTAAATGTGCTTCACTTCTACAAAATAGCTCACTATGGTGTCTACTTTCAAAAGTTGTATATTTCTCCAACATTGAAGTTTTGAGTCCTTTTAGATTCATTACGTATTCATTTTTGTTCCACTTCAACCTCTTTTCCCTCAAATTTTTCAGGTGCAATAAACACCTCATGTTTTAGATTGGTGTCCATGTCAAACAATTGTTGTGTAATTGTTAGGTCTTCCATAGGAGGTCATGTCCTAGGGGTACCCACTATTGTTAGGGGCATGCTCACAATGTCTTGTATGATGGTGGAACTAACTAAGAAGTTAGGATTATTTCGAAAGGTCAACTCGGAAGAAGGTTAAGATTATTTTGAAAGCTCAACTCCTAAGAAGAGTTGCTTATGTATATGGGCACCCTTGAGAGATTGTCTTTCCTGTTGCTCGTGTTGCAGACTAGTTGTTCACTAAGGACTAAACATAGAGTAAATGAGGTCCTAAGGCTTCTTTTTCTCATTCACCAAAATAACTCATGCAATCATTTTAATACTCTAAAACAATGGCTAATCTTGAAACTAGTTGTCTTTTAAGATAATTAATTTCTTAAAATAATATGCTTTGTAAAGCATGGTAAGGTTGCACATCCTTTCACAGAGTTATTACAAAGTTTATTAATATGAAATATAATTAAAGGTATAAATAAAATAAATACTAGAGAGTCTATGTCTCTCAGCTAAGTTCTTTTGGAAGTTGAGCTCAATTGGTGTCATACATTTTTTTCTTCAGCCCTATATAGATGTTATTGAGAGTAGACTATTTTGCACATATGTATTATAGATATAGAGCATTTAAAATTTACAGTCATAATATGTTAATTTATAAAAATCAAATTCTAGATTTAAATATATTTATTTATTGGTTATTGAAATTTCATTAATAATAATTGAAATAAAGATAAAAATAAAAAATAAAAATTATAATAAAATTATTTAAATTAAACTGGTCGAATAATATCATATATATATATATATATATATATATAATATTATTTCTCTCAAAATGTATAAAGAAAAGTACAATAAGATTATCAAAATTTTAATACATTAAAAAATATATGTCTGATTTATAATTTTGAAATTTTGATATCACTTAAATATAAGTGGAAATTTTATGAGAGTTTTTTTAGTTTTCAATTTTCTTAGTATCACAAAGATAATGAGTTTCTTTATGGCTGCTTTTTTAAGAGTTAATTATATTTTTAATGTTTTTAATTACAATAATCAAATCTAAAAAGGTTTAGCAAAATATTTTAGGAAAACAATATTGTGAAGTTTCAGAAACATGAAACATTAGGAGTGAAAACTCTAGCCATATTTAGGGACACAAGAAGGTTGAATGGTCCTCTATAATTGAGGATGGGATTAAATAGATTGATATTAATATCTAAATTATGAAGTAGATCCACTCTTGAAAATTTAATAATAAATTAGGGTAATTAAGTGATGGAGTTTGAAGAAAAATAATTATAATATTAAAGAAAATAATTATAATCTTAAGGGATTAAGATAAGATATGATTAAAAATAATAATTTTATCATTACTTAAAATAAGGTGAAAAATATATTAGTTAATGATAATTAAATTTTATTAATTTATATTAATATTAAATTTAATGGAATTAACAAATTGAACTTATTAAATTTAAATCTAATAAAAATATAGTGATAAGGAATGATAATAATGGAGAGGAAGATACAATATTAATTATAATATAAACAAGATAATGTTTAATGATAATGTTAAAATTAATTAAGCCAAAGTTATTAAATTCAAAATCATAAAAGTATAAAAAATGTATTAAAAATTTTGGAATCCGATTTGATTAATAACAAAAGCCAATATGGCTTATGAATATTATAATTTAATAACAAAGATTATAAATTAGTGTTAAAAATGAAAAGAGAAGAAAGGGATTGAAATGATAGAAAATTTTAAGGGGCAATCTTAGCCCATGGGCTAAATTTAAGGAGTTTTATATTTAGGAGGGGAATTTTTATATTACACCCATTTTCTATAGTTAGCCTACAAGGTATTTAAAAAATAAATAAATATTATATTTTCTTGACCAAAAATAATCCAGTAAAATGTATTTTCACCTATACAAAATTTATTCTAAGCACAATTGGCAATGGCCCTGATTTCCTAGAATGGTAATGGTTAGGGGTTATTTCACCCTCTACCATTCATAGAGATCAGACCATTGTTGAATTTGCCCCATATTTTAAACTGTGTATCTAGAAACTACTACTTTTCCCTTCATGAAAAGCCTATGTGGTGGAAATTCATTTTGGGTTCCCTTGGTATGCCATGTTGTGCTCATTGAAATCTTGGGCTCTGGCTTGTGTTTTATTGGAATATAAATAGTTGTTTCTAGTTGTAATCTCACCACATAATTGTGTTAGTTCACCAAGTATTGAAGATGTGGTTGGATCTCATCAAGAAGGCGAAGGATGGAGGGTTGGACTAGAGGTATGTGTCTCTAAGTCTTTTAGGACCTTTTGGTTTCATGTTATTTCTTGAATTTTTTCTAGATTTTTAATTTACTTACTTGTTTGTTATAATCTACTTCATTTATACCATAACTGAGCCCTCCTTAGTTAGAAATACTTCTTGTTTATGTTCTATGGTATATTCATACAGTCATAAGTTTGTGGAATGTTATGATATGGTATAAGGCTCTTCACTTGATACTACTACACCAAGCCCTCATCTCTAGTGATATGTCTTAGTCATCATTTTTCATCACACTATGGGAACCACATTATTAACTAAACACACATTATTAAGGTAGG
Source organism: Pinus tabuliformis (assembly GCA_031772625.1). Taxonomy (NCBI): domain Eukaryota; kingdom Viridiplantae; phylum Streptophyta; class Pinopsida; order Pinales; family Pinaceae; genus Pinus; species Pinus tabuliformis. The sequence goes on along the minus strand of CM062814.1, from coordinate 188,946,944 downwards.
TGTCATTTCTATATCACTTTCCTAATCGTGGCTATAAGGGCACTCCTAATCCTAGCTATAAGGTAACATAGCTATTGGGAGTGGGAGATCTAATTGCATATTTATTGATTGAAGGAGCTAGTCACCCAAGCATATACATCTCAAATTCCTAGCTATAAGGTCACTCACATAATCCTAGCTATAAGGTGTCTAGAGTAGTTTAAAGTATAAATTTGATGATAGATTTTTTATTCCATATTATTAGTTTTGTACAACTTTTATATGCTTTTAGTCTTTCATGACTATTCTTTCCTTGATATAGATACAAGTACATTTGTAATTATCTACAATTTAAGGTCAGTAGAAGTAATATTTTAACTTATTGACAGGGTTTCTCAAAAGCCTTCAGTTCCTATAGATAAAGCATGATTAAGAAAATGGATTATTCAATCTCCATGGTGGGAGTGAGAGAGTTAGGGTATAGTCTTTTCCAAGAACCTTAAGTTCCTATGGATTAAACATGATTAAGAAAACTAAGTAGTGAATCTCTATGGTGGGAGAAGGAGGTTTAAGGCTTGTTGGTGGAGCTATTTTGTAGGGTCAACAATATTGATTCTTAGAGTATTAAAGGTGGAATTAGAAGTAGTCATCCTTCTCAAAAGCTACATGGAGATACATTCTTGTACTATCAAGGGAATGGAGTAAGATGAAGGAAATGGATGATGCAAGAAAAGGAAGCCTAAATTATTTGAGCATGGAAGCAGAAAGGCAACAAATCACATTCCAATTAGTAGATTTGAACAAAATGGCTTATAATTGCCCTAGGGATTCCTAGACAACCAGTTAAAAAGACCACATATGAAGTTATCTCACTGAAAATTGGAAATGACATATAATGCATGAAGGATCATGTGGTGAAAGCATTAATTTGGAGGATAAATTCACAATGTAAGTGTAAGGTCTAGGAAAATCCCTTATTCTTCAACTTAGTATGGGTTGCAATTAAAATTTTGGTTAGAAAAGTTCAACCCTGAAAAGAAGGATTTAATAGTATACCTAGTATGGATACAAATGTATTTTATACTTCAAGAAAATTGGGATGAAGAAAAATTTGCAGGATTTGGAAATAAATTAGGAAGTTGTCTCAAAACCTTTGAAATCAATAGAAAATGCAGCTATATGGTATATGATCAAATTTTCATCTATATGGATGTTTTGGGAGCCCTTCTTGAATCGATGTGGATTATATTCCAAGATTCAAGGTCGAGAAAAAATCTAGATTATGAACATATTGTCTTTAGATGTAGGAAATGCCATGAACATGGACATTTGTTCTTGACCTCTCCTCTAATGGTGTAGAAAATGATGAAGAAAAATAAGTGGGACTAGACCAGGAAAGCTTTATTAATTTTTCAAGCAAAAGAAAGTTAGGTAAGAAAGACCCCAACAAAGCAACCACCAATGGCCCTAAAGTGGTCAATAGCTTTCAGACATTTCCATTAGAGCAAGAACCCACCAAGAGAAAATTAGTGGAAGCTACAATTGAAGGTATGGCCATGCCTTCTCCCAAACCTAATCTAGGAGAGTGAAAAAGAAGGAAAAATAAACAACTACTCAATCTCTAAAAGAGAAAATGAGAGCTTAGTAACTTAGAAATGGAAGAAGATGATGAGAATAGACTCTTGTAGTTGCATTCAGAGGTGAGAAGCCTCAATCAACACACCTTAGTCTACATTTATTACTTTGTATTTAATCTAATATTATATGTTTGTTCGACTAAAATGAAGGCCTCTCTTGAAACTTGAAAATTCTTAATTATTTTAAATCTCTACATTTCTTTATTGGAGAAGCATGATAGGGTTTACAACTTTCCTTCTGCACTTTTCTCTGTATACTTCTTAATAAAATATTGTAATACTTGCATATCTTTAATCTTTGTTTGGAATAGTAAGTTGTTTTTCCATCATTTGTAGAAATTTGAATAGCCAAATTTGATCTAAATACAACCTCACCCAAATTGAAGAAAGAGTGTATCCCAAGGAAAGTTTCAGAACAACATCATTTACATAAGATAGAAAAAAGGATTAGATGGATTACATACAAAAAATCATGACTTGTACGTCAAATCATTCATTTGTCTCCAAATACAATGCATTTTTCTAATGTATAGAGACAAAGACAACTTTATACTTAGTAGAAAATCCAAGCAAAAAACATTTTCGAACCTTTACAATTCAACAAAACATACTTAACCATTTCAGGCTTACAAAAACTTAGGTGGAACTCATTTGTCATACCAGTAAATTTTAGTTTATATTCAAGAAGTATGTAAGGAGGATGTCTTCATTAGTGAGGACAACAAATAAAAAACTCATCATAGTCTTCCAATACTCACAAATAGCAACTTGGCCCTACTACCAAGCTGAGTTAACTTACACCTCACTTTGACTATCTATGGGCAAGTTAAACTCACCCACAACAATTTCAATACATTTTGTTGTAGATTTCTCCCAAGATGTTGCAGCAAAAGTCATGGACATCAATTCATAGGAAAAGTTTCAGTATGACTTTTTGCTAATAATTTTACCTTTAATTTAAAAATTCGCTATTTTTCCTAAACATATATATAATCTAATTAATGAAAAATCAGGGCTTATTTCCTTTTCTAATTTTCCCTTTAAAGAAAACACTCTGTTATTGCAAAGTAGGATTTGCTAAGAAATCAATTTTAGAGAAAGCTCGAACATATATAGTATTAAGGTTGTTTTCATGATTTTATATATTGTATTAGGCTTTTTCTCATGATTTCTCTCTAGATTTATCCTACACCCAATAGGTTATGGATATGTAATCTAGGTAATTTTGATTTCAAAAGATCTTAGAAAAGAAATGCAATGATTTCATTGTATGTTCCATTTATAAGATGTTCTAATGGAACTTTGCATTTTTGGTTTATTTATACAAGTGCCATCCAAAAGGATCAATCGTGTGACATCAATTGTCCTCAACCAAAGGTTTTATTTTTACTCTTTTCTAAAAAGAAATACTTTCTTACACCATTTTTGAGTTCCACTAAAAATTTGAAAGTCATAATAGTATTCAATTATGGGTTAAAGAGAGCCATAGTATTCCATGAGGGGTCCAAGAGAGTAGGCATTATTTTCACTTACTTTAACACTATACTCTTGGAGAGGTTGCATGTGCCCCCACTTCAAGAGCATAGTAAAGTCTTGTAGAACTAACAAAATCTATCTTTATGCATTTAGTGAAGGGCTTGGAAAAATGTATGGGTTCAACAACACCTAGTGGGTCGTTAAGCATCCAATAATGCTAGATTTTAACCTAGATCACTATTGTGAGTTGGAGGAGTTTCCCTCTAGTATTTGTGACATGTCTTCAATTGTGAATTGGACTATTACTAACTCCCATTTCCTTCAAAAGTTACCTGATGGCTTGGGGAAGCTCAGCTTTTTAATAATTTTAAAGAAGGAAGCAAAGTACAGTCTACTAAGCTCTCTTATTCTTCTCAAGTTTTTCTTGGATATATAGAACTTTTTAGGATGGAAAGAACATTCAGTTAATCAAAAAGTGCCTTTATAGAAAGGCCCATTTTCAAATTCTAATGTGTTCAAATTTTCTTTGTATGAGTACATTAGTTCAATTTAAGTATCATGATCCCATATTCCATCTGATTTTTTGGTAACCCATTAAGCTTTGTAGCTTTACATAAATCCATGTCTTTTGATAGGTCCCTCTTCCAAATTGTACAAAAGTTCCCTTTTTGCAATAACCACATGCAATAACAAGTCTGTGCCATACAAGGACTTGATTCATTGATTTTGTATTGCTTATGACTCTTGATGTAACAATTTATTGATTATTTTTCTTAGCAAATAGAGGTTGTCCTTTACTGTTTCAAATACTTTCTTACAATATTTCCAAAAGTATTTATTTGTAATCTCACTTACTATGGGATGACACTAATGGGTGAGGTGATATTCATGGTCTGAAGTTCCCCTCTTGGTAAGAATTTAAATCTATCACCTCAATTTAACTGTTAGTCAAAACAATTGTATTTTAGCTGTAAATAATTCATTGCTTGATTTATAGATTTCCATATTTTCCCCCTTTTCATTTTTTTTTTAGAACTTGGTATGAGATCTCTTTCAAGATTTGGGTTCAGTTCAGAACTATCAGTAAATAATCTCGTAAAGTTACAAAGTTTCCTATAAGTGTGCTTTGGAACATTGTCGTTGCTTTTCCATGGTGTTAATGCAAATAAGCATTGCAACTCTTGCCATTATTTAGATTGTGTGCCTAAATCTAGGTGGTGTTGTAATGATGGAGTATTTGTTTTCTAGGAACTAAGGCTATATAAATTTGTATCCCTTATATAGTCCTGAGATATTAAAATTCAAAATAGGAATTGAGGTAATTTTTTCCATTTCATATTGAAGTTAATTTCTTGAACATAAGATTATGTCTTACTATTCCACTGTGGATGTGATCCCTTACAGGAAAGGAAATTCAAAGTGAAACTGATTTCACAGTGGTTTGTCAAAACATCCAGATAAGAAATGAAATTTGAAGTGACACTAATTTCATACTATTTTATCAAAATGTTGGCAAGAGAAAGGTTTATCCATTCCAAATATATCTGAAGCAACGAAAATGCAACTTTGTATTCAATAATGCTCTTAATTTCATATGTACATGCACAAACATATTAGTAGAAAATATTGAAGGGTTTTCTAAATAATAATTTCCATTCCACTATATTCTTTACAACTTGTAAATAAATAACTTAGAACAAGTCATTACACTACTTTCTATTCTTTATTAATGAGTGGTTAAGATTTTGTAACAAGTCATTATAGTACTTGCTATTATTTATTAATCAGTGGTTAACATTTTGATCTTGAACTCGATAAGATTTGTCTTCATTCTGTGAAATTTTGTGTTCTCTAATGTTTCTTTTCCATTCACTATGTATATCATATAAAGTGTGTCTAAGTGACTATGAATATTGGAAATTCTGGTTATCCTTAAACTATGTTACAAGACAAAAACCCAATTGAGCACGGTGGGTTCATCCCCACAAAGGGGTAGAAGCTGTCATGACCATTATGTAAGGCCATGTGGTCAAACTATTTTGATTGTGGGAACGATTGTGATTAAGCTATAAGACTTCTTAGTCTAGCTTCAATTTTTTAGCTGTGATGGTTAGTGGGTTAGTTAGCAGAAGCTTCTATTTCCCTAATCCTTTCTATAGAGTTGTCAGATTCAATTTCAAAAAGTTTTAATTACACTAAAGAGATGAGTTTTAAAGAGTTGTTATTTCCCTAATCTTTTTTTTAGAGTTGTCAGATTCAATTTCAAAAGATTTTAATTACAACAGAGAGTTGAGTTTTAGAGAGTTGTGATTCATAATATTAAGTATAGTAGTTATGCCACTTGAATGAAGAAAAGCATAGTAGAGGTATCGGTATTTGTTATAAGATTACATGCATATAAGCCTAACTGTATATAATATGACTCCAACAAGTTATGAGTGGGGGCGGATCAACATAGACACTTTGAAGCAATCCACACGGTTATCTGCATACTCATTATGAGAGAGAAAGTACAAATGTATGCATCAGAGTATCAAAAATAAAATCATGTATGAAATATTGACAGTATGATACCAACCCTTGAATCGATCCCTTTCCTTACTATAGGTTTCAATGATGTACCACCATCTCCATTTGTGATTTAAATATTGTCGTTCACAGTCAAACCATGGGCATAATATTAGAATGGGTTTTACAGAATTTTGTAGTTTGTTGTTGGTATTAGCATTACACTCTTGTATAATTTCATTTTCTCAATCCCATTTCATCAAACAAGTCACGGAGGGTTGGGGTTACATTACATTCTGGGGGCTGCAATGGTGAAGCAAGAGTCTGGGGAACCATCCCACTCTTCAACTTTCAAATCTCAATCTGAGAGTGACAAAAATGGTGCTCGCTCCCCATTTCTGAGTCCTACCAAGTTCTCAGAAAAATAGTTCAAGCAAGGCAAGGATGTCGGGATATTCAGAGGGGTTCGCAGGCATCCATGGTGTCGTTTCGTCACAGAAATCAGGGACCCAAAAACAAAAGAGCATCGCTGGCTTACAACCTTCGATACCACATACGAAGTTGCATATGCCTATGATTTCGCTACCAGAGCCATGAGGGAGATGAAGGCAAGGACCAACTTTATATATGTGGATACAAAAGCTTATATGACCTTCTCCTAGCCATGATGTCTTGCACGTCCTACTAATAATACTGAAGTGCCCACTGATATCAAAAGCCCATTATTGCAGAAGCATGAAAAGCCACAAGACTCCTGGGTTGATTCCCTATGGCTAGCTTTGAGCACCAAACCTATCAACTACAACGAACAGAAGAAACATCACAACCACCAGCAGCAGAAATAATTAAGTTTAAATGGTATCTACAACCTTCTTGGAGATGCTGCCATGAGTAATTACTTGAATTCTTCAAAGAATCAGATGCAGAGAATTTTTTTTGAGTCAATTGCAAGAAGTTCAATGCCTGTCTCTCTTCGTAGGGATCATCAAAATGGAAGTTCCTGGCACAAAATGGGCCAATTTGATACTGCTCTAGCCTTCAAATTATTCAAAAGAACAAATGATCTCACCCATGATTTCACCGTTCCATCCTCTGTCTCATCATGACAGGCTACCTCTGTACTTGCTAAAACCTGTGATCACCAGTCTTTCTTCAATAGAATTTCTACCATCCCTACTTCAATACAATTGCCATTTACAAAGCCTGTTGAAAGTGTTTATTCTCTTACATTCCCAAAAGAGCTTGTATCTAAGGCTTGTAGTGCAATCTCATCTAAAGATGCATTGACCTCCAATCTAGAACATGGATTCCAACACTTTGCAAGCGTTTTAGGTTTTAATACGTATTCAAACTCAGGCCCGTTGGAGCAGATAATGAGCAGGTATCTTCTTGTGCCTGCAATATTCAGACCCACAACTAATTTTTCTAGTCCCAACAGTAGCACCACTATGGATTATGATGTTTGTCTTCCTCAAGAGAGTTTTTCTATTTCTACTCCTTACACTGGCATTGACTCAACTGGCCTTATGATCAACGCAAATTTCAAAAGATTGGTTGAAGAAAATTATTGTAGTTTATACTTGAATCGAGAAGATCAGTAGCCTCAACCACAATAATGGAAACACGAAGTCTCTGAAAACGTGATGAAGACTTGGACAGAGGGTTGGATTTGTGGAGTTTGGGGGTGCTTCAACCAGAGTCGATAAAGACATAGCAAGGGGCTCAAGATACCCTAGATACAGTAGGTATTAGTTGGGGGTGGGAGAAGGAGTGAAATCAGGACCGCAGGTATTAGTTGGGGGTGGGAGGAGTGAAATCAGGTCGGCCAAGCCTCAGTTCAGTATGGGCTTCTGGCCTCAAACTTCCTAGGTTGGGTTCCTTGGTATGGGTGACACTCATCTAAGAGATTGGGGGAGGGTTTGGGATCCTGCTGTGGAATTAAAATCGACCTTGCTTAGTCCTGGTCTAAATTCCAGTGTCCAAACACCGTCCAAGGGGTGGAGGGCTTGGTAGGAGATGGGCTTAGCCCCATAACAATCTTGCCATCCACTCGAGTCCTCGTAACTATATTTGGATGATTAATTTTAATTTTGCTAGAAATTGTAACTATATAATGGGTGATATGACCATTGTGGGTATGGCTCTATTATGTTTGGTTTAGCTTTGCAATGGGTAGAGAAAGGCTTCCAATCATGAGGATATAGTAATATTTTTTTTGTATTCAATCCATAGATGAAAGTGGAAGGAGACTCTTACTGGGCTGGTATCCTTTGACTTTGTAGTAGGTCTGCACCAGGTATGAGTCCAGCTCCCAACCCACCAACCTGGGTAACAAAAAAGGTGAACCAGCATGTAGGAGAAGAGAATTTGAAAAAGAGACCTAGTAGAATGGCTCAGGTGAAGTGGGTAAGAGACAATGGGGGAGAGAACAATAGTAGTGGGAGGAAGAGAAAGGTGGGGGAAGGGATGTGGAAGCAAGTCAGCCTAGGGTATCATGGATGAAGCAACCCAAATCTATCATTGCAACAGCTTGAACCCTGTCAAACAATTAATTTCAGAGTTGGAGGAAGAAATCTGCCTAATTGTGGAAAATTTCCAGTTGGACCTCCACTAGTGGAAAGAGGTAGCACTAGATTAGATCATACTAGAGGTAGAGTTACCAAGTATAAGTATAGTGTACATCTTTTTTGTATTATGAGAAGTATCCTCAAGAAGGCCTGGGGACCAGCATGCAACCCCTAGGGGGAATTCAGAGAAATCTAATTTTAGTAAGGAATTGCAAAAAAATCTAGTTTGAGTTGTAGCAGTAGAGTGGAAGGTAGAGCTGGATCCAGTAGCATATCCCTTGCATTCCTCACTTGGAGATTCTTTATTATAATGTGAAGGACCCAACTCCAATAGATTGTGCTGACTATGTATATGGCAAGGTTTGACAAGTGTATATGGCAAGGTTGAACAAACTTATAATTTTTGTTTATGGATGGCTTATTTTTCAAATAAGTGACCAACATATCTAGTTTCTCATTGGGCAAGAGAGGCCACCTAAATCATGGATATATGGATGTAACCTGCCTTATTTACGAAAACTAATAGAAAGGTACCACAAAGCTCACAAAAAAAAACATAAGGTGAACTTGTAGGGCTAGGAAATAAATGTGAGTATACAAAAAACAATTGGGCCACGGGAAGTATTGTAGTGTTCAAAGGGTTAATGGATAAAGGGTTTTCAAGAATGATTTAACTTGTACTCATCCCCACAACTAAAATTTTTAGGGTAGCTCAAGGGAGGTGAAACAAGAATTTTGGAATCATTAAAATTTTTTTTGAGGTGTTCCTAGGTGAAGTTTAAAAAATGGCTCATTTAGAGATGTGGCCTGACAATATCCACTTATATGATCTTTAACCCTATCCTTAAAAGAATATCGTGTTGGTTGACTTATAATTTTTTTTCATAAGAGAACTAAAGTGTTCATAACTATGGGAAGAATAAATAATGGTTGATTTAGAAATGTAACTCTGATTTCCACCTATATGCTCTTTAAGCTTATCCTTAAAACATCTCCCTAATTGACTTATATATGTCATTTCATAAGAGAACTAGATTTAATAAACATTGTAGCCTAGCACGATATGATATTTTTAGCATATGTAAACAATTTCTTTAATTATTTTATGTCATATACCCTTAACTTAACTACTCACATCCATTATTAATTAATTTCTTCAATTTCACTTTATGGTATTTCTAAAATTTAACTAATAAACTTTACTTAGCTATTTGATTATCTTTTATATTATTTTTACAACTTTATTATTATTATTACAACATTATGTCATATTAAAGTACTATTACAATATAATATCACCAATATAACTTTCATTATATTCTTATTAGATTTGAATTTAAGATATATAACTTTTTTATTAAACTTAACTTAGTTATTTGATTACCTTTAATAATATTATTAGAACTTTTATATTATCATTACAACATTATATCATATTAAACTACTCGTATAATATAATATCACCAATATGGTTAGCACTATATCACTATACTTTTATTAGATTTGAATTTAATATATATAATTTTTTAATTAAATTAAATTTGCTATGAGTATTAATTAACAATATTTGGTTATCATTGCTTAATGTCTTTCTCTCTTCAAGGTGATATTTTCCATTTTAATAATAATAGTAAGATTATTTCTTTCTTTAAAAATCCAATTTTAATGATTTAGATTTATTATTGTTTTATTTAATATTATACATATTTTTGGTGGAATCAACCCAATTTAATTACCTCCATCTATTATTAATTAATATTTTTAATAGATCTACTTCATAGTTTCAATATAATCTCAATCTATTTAATCGTCATCCTACATTCATTAAGAAATATTCAAGCTTTATTTTTCCATGATAATGGTTGGAGAATCCACTTGAAACATTCAACCTTTCCCAAACTCCACAAAATAATTTCTATAAAAAAACTATCAACAAAATAATTTCTATAAGAAAATTGTCAATCATGATTTGAACTATGGAGTCATCTCATATTTTTATTAGGGTTGACCATATCCTTGTATTATCTTAATTTTCTTTTTCCCTCGAATTCTTTATTGCACCACAAACTATGTTTATATTTAGGTGTAATAATTTTTTGAAATTATTAATATTTTGTAAAATGTTAGTTTTCTCTACTCAAATGATCTAGCCAAGACTCCTTAGTTGACATTATAATAGCTTTAGTTGGAATTTGAAGCCATTTTAAGGAGCCTCTCGCTATCCACATATTTTATGTGTTTTTTGCACATTAAATACCTAATCATGTTTTCCCTTTTAATGGGGGAAATTCTCACATGTATGAGGATGGTACCATATGGTGTATGACTAGGATTGAAACTAAGAAAATATAATATGAAACTAAATGTAAAGGGAATAGAAAAAAAATGTAATTATGATAAGAAATTATGGGTGGTGTCTAAATACAACATTACAACACTTAAGCACAAGGCATTGTCATTAGAACATCAAAATCCATAATATTGAAACAATGATTAATTCCATATACGTCATGATCATGTATACTTGACCCACAAAGTCCTTTATTTTTAGTGTCCAAATACAATCAGTTTCCATTAATTACCAATTTACTTATTGTGAGCTAAGAGAATTTGTAGTGATTATGTTTTTGGTATTATGGCTGAGTTGCCATGGTTTCTATGTCCATTACTTTCTAGTTATATATTAATTATATCATGTGCACCATTTATGGCTCTTGTCATGAATTGTTTAGTTATTGACTAGTTGACAAATATATGCAATAATAAGTGTTGTTGCATCTATGTGGAGAGGGAATAAAACCTTATTTGTGTCTCTCAAATGAATCTATGACTATTATGATGAGATATGCATTCGTGACCTATAACTTCTATGTTTTCCATGTTTTTGATGAAATGTGTAGTGTGTTCTAGGTGGTCTAGGTCAAGGGCATGATTTGAGTTTGAATGATTAGATTTGTCCTCATGTCAATAATGATTATGAAAACTCGCACACGATTATCGGTAGTGATGTGGAGGCTAGCCTGGAATTGTTGCTCAAATCTCAAGACGAGACCATTTGAACTATAAATTTTAGCCTATAACTACATGGAAGTAGTTTCATGCATGAGGTTGTTGGCCTATAAGTACATGCTTGCTGGATTGTGCATTTCATTGGGTTGTTAAGTAAAAGAAAAGTTGCCCCGCCTTGGGATGTGGTCACTTACGGTAGTTATTTGGCATTTGAATGTCGTGTAAGCCTTGAAGAATGTTTCTGAGTTGTGAGTTATCAAGCACACTTTCATAACTCAAGCTTCGAAGTCAAATCAGGTTATAGGAAATATTCATCTTATGTTTACCTTGGCACGTTGGTGAAATTGGATAAATATGGGAGAGGGTGGTTACATATTGGTATGAGAGCTTCCAACTTCCAAAAGTTGGACTAGATGGGTGAAATGTGTTATTCATGTATGCATGTTATTTGTTTATGTTATTGTTGTGCATGCATTGTGGTGGTTTTGTGTCGTCATGATGTTGATGTTGGGATGATTTATATGTTGATTTCATTATATATACATAAGTTGTACTAATCAAGATTGACTATTAATATGAGAGAGCCTCTCCTGAACTTCACTAAGGTATGTTTGATTATGTTTATATTTGGTTTATCTAACATGGTATGTTTGTAGGAAGAAGAATACCATAGATGACAAGAAAAATTGGGAATTACAATTCATTTGACTCTTCCTATAAATTAGATGAGTAGCAAAGAGATGAGGAATCTATTGACATAATAGATATCTTGAGAAATCTAAAGGTAGAAATCAGAATTTGTAAAGAATATAATCACAAGATAATTCAATTATAGGAAAGACTTGGAAAAGCACATGAAAACCAAACATAGGTCAATGAAATGATTTTTCAGAGTTTATCAAATTTACAGAGACAAGGACAACCAATAATTAGTTATGGACATGAGAAAAGGACAAATGGGGCATATTGTAGTTGGTATCGTGGAGGGCATAGGAGGAACATGTATGAAACAGTCACCGGTGGTAGATGGATGGACACACATGATAGGATATGTAGTGGTTATGGATTCTATTCTAGTGCTAGATCATAGAGATTGCATGGTCATCATTGGTATCATCCTTATAGGAGGAGTGAGAAGAATACTTGTCATATGATTTGAAGAATGGCAAGCCTCCTACCTATGATGGAGAACTAAAACAACTGGAAGATGCAAAAGCATGGTTGCTTGAGCTGAAGAATCTCTTTGAGCTACATGAGTATATAAATAATATCAAAGTTAGGATGTCTATTTTCAGTTAAATGGAAAGAAGACATTTGGTGGGAAGATGTGAAGTTTGTAACGGGCATCAAGACAGAGGAGTTGAGTTGGCATGGGTTTAATATACTTTTAGAAAGAGCTTCCAATCATAGATATACTATGATGGCAAGTATAAGGAGTTCTACATGCTGAATATGGGATCGATTATAAAGGAAGAATATATGACTAAATTTATGGAGTTGTTGAGGTATGTGCCATATCTTAAGGATGGGAAGACAAATGTTCAAATATTCTTTAGTGGATTTTCCTTAGAATTTTAAGATCGAACTGAGTATGATGAGCCTCACACATTGGAGGATGTAATTAGAAAGTTTAAACATTGTTATGAGAAGTCTATGTTATGAAACCAGCTCAAGAAAAGATAGAAAAGATAGATCAACGCCTTAGAATTCAGCCTCTTCGAGGGGGAAACCTCCTTTACATTACATAAATGAACAATTCTTGGATGATACAAATGAAAAAACCTCCTTTCTATATATAGGAGTCTAAGGAGTCACAATATAATCCAGCCGACCTAACAATAATAATATAAAGCCACAAAAATAACAATAGAGGGATTCTATGGGGCACAGAAATAACAATATGGGGGTAATAGGGGCACAACAATATAAATAAGGGGTATAACTACAATAGTAATGGGGTAATCACTAGTATTATAGGGACCCAACATGCCCCTCTCCTTCAAAAAAGTGTTGTCCTCAACGCTTGAGCAGTTCTGGATACTTCTGCATAAAATTCTCATCCTCCCATGTGGAATCTTCAGCGGATAAGTTCTTCCACTTGATAAGATACTCTGAAATTGATCGATTTCGTAGCTGTCGAGTTCTTGTTTCTGTGACTGCTTCCGGTTCCAATATAATTTTTCCTTCCTCGTCAAGTTCTGGCAATATTGTTTGAACTGGGAGCTTGTCACCTATAACCTTCTTTAAACATGAAACATGGAAAACTGGGTGCAATCGAGAAGCTGCAGGAAGCTCCAATTTGTATGCCATAGTACCAATCTTTTCCAACACCTTGTACGGACCATAATACTTTGGTGATAATTTATTATCCTTCTTAGCTTGCTTTAGGGACATTTGCTTATATGGTTGTAGCCGTAGGAATACCCAATCACCTACATCAAAACTTCTTTCACTGCGATGTTGATCTGCCTGTTGTTTCATTCTATTTTGTGCCAACACGAGGTTATCCTTTAAGAGTTGGAGGACTTGTTGTTGATGTTCGATGTGATGTTCCACTGCCTGAACCTTAGAATTTTCTCTTAAATATGATGTGATGGATGGTGGTTGATACCCATAAAGTGCCATAAATGGGGTCATTTTTGTTGCTGTATGGAAGGAAGTGTTATACCACCATTCAGCCAGAGGCAACCATTTGACCCATTGTGTCTGTTTATCAGATACAAAGCAACGAAGATATCCTTCCAAACATTTGTTTACTATCTCAGTTTGCCCATCAGATTGAGGATGATAAGATGAGCTATGAGCTAACTGAGTACCAAGACAAGAAAATAATTCTGTCCAAAAATTTCCAGTGAAAATGGGATCTCTGTCACTTACAATAATCTTTTGGTTTCCATGTAGCTTTTGAACTGTTTCCATAAATGCAGTAGAAACTGTACTGGCTTTAAATGGATGTGATAATGCACAAAAGTGTGCATACTTGGTAAGTCTGTCAACTACCACCATGATGACACTCTTTCCCTCAGACTTGGGTAAACCTGTGATAAAATCCATTGAAACCTCCTCCCAACGTTGGCTTGGAATGGATAAAGGTTGTAATAGACCCGGTGTCTTAATTGTTTCAACTTTATTTTGTTGGCAAACCAAACATTCCGCCACAAACTTTTGAATATCTGATTTAAGGCCATCCCAAAAAAATTCCTTCTTAACCCTGTGGTAAGTTTTTAAAAATCCTGAGTGCCCTCCTAAGGGAGAAGTGTGCAATTCCATAAGAATCTTTTGTTTTAGCTGGGAATTCTTACAGAGGTATAAGCGATCTTTGTACCATAACGAATCATTTTGCCAGCTAAATGTATCAGAAGTACTGGAATCTTGTTGTAGCTTTCGAATAAGTGCCCACACTTCTTCGTCATTCTTCCATTCCTCCTTTGCTTCGTTTATCCAATCTGGTTGGATAATAGAAATGGCACACAACAATGCTTCCACATCCTCATCCTTTCTTGAGAGTGCATCTGCCACCACATTTTGCTTCCCTTTTTTGTAGATGATTTCAAAGTCATAACCCAACATCTTTGTGACCCACTTTTGTTGCTCTTCAGAGGATAATCTTTGTTCTAAAAAGTATTTAAGGCTATCATGATCCGTTTTTACCTTGAAGTGTCTTCCCATTAGGTAGGGTCGCCATTTCTTAAGTGCATGGAGTATTGCCAACATTTCCTTCTCATAAATAGCTTTGCTTAAAAACTTTCCCTTGATTGGACGACTTTCAAAAGCAATGGGTCTTTCATCTTGCATTAGAACAACACCAATTCCATTTCCTGAAGCATCACATTCCACAATAAAGGTTTTTGTGAAGTCCGGTGTAGCTAAGACCGGTGCTTGGCACATTGCCTCTTTAAGATGTTCAAAGGCCTTTGTTGCTTCCGGAGTCCATGAAAATGAATCTTTCTTCAATAATGTTGTTAGAGGTGCTGCTATTCTCCCATAATTCTTAACAAACTTGCGATAATACCCTGTCAACCCAAGAAATCCTCGCAGATGCTTTATGGATGTGGGGATTTTCCATTCCTTAATGGCTTTAATTTTGCTAGGGTCTACCTTAACTCCTTCATGAGATACAATATGACCCAAATATTCCACCTCCTGGACTCCAAAGAAACATTTGGATCTTTTTGCATATAATTGTTTCTCCTCCAATAGTTGTAGCACCTTGTCAACATGTTCAACATGATCCTTCCAAGACTTGTTGTAGATTAGTATATCATCAAAAAATACTAACACAAATTTTCTAAGGAATGGTTTGAAAATTGAATTCATCAAACCTTGAAATGTTGAAGGTGCATTGGTAAGGCCAAAAGGCATGACCAAAAATTCATAATGACCCTCATGAGTTCTAAATGCCGTTTTTGGAATGTCTTCAATCTTCATTCTGATTTGATGATATCCCGAACGAAGATCCAACTTGGTGAAGTAAATTGATCCATGCAATTCATCCAGTAATTCATCAATGACAGGAATGGGGAACTTATCTTTAATAGTGAGCTTGTTGAGCTCCCTATAATCTGGACACATGCGCCATGATCCATCCTTCTTGTGCACCAATACTACTGGAGCTGAGAAAGAACTTTGACTCGGTTGAATTATACCAGCCTCTAGCATTTCTGCAACCATACGTTCAATTTCACTTTTTTGGACATATGGATATCTGTACGGCCTGATGTTTGGAGGAACACTTCCTGGAATCAGATGAATAGCATGATCATGATCACGCATAGGTGGGAGACCTTTGGGAGTCTCAAATACCTTGGAATGATTGTCCAAGACTTTTTGGAGATCTGGAGAAATAGATGATTCCAATGTGGAAACATCTAGCGAACATAATTGTGCAATTACACCTCTTTGCTCCTTTTTTAGAAGCTTTGTCATGCCATTAGAGCTGATTATCTTTCCTGGTTTCCCTGCAATACCCCTTAATTCAACTTCCTTTCCTTCCACAGAAAATTTCATGAAAATTAAAAGCTATTGTACCCAAGGATTGTAGCCATTGGACTCCTAGTACAACATCAACACCTCCCATTGGAATGGAAAGCATTGGGCTAGTCAATACATATTCTCCCATGGATAGCTTGATATTATGGCACTTTCCAGAACAATTTATTGTTCCTCCATTTGCAATCATCACTTGACACTCTGGTGCTGGATATAGGAAGCAATTCAATTCTTTTGCTACCCTACAATGAATAAAATTGTGGGTGCTTCCTGAATCAATCAACACTATTACCTTTTTCTTCTTGATTTGTCCTTCTATCTTGATGGTTTGAGGAGTGGTAATTCCCGCCAATGCATTACAAGATATGGTCGGATTTATTTGTTCTTCATCTAGGCTTTGTTCCTGGAATATATCCTCTTCTTTTGACCTTTCTTGCTCCTTTTCTTCTTCCTCTTCACAATCTATGTAGAATAATTTCTTCTCAGCACACTTATGACCTTTTGTGTATTTGCTATCACAATTGTAACAAAGCCCTTTTGCTCTTTTTTCTTCCAATTGTTGTGGTGTCAACCTTGTAGGTTGTGGAAGACTATGGGCAACAACACTTCCGTCTTTATAGTTGTGAATGGTATGCTTCCTAGTTGCCATAATTTTGCTTTCCATTTTTCTTGCTAACCTGAATGCCTTCTCTAATGAATCAGGTTCCCAAAGGCGCACATCATGTTGGATATTATCCTTTAAAGACCCTATGAACACATCAATCCTATGCTCCTCTGGAATATCTTTTACCCTTATGTTCAATTTTTGGAACTCCTCAATGTGCTCCATTATTGAACCCTTTTGTTTGAGACTTATCAATTGGCTAAAAAAAGTGTTGCTTTTTGTATCCTCATAATGTGCTATCAATTCTTCCGTAAAAATTGCCCAAGTGATAAATTGTTTACGAGAGAAAAGCCATTGATACCATACAAACTGATTTGGTTCCAAATATAAAGTTGCCATACGTACCTTTTGTGTGTTTTGCACATTATTGAGATCGAAAAACTGCTCCATCTGTAATATCCATGTGGCGGGATCCTTGCCATCAAACTTCCTCATATCGATTTTTGGAAATTGGTGGGTCTTCGATCCAACATTAGAGTCTATGGAATCATGATTAACATTACTTTTGTTCACATCATGAGTTTCCTTTACAACCTTTTCACCATTAGTAAGTATTTCTTGTAGAAAATTTGTCAAATTTGTCTTCAAATCTGCCATGTCTGTCTTCAAATCTGTCATCAAATCCGTCTTCAAATCTGCCATGTTTGTCTTCAAATCTGTCTTCAAATCATCCATCTTAGCTTCCATGCCCTTTATCTTAGACTCCACGCCATTTATCTTAGATTCCACGCCATTTATCTTAGCTTCTGTTAGCTTTTGTGAGCGTGACATATGTTGCACTTGTTCTTGTAATTTTGATATATCATGTAGCATTTCTTCCTCTTCTTCATGAGTCATGCTAGAGCTTTCAGGTTCCTTACTAGGTGTTTGCATTTTCTTTCCTCGGGGCATCAGTTACCGATAATAATGCTTTACTATGCCCTTTGAATTCTGTTAAACCAAGTTTACACAAAAATTAAAAAAAAAACTACACACCTTTTTTCACTTTATAGAAGCCTGATATTGAATCTGATGTATCTCTGTAATTTCAGATCATCCAATTCTGAGGTTGCAACCTGTAGTAGCATTCTGCGTCCTCTTTCCAATGCCACAAGTCTGAGCCAAATTGGATTCTCCAAGGAAGAGTTATGTGAAATCTCCCACAGTGACTTTCTTTTAGACTGGTTCAGTAGAGAGAACTTGTACGACATGCCATGAGTCACTGTTTCAACATTTGAATCTGAAACACACATATAAGAAACTAAAGTCCGTTCTATTTCTTTACCTTTTTACGAAATTTCAATCCGATCCTCAGAGAGAGAGTTATGACGATTTTCCCCAGGTCACCTGTTTTGAATGTAATTCAGGAGTCTGCAAAAAGGCCAACTTCCTCAGATCATATCTCCGAAAATATCGCGCGAAAAACTCTGAAATTCAGACCCAAGGTTCAGCGCCAATTCTTCTCAAATGGGTTTTTTTTGCGACTTCTGAAACGTCACTAAAAAACGTTATAGCGAAAATGCCACGATGACCTGTTTGGAGCAGCGAAACCCTAGAATCCAAAGCTCTGATACCAAATGTTATGAAACCAGCTCAAGAAAAGATAGAAAAGATAGATCAACGCCTTAGAATTCAGCCTCTTCGAGGGGGCAACCTCCTTTACATTACATAAATGAACAATTCTTGGATGATACAAATGACAAAACCTCCTTTCTATATATAGGAGTCTAAGGAGTCACAATATAATCCAGCTGACCTAACAATAATAATATAAAGCCACAAAAATAACAATAGAGGGATTCTATGGGGCACAGAAATAACAATATGGGGGTAATAGGGGCACAAAAATATAAATAAGGGGTATAACTACAATAGTAATGGGGTAATCACTAGTATTATAGGGACCCAACAGTCTAAGCATAAGTCAGAGCTTAAGTAGGGTTGCAAAGATAATAACAATACTAAGGGAAAGGGGGATAAGAAGCTGATCCAAATGGAAAATGACATCAACCCATGGTATTCATCCACCTATGGAATTGACCCATGGTATTGTAAGTGGCATCCACCCATGGTAATTTCCCATGGTATTGTGACATCCACCAATGGTATTCATTCACCATGGACTTTACGTGTTGTATTGTAACCGAAAAAGGCTATAAGTAACAAGTCACATTTTGTAGAAGGAAAGAATGTCCACCACAATGTAGCTTTTACAGTTATTCTCCATTTTAATTAAAAAAATATTTGTGATTTTATTTAATGTGTGTTGTCCTATTTTCTTCAATGATTTCAATTTTACAGACCTTTGGGGCCTCCCCCCCAAGATCCATTTCAATTTTATAGATCTTGTGCGCCTCCTCCCAAGATCTAGGTCAGTGGTAGCAGAGAAGGTTACGATTCCATGGGAATGAGGGTTTAATGCATATTTCAATTTAAATTTTGCAGAAATATTCAAAAGACTTCAGGGTCGTGCCATGACCTCCATGGGCGCTTTCTTGGGCCAGACAGGAAGATTTTTTCTTTTTTCATGTTTTTGCACAAATTTTTTTGGGCGACACGTTTGCAAATATATCTCAAACATTTCGTACAAAAAATTTACAAAAAAAAATAGCATATCCGTATTCCTTGCAAAAAAAATACCAAAATTCAAACAAACATTCGACCTAATCACTGTCTCGATGAGGGAGAGATCGTTGTTTAAAATCAACTATGTTGTAGAATTTTTTTCGGTGATAATTGGTGAGCGATGACTCTCTTATAATTTTTTGTAGTTTTTCTACATAGTTTGAGAACAATGATTACATATGTGAAATCCTCTTGAAAGATCACCCAATTTAAAAACAGAATGCGTCGAATGAGAGTTGAGATGTGGGAGATATCACTGATTTAAAATCTGTTATTTTTCCAGAACTTTTGTGACGGCGGAATAGTTGCAACACAAATATGAGATTCCAAAGTGTCAAGATAAGGATTTCCAACAAATGGGAAGATGCATAATGGTCATTTTGTTTCCAAAAAAAGGTTGTAATAAAGATTTTGAGTTATATTAATTGAGTACATCCATTTTAAATCTGGAGCAGCATTTACAGTGGGTTCTATTTGGAGATGTGACCTCCCATGCCGCTTTAGTAGGAACCTACTTCACATTCATAAGTTTCATCATAGCAACATACAGCTTGGGTTCTTTGGATATGTCTCCTCCCACTACAAGCTATGTAGGGAACTGCTACTTCATCAACAATCAACATCATAGTTATGGGTGGATAGAAAAAAATCCTTGTCATCGAAGTCCATTTGCTAGGCCACAAACTGACAGTGTCACAGTTGATCACAAGAATTATAGGGTATCTCTATCCTTGAATCTTCATTTTCCATGGTTATGGGTCATCTAAAAACCCACACTTCATTGAAGTCCATTTTCTAGGCTGCATAGTGTCAGTATGAGAGTTGGTCACAAGCACTACAATGTATCTCTATCCTCAAATCTTTTTTCATCATGGTTATGGGTCATCCACAAACCCACACTTCATCGAAGTCCATTTGCTAGGCATTATAGGGTATCTCTATCCTTGGATCTACATTCATGATGGTTTTGGTTTAACCATAGAAAAACATTCTCTTCAGTGGATATTCATATTCAATAAAGGCTTCGCAGGAGGGAACTTCACGCAATGGGGATCATTGCTTCTTAAGAAGGGAGGAATGATCCGAATGGAAAATGGCATCAACCCATGGTATTCATCCACCCATGGTATTTATCCACCGAGGGTATTGCACGTAGCGTCCACCCATGGTATATATTTATTCACCCATGGTATTTTCCCATAATATTGTGACATCCACCCCTGATATTCATTCACCCATGGAATTTACCCATGGTATTTTAACCAAAAAGGGCTATAAGTAACAAGTCACATTTTGTAAGAGGACAGATTTTCGACAACAATGTAGATTTTACAATTATTCTCCGTTTTAATAAAAAGTTTCTTTGCAGTTTTGTTTAATTTGTGTTCTCCTATTTTCTTCTATAATTTCAATTTTTCAGATCTTAAGGGCCTTCCCACCAAGATCCATTTCAACGTTTTAGATCTTGGGGGCCTCCTCCCAAGTTCTAGATGAGAATCAAGAAATATATGAGGGTGCGGGTACAAGGAAAATGTATAGTTGTAAAGGAAATTCAATGTAGTTGATAGAGGATAGTGATTTTAGTCTAAGGAGCAGAACATAGGTTATGGTAGGAAGTATTTGAAGTGTTGTACTTGTAGCAAGGATCATCGCACGTGATATTATCCACAATATCGAGATGGCATGCCTTTGATTTATAGTTCTCATGAGGAAAAGACAGTTGGGCATGTTGGATTTTGTAATCCTCACATTTATACAACATTGGATAATAGGCAGGCTCATCATGAGACATCTTTTATCGAGATGGAAGGGAAGCTTTGTGATCACATTATTTCTATTTATATTGATCCTATATCTAACTATCGTTATATCATTCCTAACCTAGTGGATAATCATTGCTTGAATATAGAAGTTCATGCAAAGTCTTGGTTGGTGCAGTTGGCTATTAGTACCAAGAAAATAGTCTATCATTGGTTGAGATCTTATGCATTTGAGCTCAATAATGTGTCTACATAAACACATATAAATATTCTTTTGTTACGATCATACAATATGTTGGTAGGTATGGATTGGTTGTACAATAAAGTAGATTGCTATTATAAGGCTATTGAGTGCTTGGATGACAATGGAGAACATAATCTTATAGATTAAGAATCCTACATCAGTGAAAATGGTTATATATATACAGGAAAATCAGAGTAGTTGGAACGCATATTTATTCCTTTTATTTCATATTTCAAGTGACAAAGGGAATGATGTTGAGGATGTTCAAGGTCTGAAGAGTTATACAATTTTCCAGTGGTTTTAGGGTGTATTTCCAGCAGATATTTCAGAGCTATCGTCTCATAGGGAAGTGGAATTTTCTATTGAGTTGATGTCGAGATGAACATCAAAATATAAGGCCCGTTATAGGATGAGCACTTCGGAGATGGTGAAATTCAAGTTCCGTTTTAAGGAAATGCACAATTAGGGGCGCATTAGGCCAAGTGTTTCGTTGATTTTTTTTCATGGGTAAATTAATTGTTTGATGAGTTGAAGGGAGTAGCAGAGTTTTTGAGGATTTATTTGAGATGAGGATATCATCATGTACACATCAAATAAGAGGGCATCTACAAAACTGCATTTCATATTAGGTATGGGCATTATGATTTTGTAGTAGTTCCTTTTGTTCTTAATAATTTTCCAATTATTTTGATGTGTTTGATGAATAATGTGTTGCATCCATATCGAGATAAGTTTGTGATAGTATTCATCAATGACATATTGATATATTTTAAAAATGAGGAAAAGAATGTGGAGAACCTAACAATAATAATATTATTGATGGAACACCAATTGTATTCCATGATTAGTAATTGGAGTTTCTTTCAGACACAATTTCATTAGTTGGGACATGTTGTTTCCAAGTAAGTTATAGCAATGGACCGAACAATGATCAAATCTATCATGGAACGGGAAACTCCTAGGAATGTGGATGAGGTCATATCATTTACTAAATTAACAGGTTATTACAGGAGCTTCATTAGGCACTTCTCATGAGTTTCCTATCATATTACACCTTTGTAGAAGGAAGGAATGAAATTTTAATGAACAGAGGATGTGTAGCTAGTTTTGGGTAGTTGAAATAGTTGGGTACAAATACTCAAGTTCTAAATATTGAAAATTGAGATAATGAGTTCGTGGTGTGTATAAATGTTTACAAGAGAGGACTTTGTGGAGTCTTGATGCAGGAGGGAGAGGTGGTACACTATGAGTCAAAGAAACTAAATGAGCACGAGAAAAATTATGTGACTCATGATCTTGAATAGGAAGCGATCATTCACGCATTCAAGATGTGGAGGCACTATCTTCTTGGTAGGAGCTTTGTCTTGGTGAGCGATCACATTGGAATGAGGTACTTATTTTATCAACCTAACTTGAATGACATGAAATCTAGATGGTTGGCTACTCTTAGTGGGTTTGACATTGTGATTAGGTATATTAAGGGTAAGGAGAAAAGGGTTGCAGATTCACTTAGTAGAAGAGTGCAGGTAAATCAGATTGTAGCTATGAGTTCATATGGGATATAATTACAAGAGATAATCTTGCAAGTACAGCAGTAGGATGATAGGTAACAAGAACTTAAGCACAAGTTACATTAGTAGGATGCAGGTGTACAAGATGTGGATTATCATCTCATGAGAGATGGCTTGGTGATATTTAAGGAGAATATCTATGTGTTGGACAATAATGAACTATAGAAGCTTATATTGAGGTTATTTCTGTTAATCCATATTTGGGTCACTCGGGATATCAGAAGATATTGACAATAGAAAAGAAATTTTATCATTGGCCGAACTTGAAGAAAGAAGTGGTTGGGTTTGTTGTGATATGTTTTGATATTCGGAAGGTAAAAGGAGAGTGTAAGCATCCAAGCAGTTTATTGTAACCTATTATGATTCTAGAGTTGAAATGGGAGATCATTTCAATGGATTTCATTGCAGGGTTTCCAAAGACATCTAGACAACATGATTCCATTATGGTTGTGTTAGATATGTTTACCAATCTAGTTCACTTAATTCTAGTGAAGTCTATTATTTCATCAAGTGAGGTAGCGAAGGTCGTCAATAGGGAGATAGTGAGACTTTGTGGTGTTCCCAAGAGGATTGTATCTAAGAGAGATATGATGTTCACTTCAAGGCTTTGGAAGGAGTTGTTTGCAGGTTCAAGGATAGAGTTATCCTTTACTACAACTTATCATTAGCAGAGAGTTGGACATACAGAGAGGCTTAATAGGATTCTCGAGGACATGTTAAGAATGTATGTCATGCATCAACGGTGGAGATGGGAAGAGCATCTTCCACTCGTTGAGTTTTCTTATAAAAATGGGCATCAAGAATCTTTGAAGATGAGTCCATTTGAGGAAATTTATAGAGAGATATTTCATACTCCCTTTAGTTGGAGTGATATAGTAAACAAGGTATCGATTGGACCAAATATGTTCGAAGAGATGGAATAGTAAATGCAGGCTATTAAAAGGAATTTGGAGGTAACATAAGACATGTAGAAGAGCTATGCAGAGCAACAAAAAGTATTTAAGGAGTTTCAGGTTGGGGAAAATGTGTACTTCTGTATCAAGCACGGGAGGAGCTCCTTGAGGATTGAGTCACATGTCAAGCTGACACCTCAGTATTGCAAGCATTTTGAGATCCTTGAGAGGATTGGACCAATTCCCTACAAACTTGCACTGCGTGCGATAATGAAAGTGCATGATGCTTTGCAAGTTTCCTTTCTTAATAATTATGTCCATGACGTTGATCATGTGATTGAATGGTATGAATTGTAGGTGGAACCAAAGGGATAATTCGAGCTAGAACCAGAATTCATATCTTGTTGAAATACGTAACTAGTTTCAGTCCTTATAATGACATATGTAATCATGACTTTTATTTATTTTATGTAATTGGAAAAATAAATTTATTATTTTTGTTCTTGAGGAATGAGTTTCATGTCGAAGGAAATTTATTTTAGTTCTAGCTCCCATTGTGAGCTCCTAGGGCTTCTCATTGACTATACAAGTCATTGAGTCATTTTCATGTATGAATGACCCATTTTTCCAAGTTACATATTGTAAAACTATTTGAGTGAAAATAGATTCAATAAAAACCTCTAAGATCAAGACAAAATGCATGCAACAAATCGGCCTTCCAACATGACAAATCGGCCTAGAAGCTGGGACAAGTAAACCTATTTTTATGGGAGTAGAAGACTTATAAATAAATCTACTCGACCAGGTACTTTGGAAGCACGTATCTCACAAAATAAACTCTACCAAGAACACTAAAATGATAAAATAAAGTACAAGATCAAGAAAGAGGAAGAGGAATATTTCAAGGACTGTTTTTGGGCTAAAAATATCACTTGTTCAAGCTGAAGCTACGACATCCACTGCAGAAAAGGGATTGAACTAAATTCATACAAAATAAGCCAAATTTTGGTGTCAATATAACCTAAATTGAAGAAAAAAATATTCAAGAGAAGGAAAAAAAGCGTCAAAATTTCCTTATTGCCTCAAACGTACGAAAATTTCAAGATTCTGCAAGTAGTGAAAAATTGAAGGAAGATAATTTGTCTAGCATTTCAGGGCCAAGGTCAAGAACAAGGAGAAGTTGTAGTAGTGTCTAGTCAATGTTGATGTTGCTTGACTTGAAAATAAGATAACAAGGTTTGACTTGAATTTGGAGGAATTTTTTGTCAAGGGTCTAGGTCTTGGAATTTGTCAATTGAAGATTCTATAAGAGGCGGAATTATTGTGGGTTTTCCTCTCAGAATTAGAGAGGTTTTCACTCTGGATGACCGGATATATCTTGTGTCCTTTTTTGTAATTTTTCTTTATGGTTTTGTATATGGTTGA
The DNA here is from genome assembly GCA_031772625.1 of Pinus tabuliformis. Taxonomy (NCBI): domain Eukaryota; kingdom Viridiplantae; phylum Streptophyta; class Pinopsida; order Pinales; family Pinaceae; genus Pinus; species Pinus tabuliformis. The sequence goes on along the minus strand of CM062814.1, from coordinate 188,921,618 downwards.
TGAAGATGACACTAATAATCAGTAAGGGAAAGAAGTTAATCTAACGAGGTAAAAATGTATCACGAAAAATCATCAATTTAGAGAAATCACCTACACTTGTTGCCCATATATTTCTCAACATGGTATGAGAGCTAAGAAAAGAAGTCAGGAAAGGGCATCTCGGAGAGGTACACTCAAGGGTAAAAGAACTAAAATATCATGAAGAGCTAAGGTAGCAAGATAAGGAAAATACTCTTGAAGAGAGACATCAAAAGGAGTATCAAGAAAAGTCAAGTAATAAAAGAAAAGAATGAATATTAAAGAATACTTAAGGGTTGTGTTAAAAAAGAAAGCTTGATAAAATTTTGGGCACAAAAATTCTTATCGGTTGTGTTGGGGGGAAAAGTATCTAATGCAGAATGCCTCTATCCCACTCTAAGGGTGATAGTACCTCAGCAACAACTGAATGCAAAGCTATTCAAGAATTCTTCTTTATGAGATGAGAGAGGGAAGAAAAGGATGATCTACTAACCGTTATCTTGCGCTAATAGTCGATCCAGTCTTCACTCCTTGCCGCTTGCTCCTAGCTCCCTGCTCTTTCACCGACCCAGCTATGCACAGATCCTGTAAAAGCACAAGAAAAGGAAACTACAAGAAGCATGCATCCATAATCGATTTAAGGATTAGCATAAACCAAATATACAAGCATCAATTCATAATCAAGATACATGCATATAGAAGAACCTCAAAGCTTTATTAATAATAGAAGTAAAGTTTTGAGAGAGTTACAACCATAATAGGCCCCAATCCAGCAACACCTCCCAGCTGAAATAAATCTCCTCTTCACCTCCTTCAAGCAAAACACCCAATAGCTCTATACTCAAACCAACAACACTTCCTTACTTGCACAAAATTCCAGCCTCTCTAGACCTCATGAGAGAGATCTATATATAGGGTTTTGGAGAAAGGATGAGTCATCTTGAGACTGGCCTGAAGCTGACTTGTGTCCTCTCCCACTTTAGTTAATCTTTAGTTCTTGAGTCCACTTGGAGAATCTTACTTCCACTTGGAGATCAAGACCCTCTTACTCAACACTAGGCGAATTCCTTGACCCAAGTGTCAGTTTGGAAGCTTCCTGGGCAGTTGACACCTTGCAGAATGACTGTGCCACTTGGCCAATCTCGCCCAGCGCTGGTAGCCTTCATTAATTTTGACCTTCAACGCAGGTACAAAGAGGAGCAGTTGACATTCAGCGCAGATGCTCAGTGGAGCAGCTGACATGATCCAGAAATAGCCTGTTTTTTAGTGTTTTCAGGTGGAGAACTGATTTTCAGTGCTGTGGTTTGCAGACCTTGTTCCTCTAAGGGTAAGAAAAACATGTTTAGGGACTTTGGATCCCTCAGATTATTGACATTTCATGCTCCATGCTGTTAGGCACAAAAATGTCTATAACAGTTGCCCCCTAAAGTATGAGGTCGTTTATCGGGTGAAATGCTTTATCAGGAGGATCCGAAGTTCATTCAATTGCTGAGAGGTGCCCTGCAATAAAATACAATACAATACATTATTTTTCATTCTGCTTTCATGATCTAGCTGAGGCGGGCATTCCCATGCTCAACTTTATAAATTCATTTTGGTACATATAACAGACGACCGTCTGATGATAGACTGATAATGCTCTGCTGAAATTATCATCCTTTGAGTAGGATGATCATCTGCTGCAATAATGTACATATCAAATGTCTTTATATTTCCTGAATATATATCGCAGCCTGGATGGATGAAACTAGATCCAGGGTCTTCAATCTCGCTCGATCTTCACTCTAAGTACAAGTCGATCCATGTGAGAATTGCGTTGAAGTCGAACATGGAAAGACATCGCTTGATTACCGGTCAATAATGTAAACCGTTAACAAGCGCGAGAGGAATCACCAATAATGACAATGACCGTCAAGGTACTGCAGTACAATTCACGTGGTGTGAATAAAGGACTTGGCGTCGAACACCACGCAAAATCTTCTGGTCGAAGGTCATTGATGTATACCTGTTGCCGGAAGTGAGAAACTTGCCATTGAGACATGCAAGCTTCAAAGTACTGGGGGGGTGTTCCTAGATCAACTTCTTGGATAATGAGCTGAAGTCGACAAGAAGCGATCCGTCAAAGGAGGGCCTTAATGAATCCCACATCAGTGACACGGAACGGAGCTAATGATTTTAGTGGAGGTGAAAACAATCTGTGAGATATGATTCAGGGTGGCGATCATGGGTGGATGAAGGATAATGTATGGCAGTGGATGGGACACGGTTGACTCTTTCTGAACAACATCTCTTGAACATATAACGACACTGATGTGATGGATCGGTAGCATTACCCCAAATACGGATGGTTTGGCGAAGACCATGGTGATGAGACCGGTGAATGAAACAACCCAACCCGATGTGATACGGAGGACAAAGTGTCATGTTCAAGAGCGACTTGCTACCATTAAAGCTTTGAGGTTCTCCCAATTTTTCCCCAGTCATTTCTGACCAGTACCTCTTTATTTTTGTCAAGCTTGAGGAGGATAACATATGATTGTTCTATAACCTGCCCTTCGGGCAAGCCCATCGCTATGTTTTAACGAGCCTAGTGATAGGGAAACTCGTTCTCGTCTAAAGACAAGTTTGTCGCTACTTAATTATTTTAACGAGTCTAGCAACAAAGACAACTCGGTCCTTTTCATTTTTAGAGAGTCTGAAAAGGTACAGAAAGTTAACTCCAAGATTCCTTTTTCGTCATCTAATCCCTTAAGTCCGAAAAAGTATAAAACAATACAAAAGGGATGAATTTTCGATAACTTTAACGAGCTGAAAAAAACAAGCGCTCGACCTTTTTATGCAATAATCCCTCAGATCCAAAAAGATTAAAATCTAGAGGAGGGATAGCTCTTCCGGTCACTTTAACGAGCTGGAAGGCCAAAACTCGGCAAACTTTTCATATTTTACGAGTCAGATGAAAAGAGCTCAAAGAAGACTTGTCTTTTGAGGAACGAGTGATAAACAGGGATAGCAGCAAATTCTAGGTACAGGTTGGAATTTTCCAATCACGGCAGTGTCACAAGGATGGCTAAGTGAAATCACTCTTCGCAGCTGTTCCTCAAAATAGGTAAACAATCATATGGAGGTGAACGATTGGCCAAATGAAATGGAGGTGGCGGGTGCAAACACGACCAAGGCTTTTATGGCTCATAAATTTACGATCACAGTGGTTATTTACCGAGATAGGTTCTTTTTTTAGATAAAAATGAGCTTAAACTCTGGGGGAAACATTGCTCACTGCTTTTATTTATTTTTTAACGAGCATGAAGACCGCGTTAAAACTGCTCGGACCTTGCGTTTATTTTTTAACGAGCATGAACTTTATGCTCAAACTCGTCGATTTGTGGTCAAATTTTGATTTTTTACCATTACTAGCTTTTCTCTTTTCAAATATAGTACTATATTTTTCAATTGCTGCAACAAACTATGTTAGAAATGAATAATATTTGCATGAAAATGAGATTATAACCCTAATATTTCACTTTGTACTATGTAAAAAGCCATTAAAAGGTGTTTTTACCTCTCATTTACCATTTCATTTGCATTTGTGTTGTTGGAGCTCTGGAGGTGCCTCTTCCCCCTCGATTTTCACCATCTGATTCCGGGAGATTCTGCGAACGATTTTCGGCACCGTCTGGACCAGGTAGGAGCTAAACCCTAGCTCTTTCTTTTCATGGTTTCCTTTTCCTGTTTTTTGCCTGTTTTTCGGTCTTTCTGAGCCCCTGGGGTTTTGCCAGGGCGCCCTAGGATCAGCGCAGGTTTCCCTTTCGAAACCTGCGCTGAAGGTCAAGCTGCCTTAAGGCAGCCTGACCCTCAGCGCAAGTGGGAGACTTCCTGCCTGCGCTGGGCTCAAAAAGACTGAGTTTTAAGGTTATTTTTGATGATTTTTCGCCAGTTTCTTCACCAAAACAGGAACTCATTCTCTCTTGTTTGCTTTGTAGGGAGACTTTGAGAAAAATGTCCCTTACATGGCGAGAATGCGAACATGAAGAGGAGGACATGATTGCCCTCCACGACCCGGTCACGGTCAACGCGCTGCGGAACTGTGGCCTGCTGAAGTTCTTCCGTATCTCTAGTATGAGAGCACAGATTTCTTTACTGCAGTATATGCTTGATGCTTGGGATCCTGTTAACCAAGTATTCCAGATTAGGGGGAAGACCATCCCTTTGACCATAGAGGACATGTACTTCTTGACTGGGTTGTCAAGACGTGGTGCCTTCGTTTCCTTATCAGGTAGGGCCCGGGGGACTGATTCCACCAGAGATTATGTCCGCCAGTATTGCAGGGAAGGTTCTCAGCTGGGCAGAGACGGCAAGATTGTTATCCGTGAGATCACTGATCGGGCTCTCAGTTCCATTCTGTTCACTATTGGTAGGATGGCTGGCAGCGCAGCTTTACATGTTGCCAACAGGTCCTATATGCAGCACGCCTTGGAGTGTCTCCAACCGAAAGTATTCAACTGGTGTGATGCAGTACTTATTCAGATGAAAAGTCAATTGACCAAGGTAAAGGACGGGAAGCTGAAGAACTTTGGATTTGGTTCTATTCTGACTGCCTTTGCCTTGGAGAAAATCCCACTGATGCAGCCTCAGTACATCATACTTGACTTGCCCTCTCCGACCGAGCCACGCATGCAGAGGTGGGTTGACCACATGTCTAGACATGCAGGTCAACCTCAGATTACTTTCACTGAGGCCTTCTTTAGGTGGTTCGAGCGCCAGGAGATGGCGTTTTCTGAGTATCCATATGTGGGTATGGATTTCCGAGGTGATCCGGATTTGGTTCTACCGGATGGCGAGCAGTGGGGTGCCATAGGTAAACTCTTTGACCACATTACTGTTTATTGTTCTTATTCATAACGTTGCTGTGCTTTATTCTATCAAGAATTTTAATTGTATTCTTGGGTGCATGCAGATATTGGTCCTGTTCGTCCAGCAGCTCGTCCGAGATCGCCAGTTGCTGCCCCAGCAGGGGAGCCTACTAGGAGAGTTGTTATCCGTGATCTTGATGACACCGAGACCCTTACAGCTATGCAGGAGCAGGTTGAGAGCCTTACTCGTGGCCTTCCGGATGTATAGATTGACGAGTTACCTTTACAGATGCAGCGTCATACCATTGGCGTGCCTAGACGATGGACTCGTCTCTTCCGCATGATTGCACAGGCCGTGACGTACTATCATGAGCACCATTAGGCTAGGGTGCCCCCTAGCATCTTTTTGAGTTTTTAGGTCATATGACCAATTTTGTCTTGGTTACAGAACATTATGTATGAACTTATATAAACAGCTTATATATTTTGATTTTCGGATTTTATTCTGGTTGATTTACGTGATCCATATGTACAATATTTGATGATGTGTCCTTTTATAAATGTTGCAAATGTCTATCTAACACATAGTTTTCTAATGAGTCGGTTAATGTGTTTAAATTTCTTGAAATATGTTGATATTGAATTGAATCAAATCGCCTTTCCAAGATCTTAACCCTTAGGAACATGCGATAAATAGCTGGATTGCGAACCGAATATATACCATTGAGTTGTAGTATTACGAGCTGTGAGTCTAGCCTGACAATTAGTCGGCGTATGCCACGTGTGATGGCATCAGAGGGTAGTTCTATCAACGCGCTATACTCAGCGATGTTATTCGTTGATTGCCCAATACAAGCACCTCTGAAACTTACTAACTCGCCGCTTGGATCAAAAATGGCCCAGGCTGCGGAAGACAGGTTCCGCGAACTACGACTCGCTCCGTCGGCATATCCAACACATGTCTCCATAAGGTTCGACATCTGCCACAAATGAAAAATGGAGATCACTCGACCAGAACAAATACTTTAGCGAAAACAAAATACAGCAAAAGCATGCAGGTTACTATTTAAGCATAGTAACACTTGAGGTACAACCCGTTGCGGGGCTGCGCCAGTGGAATTCCATCGTAATCCATTAACTCGTAGGCTCCTTTTGCTAACACCCTTTTAACAATATAGGGGCCCATCCATAAGGACTTGAATTTACCTGCTCCCAGTTTATCAGATTCTTGATCATAAAGCAAGACCAAATCACCTTCTGAGAAGACACGGGGTTTGGCATTTTTGTCGAACTGAGCCTTGACTCGTTTCTTATGGGCCTCGTTAGCCAAAGCGGCATCACGACGGGTTTCGTTCAACTGGATTAATTCCAAGAAACGAGCCTCTTCCTCTGAAGTTCCGGGGAGGAGGTCGATCGCGAGTTTAAGCGACGAAATTTCGCACTGGATTGGCAAGACTGCTTCCAAGACATACACCAATTGAAAAGGTGTGAACCCGGTCGCGCTCTTTACCGAGGTCCGGTAAGCCCACAAAGCTGAGTACAGGATTAAGTGCCATCTTCTTTTATGAACCCCGATCATACTTTACAACATACGCTTCAGGACCTTGTTGATTGCTTCAACTTATCCGTTGGCTTGCGGATAATATGGGGTAGAGCTGTCGTGAAATAGCCCTAGCTTGGCAGCTAATCCAACCATCATGTGATTGCGAAAATGCGATCCATGATCTGTAACTATAGCCTGTGGTACGCCGAACCTGGCGACTACATGATTGAAAAAGAAAAGGGCAGTTGTTTCACCAGTGTTATCCAATGTAGGCATCGCCTCGGCCCATTTGGTAAAATAGTCAACAACGATAACGACTATTATATACCCATGCCCCCCGGTCGAGGTGGGGTTACATTGCATGAAATCGATGCCCCACTTGGCGAAGGGCCCAACAGCAACTATAGGCTGCAAGGGTGCGGGTGGTCGTCTGGTTTTGCTATCAAAGATTTGACAAGCATGGCAACTTCTGACTGTTGTTATGCAATCTTTGAACATGGTTGGCCAGAAGTATCCTGCTCGTAAGATTCTTTGTGCTGTTGCATATCCAGAATGATGCCCCCCACACGCGCTTGAATGACAATCATTCAGGGCTTTTTCGGCCTCCTCATGTGTAAGGCACCTCCTCAGAACTGTATCGACGCCACGACGGTAAAGTGTATCACCGACGATCATGTAGTCTTTTGCTTGGTATCGTATACGTTTTTGTTCCGAGTGAGAGGTATTAGACCTAAATTTTTGGGTTTGGAGATAAACTATGATATCTCCGTACCAATCATCGCTTGCAGATATGAGAAACAAACTTTCGTCCACGATTGACTCTTCCGATGTTTCATCGTTGGACGACGATGGGAAATCACATAATAATTCTGCGAAAACTAGAGCTTTCTTTGATTTGGATTTTACAAATTCCAGATCAAACTCTTGAAGGATCGCTATCCATTTTGAATATTTGCCCCCCAGCAACTATCGCGAAAGTATATAAGTCATGGGGTTGCAATCTGACAAGACGGTAGTTTTCCGAAAGAGGACATAATGTCGAAACCTTTGAATCACTTGAACAGCTGCAAGCGCTAGTTTTTCAACATAAGAATATTTACTTTCTGTATCGTTTAAGTTTTTACTTAAATAATAGATAGGATGTTCAATTCCATCGACTTCTTGAACTAATACCATTGCAATGGTCGTATCCGCTGCAGCCAGATACAGGTTAAAATCTCTTTGATAGTCTGGGGCGTACATTAATGATGCTTTTACTAGACATTCTTTCAGAGCATCAAAGGAAGCTTGCGCCACCTGGTCCCAGACAAAAGGTACATCCTTTTTCAAAAGACGAGTATAACCTTTAGCAAGTTCTGCGTAATTTGGAATGAACCTCCTCAGAAAGTTTGCTTTCCCTTGGAGTTTCTGAATCTGAAGCAAATTTGAAGGTGGAGGCAAATTAATGATTGCCTGAACCTTACAAGGGTCGAGACGAATCCCATCCTTAGAGACTACGAAGCCAAGTAAACGACCAGAACCAACGCAAAACACACATTTGTGTGGGTTGAGTCTTATCTTGTAGTGTCGGCAACGTAGAAATATCGCTCTTAAATGCTGCGGATGATCAGTCCGCTTTCGCGAATGAGCCGGAAGATCGTCGAGATAAAGTTGAACAATGTTCTTGATGTCATGGAAGGCATAATTCATCGCCCTCTGAAACGTCGCCCCTGCGTTCTTTAAACCAAAGGGTAATTTTCGATAAGCGAATGTGCCCCACGGACAAATAAATGCAGTCTTTGACTGGTCCTGTGGGCGGATATTTATTTGATTATACCCGGAGAATCCATCCATAAATGAAAAGATTTCACATCCGGCACATTCATCAATTATCTGGTCGATGAAGGGTGTAGGGTAGTTGTCCTTCGGACAAGCATGGTTTACATCCCTATAATCGACACACACTCTAATCGTCCCTTGTTTTTTCATAACAGGGACAATATTCGATACCCAATCGGTTAGAGGAACTGGGTAGATGAATCCAGCATGGAGAAGTTTTTCAACTTCTGCCTTAATGGCAGCGGCTTTCTTCGGGTGCACCTGCCGAAGCCGTTGTCTTACTGGTTTGACATCGGGATACATTTTAATTTCATGTTCAACTATACTCGAGTCGATGCCTGGCATTTCATCATATGACCAAGCAAAGACATCTCTAAATTCGCAAAAAAGAGCGTTATATATTTCCAGTTCTGAAGGGGAACAACCTTTGCCGACATAAATATTCTCTACAACATCTGTTTTGGTCAAGATATTTATGGCTATAGTCTCTTCAATATTGGATAGGTTTCGCTCGGAATCCACCGTATTTACAGTATTTGTTAGGAATTCAAATACTGAAGGGTGATAAAGGTCATTTTGAGTATCTTCTTCATATTCCGGAAGAAGGGAACGATGGTGGTGATCATTCCATGGTGTCCCCTCAATCATCATTGATTGTAAGATTCCTTCGTCAGTCCCATGTACTTTCGACCAAGGATCTAGTGGGGTTCCATATTCTCTAGACCTATCTACCCAAACGCTTGACAAGCGTTGATTTGGGCTCGCCTCCCATGCCTGAAACATTGATTGCTACAATATTTCCAAAGGGCTTGGGGACAATATCATTGCATGATTCATGTTGACCTTCGTGGAAGATATCATGTTGCAGGTTGCTACAAACGGTACATTTCCCGAATAACCAGGAGGTGGTAGCGCGAAAGTTCCCATTAAAATGGGGTCTTTCAATAATCCTACTCCGATATCTTGAATTGAATGGTTACTTTCATGGATCATGGGAATGCTTCCTGTAACTTGTGAACCATTTGGGAGGAAATTATGTTGGTCGACGATCGTAATCCCTCCTTCAAACGGGAATGCGATCTTCCTAAAATAAGTCGACACGACAGCTGCCATGGCATAAATCCATGGTCTTCCCAGTAGGATGTTATAATCAAGATTTCCATCAATGACTTCAACATCAATTTCTATTGTTTTTCCTCCAAGTTCAACTTTCAAGTTATTAAGGATACCGTAAGGGGTATAAGTCCTTCCGTCGAAGGCCTTTAATGTCGTCGATGATCGAGACAAGGTTGGAGATCCTAAAGTTTTCCAGCAACTCATCGACATAATACAGGTCGATGCCCCCTCATCAATTATCGTTCTGTGAACAGTTTTGTTGAGGGCTTTCACTTGAATAAGGAAAGCTAATTGAGCCGGTAACTGAGGATCATATCCCTTGTGATCAAAGGATACCAGATTTGAATCCTTAGGATCTACTCCACCAATTGCTGATAACAACGCCTGCCTTTGGGTTGGACAATTTTGTAGCACTTCAAGAGTCGACATAGCGGATGGCGATTGGGCCAAATCTTCCACTATGTTATAATGCTGCGCCGCTCTGGCGCGAGGATTAAATGTCGACTTGTGTACTACACCCTTTGGCGGTTTTATTGTTAATTCAGGTATGATTGGTGGTACAACTTCTGTCGAAGTTGTTGTCGAACTACTTGGTTGATCTTTACCTTTTTCGTTCGACACCTGAGGATTCCCATAATCTTTGTTCCTTGTCGAAATCAAAGCACCATTCTGCTGTTTCGAAACCGACAACATAAGTACTTGCGACGGGGAAGCATTTCTGCTATCAACCAGATTTTGACCTGGGTTAGGAAACGGATCAGTTAACACAGCTGATGTTTTGGAACTTTTAAAGAACCTCTTCAACTCAGCTTTGAATGGGAAATTCTTTGTGTAATGATCCTCATCATCACATATCTGACATGGATAAATTTGTTTCCCTTTCCCAGGAGGGTTTGAAAAAAATTTTCCAGGGGATGACTCACCCTGTTTCTTCTTCTTCCCTTTGTTTTGCTTTTTCTTCTTGCTTCCTGGTTAATTGGTTTCTTTGCCTTTATCTTCCGATACGGCATTTACTTCCTAAGCAAGAATTTCTGCTTTTGCATTTTGATCCGAATTCTTACGGGCTTTCTTTGCGGAAGCCTTTATCGATTTCGTGTTTGCGGTGCCAATCACGCCATCACCAGCATGAGAGTCACTATTTGATTTAGGAGGGGGAGGAATTGAAAATTCCGGTCTAGGGGCGTCAGGTATTTTGTCATAGAGTGTGCCGGACTGGGTATACACCAAGTCCAAATACTGTGCACGAGCAATAACTTGCTCCTCTGTTACGACTCCCCCCTTGGCCACATCTTCTGTAATAGCCGGAAGTAACGACTTTATAAACCATTCAGCTAATAGCTGATCGGGAACATATGTTTTCACCATCCTACGACGACGACGCCACTCATGTATATGATCAGATATATGGGTAGCAGTTGTCTGTTTGAAGTTGGTTAATATTTCTGTTCCCGTTTCATACCTTATCGGTAACTGAAAGTGGGTTAAGAAAGTCGTGGCTAGGGAACTAAAATTGTTGAAAGAGGCTCTTGGCAATTCAATATACCATTTAGCTGCTGGACCTGTCAATGTCCTCTGAAAAAGGCGAAGTCTTATCGAATCGTCGTTAAGGGTGTTCGACGAACACCACAGATGAAAGGTCATCACGTGATTCGAAGGGTCTTCACCTGGATTTCCATTGAATTTAGGAATGTCAGATGGAAGTTTATGAGGAATCGCTGGCCACCAAGGGGCATAAGCAATCGGATCGTTCGTTAACCGATGTAGATTAGGTAACTCTAGAGTCGCCACGAATGGTAACTGTTGATTCAGGTTAGGCGAAGCGTAACCAGGGTACGATGGAATCGCTTGAGCAGTGGGTCTTTGCACACCAGCATAATGTAATTGATGTTGGTATGATTGATACGGTTGGTGGACTTGACCACTGTAAAGTGGTTGGTTTTGACCATTTTGGATATACGGTTGTCCACTATTCGCGAAGATCTGCTGCTCAGAACCTTGGTATACTTGCTGGAACTGTGGTTGTTGGTATTTTACAAGCCATGGTTGTGACGCCATGTTCTGTTGCGCCATGCTAACCATTGGACCAAGGTGTGGGGTAATTGTACCCGTTTGTACTTGCGTCGACCCACCAGTTGGCGATTGTGGTTGTGACCCATGGTCAAGCGACTATTGCATTACAACCTGAGGTTGACATGTAACAGGTATCGCTTGAACTTGCGACACGGTTACAATAGCCGGTGTGGTTGGGATGTTTGTCACAGGTACACACTGTTGCATAGAATATACAATCCTTGGTTGTTGAGGTAGCATGGGTACCCAACTACTTGATGCAATTCCAGTATAACCTGAACATTGTTGTGAACTCACGTATGGATACCCTCCCGGAGGGGGTAATGAAAGGGCATATTGCCCCCCATACGGTAGCAATTCGGAATTAAAAGGGATTGATGGCCCATATTGACCTCCATGAGGATCAATCTGTTGAGTCTCAACATAAGAGTTGCCGGGTATTACTCCGGATGAACAAACTGGAACAGACCACACTGTCGAAATAGTCCCTTGGTGGACTCCTTCTAGCTGTTGAGAACTAGTTGGGACAGCTGGTATGGCGGCAAACATCGTTGGAGTGACGCAGGGGCTTCTGCTGTCGCTGTGTCATTTGACACAGTCCTAGATGATGATGGTTGTTTAGACATTTTAAGTCTATCCAATAGACTGCCTAGCGATTCTACAGGAACTTCCACTTGTGGTGGATTAACTTCTGATGAAGGAAATAGAGTGACCCCGACTCCAAAATGAGTTGGAGTACTTGCTTGCGGATCCTCTGCAATTTCCTCTATCGCAATCAAACCCGGTGGAAGAGGAAGACCGTCAGGTCCGTAAAATATTTCTGGTGCCGAAGAAGTGGTTGCTTCGACAGCGACAGTTGTTTGAGGAGCAAAACTCTCTGGACCGGTTACAGATGGAACTGGTTCAGTTACACAAGTGTTTGCCCCTAGACTAGGATCAGTATTACTGTCCTTCTGTGGCTGTTGAACTTCTTTTATAGAGGCAGGGTTTCCAGAAATGTTAGGAGTAACCGGAACCTCGGATGTAGTAGGAACACTTGTTCTAACTCTCAAAGGAGATTTTGAACCGGTTAAATGAGTTCGCTTTGCCTGTACTGTTTTCGATTCCGGGGACAAAGACGGTTGACTCGCAAACCTCCGCGAACGACGGATTTTCAATTGAATGAATTTGTGTTTCCGAATTGAATGAATTTTATTAGACGCTTTTTAGACACAACTTGCTTTTTCACTTTTTAAGAGTCGAGAAAAAGCTAAAGATGACTCTAGTCTCCTTCGATGTATTAACGAGCCCGAAGTGACAAATGCTCGGTTGGACTTTTTCAGTTATAGAGTTTGAAAAAGGCCAAAAGAAACTGCTCTGGAGATCTAGGCAGAGGGTGTGCCAAACCTTTCACAAAACCATAGAATACGTTTTACGGTATGAGTGGTCGATCTTCGTGAATGCTGTGTTCACTGCATTGCGATCAGTAGGGCGGCCGACACGGTTTCCTATGGATAAAGGCTTTGATCCTATAGGGGTCTCCCAATATATACGCGACGGTACGTGGGAGCACAAGTCCGTATTAGTGCCACCGACTCTCAGGAGGAATCACCCACCTTCGTCGAGATCGACAGTCACTATGTTTAACGACGCCGGAACACGTCTCTAGCTTAGACCTCTAGATGTTTGCGTTATGTTTCAAAGCATTATTAGGTTCATTCAATATATTTTAAGTTGATCTTTTTAAAGTTTGCCTTTCAAGGTTCACCACGAGATGTATTGATACAAATTCCTAAATGCAGTCTAAGATGAGAAGCAAGCTTTTCCAATCTTTTCGACTTATGAAAATCTTAACTACTGAGGGAAAGGAGAGATAAAATCCTTTTCACACAGATCAAAGAGCACTCGCTAATGCACTTTTTCCCTAAATCAACATACAAACTTAATGCAAAATGCAAAAATGCAAGTATTTCTTTTCTCTTCCTTAATGTTTGTGCAATACAAAAAGAAAGCTGTTGTATAATTTCGAATTCAATTTCAAGCGAAAGCAAACAAGTTTGTCCAAAATCGAAAGACACCTTACGATTCACTTGTTTCGACACTTAGAAATATATAAATCCAAACCATATAATGAAAGCGACAAACTCAATCAGCTATGAACAACAAATAAACTAACTCTTAAGATCAGAACGACACTTAATCACAGGTCTAGATCTAAGAGGTCAATGCAAGACTGGTTCACTTTCGTTATGGGAAACTGTAAATGACACAAGAAATACAAAAGAACAAATACAGTTTCTTTATACAACTGAGGCGTAATAATGACAAAGGAAGATGGTTTCAAATAGGCCTACTGACTGGCAACAAACAGCAAAAACAACAGTGAAAACAAGGAAAGACACAGTAGGAAACCCCAGTAGCTCAAGCCAAGACTAGTCCAGCACAGGTGTAACACTGCCTGTTTGACCTTCAGCGCAGGTAGCCCCTTCGGGAACTGCGCTGAAATGCAGATAGCCTTTGTACAGCCTGCACTGAAGAACGAGACTTTCGTCCGTCTTGGTTTCCGAGTCACAGATTGCTCAAAAATTCACAGTTTTTGCTCAAATCAAAAGCTATCAGTCAAGGACACACTAAGGGATGAAAAGGAGGATGAAAAGCTATCACTAAGAGCTTATTAGAGTCCTTGTGGATCAGCTCTTCAAATCATAAACTTGCTCAGAAAACTGAGCTAGAGTAGCTGCCCTCTACTTTGTATTTGATAGATCCAAATACAGTTCGATTCGGTACTCCCTTTGTTTATGAAATGAATAGCAAGAAACACAAACAACCAACAAGAAGATACGATCCCCAGCGGAGTCGCCAATTTGTTGGGGGGAAAAGTATCTAATGCAGAATGCCTCTATCCCACTCTAAGGGTGATAGTACCTCAGCAACAACTGAATGCAAAGCTATTCAAGAATTCTTCTTTATGAGATGAGAGAGGGAAGAAAAGGATGATCTACTAACCGTTATCTTGCGCTAATAGTCGATCCAGTCTTCACTCCTTGCCGCTTTCTCCTAGCTCCCTGCTCTTTCACCGGCCCAGCTATGCACAGATCCTGTAAAAGCACAAGAAAAGGAAACTACAAGAAGCATGCATCCATAATCGATTTAAGGATTAGCATAAACCAAATATACAAGAATCAATTCATAATCAAGATACATGCATATAGAAGAACCTCAAAGCTTTATTAATAATAGAAGTAAAGTTCTGAGAGAGTTACAACCATAATAGGCCCCAATCCAGCAACACCTCCCAGCTGAAATAAATCTCCTCTTCACCTCCTTCAAGCAAAACACCCAATAGCTCTATACTCAAACCAACAGCACTTCCTTACTTGCACAAAATTCCAGCCTCTCTAGACCTCATGAGAGAGATCTATATATAGGGTTTTGGAGAAAGGATGAGTCATCTTGAGACTGGCCTGAAGCTGACTTGTGTCCTCTCCCACTTTAGTTAATCTTCAGTTCTTGAGTCCACTTGGAGAATCTTGCTTCCACTTGGAGATCAAGACCCTCTTACTCATCACTAGGCGAATTCCTTGACCCAAGTGTCAGTTTGGAAGCTTCCTAGGCAGTTGACACCTTGCAGAATGACTGTGCCACTTGGCCAATCTCGCTCAGCACAGGTAGCCTTCATTAATTTTGACCTTCAGTGCAGGTACAAGGAGGAGCAGTTGACATTCAGCGCAGATGCTCAGTGGAGCAGCTGACATGATCCAGAAATAGCCTGTTTTTGAGTGTTTTCAGGTGGAGAACTGATTTTCAGTGCTGTGGTTTGCAGACCTTGTTCCTCTAAGGGTAAGAACAACATGTTTAGGGACTTTGGATCCCTCAGATTATTGACATTTCATGATCCATGCTGTTAGGCACAAAAATGTCTATAACAGGTTGGTCTCAAAATAGCGAGAAAGTGATAGTGAACTATATCTCCCTCCCAAGACAAAAAATGTATGACCAAAATATCAACCCTTCACTATTTCAAAGTGATACTATATCACTATTTCAAAAGACCGAAAGCATAATTCAAAATTTTCAAAGGAATCTGAATCATTTAGCAAAAAGAGAAAACCTCTGAGAAATGGAAAAAAGGAATCATGTGTTGCATCTGCAAATAATCTACAGCAACCTGAGCACCTAACTTTGAGGCATTCTAAAGAAGGATAAATCTTCTCAAGAAGACCGAGAACATCATATTGTCTATCATTGATTTCAAAACTCGAACTTGTGGTGAATCGTATTTATGTGACAATAAGAGAACATACACCATTCATATATACTTGTAACACAATCACACACTAAGGAAGGCATACTTTCCAAAGGAAATTCCTTAATAATTATCCAAATATTTTTGTAATGAAGAAACTATAAGCAGTCAATGAGTGCAATAAGAAGAATATTAGTCATAATGTTCTGCTACAAAGAAGTCTTGTAGCCATTAAGGTAGAAAGAAAGGAGCTACAAAGGAACTCATGAAGAAGGAAATCCCAACAAAAGGACAATAATTTGTAGGTTAAAGGCTCATCAAAATAAATTTTTGAAGATAGAAAAAGTGCTAGTAAGGACAACAATAGGTTTGTTAAGGAACCATGGCATCCTGAAATACCAAGAACTATAGGTAGGTATCCACGAGGTATGTATGATATTTAATTTTAACATGAGATGTTGTAGGGTTAAAATTATGGCTCTAGGGTTTGTATTTTGATGGCTCATAAGAAACCCTATTAATTAGAAACCCGTTCTTAAGGTACATGTTTCCTATGATTCCTAGGGTTTGTTAGGATTGACATGGAATAAACCCTAGAATGACATGAAGATAAAATAATATAGTCTAGGGTTTGAACCTAAGAAACCCTAGGATGACCTTTTAATTACATTTAACCCTATAAAGACAACTTCACATCATGTTTTGGTATTGTATACTTTTGTTGGGTTTCTTGTCAATAAATATTGCAGGTATGAGAAGTAAAGGTGGATGGGTTGGTTCGTTGTTTTATGAAGAATGATGGAAGGAGGGAACTATACGGATCCTTGGGAACTATTCATGGAGTAATTAGGGATACCTAGAAGAAGTAGAAAGTGGAAGACCTCTACCATGATTAAATAATTAGAGTGAGATAAAGAGCATAGTAAAGTATGATATGATGCATCATATTAGAGATGACATCATATTGGAAGCACATGATTCTATTATGAACTCATGAAATAATTATAAGAATCTTGGAAGATAGTTTAATTAGAAATCAATACTAATGTTCACGATGAAGGAATAAAATCTCGGTAACCTCATTAAAATCATAAGTAGTATTTATAGTTGTTTCATCTAGTATGGAATTCATTATACACCATTAACAAGGTACATTTACTAGATGAGGATAATCAAGATCCTACATTGGAATCTCCATTAGAAGGTTCATATCTTTGAAGAAGCAAATGTCTCGCTAAGAATTCCACCTTTGATGGGATTCATTATTTGAATGATCGTATGATGACAAAGAAATGCAACATGTCAATATGTTTGATTTGGTCTTAAAAAAGGAAAAGAAACTATTGAATGAAGATTACATGACCAAAATAATAAAAGAGGTATGTATGCTTATGTTTGATAAATTAAATCATTTAATCATACAATTGTCGATAGAGTGTGCTGGCACTCTATAATTTTCCTAAGCTGAAAAGAAAAATTCAGAGCTAACCACAAACCACTTAGAAGTTGGAATATATCCCTTCCAACTTGAGATAACGTTCTCTTTATCTAAAATATTCAATCAATTAGATATTAAGCTAGGTATGGTGCTGAGTAGGGTATAAAATTTAAAGTTTTACTAGCTTAAAAGAAGATAGATCCATTTGGAAAATATGGTTAATAAAGCTGATTCTTTTCAAGTGAAATGATGAAGAGAAAGAGGGATCTTCTACATGGGCGAGGAATTTATCATTTTTGGAGCTTTTAGTGAAATTCGGTGTAGGAGGTTGAGTAGAAAATAAACGAAAAATGAAATTTAGAGCATCAAACAACATGATGAATTCTAAATGCCATTTGAGCATAAAACATAAATGTTTAGCAAATTGAAACATAGAACTTTTTTGAAGTGAATTCTAGGTCAATATTTTTATTCAGCTAATCAAGAAGAAACATTTCAAAGCATGATTGATAACATAAGATAAATTACAAAACCAAGAAGAACATCTCCAAAGTAAGTAACAGAGGAACCAGTGTAAAAATTGCCATGTGTCCTTTCTTTCATTCAAAAATCATGAAAACACAATCCACACAATGTTGTTTCTTCTCAATCCTGACCAACACTTTCCACTATGATATTTACACAATATATACATCAAAATCATTAAGCTTCCACCTAGCAGAACCAAATTTCCCAAAGGAGAAATGGTAATCAGCTAGATGCAACAAATGTAGACATACTATGTTAAAAACTAGGAAGCATTTTACCTATTATAATCCTCAACTTAATGCATACCCAAAAACTTAAATATTTACAATGCTATATATTTTCAACATCCTAAGGTTCTATGACACTTCTTCATCTTTAAAATCAGTTTTGGAAGCTTTGGAGTCAAATACGATGGTCACAAAATTGACTATCCAAAAGCCAGGCGTAAAAACACAACGACTATTTTTTTTCAATATATCCTAAAAATTAATCCGGATTGAGTTGATTTTATGATATCAAGTTATTATCGTTATATACCTTCCCCACATAAATTTTCAGTCGAATCTCACTCACGAAGCTAGACAAAATCCAAAAATGGTTGTAGATGATGGTGGCTCATTTCTCGAAAACCGTGAAGCACATCGAATCGAAATTAATTGATATTAATCATGTCACCCCCATTCATCTGCTTGGAAATTTAGATTTTAAATAGGTACATGTTTTAAGATATATGGTGAAAATATGTTGACAGTGTGAAATCACAAAATTCCAAGCTTGTGCTATCTTCTGTCATCATCTGACATGTTGAGGGTACTAGGATAGCATGGAACGGTCAATAAAAAATTTCAAATACATGAGAAAACTTATAGGTAATACAAAAACCTTCAAACCCCAAACCTTCTTCTTGCAATAGAAGCGCAACGCAGGTCCGCAACACATTGATGGTTGATGTTTCTTGGGTCACTCCCTCAGTTGGTTGATGACTTTTACACATGTAAAATGGCATGGAAATTGAAACTTCCTCCTTAGAAACTTTCATTCATGACACAAGCTCCCAACACTAAAAAATTCACCTACATCAAAAGTGTAATGCTTGTGAAAGCACAGTGAAAGTTGTCCTCCATGGGTCTTGACCAACACTGAGGTCTTTGAGAAATATGTACAACTTTCTAATGACGTTAATATTAATGATACTCCTTTTCAAACCTTCACTCACCAAAAATATGAAAGTTCTCCTCATTTCCAGCAAAACGCTTATCTTAATGCTGGCCAAGATACAAAAACTATGGTTTAAGCTTATCATTAAATAAAGTTTCATGGTTTCTTGAATTTGATTGATTGTACTCTGAAGAAACATTCAAATAGTACATTACCTCCTTATACAACCTCATTAAGCCAAAATATATCTATCAATCCCAAAACAACAGTTGAAATGTTTCTTGGTCATAGTGGCAGAATTAAAAACATAGGCCCAATGCACGAGGGAAAATATGTTTCTTGATCTTAGAGGAAAGTAATGACAAGGTGAGAAGTTTTGAATCACTTGAGTGAATGGAATACTTCAATATGAAGGTGGAAGATGACCATAATAAGGTCTGTAGAGAAAGGAGACCCTTCACATATGAAGTTTTGGAGACGTGTCTATGAATGTGCATGATTTTGCAAGCAAGCAATATTTCACTATTAAAGGCCATGAAAAAGGTAATTTTCAATTGATGTTCATTTTTTAATTTTATAAACAAAATGTGCATGGGTTAATGTGGGGCTACCAGAAAGGAGCTATATGTAACACCCCTCCCTTCTATGTTGACTATTGTAAACCTACGATGAGCAAAGCTAGGCATGATGCATAATATGAAAATAAAATACATTATTAAATAAATCAATAAATAAATCACTTGGAAAAGTGAGACAGAGAGAGATGAGGTTCTTTCCAAATCCCATTAAGGAATGGGATATGAATAAATCATTCATGATAAAGCTTCTATATGTGATTATAGATAAGCTTGGATGGATTCGATATAAATATCCATTGGATGGATTGGAGATAAATATACGTCAAGGAAAAAACATAAAATATTTGTGGGAGATAAAGGCAACCTTTTATGAGGAAACGCCTCGTGGGGGATAAAGGCGATATTTTATGAAAAAGGCTTAAGAAAATGGATTAAAATCCATAAAAGCGGGAAACCACTAATGGAAATGATATCATGAAAGAGGGTTTTAAATACCCATTGCATAGATCAATTAGAGGTAGTTGATCAATGGCAAGAGCCTTGGCTCCGGGGGGATCGGAGGTGATTCATGGTTGGGTGGTGTTGCTCCACTCTCCAAGTTATGCTTTAGTTTTTTTCATATGCGTGGAGTGTTCTGTATGTTGGTTTCTTTCCCTCTTTGTTATAATATCATTTCGTCTATGACAATATTGCTTAAGCTTCCATGCCATGAAAATGATTGGAGAAATTTCATGAGATGCTTATGAGTAGACTTACATTCACAATATATACTTTACGTCATTAAATCATTTGGTTCAGTTGTATAGATGTTGTGTTACCTATATGTATGAAAATAATTGCAATCTTATGCATGTGACTCTTATAGATTATCTGAGTTAATGGATTTTATGAGCTAATTTTGTCGATGCATATGGAAATTGTGGTTTATTAATGTATTCCAAGGAAAATTATTTGAGGAATATATATTATGTGAAATTGATAGAGTAATGGATATGTTGCCCCACTTTGGCTTATGTGTTAATATGTTACATGAGATATATGCTTTGGTTCTAGAACTTTATATTATCTAGTCTAAGATTCCAATTATCTGTGCTAAGCATTTGTATTATGGAATGATTGGCATCTATGGTGAGCTTGTTGTAGAAATTGGACAATAGAAATTGCAGTGTATGTATGTTAATGCTTCTATGAAGGCTTCAAGGTAATGATAAGTTTGAATGCTTAATATTATAATGACTAAGGGTTAATCCATTGATGGTGTTGAAGAATTATTGTTGTGGTTGTACCTAAGGGTAAGAGTATGTCCCATTACACCCAAAGTAATTCAATTACTAAAAGTAGTGGAGATAGTTGCAGGAACAGTAAAAATTCATGTGATAATAAAGTCCATTGATTCTCTCCTGCAAGTTGACCAAAATTAAGGAATGGAAGCCTAGAAATTTTAATGCATGAATAATAGTGTTCATATAATGATTGAAATTAATATACTAGTGACTCTGGCTAAACTTAACCGTAATAGAGACCAAATCTCAAGTTAATGGAGCCTAGCAGCTAAATTTCTGGGTAGGCTTAAGAGGTTCATTACAAATGGTATCAGAGCATAGGTTCAAACACCAAGGCCTATAGACTCATTCACCTCCGTAGAGTTTGGTGGACAGATTTTGATTATCAATTCCTATAAGAAAAATAACCCTAAATTTTTAAATAGTGAAACTTGAAACATAGAACAAGACTTCTTGTCATCAAGGGAAATTAGGATTCTTCGAGAATGAATCCAAATCATAACATGGTTACTAAAGGGTCAATTATATATATATATATATAAAACTCACTTTATATATACCATATTATTTCAATGAATACGGTCCTTATAGAAAAAGGGTCTTAATTGTTAATTTATGGCATAATTGTGAGTAGTGAATTATGCATGTTGGGAAATGAGGTTGGTTGAGAATGAATTGAAATATTAAAAGGATTTGATTAAGGAAATTAGGAAGCACTAACATTCGTATCCACTTCATATAAAATATTATGATCACATAATGTTGCTTGAATTTTTCCCCTTTCGAAACTAATATTTAAAAAAATGGTGTTGTATTGATAGTAAGAATGGGTGGAAAATCGTTGTCTCTAACTCACGTAGAAAGGGAGGGTTTGAATCAATTTCTTCCCAATCCAAGTTCTAGGTTGTTGGTATTTTCATCGTACATTTTGCAGAGGGACAATTTCAGGCTCTACTACATCACAAAATTTGAAATTTCCAAAGTCACGCCACCGACAATATGGGGTGCGTAGATCTGGGTGGATGGTCAATGAGGTAGAGGAAGGTTGTAAAAGAAACCATGAAAGCACTTCGAAGTGTGAAGAAAAATCCAGAGGTATAGAACATAATTGGTTCATGTCGGAACTGAGTTTACCTCATAAAAACAATACAAAACTTGGCCTATAGATCTCCAGATCGATAAAATTAGAATTGATAACAACAGAACTAGAATCAAAATGCAGATTTCATTAAGGTATTGATTATATGGATTCGATAGTTCGATCTTAATCCAACCATCCTAGTCACCTCTCTCTCTACCAAACTATCAATATTTCCATATGAGGAGGTACGAAACTCTTCATTTCCAAAAAGGCAACTTTTTTTTTGGATCACGATATAGGAAACCTATTTGTTAAAACATTGGTAAAAAGCAGTAGCATTGCACTATGTGGTTCTATGATAAAAATATAGGATAAGGCTATTGTTTCTTCTTTTTTGAACGTTGCCTTACAGATGCTTATCACAACTTTGTAGGGATCGATAGAAATTTGGGGCATTTGATGTGTTGATTGTGCTGCTTTATTCCTCGTGTGATGCCAAAGAAAGCAACATTTTCCTTTTTTGATTGAGATTAGAAGGTTTCTCAAATAACATGAGCACTAGTTTGGGTGGTTCAAAAACCATGATTTGTGGATAAAAGCATCGATGTATACCAAATTGGGGGATGCATAAAATCACGAGAACAATTTATTTTTCCTTTTAGAGGCCGATCAAGTGGCCTACTATCATAGCTGGCTATTTCCTTTGTCAACTATCCAGTGACATGGAAGGTGTTGGGTTGGGATAATGATTGTCCTGAGTCGCATTAAGTAAACCATCATCATATTAACTGATAATCATCATCAAGATCAGGTAAAGGATGGAACCAAGGGTAAGGTTTATACTCATCTTCTACCATGTGCCTTATCTTCCAATGCGTAGAAGCTACACATCTTTAAATAAGCCAAGTCAATCCTTGGATGAGCTATCTTGTTCTCAAGCTGTCAGAGTCGAGCCTGATTATTGTAGGAATTTAAGAGGAGGCTGCTTACCTTCAAATGAAAGTGTAAAAGAAGGTGGATCGTGCCATTAGTTCTATGACATCGAAGATGGAATGAGTATTATTTCTTTTTATTAATATTAGGATTGAAATCACAGTTATATATATATATATATATATATATATATAGATATATACTTACTGCTAACTGTATTACATGTTGAATAATGGTGTATGATGCCATATAAATATGAGACATCGCTCATAAATCATAGAATTAATCCACAGGTGGAACCTCACAGTTGTACCAATTAGTTTGCAACAAAGGAATGTCTACTATAAGGGAATTGATGTGTTGATATCGATGTCCCATTACTCATTTTTGATAATGACCATGAAAAAGTATTCATTCCATTTCTAATGTTTTATTAAAATATAAACCAGATGAATATATATTCCCTCTTTTCTGTTGATGGTATTGACCATGAACATTGTTCTTTTGAATTTAGATAAATGCCCATAAGATCACAGATCTCAAATGAAAAGGGGTTTTGTGTTGTCCATAAATTTTTTCCATATTTAATTTATGATTTTGGAAGTTTCATTAGGTGAAATCATCCGTGACTTTAATCTGTGATATTATGGTAGAGGAAAGTTGAAAAAAAAACTAGAGCTAAAATATTGGGGATCACCATGGTTGTTGATGTAAATGTTGATGCATTATGCACACACTCTGCCCGTCTATCTTGTGCCTTGGTGCTTGTTGCGTTGAATTGACTTGCATGAATTGTTCGAATGAATGGTGGAATGGGGTGTTGTTTCATGAAGTAGAAAAATAACTGCATAAATGTTGAGTCTTACTTTGATTACTGAAACAAAGAAGTGACACTTTACCTTTAAAAATAAATGTTAAAATTTATTCTTTGGAATTGTTATGCATCATTGTTAATCAAACAGGTTAAGGCCAAATGGCATGAAGTCATTAGAGGTGTAGTACATGAAGCTCTTTTGTGTGGGCTTTTCCTTACATTATAACTTGATTTTCTCGCTCGTGTGATGTTGGCTGTGAATTGGTTGTAAATTGATTTGTTATTTTTAAACATTGGTTCTCATTCAGGCCACATGTAGCACACCAAACACTTTGGCCTTATGCGATGCTATAATGTGTTTGATGTTATTCTACAATTTATCTCGAAGATTTAAGAGATATTCATTCAAAATTACTTTTGCAGACTCCTCACTTGCTTTATTCTTATTTTGTTCTTATTGGAAATACCCGTGGACTTTTTTATTTTTGAAGGCACATAAAGTCTAGAAGCTCTAGGGTTTCGAACAGGGTTTTTTGTATTGCTCGGAAGGGTCTTTCAATATAGTTTTTCCATCTTTAGTATGATGGAAATTAAAAGTTTCATGGAGTGAAATCGAACATGGGACAAATGAACCATTCTCCCAACTACTAGCTCCATGAGGATGTAGACGTATAGCTCAGAATAGCTATGATATTATGGTAGGAGAAAATTTGAAAACTGATTTTCAAATAAATTTTGTGGGGAAAGATGATTTATGTTATCATAAATGGTGAAAGAATCTTGATTAGAGATTAAATAACTAAAGAATAATATTGTTGAATGCAATATTAATGGTTAGACGAGGTTTTGTTACTTATGGTGCATAAACTATAAAATCAAGTTTATTGTTTAACCTCTCCATCACCCTATTTGTTTCACGACGACTAATGTCAGTGATAATGAAATCATATTTCGATTAGAAATGTCCAATACTCAAAACATGTTAACAATATTCACAATGGCACGCGATTGTTTAAGACTCCAAATTTAGCTAAGAGGGAAAACAAGAATACTCATGACATATAAACAAAAGGTCATCGTAAATTACAATAATCATGTGTATCTGAGATTTAAGATAATTGTGTTCCATGCCCAAAACATAAGTAGAAACATGATACCATAAGAAAATGAGTATTCTCGAATTGCTTAATGGTTGTAGCTTAGCCTCTACGTTCATATATGCACAACTTATTATGTGCTAATGGTAAGCGTGAAAAGTATGCATGAACAAATGATGAATATGTTTCTGATTTTTAAAACAATAGAATTAAGTGATTTTGAAAAAGATAGAGTCAGGGAGGATAAGAAAACTGAAGGATATTAATCTTTAGTGTCATGTGAAAAATCTTATAACTAAGTTGTTATTGCAAGCTATAGGACATAATGAACAAGTGGCTTAAAGAGACTATGTTGGATTTTGTTTAAGTATGTTTATAATATACAAATATTCCATGAAGACTTAATGATATTCTATATTGCATATGGCTACTAGAATTTGTTCATGATTCTAAATAATATTGTGGCCCTGAAGTCATGATAGAAATAAGTATTGTTTAATCTATTACTCCAATCATATATACCAATCCACAAATTGTCTATGATTTTATGTGATGATGAGATGATGTTATTTGGTATGGGGTTACCAGAGATTGCTCCGATATGTTGCATAAAGAAGTGTTAAAGTGGGAAAATAACATGTTTATTAATATTAAAATGTTATTATAAATGATAAAAGTTATAAAAATTGAACTATGGATAAACCTTCTTATGTCGACACAACGACATGATTGAAAGGCAATGCTTGAAAATATGTATAACAAGTTAACTAAATAATTGATAGTCCTTAAAAGGCATGTTCATGAGATTAAGACAATATCAGTCTCGTTAACAAGTAATGCTTATAGTAGAAGAATATGATTACTCTAATTGTACATTTGCAAAGTGTGACTTGCATGCAGGACATATTATGGGGTGAAATGAGTTGCATGGATGTGCCTTAATATGTCGAAGAATAAAAAATATCACAACTTAACTATGATAAAATAAAAGAAGAAGTTACATTGTAATCTTGGGTGTAATTGGTTTTGGATAAGGAATTCAAGATTAAACTATGATATTTTAACAATCGTTGAATAAATTTATGAGAAAAATGGAAATTATGTTGGATAGTTATAGTATGGGGTATAGAGACTCCTTGGAAAAAACCATATTGAAACAAAATCAGAACCAATTAGTTGAGTAAGCAATAAGTTGTTCATAGATTTGATGACATGATCAACCTAACATATTTAAAAGACTCTATCGTTTCCATATAAGGGAAAATATTAAATAAAATACCAACTCATGCATGTAATATAGAGATAAGCCATCTTATCCTATCTATATATCAAATCAAATTATTAGTTGCATGATTGTCTAAGAAAGAACATAACTTAAGGGAGCGAAGTTATGCTAAAATATCCTAAGAAAGGATGGGAGATGTAAAAGACGAGGTTGGTTTTAATATGAGACTAAATATCTTTAAAAAATGGCTTTCTAATTTAATGTGATTGTATTAATGAGTGCACATGCAAGTCACGATGTAATTTGCCTTGGATATGGGTTGCCAATAAATAATAAGAAAATGATCTAAAGGCACCTTAATGAAGGAAACAAAACCTTGAAAGGAAATTATGAATAGTTAATTTAACGTCCATAGGTTGGAATCTATGGGATCTTGGTTAAATAAATCAAGAGTCATAAAGCACATGACAAAATAACCTAAACCAAGAATGAGATTGTCAAATGGGTGTGAAAGTATGATACAACACATTGTATACATACTTAATGATATGATAAGAAGGTCCATGGACTAACCTCAAAAACACATCCAGTGTAAATACATTAACTAAGTATACAATCAACTCTTGATGTTTCTTCGAAAAATGCCTCTAAGTTAGTAAGCAAAGATTGGGAAAAGCAAAAATATTTTTCAAAATTACCGCTCATAATGCTTTAAAAATTTAATGTTAACAATAAAATAACACATGCATCAAAAAAGATGAGAGAGGATAACCAATATTTGGTCTTAAGGATGTGAATAGGTTAATAGTATAAGTTTTCACTTCGAACCCCTATTTGGAAAACGTATGCATGTTCATATTGTTTATTGAATGAGATCTTACCTACACCAAGAAGATGTTGAGTCATAAAAAGGGAAATATTAAATCACATGAGGTGAATTATTGAGTATTGATATGATGATTTCAAAAATCTATGAGTTAATAGTCCGCTTTATTATTAGGTAGAAGATATGTTCATGATTGAGTTGTAGCGTGCATGATGAATTTTATGATATTATGTTGATATTTTTGCAATCACATGACAGGAAAATGATTGTTTGAATGGTATGACATAGAAATTCCTTTGGTTGCATAAATGGAACATGTTCATGAAAATTCCTTATACACTGAGCTCAATTGTTCTACTTACTGGAAATAAATGAAGGAACGTTTGCCATGATACTAACATGGTCGGAAACATGTGGATAAAGTTTATGTCATGCAAGTGATGATATGGGCATGGTATGGTTTGTAGTGCTACAGATTGTACTATGTACAAGCAGTACATATGGTACCATTATGACTAGATATATTGCATGATTAAAACATGATATGTATATCTATGTGTGTAATACACCATGTGTGCAGGTATGCATGAAGACACTAGGTGGGTGTCTGACAGGGCAACCGATCTGGAGGTTGCACAGAAGAAGGAAACTAAGAAGTGGTTCAAGAATAAGTAACCACGATTTAAGTGCATATTGGAATACATATGATTATGATTATTATATATGATTATGATGTTATATTCATCTTGATGTGGAAAATATGAAAATTGACGTGTTGTATGTAAAGAAACTAGAGGAAGCAAGTGTTAGGCAAGAACACAAAGGCTTGGAAGAATGCAAGGGAGAGACGTGCATTCCTTCAAACAAAATAAATGAAGAGAAATATAAGTCGTAGCTACTTTATTAGTATTGTTTATTAAATCATGATGTTAATTGTGTAAAATTTTGTTGTAATTGTGAAACCAAAATTTCTTACAAAATTGTTTGAAACCAATGTTACACATAGCAATGGAAGGATATGTGATGGGAGAACTCTTTGTAATTGATATATATATCAATAGATTTGCATCAAATGGAAAGGCCATAAAAGATGTGGATTGAGAGACAACTACCTGTGAATGAAGATGCAGTAATACAGTGAGGACAATGTAAAATTTAAGGGGGAGAGTATCTAACACCCCTCCCTTGTGTGTCAACTATTGTAAACCTAAGCTGAGGAAAGATAGGTATGATGTATAATATGAAAAGAAAATACATTATTAAATTAATTAATAAATAAATCACTTGGAAAAGCAAGACACCAAGAGATGAGATTCTTGCCAAATCCCATTGAGGAATGGTATAGGAATAAATCTTTCATGATAAAGCTTCTAGATGTGATTCTAGATAAGCTTGGGTGGATTGGAGATAAATATCCGTCAAGGAAAAAACATAAACACTTTGTGGGAGATAAAGGCAAGCTTTTATGAGAAAAGGTCTTGCGAGAGATAAAGGCGAGCATTTCCAAAAAAGGCCGAGGAAAATGGATAAAAATCCATAAAAGTGGGATGCTGTTGATGGAAGCCATATCATGAAAGAGGGTATTAAATACCCATTGCATAGATCAATTGGGGTGGTTGATCCATGGAAAGAACCTTGAATCGGGGGGAATCAGAGGTGATTCATGGTTATCTGGTGGTGGTCCTCTCTCCAAGGGATGTTTTAGTTAGTTTCATATGCATGGAGTGTTTTGTATGTTGGTTTATTCCCCTATCTGTTATAAGATCATTTTGTTTATGAGAAGATTGCATAAGTTTCCTTGACATTAAAATGACTAGAGAAATTGCATGAGATGCTTATCAGTAGATTTACATGCATGGTATATACTTTGTAATTGAATCATTTGGTTCAGTTGTATAGATGTTGTGTTATAAATATGCATGAAAATAATTGCAGTGTTGTGCATGTGACTTATAAATTAACTAAGATAATGGATTTTTCGAGATGATGCATATGGAAATTATGGATTATTAATGTAGTCCAAGTTAAAATTAGTAGAGGAATATATTATGTGAAATTGATGTAGTAATGGATATGCTGCCCCACTTTGGCTTATGTGTTAATATGATGCATGAGATATATAGTTCGGTTATAGCACTTGATATTTTCTAGTATAAGATTCCAATTATTTGTGCTAAGAATTTGTATTATGGAATGATTGGCATTTATGGTGGGTTTGTTGTGCATACAATATATGTATGAGTATTTCTCTGACTACACCGTAGAAATTGGAAAATAACAACTGCAATGTACGTATGTTAATTCTTTCATGAAGGCTTCAAAGTACTCATAAGTTTGAATGCTTAATCTCATTATGCCTAAGGGTTAATCCATTGATGGTGTTGAAGAATTGTTGATTTTGGTTGTACCTAAGGGTATTAGTATGTATCATTACTCCAAATGTAGTTCAATTACTAAAAGTAGTGGAGATAGTTACGGGAATAGTAGCCATTCACGTGATAATAAAGTATGCTTATTCTCACATGCAACTTAAAAAAAATTAAGGAATGGAAGCCCAGAATGCTTAATGCATGAATAATAGTGTGCATATAATGATTGAAATGCATATACTCGCGACTTGAGCTAAACTTAACTCTAATAGAGACCAAATCTCAATTTAATGGAGCCTAGTAGCTAAATTTTAGGGTAGGCTCTCGAGGTTTGTTACATTGTAGTTGTGACCTACAACTAGCAATCACGTGGGAGGAGTGGAGATCCTGAAGGAACCATGACATGGAAAAGGTAATTATATGAAGGAAAGCCATGTGTGGACTAGAAGATCACTTTTGGATAAAAGAAAGGACAACATGAATTAATTGAGGAAAGTGATAGATGACCTGTACTCTACGAAAATAAAAAGGCATCATGGAAGAGGAAGTTATATGAAGGAAAGTCATGTGCGGACTAGAAGACCACTTGTCGACAAAAGAAAGGATGACATGAATTAATTGAGGAAAGTGATGGATGGCATGTACCCTACGAAAAGAAGAAGGCTTCACAATTTTTTTTAAGATTAATTTCATGACATCGAAAGAAGGATCTCTTCAAGAAACTGAAGGTCCCATGATCTCCACCTAGAAAAAAAAGTTGTTGGAAGCAATTCTTTGGTTAAGAGGGAGCTTGGTCTAGTCCATTGTTAAGAGGGAGCTTGCATACATTCATTTTATAGGAAAGGGTACATTCCTTCATAGGAATGGGTATATTGTCAAGTTGAGAGGGAGAGATAGGTACATCGTTCTTCTCTTTACATTGGGAAGAAAGAATGGAGGATTGGGTAAACATATGGCATTCGATATTTTATCTCCCATATGAAGGTGTCTATAAATCATTCGTCTCGCAAGAATTTTGATTTGATCTTGTGAAGAGATAGAGTTGTTAATCAAATATTAATAGGTTTTTATGTTTGACTAAAGTTGATGACTCTTGACTATCGAACATAGTCCAACCTAGTCAACCACATTATTAAATTTGATTAACTAATTTTGTAATATCACATTGTGACATTGGCTAGATTTGAATATAATGTAACGCAATGACAATATTTGTGAGATTGTGATGTTGGACAAATTGCAATGTAACGTAATATTACAACAATGTGGTTGCCACGTTACGATGCTACGTAGATTTCTATATGATTTTGACTTCACAATAATAATAATAGATCTAATTAATGATAATATTGTTATTATTAAACAATTTTAAATCTTTATTGTGCTTAATATGGTTGACTTATGTTGACTAAGGATTACTATGACTCAACAAGTTTGACTACTATGAAATATAGTAAACAATGGGTTGACCAAGTTTGATCATGGTTAACTATTTAAACAATGACTACAAAGGAAGATTTTGTTTGGCTTTATTTAACTAATTTAGCTGACGATGTTTAACTATTAATACTAATCAATAAGAATAATAGGTGATATGTTTGATGAATGTTGAAGACTATTCATAATGAAGCATAATCAACCACATTAATAAACCAATGTGTTCAAACCATATTAATATTAATATTAATATTATTAAACATTTTGATAACACATGAATTAGGTGTTTGCATGTTTTAACCATGGTTGGACTTGGTTGATTATGGTTGTCCACATTAAGCATGTTTAAACATCACTTACTATGTTTGACTATGAATGGCTATGGTTAATAATTGTATGAGTATGGTTAATTATGTTTGATAATGATTCACCATCATTGAACATGGTTTAATGATTGAGAGTATGTTTGATTATGGTTGAATATGGTTGAATATAATAGGCCACAATTTGCATACAATTTCACTAGGATTGGCCATATTTTAACTATGATATGATTTGTCTACTGTTAACAATGATTTTACTATGGTAAACATTGCAATGATGGGTTTTAATTAATAACCATAGTTTTACTATAGTTTACCATCACCATCCACTCTAGGTTGAACATGGTTGAATATGGTTTTCAGTGGTTGACTTATATGGTTGACCATGATTGACCATGGTTAATATATTATATTCCATACCACATTATTATTGCCTCTCAACAACATTATTAACTTTTCAAAAAACCCTCAATAAATTGAGTGGGCTTAATGGTTAAGAGCATGTGTTTTCTTGTAAGACATCACACACTCAAAACAATAGGGGTATAGAGTATGTATGCCTTCATAGATTTTAGTATTCAAATCATTGTGTGGAGGTGGGTCCTTTGTAACACAAACAAAGGAGTCTCATAACCAATTTGTTGCCAACCTAAAAAACCTCTAAAAAGGTAATTTATAGACAACACCTAAAGAATATTAATATCGCATTTATAAAATATTTATCTTATAATTAATATAATATTGATAATATAATAAAATATTAATATAACATGATAATATTTATCGATAATATTTCCAATATTATCATTGATATTTATATTTATATTAATTAATCAACAGTAATCTAAAAAATATTACTAATAATTATTAATATCAATATTATTAATAATTACTGAAGAAACTAATATTAATGTTATATAACCATTAATATTCAACCACATACTATTTTCATAAAAGGAGTAATTATCTGTAATATAAGAAAACATAGCAGGTTATTGACCCATTCTTCTGTAAGCTTTGTTTGAAACGAGAATTATAATTAAGTTTACCGATATATATAATTTATATGAGTAAAATATATTAGTGTTTTAATTCGCAAATGCAATTGTACTTTTACGTTAAAAATAGTTGTCTGATATGATTTAATGGAAAATTATATATCTATTTATATCAAGCGGTAAATGTAATTTCACTAGTTTTATGTTTCACGGATATTCAAATATTAGTCTGAATTTGACTGTACATAGAATATAAAAAACTCTTAAATTATTGAAATTAAAAACAATAAAAAACGGATTAAAACCATGTATTGTCGTACACAGAGCTCATCCAGGCCATTGTCATTGCCATCTAAAGAGAAATGTTCAAAATTTCCGAGTAAAAATTATCCAAAAATCGATAACTAATCTACATATGAATCTTCAATTCACACCTCACAATCGAACCCGCCCAAGTTCATCTCTGCATATTGCACATGAAATGTTTTCACGAAACCATAATAGAATACACCTCGAATGATGGAAGTGTTTACATGGCAACTGTTTTGCAGGCTCTTCGTTGGAAAAGGTTTCTAGACAAATTGAGCACATCGCTCCATCACTGCTTTCACTATCTTCGCTAATCGTAGATAATGGCAACCCATCCACAGCTGCACGAAGACTATCAGCCACTTCTTCCTCCGTAAGATTACTATTTACCCCCTCCCCTGTAATGTTACGCCGACCAATCATGATAACTTCATCTATGAAATCGAAATTATAAGTATTGTCCTCCAGATGTTGTTTGATCTGACGCCATGTGAATCTGGAATTCCATATAATTTGCCCACTCATAAAATCCGGATCATCTGGATCTTGGTTGGCTTGGCGACAATCTTGTACGGATCGAAGAACAATCGTATTCTCTGGAAATATGAATGTTGTTAGATAATCTTCGCGCTCGTCAGATCCACTTTCATTCATTCGGAAACGACGAACGTCCTCTCCACGCCATTCATCATCTAATTCACGTATATCAATATTCTCTGATAAACTCTCAATTCTGAGACAGAAGGTTATCATTAAACCTCACGGTCGACACCAAATGGCCACCATCAATTGTGCCCATTTGGATTGTTGTACCCACAGTTGCACTTTGCAGAGAAGGAGGAATAGCACTTAAATTCACCTCAGCTTCCGCTTCCACAGTTCTCATAACATCGAGAACCACTTGTTAGTAAATTCGTTTCCATTTTCTTCTTCCATTGTTTCCAGATGAATTAATTCGAATATACAAGAATCTCCTGCACTCTCGAATCTACCAACACCCTGAACTAATTCGCATATACAAGAATCTCCGCACGCTCGAATCTACTTATACCCTTCTCTGGATAAAACTCCTCGTACTTGATTTGTTAAATATGAAATGATGGCACTACTTTCGAAATTGCATGTGCATAAAGAGTGTTCGAATTGGGTTCGGTTCGTGATGGTTGGGTTAGGGTTCTGATGGTTTGTGTAGCCGACCATGTTGCATCTCGAGTTAACTTAATGTCAAATATATGAAAGGTTAGTTAATGTAATTCTTTAAAAATATATATAATTTATTAAAAACAAAATTTATAATTTATCAAAATTTTAAGATAACACTCAAGGATGGATGTACCCGTAAGAAACTTTTAGATTGATTCATATAAAATTGCTTGTAATTATTTATTACTAATATATAAAATAAATATTACATGTAAATTAATACATGGAGATATTTATGAAAAGATATATTTAAACGTGTGAAAATATTAAATGGAGTTGTTCCAGATTTACAATATGGATATTAATAAATATCTATGTAAGTGCAAAATGACCCCATCTTTACTTTTAAATGATGATCATGATGGTCGCTAATGCCAAGAACATGAATGCTTAAGAGGCTTTAGCATTATTGCTCTGGATAATAGCATTTTGGATGAGTTTATGGAGATTGATAAAGAGTATATTATAGGTGAGCAAGAATTGGTATGTTATGATTACTGAGATAATGATAAAAGGTAATTGAACTTTTTGAGACATTATCATTAAATCTATAATAAAGTATGAAAGGGTTTCACATGTTAAATTAATTTTTAAGATTTATATTTTGGAAATGTTTTGGGATAAAACGAGAAAGTAGTGGGTACCATTGAGTGCATATTGAAAAGTAATAAATTAGACAAACATATGCATTGTGGCTTCCCATGTATTCATTATTCTTTTCATTTTGCATTTCCATAGAATTACTCAACCCACTAATAATTTGACATTCTTTGTACATTCTAACTTTTCAAATGCTCCAATTTATAAATATGTATGTTTGAAATAGACTAGTGTCATACAAATGCCCCATTAATACAAAACTACATAGTGAGTTTGCTCTCAACCCGAACCAATTTAACTCAATGGTAGCACTATTGTATCAAGACCTGAAACAATGCAAATTTAAGTTGTGGGTTTTTACCATTCTCTTAAATGTAGGGAATTTTTTTGTCCCCTTGGAAAAGTCTTAATTTTCATTAATGAGGAAAATTACATTTAGCAGATGCCAATGGCATATATTGTACTATGGGCTAGAAGCCTATCATGTTGAGTATTCAAAAAAGGAGGTGTACTCCAGGCAAGGAGACACTTATCTATACTTTGATTTTCAATATACTTTGATTTACAATATGAAATATGTACTTACTCTATGAATAGAGTATCAAAAAATAATTGTCATGTATAGGATTGCTTGAAAAAACATTTATATAATATTATATAAAGACAAAAAATATATAACAAAAAACAATGTGTCCACCTCCCATTGAGCTTGACTATTGTGATATTTCTATAAAAGGTGAATGATAGTACTCATGGAAGGTTCCATTAGTTTGCTCCAGTATGCTCCATGTTCCTATATGCTTGTTGGTTGCTTCCTTGGATAGTAGATGGGCAGATTTGTTCAGCTCCGTATATATATGATGACAAGTAAATTTGTCAAATAAGTTTATGAGTCTATGTATTTCTTCCATGATGTGTCTCAGAGAAAAAGCATGACAATTTGTAATTTTGTCTATCCAATTGCATATTGTTTTTAAATCTCCAAATAGTTGTAAGTTTCTTCACTGTTTTTCCAAAGAAAAATGTATGGTGAACTTTGCTACTCATAGCTCAACAAAGTTGTTTGTCATTCTACCAAGTCTCATTTAGATTTGTAATCATGTTTTGTTGTAAGATGAAGGACCTCCACATCCTATGCATTTGGATTTTGTAATAATGTTTTGTTGTAATATGAAGGACAACACTCCCTCCACATCCTATGTCTTGTGCTGAGCCCTCATAATATGCCCACTCGGTGAGATTGGTTTATACTTTCAGGTATGATATGCCTAGGGATGGGATTTGATTCCTCCTATGGGATCTGATGATAGTCTGCTACGATTTGAGCAGTGATGGCAAGCCAAGTAAGCAAAAGGATGTTCTTTGATTTTTCTGAGGATATAGTGGACCACCATCTCTCCTAGGACAGTTATTCCCTGCCACTGAGGGAGCAATGGTATTTGTAAGTGAATAGTATTCCATAGCTCTTTTGTCCATGGGAAAGTAAGGAAGAGATGATTCACTGTTTCATTATCAGATTTGCAAAAGCTGCACCAAAAGGGTCCATGAAAATATCTTTTGATCAAATTTTCTCCTTTTGGGATTTTGTGTCGCAGAATGGTCCACATGAGGAGCCTCGACCTGGGGGTGCTTTTAATTTCCATAAGCTTCTCCACCATGGTTCACACAGCTAAGTTGGTTCATAAGAGTTATGTATCCCACTCTAGCTCAGTATTTTCCATGTTTCGCACATTCCGAGATTAGCTCATCCTCCCCTTCTTTGGGATTATGTGAGGGCCTCCCTGTATTCTTTCTAATGTTGTTGCCATGGTTGAGGGATCTATAATTCCCTCCCATATTTCCATGCTTGTTGCAAAAAAGTGGAACGATAATTGTTTTCCATTTGGCTAACCTGAGAGATCCCTTTGGAAGTGAGGTATGTTCTGAGCTCCTGTGGGAGTCTATGAGCGTTCCCACATCCAATCCAGGGATCCATCTCTATTCTAACAGCATCTCCCAACTTTATTCTCCATGTAAGGCCATCCCTCATAAGGGGCATTGCTTCCAGGACTGCTTTCCATATGTTCAATTTTCTAACTTGTGTCCAGTGGGGTTGGGGAAGCCAATCCATAAGATTTAAAGGAGATATGTATTTAGATATAGCCACCTTAGTCCAAAGACTATGTGATGTGACTAGCTTCCATCCTAGTTTTGTTTCCTAGAGAAAGTGCCAAGGCTTTTGATACCCCATCCTCACCATTTCTTTGGGAGTGCCAGAGATTCCCATTTGGACCAAGAAAAAATCGTTCCTACCTGTTTCCCTTTCCACATGAATTCACACCATAGGTTTTTTTTCCTCACTAGTATTCACTTAGGTATCCATGCTAAAGACATCAGAGTTGATTCTAGCATTGCTTCTATGAGTATCATTCTTCATGCTCTTGATAAATATTTGAGGTACCAAATGTTTAGCCTTTTTTCCAATTTGGTTATGAGTTAGATCCAATAAGAATTCTTATAACCATGTGGCTTTAATCTAGATCCCAAGTATTTTAGTCCCTCATCCATTTGTTGTAGGTTATGATGGAATCCTCACAAGGCATACTAAATCTCATATGGTGAGCATCATATAGCTGTTATAAAGGACTTTTCATTATTACCCAACAAGTTAGTGGCTCCTACGAAGATGGTGAAGGAATTGAGAAGTGCAGTCACATCCCTAATACTGCCATTTAGGAAGAGAAGCACATCATCAAACAAGAGAAAGTATGGCAGAGTGCATCCTTCAGTGATGCACATCCCCCTTAGTCCGCCTCTTCGGTGTTCCCCCTTTATCAAACAAATGAGTCCATCCATGATGTCCATGAAGAGTAAAAGGAGGAGTGGGGACAGTGGGCATCCTTGCCTAAGGCCCCTTTAGGAGTGGAAGAAAGGAGAGGGTGCACCATTTATGAGAACGTTGAATGTTACATTAGCAATATAGCACATAATCCATCTTATGAATTCATATGAGAAAGCCAAGTGCGTTAATAGCATTCTGATGTATAGCATGTTAACTTTGTCAAAGGCTTTCGAGAGGTCAACTTTCATGACCATACCTTTTAGCTTCTCGGTCTCGATAGAATATAGAATTTCTTGTGCAATTCCAAGTGCTTCATGAATTTGTTTATTCTATAGGAAGGCAAATTGTTTAGCTCAGATGTGGTTTGATAAGATCGGTGAGAGGAAATTTTCTATTATCTTGGAGATGATCTTGTAGATACAGTTACATAAGAAAATGGGTTGGAAATCATTGAAGGAGGTGGGATTGTCTCATTTGGGTATAAGGGTGATAAAGGTTGAGTTATAGGCCTCATACATTCTTCAAGAGGATCTGCATTCTTCTATAACTTTTAATACATCCCCTCAGAGTATCAAAGAAGGCCATGTAGAATTCCACATTCCAACCATCCGGATCAGGGCTTTTGTCTCGCTTAAACCATTTGAGGGTGTCCTTGAGTTCTCCCATAGAGACCTCCTTTGTCAATTCCTCGCCTTCTTCGTGCTCAATATACCTTGGGAATAGTTGAGTTGTCCTCATGATGTCATCCACGGTGGCTTTTGGCGGTGACTTATAGATGTTTCTGAAGTGGGTTGTGGCCATAGCTGCGAGTCGGGGGAAGGTGTTCATTGTTTCTCCTTGTTCATCTCATAGTTGCCAAATAGTATTGATAGCTTTGTGCCCATTCACAAATTTATGATTGAACTTGGTATTTTCATCCCCTTCCTTAAGTCAAATAGCTATGCTTCTCAGTCTCCAACTCTCTTCTTTGTCCTTAAGAATCTAGTTTCTCTTAGACATAAGAGAGGTTATCTGCTCTTTGTGTTCAGGGGAGGAGAAGATCCCCTTATAGTCATTCTCATACTCCTCGATAGCATCTTCAGTCTGTTTGAGTGTATGGTCTTCCTGCATTCTCTTCTTATGTGCCCATTGTTTTGAGAGGCTTTTGAGCTCTTTTAGGTTTTTTGCAAATCCTTCGAATATAGTCCTTTCTGTCATAGGTGGATGAGTCCTCAAGTAATTAGTTACTAGATGGATATATTCAGCGTCCCTTAACCATGAAGCATTAAACTCGAAGGGACCTTTTGGTTTGCTCATACCCCCTCTGATTTCCAAATAGATCGGCCTATGGTCCAATATTCTGCCTGAGCCCACCCACTATCTATATCCCTGCCCCAAGGTTAGCATTTTCTCCTTAATGAGGAATCTATCTAGTCTTCTAGATAGACTGTCCTCCCTTGATCTGTTTTTTCTCGAAGTAGGAAAGATTTTTGGGGAGGGGATATCTATGAGATTATGATCCTCCAGATTGGTCTCGATAAAATCTAAGAGGATATCTCTTTGTGCATTATTTCCCCATGATTCCGCAAAACCAATGGAGAATTTTAAATCCCCCCGAGAACAAGCTTGTCTTTTTGAAGGATGTGTGATTCTAAGAGTCTGCTCCAATATTCCTCCCTGTTGTGAAAGGGGCCATATATGTTGAAACAAAACTAGTATCAATGTAGTGCGGAGAAACATTAGATTAAACAGAGGAGGAGTTTGTATTCGAAATACCCATAGAGAAAGAAGCCTCAGCAGTTGACCTTCCTCTAGTTAGAGGAGGAGAGGGTGCGCCAATGGGTGCCTTTCCCCACTTCTTTCTCATCACCCTAGTAGCCATAGGTATGTAGGAATTTACACGGTAAGTTCCTCAGACAAAACACCAAAACGACACCGCTCAAAACCAGATCGCAGATCAATAAACCAGTATTTTGACGTGGTTAAAACCCTCAAAGAGGGAAACAGTCCACGGCCTGAGCCAACGCAGCCACTTCAGGAAATTTATTAATAAAAGAATGAAAATTTACATATGTTTCTCTCATGCACGGATTACCCTACAAATGACCCTCCATGCGCTTTAAATAGAATTCATGGACCAATCAGGTGTCAAGCCACGGATCAAGTGTCGGTAATACCGAGGAGAGAATGAACCGTCGGATCACTACATATCGTGACCGTCAGATTGTAAGTTACAAAATGTACAACGGTAAAGAAACACACTTTACCTAACTCTACAAGTCTAGACCAAGTTGTACTTAACTATTTCCTATGTGTCGGAATATCCTAACATCCCCCCTTAAGAACAACTTGGGATAGGATTGAAGGATTTACAAATATGACACAATAGGAGAAGGAAGGAGGCACTAGAGCCTATCCCCCCTTAGTGACAACTTCCTGAACTCCAACCAGAAATCGAAGTTTAGTGAACTTCGCCTCTGTGAGAGCCTTTGTAAAGATGTCTGCCACTTGATCATTTGTTGAACAATATTGCACTTCAAGAACATGGTCATGAAAGAGCTTTCTGATGAAGTGCATGTGCAGTTCAATGTGTTTGCTGCGTTGATGTTGGATTGGATCTTTGCATAGCTGAATGGCACTTTGATTATCACACCAAAGTGTAGTCGGATGCTGCTGCTAAAAGCCAAACTCTGACAGGATCTGACGAAGCCACAAGGCTTCCTTACTAGCTTCTACGGCACCACGATACTCTGCTTCTGTTGATGAAAGAGAAATGGCAGCTTGTTTCTTACAAGCCCATGTAATAGGTCCTGAACCAAGAGTGAACACATAACCGACAGTAGACTTCCGATCATCAGGGTCACCAGCCCAATCAGAATCAGTGAAACCAACCAATAGAGGAGCTGCTTCGGCACTGTAATGAATCCCAAACTGAACTGTACCTCGAACATAACAAAGTATTCTTTTAGCTGCTTTCCAATGACTTTCACGGGGGTTTTGCATAAACCGAGAAACAAGGCCAACAGCAAAGGAAAGGTCAGGACGAGTATGGGTTAGATACAAAAGTTTTCCTACAAGTTGACGGTATAAGGTAGCATCAACTTCAGGAGAATTACAAGTGACTGAAAGTTTGACTCCAGACTGAAAGGGAGAAGGGGTTGGCTTATAGTCTTCCATGTGAAAATGACGTAGAATATCACAAGCATACTTGGACTGGGAAAGGGAAATACCCTCCTTGGATTGCAAGACTTGAAGACCGAGAAAATAGTGTAAGTGTCCTAAGTCTGTCATTTCAAATTTCCTTTTAAGGCTAGACTTCACATGGTTTATAAGGTTGGGATCACTACCAGTAAGGATAAGATCATCAACATAAAGAACAAGGATGATAAGAGAGTTGCCCACTTTCTTGGTGTAGACAGTATTGTCAGAATGACACCTAGAAAAGCCAGATTCTAAAAGAAAGCTATCCATTTTGGCATACCAAGCCCGAGGAGCTTGCTTGAGACCATAAAGGGATTTCTTAAGTCGACATACAAGGCTGGACTCTATTTGTATGAAGCCAATGGGTTGTTCCATATAGATTTCTTCATGCAAGTATCCATGCAAGAAGGCAGATTTAACATCCATCTGATGGACTTCCCATTTGAAAGAGGCAGCAAGGGAAAGAACAAGACGGATAGAGTTCATTTTGGCAACATGGGAGAAGGTTTCAGTGTAGTCAATTCCTTCAACCTGTGAAAAATCCTTAGCAAGAAGACGAGCTTTATGTTTATCAACTTTCCCATCTGGTCCATACTTGGTTCTGTAAACCCATTTGCATCTAACAAGTTTTCGTCCCTTTGGTAGAGGAACAAGATCCCATGTATCATTTGCCAACAATGAATGATATTCTTCATTCATAGTTGCTTCCCAATCCAGATGGCCTGAAGCTTCTGCAAAGGTGTCAAGATCATAATTTACTGGAGCTTGAGCCAGTAAAGAAGAGGCTCTCTCGAACTGAGAACGTGTACGTCGCTGATCTGTAGGATCACCGGCAAGATCACCTGCTGCATCTCGAGTAGCACGAACCCATTTTGGAAGCTCAGGAGCTGAAGGAGGATCCTGAGATGGTGGGGGAGGATTGTCATCCTCACTTTCATCATCTGAGGAAGAAATGTTTTCAAAGGTAGAAGAGATAGGGAGAGGTGGCACATCCGCCGGACTAGGCTCACAGGCCAATATATTTTCATCAAATTTTACATCTCTTCTAATGATAACATTTTTGGACTTAAATGGAATAAGTCTATAGCCTTTGACATCTTCAGAATATCCAACAAAAGTACATTTTTCACTCTTAGGTTCTAAAGCTTTATGCTTTTCATCTGGAATATGGGCCCACGCTTCACTTCCAAAAACACGAAAGTGACTTACATCTGGTTTGATTGAGCTCCATGCTTCTTCTGGAGTGATATTCTTTAAAGCCTTAGTAGGAGTGCGATTTATTATGTAACATGCACAGTTAATTGCTTCTGCCCAAAAACTAAGACCAAGTCCTTTAGATTGTAGCATACAATTAGCCATTTCCTTTAAGGTGCGATTCTTCCTTTCAGCTACACCATTCTGTTGTGGAGTATATGGAAACGTATGTTGCATTTGAATTCCACTCTTAGTGCAATAGTTGATGAATGTGTTTTTAACATATTCTCCGCCATTATCAGATCTTAACTTAAGAATTTGATGTCCAGATTGTTTTTCAACAAAGGCCTTGAAGGCCAAAAAAGTGTTAAATACTTCACTCTTGAGTTTTGAGAAGTATACCCAAGTGCGTCTGGAGAAATCATCAATGAAAGTTAAGAAATAATTGCAGCCAGAGAATGACACAACTGGAATTGGACCACATAAATCACTATGCTCAAGCTGTAAAGGGGCTGAGGCGTGCCAAGAGGCACGTTTTTCAAAACTGTCCCGATGATGTTTTCCGAGTACACATCCGGAACAAACACCATCTCTGCAAGATACCATAGGAAGACCTGTCACCATATTTTCTTTACATAGATGCTGAAGGGAACGATAGCTTAAGTGACCAAATCGCTCATGCCAAAGTTTGCTCACTTCATCGTTATGAGCAACAAATACTGAGGGAAGATTTGATGACCCAAAGTTGTGAAACTTATACAACCTTGTAGAATCATCAGCAATGCCAGTAGCCAAAATCTGTTTAGGATCTCTTAAGTCCTTGATTACAACATCATGAGGTGAAAATTCAACGATTTTACCTTCACCTGAATGAGTTATCTGATATACAGATAGAAGGTTGCAGGATAAGGTTGGAACACATAATACATCATTAAACTGACCATTGTCTAGATGAACAGTTCCAGTCCCTACAACATTAAGAGATCTATCATCACCAACATATATATTTTTGGTGTTACAATCATTTAAAGAAGAAAACATTGCTTTGTTTTTGGCCATGTGATAAGAAGCTCCAGAATCAATGAGCCACTCATGAGAATGAGAAGAAGAAGAAGATACATTTAATGCATAGCCAGACCGAGATGCTTGACAACCACATGCAGAAAGTGCCATTCCTGAAGATGAAGTTGAAGTTGAAGATTGTCCCAAATGGATGTTATGCTTCTTCATTGCTGCTTCCAAGGCTTCCATCTTCTTAAAGCATTTTAATTCTAAGTGGCCATCTCGATTACAAAAATTGCAATGTCTATCAGTCTTCTTCCCTTTGTTTTTATTTGTCTTATCATTTTGTTGAAATGATTTTTCATTTTGGGGTTGAAATTGCTTAGGACCCTTGTTTGGTTTAGGACCATTCTTTTTAGGATATGACTTCTTAGGATTCTTTGAATTTGGTTGCTGCTGGGCGGCTAACACTTTCTTGGAAGAGTTTCCAAGATTAAGAAGACCAAGGTGTAATAGTTTTTCTTGTTCTCTTATTAAAGAATCACAAAAAGAGTCAAAGGAAGGGGACTTGTAGTCTGTTCCTTGAGAAATGAAGGCTTCTCTTGTAGAATGGAAGGTGGAAACAAACACAGAGTAGGCTGGTCCCAACTTTGTAAGAATGGAATAGATAAGGTTACTATCTTCTTTCTTAACTTTAACACCTTCCAAAAGATATCTAAGGGTCTTGAACTTGGACAAGAAATCTTCAATGCAAGAAAAATTATTAGGGTCCAATGTAAGCAACTCATTTTCAAGTTGATGGGCTCTAATTTCATTTTTAATCCCAAAAACTTTATTGATTTGTTTCATTGCTTCATCAGGAGTATAAATTTCTGCAATATGGAATCTAAGATCTAGAGAAATAGACATCCATATCAATCCACGTGCTTGATCTTGCCTATTTTCCCATTTAGCAGCCTTATCTTCATCCTTCGGTTTCTTTTCTTGGCCTGAGGCTATTCTGTAGAGACCTTTACTTCTAAGTAAATCCTCAATGTAAGCCAACCATTGGAAGTAGTTGGTGCTGTGAAGGGTAACTTGGTATTGACTTTCCATTTCAATGGAAACTGAAGCTAAAGATGCTGAAAATAAGTGTTCCAATGGATAGATCTCGAAAAATTAGGCTGGTTTAAAAAAAATGGCTCTGAAAACGGCTTCCGGATGAAGAAGTTATGGCTTTTTGAAAAAACGTTGTTGAAGTTGCCGACAAAGTGCGGGAATGTGCGGAAATGAAAAAGTCCGTCCCCACAAAATTGAGACTTGAACCCAAGACCTCTACTCTCTTAAAATAGCTTTGAACCAATTGATCTATACAAAAATTTGAGAGAGAGAGAGAGAGAGAGAGAGAGAGGGGGGGGGGGGGGGGGGGGTGCTTTGGGTTGCGTGCTTGCTTTGAGAAAGCTCTTTTTCCCTACAAAACAAAAAACACAAAACCCAACACGAACATGCAAAGAAAACAAACCTTATGGCTCGAAGTTAGCTTTAGCCGAAAAACTAAATATTTTAAAAAATGAACCTTGGAGCTCAAAGTTAGCTTTGGCCGGAAACTAAATATTTTCCTCAATGTTTCTGATTTTCCGAGATCACCCTAAGGCGTAGGGAAAAGAGCATACGCATGAGAAAAATCCTTCCTTTCTGTTTCTGATTTGCCCAGATCGCACAGAGTCGCAGGGCAAAGAGCATACGCAGAAATGAAAGGCATAGATCCGGTAATAAAAATGCTAAATAAACCGAAACCGAAATAAACAGAGAGAAAATAACAGTAAACTGCAAATAAACACTGTATACCTCCAGATCTTAAAAATGACGCAGCTAGGGCTACCGGAAACCTTTTTGCGTGAAACGAAAGGGGTTCCTCACTGGAACAGATGCTCCCAACACAACAGAGCAGTCCTCTCGGCCCGAAAGCAGTCAGAAACAGCAGATCTAGGAAATGGTTGTCGGATGCAGTTCTACCGGCTTCAGATTTGGATCACCAACGGACGCGGCCCTCAAATAGCTCTAATACCATGTAAGAATTTACAGGGTAAGTTCCTCAGACAGAACACCAAAAGGACACCGCTCACAACCAGATCGCAGATCAATACACCAGTATTTTGACGTGGTTAAAACCCTCAAAGAGGGAAACAGTCCACGGCCTGAGCCAACGCGACCACTTCAGGCAATTTATTAATAAAAGAATGAAAATTTACATATGTTTCTCTCATGCACGGATTACCCTACAAATGACCCTCCATGCGCTTTAAATAGAATTCATGGACCAATCGGGTGTCAAGCCACGGATCAAGTGTCGGTAATACCGAGGAGAGAATGTATCGTCGGATCACTACATATCGTGACCGTCAGATTGTAAGTTACAAAATGTACAACGGTAAAGAAACACACTTTACCTAACTCTACACTAGACCAAGTTGTACTTAACTATTTCCTATGTGTCGGAATATCCTAACAAGGTAATGCTTCTGAATGTGCCAAATTTGCTGCCTCTTCCAGCATTGGAGGGCTACCTTGAGCTTGAGATTTTTTCTGCATTGTTTCCTTTCCCTTATCTCCCTCCCTCACCTTCTTGTTCATCAAACAATCTTTGTACAGGTGTCTGAATTTGTGGCAACATCTATAGCGA
This sequence comes from Pinus tabuliformis, assembly GCA_031772625.1. Classification (NCBI taxonomy): domain Eukaryota; kingdom Viridiplantae; phylum Streptophyta; class Pinopsida; order Pinales; family Pinaceae; genus Pinus; species Pinus tabuliformis. The sequence goes on along the minus strand of CM062814.1, from coordinate 188,876,919 downwards.
AAAGGGACACCTTGATAGCCTATGCTTTAATTTCGAGAGAAGGTTTTCCACTGTAAGGTGATATGCTCCCGAAAACCACCTCAAGTATCCATATGAATAAGTATCCTGGCATATGCCATCATGCTCGAAGCCATATATGATCTATCATGTTCGAGATAGGTTCCCAGAGTCTTGCTGATGTGCCAAAATATATCCTCTGATGAGAATTGAAGGGGCAGTCTAGGTATTCGAACCCATATAGGCCCAACTCCTATATGTTCTTTTTCTGGGTCAAAAAGAGGGTTCCAATGCCAGAGAAGAACTGGAGCTTGCTCGAAATTCCAGAAGGACGATATGACCCAATATGTGTGCTCGACTCTGGTAGAGCGCAGAGTGGACCAGCCTCTAACAAAGTTTTGTATAGTTGGGAGGTCCACGAGGTGTTACCCCCATACCTGTGAGGTCCACATCTTAAGCCTCACCAATGTGTAGCTACGGCTGTGAATTCTTCCAACCAGAACCTGGTCCGCCGTGTCCATGGTGTTGCCCCACTAAATATCCTCTCCGACTCTGAGAATAATGTCTTCGCTTCCAGCTTTTTCCCAGCCACATCGTCTCTTCAAGGGCATCTGAATCTTCCACCGACTGGTTAGGGTTTGTAATAGGGTTATCACAACAAGGATGTTTGGTCACTAGAATTGGTTCCAAAAGAGGGGGTACCACTGTGTAACTACCCAATGGTGGCGCCTCAGGTACCGAAACTTATGGATTTCCCTAGGCCGGGTTATGCATTCTCAGGGGGTTGCTTGAAGATTCACCTGGGTGAGATGAGAGGGGGGTTTGTGAGCTATCCGCCTCAGGGTTAGGATGGAGGTAGGGAGATACAAAAGTTGTAACCGAGGGTGACTGTGGTGGTGAGGGAGGAAATGGCCAGATGGAGGAGGCTCTGAGAATGTCACAGTAGAGCAGGAAGGTCCCGAGATCGAAGGAAGACCCACAATGGTAGCCAACAGGTCACAACAGAAGGGAAGGAGTTCATCCGCGGTGAAGCGAGGGGTTTTCCAAATATTGACATTCTCCAACAGGTCCTCCGAATAGTCTACTAGGTCAAGCTCCATGCCTATTCCAAGGTGTTCTCCGCCAGCTACATTCAGGACCATTGTAACCATCGTCGTGGTGAGGGTATCGGAATTCAGTGGAAATGCAGTGTGTTATCACAAAATCCAACCCTGATAGGTTGTTGATCAAGAAGACTTTGAGTAACTGTTTCAAACCAACTTTTGGCTGAGGCTTGGCCTCCTTAACCTGAGAGGGCTCTCTCACTAGGTTAAAGATTTTAATTAAACATTAGATGGCTAACTCTATGAAAAATAAGTGAAGAAATATAATTGGTTGAACACAATCAATAAACATCCATTGGGCTTATGGAGTCAAAAAATGTTTCAGTATCACAACAAAATTAGCTTTACATGGAAGTCAGGGCATCAAGAGTTCAATATATCAGTAACACATAACAATATGTAGGGAACATAGTCTACAAATACATGAAGAAAGTTAGAGCATTGTCAATGAGTTCTAAGTAACATGCATTCATACCATTACAAGTGAGGAAATGAGGACGACCATAAGACAATCAAACATTAAACTATCTTCTGAATTGTAAGTAATCAAGCCAAATCACTGTATTACATAAAAAACACAGTCTTTCACAATAACATAGTATGAGTGTTCTTTTCAAAAATTTCCAACCCTTGGTGCATTACACCTCTTGTCCTTTATAGAGTTAATTACAATCTTGGATTCCTTCCTCAAACCTGAGGGGAATTCGAATTTAGTTGACATTAACACCTATTCATACATAAAACAAACTATTAACTACAACTAGCTATTAACTGACAGTCCTAGAATCCTAATACAACTAGGAGTGTGTAACTCCTTATTATGCTAGCAACAACCTAGACTATGGAATAAATTTAGTCTTTGACAGTTGTTTCTCCTCAACTTTGGCATTGGTGTTGGGTTGTGTTACATTCTTTCCACGACTAGCCCACATAGTTAAATGGTGGGTTAGAGGGCGGGGGGGAGCACCCCTTCACTTTGCTGATTGTGTAGCGAGGGGGTGTCAGAAGGGGTTTGAGGTGTGCCCGTAACCCCATTTTACGGGGTCCGAGGCAGCGCCCCGAAAAATTTTGGTTTTGGACCCTATGTAAGGTTGGGCGGACCCACCTATGGTCTTGTGCATGATTTTCGCACATGTTTTTTGGACGTGATGGTTTTCAGTCCATGGTATTGGATGCCTCGCCATATATAAATATGTATTATAACATTGAAAGGAATATAATGAAACATCAAGCTGGTAGTCCCGGTTTTGGGATCCAGGGGAAATCACTGTGTATATGTGTTTTATGTGTTCTGCTCTCACATTATTTATTTTCTGTGTTTTAGAATTCATATGTCGGTAATTTCTGTACGAGGTTAAAACCTACATTTGGTATTAAAGCAGATTTGGCTTCAAGGGGACGCCTTTGTTGCTGAGCGGTTTCGCTCGGGCCTGTGGTAGACCCTGTTCAGTGGGAGATCTGTGAGATCGATTTTGGTGGTGAAAGAAAATGGCGAGCAGTGGAAAGATAGAGATCGAGAAACTTAATGGTCAAAGTTTTGAGTTGGGGAAACTCAAGATGGAGGATCTGTTGGTGGATAAAGATCAGTGGATCACGGTAGATCTGGGTACTAAACCAATGGGAGTGTCTGATGAAGAATGGAAGAAGTTGGATCAGAAGGCAAAGAGCACAATATGATTGTGTGTCTCTGATTCACTATTGTTGAATGTATCAGGGGAGGCTACGGCGAAGGCTTTATGGGACAAGTTAGGGACTTTGTACCAATCTAGGTCTCTGGTGAATAAACTGTTCCTATGGAAAATGTTGTATAACCTCAGGATGAAAAATGGAGACACAGTGACAAAGCATCTAAATGCATTTAATACTATGGTAAGTTAGTTAGCATCTGTTGATATTAAAATTTCAGATGAAGATAAGTGCATCAGTTTGTTGTGTTCTCTACCAAATTCGTCGGATAGTCTGGTTATTGCAATAGGTAGCAATGCAACTGCCTTGTAGTTTGATGAAATAGTCTCAACCTTGCTAACGGAGGAGATGAGACGAAAAAATATGGAGAGACAAAATGGTGATGCCTTGTCTGTACGAGGATGGTCCCAGAACATAAACAAAAATAAGTCATCGAGTGGGAGATCTAAATCTCCAGGAAAACCTGTAAAGGTGGTGTGCTGGAAATGTGGAAAGGAAGGCCACTTCAAAAGGGACTGTAAATCTAAAGCTCCTGACAAAGGAAAGGGATCTCATGAGGCTCCTTCTGCAGAGGCGAAAACCACCTCAGATGAAGGTGGGGATGTGTACTTGGATTCTTCATGCACACATGTAGATCATGAGGCATGGTTGATTAACTCAGGTGCATCCTTTCACTTCACTCCCCATAGAGAGTGGTTTTGTGAGTATGAGAAATATAATGGTGGTGATGTCTTCTTGGGGGATGACAAGAAGGCTAGAATCATTGGTCGTGGAAAAGTAAAGTTGAAGCTACAAGGTGGAAGGGTTAGAACACTTCCAGGTGTTCTGCATATTCCTGCATTAGCCAGAAATCTGATTTTTGTTAGTAAGCTGGATGATGCAGGTGTAAAAACAATGTTCAAGAAGGATACTTGCAAGATGGTTCGCGGAGCACTATTATTGATGCGAGGAGCTTGGATTGGAACTCTGTACAAGCTGCAAGGTAGCATTGTTGTTGATGGGTGCAACTGTTCTGTGGATCCTGAAAGTGGAGCAAAAAATCTAGTGGTCTCTGGAGAAAAGACCATGCTGTGGCATCAAAGCCTTGGACATATTGGAGAGAAGGGCCTTCAAATACTTCATGGTAAAGGTATGGTAGAAGTTATGGGTAATAGCTCTCCAGATTTTGATTTCTCTGAAAATTGTGTATACGAGAAGCAGAATCGGGTGTGTTTCCCCTATGGTGGTAAGAGGGCGAAACATATATTAAAGCTTGGGCACAGTGATGTGTTTGGACCTATGAAGGTTCCATCACTGGGTAAGTCTGTGTACTATGTATCATTTATAGATGACTTCTTAAGGAATACATGGATATATTTCCTTAAGAAGAAATCTGAAATCTTTGATAGGTTTAAAGAATTTAAGGCTTTAGTGGAAAACCAGATAGAGAAGAAGATAAAAGTGCTGAGGACAGATAATGGTGGAGAGTTTTGCAGCAAGGAATTTGAAGAATTCTGTAATAAGTGTGGTATATCATGGCCGAAGACTACTCCATATACACCTCAGCAAAATGGAGTTGCAGAAAGAATGAACAAGACGTTGATGGAAAGGGCAAGAAGCATGCTCAGTGGTGTCGGGTTAGGATAGGAATTCTGGGCAGAGGTGGTGGATACTGCATGTTACCTAGTCAATAGGTCACCTTCATCAGTGTTGGACGATAAGACTCCACAATAGGTATAGACTGGTAAGAAACCCTCTCTTTCACATCTAGGGTATTTGGATGTGATGCATATGTACATGTTCCAAAGGAGAAAAGAACCAAGTTGGATAGTAAATCTGAAAAGTACTTCTTTATTGGGTATAAAGATGGTTTAAAGGGTTATAAGCTTTGGAACCTAGTAACAAGGAAGGTTGTGTACAGCCGAGATGTGGTGTTCAGAGAGGTGAAAGAGATTATTAAACATGAAGTCGAACCAAAGGAACCTGAGAAGATAAAGCTTGAGCTAAAGAATGAAGAATCAGACTCTACAGCAGAGGAGGAATCAGAAGATGAAGAGCCATAAACTCTAGCTATGAGAAGATCAATTCGAGAAAGAAGGCAGCCAGAAAGGTATAGTCCATCTACTTTCTATTCAAATTTTGCTTTTTCTTTTACTGATGATGATCCCAGAACTATGAAGGAAGAAATGGATTCAAAGGATGGAAAACTCTGGAAAGAGGCCATGGTTGATGAAATGGCATCATTGCACAAAAATGAGGCTTGGGATCTGGTGGAGTTTCCGGCTGGAAGGAAACCCATTGGCAGCAAATGAGTGTTCAAAAAGAAGACAAATGCAGAAGGAAAAGTGGAGAAATACAAAGCTCGGTTGGTAGCAAAAGCTTATTCCTAGGTGTTGGGAATTGATTTTGATGATATTTTTTCTCTTGTTGCCAAGGTAATTTATATTAGATTACTTTTATCTATTGCTGTTGCTTTTGATTTTGAGGTAGAACAGATGGATGTGAAGACAACATTTATTCACTTGGATCTGGAAGAGGAGATCTACATGAAGCAACCTGGAGGCTTTGAGGTGAAGGGTAAGAAAGAACTGGTATGCAAGTTAAAGAAGTCTTTGTATGGGTTAAAACAGTCACCAAGGATGTGGTATCAGAAATTTGATACATTTATATGGGGACTTGGCTTCACCAGAAGCAAAGCAGATCACTTTGTGTATTTTAAATTAATTGGGGACCATGTTATTTATCTGGTCTTGTATGTGGATGATATGTTGTTGGTTGGAAATGACAAAGAAATTATCCAGGATTTGAAGACCCAATTGTCCTCCAAATTCAACATGAAAGATCTTGGTGCTGCAAACTATATTTTGGGCATGGAAATTAAAAGAGATCATACAAATAGGAAGCTCTGGTTAAACCAGAGGAGGTATGTCGAGACAATACTGTAGAGCTCTAATATGCACGATAGTAAACTAGTGAAAGTTCCTATTCCTGTAGGTGTGAGGTTATAACAATGTAAACTTTGAAACGGGAACTATAAACTCAAAACAGGAACTCTAACCAAAAAACCCCGAAAAAACATCAAAAACAGTGCTAAAAGTGAAAAGCGTGTATACGGGAATGATGATTTTATTTTTTAGGGGTCAATTTTGAACATGTTTTAAAAATGGAAGTGACTACGAAATTTTCGTGCAAAATATACCTTCAAAACGAAAGTGATGATACTGGAACAATGATTTTTTTTTTTTAGGGTCAATTTTCAAAATTTTTAAAAAATGCTAGTAAAACCAAATTTTTATGTGCCAAACAAAGTTGTTTATGAGGAAAAAAACACATTAATGTTTTTGTTAGGATATCATTTTTCTTTCCAAAGTATAAATTCAACATGTTTTCAACCATAACATGCTAGATACAAAAGAAAAATGATTCCGGGAATCGCCGAGCCACCAGCCGGGCGGGTGAGCAGGCCGCCGGGTGGCGCCAGCCCAGGCCGCGCCACCCCGACGGCCAGCCTGCCCACCCAGCTGGTGGCTGGAAAATTCCAAGAATCGCCCAGCCACTAACCTGGCGGACGGCTGGTGGCTGGGTGATTCTCGGAATCGCCCAGCCATCAACCGGGCAGATGGCTGGTGGCTGGGCAATTCCCTGAATCGCCCAGCCACTAGCCGAGCGGGCGACTGGTGGCTGGGCGATTCTCAGAATCGCCCAGCCACTAGCTGGGAGGGCAGGCAGGCGGGCCACCGGGGTGGTGCCAGCCCAGGCCGCGCTACCCTGGCGGCTCGCCCAAAATCGCCCAGCGACTAGCCGAGCAGGCAGGCGGGCTGCCTCGGCCGTGCCAACCGAGGCCGCACCACCCTGGCGGCCCGCTCGAGTGGTGGTTGGGTGATACTCGGAATCGCCTAGCCATAAGCTAGGCAGGCGGTTGGTGGCTGGGCGATTCCCGGAATTGCCCAGCCACCAGTTGGGCGGGCGGGCGGGCCACCATGGTGGTGCCAGCCCAGGCAGCGCCACCCCGGCGGCCCACCCACCCGCCCGACTGGTGGCTGGGTGATTCACACCACCCCGGCGGCCATCTTGCCCGCCCGCTTGATGGCTGGGCGATTTCGAGAATCGCCCAGCCACCAGCCGCTCGCGTCTGCCCATCCGGTTGGTGGCTCGGTGATTCTGCGAATCACCCAACTAGTAGAATCACCCAGGCGACTGCCCGGATGGTGGCTGGGTGATTCTGGGAATTACCCAACCACCAACCTGGTGGTTGGGTGATTCTGGGAATGACCCAGCCCCTAGCCGAGCAGGCGGCTGGTGGTTGGGTGATTCCCGGAATCACTTAGCCACTAGCCGGGAAGGCGACTGTGCCAGGCGGACGGGTGGGCCGCCCGGGTGGCGCGACGGGCCACCAGAGTGGTGTAGCTTGGGTTGGCGCCACCTTGGTGGCATGCCCGCCTGCCCGGCTGGTGGTTAGGCGATTCTGGGAATCACGCAGCCATCAACCGCCACTAGCCACCAGCCCGGCGGCCTGCCCGCCCGCCCGGCTGCTGGCTGGTGATTCTTAGAATCACCCAGCCACCAACCACCCACCCAATGGGAATCACCCAGCCATCAGCCAGGCGGCTGCCTGGTTGCTGTGTGATTCTGGGAATCACCCAGCCACCAGGCGGCCACCCAGCTGGTGGCTGGGTGATTCCTGGAATCACCCAGCCACCAGGCGGCCGCCCAGCTGGTGGCTAGGTGATTCCTGGAATCACCCAGCCACCAGGCGGCCGCCCAGCTGGTGGCTGGGTGATTCCCAGAATCACCCAGCCACCAGGCGGCTGCCTAGCTTGTGGCTGGGTGACTCCGGGAATCACCCAGCCACCATCCGGGTGGCTGCCTGGTGGTTGGGTGATTCCGGGAATCACCCAGCCTGCGGCCGCCTAGTGGTTGGGTGATTCCCGGAATCACCTAGCCACCAGGCGGCCGCCCGGCTGGTGGCTGGGTGATTCCGGGAATCACCCAACCACTAGGAAGCCGCAGGCTGGGTGATTCCCGGAATCACCCAACCACTAGGAAGCCGCAGGCTGGGTGATTCCCGGAATCACCCAACCACCAGGTGGCCCCGGCTGGTGGCTGGGTGATTCTCGGAATCACCCAGCGACCAGCTAGGCGGGCAGACGGTCCGCCAGGGTGGCGCGGCCGGGGTTGGCGCCTCCCCGATGGCCCACCCGCCTGCATGGATGGTGGTTGGGCGATTCCCGAAATCGCCCAGCCACCAGCCAAGCGGGTGGGTGGACCGCCGAGGTGGCGCGCCCCAGCCGTGGGCATGGGCGTGTGAGGGGGTAGGGTGGGCATGGGCGTGGGCAAGGGCGGGTGAGAGGGTGGGGCGGGGTGGGCGAGGGTAGGTGAGGGGGTGGCGTGGGCAAGGACGTGGGCGAGGACGGCTGAGGGGGTTGGGCGGGCGTGGGCGTGGGCGAGGGTGGGTGAGGGGGCGGGTGAGCGGGTGAAGGGGTGGGCGACGGCGATGGTGAGGGCGGGTGAGGGGGTGGGTGGGTGTGTGAGGGGGTCGGCGAGAGGGCGGGTGAGGGGGCGAGTGAGGGGGGGGGGGGGGGGGGGGGCGAGGGAGGGTGAGGGGGCGAGTGAGGGGGTGAGGGGGGGGGGCGAGGGTGGGTGAGGGGTTGGGGTGGACGAGGGCGTGGGCAAGGGCGGGTGAGGGGGCGAATGAGCGGGTCGAGAGGGCGTGGGCAATGGCAGGTGGTCATTGCAGATATTCCCCATGGTTTCAATATTCCAAACATTGACTATGATAGTGACCCTTATACTTATCAAGCTCTTAGTAAAGTGATTGTGGGATTTGTAGAAGTCACGTCATCACTGTTATAGAGATTTGTGACATTTATTTCAGGCACACAACTGGAAATGATATTGTCAAGCTTCAAGGGGAAAACAAATTCAAGGATGCAGCTTACATGGTAAGACGTTTAAAATGTATATTTGATTAATGTTGAAAAATTCATTTATGTACAAGTTAATTGAACTTTTACTATTTCATGTTACAGGCAAAAGTCAAATTTTCTTAACAATGAAGATCAACAATTTATAAATGATTGTGAGTTCATTCATATTGATAGTTGGGCAAAAGATCATAGCCATATGTCTATGATTTTTAATCGGGTAGACAGAAAGATTCATAGCCAAATACTGACTTATGATGCTGTTGTGAGAAAACGAACATATGAAGACAAAGAAGCAAAATGAGAGATAGTTAACATTTATCAAAAACCACAATTATTGATTAACTATCTTATAGACATTTGTTCAAATGAAGGAGATTGGGTTCTGGATTTATTTTCTAGCTCAGGTAAGTTTTATTATATGGAATTGAATCTCAATATGTTATTTTTTAATTAATATGTCATTGTACAATTTAGTTCATTGTTTCTTTTGTGCTTGATAATTAGGTAGAGCACTAGCATGTTTGCTTCGAAAAGGAAGAAATTGCAATGCAATTGAAAAAGATCCACTATAGTGTAATTTCATTCAGCAAAGAATTAATGCTCTTCAATTTCTTCGAGATGCAATGCAAGAAATTGGGTTGAAGAAAGGGGACTTTAGTGAATCACGTGTGATAAAAAAGGCAAAGGAACCCCAACCACCATTACATGCAATGTTTGGAAAGACATACATTGGGAGATTTGCAGACATAAAAGATCCATTAGAAGAGGAAATTGAGCAAAAGGAAGTAGAAAATATTGTGGAAGAAGACAATGATGAAACTCTAGAGGACGAAGAGTTTGGATTACATGACATTGTTGATTAAATTTAAGTTATGCTTGTAAATCAAGCTTTGCAATGTTTTGACTATGACATTTTATGAGAAGAATAAACACTCAATTAGGGTTGTTATCCGTTCAATATTTGTAATATGTGATTTTTGCATTGATTTTTAAGTTAATCATTATTTTTTGAAAAAAAAGTGATTATTATTATTTTTTGACATGAAATTCATAAAAAAACTATTATTTAACCATTTTTAGTTAAAATTATCGTATAAAATTTGTGATTTTGACATGTCAATTCTAGCAAAAAATTATCAAAACGTGTATTTTTTAGTTATATTTATGTTAAAAATGGTTATTTTTATGTCCATTGTTAAAAAATATTGTTTTTTAGAAACAATTATTTCATGTGGATTGAAAAATTAATTATGTATAAATATGTAGAATATAGAAAATTCTAAATATTGATCTTCTAATTTAAAAATGCAAAACAATAAAAACCTCACTTAAAAAAAAGTTAAAATTAAAATAAAAAACAAGAAATGTGAAGAAAATAACCACTTCAAAAATGATCAAATTTACAAAATAATTATTTACATTTTATACATTAGAAAATTTAAAGCCAAAAAATAGGTCTTTTAAAAAAGGGGGTGATGCAAAATACTCACTTTTCAAAATCAGCATGAAAATCACTACCATTCTAAAATGTAATGTACATAAAACTATCCTTCCCATGACATTCCTTCCAAAAACTATGTTCTAAAAAAAACATGTTCGTTCTCCATCACCTCTTTTCAAAATAAGGTCACTTTTTTGCTATCTCTACGAAACGGGTAATAGTATCAGTTCCCGTTTCAAAGTTTACATTGTTTTATCTGCTAAACAGTGTCCCAAGACACAAGAAGAGGAAGAGGACATGTCTCGTGTTCCATATGCAAGTGCAGTCGGTAGCCTGATGTATGCAATGGTCTATACTAGACCAGACATTGCACATGCAGTGGGAGTATTGAGCAGGTTTATGTCAAAACCAAGGAAGGAGCACTGGACAGCAGTGAAGCGGGTTTTCAGGTATTTGTGTGGCACTAGTGATTATGGTTTGTGCTACCAAGGAAGACCAGGATTGGACAGAGTGTTGGATATTCATGGCTTTGTTGATGCAGACTGGGCTAGAGATCTGGATCAGAGAAGATCTCCAAGTGGGTATGTGTTTAACCTATTTGGAGGTGCAGTTAGTTCGATGAGTAAGAAACAATCTGTAGTGGCACTATCAACTACAGAGGCAGAATACATGGCAGCCACTCATGCAAGCAAGGAAGCAGTTTGGTTGCAGAGACTGTGTTCAAGTATGGGGTTAGTACAGGAAGCTATAAGGATAGACTGTGACAGCCAAAGTGAAATTTTCTTGGCAAAGAACCTCGCATATCTTTCAAAGACAAAGCACATTAATGTCCAGTATCACTTTGTGAGGGATATGATAGAAGAAAAAAAGGTGTTGCTGGTAAAGGTGGACACTTTGAAGAATACTGCAGATGCATTGGCAAAATCTGCGAGCTCTAAGAAGTTCTCTTGGTGTAGAGAAACAATGGGTGTTTCAGGGCTGGAAAACTGACTAAGATCTCTTGTGGCGCCCTGTGGAAAGAAAACAACAAGTGGGATAATGTTGGGTTGTGTTATATTCTTTCCACGACTAGCCCACATAGTTAACCAGGGGGTTAGAGGGGGGGCAGAGAACCCCCTTCATGGGTTTTGGACCCTATGTTAGGTTGGGCAGACCCACCTATGGTTTTGTGCATGATTTTCGCACATGTTTTTTGGACGTGATGGTTTTCGGTCCATGGTATTGGACGCGATGGTTTTCGGTCCATAGTATTGGATGCCTCGACATGTATAAATATGTATTATAACATTGAAAGGAATATAATGAAAAATCAAGCTGGTAGTCCCGGTTTTGGGATCCAGGGGAAAATCTCTGTGTATATGTGTTTTATGTGTTCTGCTCTCGCATTATTTATTTTCTGTGTTTTAGAATTCGTTTGCAGGTAATTTCTGTACGGGATTAAAACCTACAATTGGTGATGACTTTAAACTCCATGCTAGCTTTCGATTACCTATTCTTTGATTGTCCTCGAAACTAGGAAACTGCTCCCTGTATTGTTGCTTTGGTTTTCAAGAAGATTCTTCGAAATCTCCGTTAACCATGTTGTCTCTTTTAATCACATGACATGCATTAAATTAACCATAGACTCTGCTCCTACATTTGTGCTAAGACAAAAACTCTTGAATGTTGCCTGAAGCATGACAAACTGAATGAGCTACGAAATAACTACTATTTTCGTAGTGTAGGATTTGGTGTTTGTATACATCTTTCATTTCTTTAATATACCTTTGCTTAGGGTTCAGACCCTCTTAAGTGGTCTTCTTATACCTTTGCGGCAGCACCCTTTTCAAAATAATCTCCTTTTCCTTTCAAGATAGACCGACCAAAAACAAAACTGGCAACTACAGCAATTTCATAGCACGCTACGAAACTGTTGTGCATTGCATGTCACCTACAGCAGTTTCGTAGCATGCTACGAAACTACTGTGTGAGTCAAAAACACAGTTTTTTCTCAAAATTGTCATTCTTGAGATTTCTTTATAGTTTCACCATATGCTAATGGGCCACATAAATCTGACATTATCCATCCAAAAACAATCTTCAAAAAGGTAAGTTCCACATCAAAATTGTATTAAGACTCCTCACTTACTGTATGGCTCATTTAAGCTGAGGCTGACCTCCAGACTTGTTCAGCTGAATCTCCAGGTCTTCAATTTGTCTTTTCATCATCCTGATTTTAGTTCTTAATTTACCATTGATCCTTCTGATATATCTTGCCTCCTTTATTGCAGGGACAGTCCAAGTGAAATATTGAGCATGACTGTCAACTACTTCATATCTTGGAACTTTTCCATCTTCCCAAATGGCTTTCACTCTTTTGAAAGTTGTTTTTTCAACTGCATGTTTCCTTTCCCTTTTCTTTGGCTAATTGGCTTTTGCTTATTCTTCTCTCAACTGTTTCATCAATAGATTTTTTTTGTACCACTTCCTTGATTTGAACCTTCTTCTTCTGTAATTGTTGATGAGTATCTTGAACAACTAGTGGTGTCGTAGGTTCCTTCACCTGCTTTATAGCTTTAAGTTTCTCAAACCTGCTTGACCTTGCTTCTCCTTGATGACTTGCTGCTGGTGAAGATATTTCCTTAGCCCTAGGGCTAAGTCCTGTTTCAGTTCCAAAGCTAGACATAAATAGGAAAGAAAACCATTCCCTACCTACCTTCTAAAGCTCATGTAAAACAATTAATTTGATCAAGCCATGATGGAACAATGATGTTTCACAAGCTTCTTTCTTCAACTGAATCTTATCAGACATCTTGCCTAAGCTTCGGAAAAGATAAAAAGGTAAGTCTAGAGATATTTTTCTAGTGAAATGTAATAGAAGCTTAAAATGGTAAGAGCACACCTTATGGTATCTTCCTTCACAGGTAAAGTATTTTTGGATGCATGTGAGTAAGTTGGCAAATGATTCTTTGACAAAGCTCTTGGGCACCAATTTAGTTAAGTCTGAGTCTATGAATTCGGGCTTCAGGAATACCTTGCAAGGTGCCATTTCAAATTTGAAGTTCTTAAACCATCTCTCTTGGCCTCTAGGAATCTTTGTGACTGCAAAAATGACGTTAGGAGAAACGGGTAATTCTAGCACTCCAACCTTTGAATTCAAACTTGTGAAATTAAAAGCAAAATCCTTGGTTACTTAACTCTAACCTCCATGAATTTTTTCATAGAACCTCCAGCAGCCCACCTGTTTGAATGCTTCTTCAACCTCTCTATTCTTCATGAGAACATCTAAGCCTTCAGGATCAGCTCTCAAACACTGGCCCGATCTATTTTTCTTCTTTTCTTCGTACATTTCTATGAAAACCCTGTAAAGGAGACTTGGAAAAACTTGCCTTGCTTTAGTTTGAACACTGCCTCGCTTGAGCTGAAATGGAGAACTGTCTCACTTGAGCCTTCAAAGAACTCTGATGTATGCTGACCCTGAGCTTGCCAAGTGCTTCTTATGCATGAAAGGAACACGAAAATGACCAAGACCAATTCACCCTTACCTTTTCTTTTTTGAAATTTGAAAAGAGTGTGTACAAAGACCCCTAACGAATCTAATGATGAGAGTGAATGATTTAATGTGATGGATAAGGTTCATGGACTGACACCTAATGATGAAACATTAACGAATTCAGGTGGATTTGACAACTAGACTCGATTTGACACGAATCCCTGATTTCATAGCACATCTAGTGAAAATTCTGGGTTTTACACTACGAAAACTCCTAACTACGAATCCCTGATTTCATAGTGCATATAGTGCATTTTCTATGTTTTGCGCTACGAAAACTCTTAGGCAATTCCGTAGCACATGTCAATTTTGAAACAACCTAACAAATGACACTTTTGAAATAATGTGGGATCTATGATAGGAGAAATTAGGTTGCTGACCTTTATTTAATAATGGAAACAAGACTCCAACTCTAGTATCTAGACTCTAAAACAAAAACAATAAAAATGACTTGACCAAGACTAACATGAAACTTTGGAACCATACCAATTGTCCAAAATTTTAGAACTTTTTACAGTGATAACACAGTGAATGGGGAGGAGGACAGAAGGCAGCATTGTTACAAAGGGCCTCGATGGGATACGGGTGTTGGGAACCACTGCGGATGATGCAGTCGAAGGGAAAACGGATGACGAAAGCTAGCGGTAGGTAGGGTGGGTAGGGTGCAATCATGGCGATCGTCTGCAAAAAAACCCGAACCCTTTTCAGACACTCTCCGCCTCTCCATCCTGAACTCTCCTAAAAATTCAAGGCCTAGGGAATTTCATATACATTTTTAATGATTTGTATTTAATGATATTATATATTAATACATTTAGAAAATATTAATAAATTTTAATTAATTCCAACTTTTTATTCTCATATAAAATCTTAATATTCACTTTTAATAAATTTGTTTTTAGAGTTTATAAATAAATTCAAATTATCCCGGATGCGGGTGCAGATTAAACGTGTTGATGGTATGAGCCGTCACGTGGGTAGGTGGCAGGCCCATGACGAAGGGAGGTACCAGGTTAGGCGGGTTATCAACCCGCATGTAAACCGATGGCAGAGGGCATTAATGTCGGTCTTCTCCGCTCGCGTGAGTCGCTTGGAAATTGGTGCCATGGAGAATTTTAAGGGGGAGATGTCTGTTTTGCAGAGGAATGTGGGAAGGCATAGCGGCGATGCCCTGCTAAGTTCAGAGAAGCAGGAGGAGACGTCCATTCTGCCGGGGACGAGCACGCCCTGCAATTTCGCTGAGATTGGGATTTTCCTAAGTGCTAAGGAAGATCCGGGTGTTTGCGTGAGGGTACATCTGGAAAAGCCAGATATGCAGAGGGAGAGGCCACGTATGTGTAGCAGACGAGGGGGAACCAGAGGCAGGGCCTTCACGCAGCGGCAAAGCCACAATTCGCCCTCCTCCTCCATAGAAGTCACGTCTGTGCCTTAGAGGTTCCACGGAAGCAATGAGGATGGAGGCGAGCGTGCTGGTAGAAGCATTCGTTCAGAGGAGGGTCAGTCGTAGCTTCCAACGCTCAGGTACAGGCTCCCACGCCCTCAAGCCAATTCTACTCTGGTAATTTCCATTCAGATTGAACCGGGAGTCTCACAAATCGAGGAGGCTGAGACTAACATTGCAGCAAGACGACCTGTGCGTGAGGCAGAGCCAGCACCGGATTGGCAGCGCTACAGCAGAGAGGATTCCCCAATTGCGTGCCTTCCGGTCGATGCGGTTCCCAGTCGTCTGGCCCCTAGACGCGAGTTTGAAATTGACCTCGAGCGCCTAGTCATGGATTGCGTCCCTGCCGCTGGTCCTTCTGCGCTTGCTGGTCCAAGCAAGCCAGCTCCAGGAGGGACCTCTGGAGCGGTCATTCCTCTCTCAGACTCCGAGGATTCTCTCCATTTCGGGTGCCGCATAGAAGAGGTGCCTTACACCACCGATGAAGAATGAGCTCGCTCCCGGTAACCTCAGCTGCATTTCTAGGGTCTTCTGTTTATGTTTCCGCCAACTGGTATCGGCTTCTTTGTCTATGTGTCGGCTATAAATGTTCATGTCTGTCTTTGTCTGGGTCAGTCCATGGCCCTGGTGTCTGTTCAGAGTCTATGTGTCTTCAGTGGCCATGTATCAAATTCCAATTTTTTATTTTGCTCAATTTTGGAACTGTAATCAGGGCAAGAAGAAGCCTGACAGGCAAATATCCATAGCCTTGCCCACTGTAATCCATATGTATCTATGTTTTGTATGATAATAGAATTAGACGTATTCAGAAAAAAAAAAAAAAAAAAAAAAAAATTATGAATTCAGTATTTTTGAAGTATAAAATTTAGTTTTGGTTATGACATATTATAATTTGAATGTGTAAACGTATATTTGAAAATACAAAATTAGAATTTAAAAATGCAAAGTGAGATTTTGAAAATACATAAACAAGGTTTTCAAAATGTTAATATGAAATGTTATAAAATATCTAAAAGTTAGATTATTTGATTTTAAAAAATAGAATCTAAATTATATTGTCTATATAATCTCGAAATATTTTCAAAATGGTGGAAATTATTGAAAATATTTATCTACTAAATATCAAATATTTGACAATCATAGGACATGTTATTTACAACTTTTGGTAATATCAAGTTTCACAAGGAGTTATATAGTAAGTGTGAGTACAATGTCAAATATTGAAATATGCGGTAGTTAAATATATGCGGTAATCAAATATTTAAATAGGTGGTTTCTTACTCATGGCTCTATGTTGAACCTCCTAGGGAATAACACAACCACATTAATAAATGTTGTTGAGATACACCTATAGGAATATATCAATAAATCATCACAATACTATAAACTACGAAATAACATTGCATTAACGTATAAGGTAGTTACAGATGAATTAATTTTTTTCAAATCCTACATATGGGATAAAAAAAAGAGAGGAAAAACCCTACCTATTAGAGAAATACAAAAAACCTAGATATAATATAAAAAATAAGAAAGGGAAACTCTAGTTATGACATAAAGAGAAGGAAAATGAAAATCATGGATCCATCTCCATGCTTAAATTACTCATTAAAATATTCATAAATAATTATGAACTAATTTCAAACTCATTCCATCTATAACTACCTTACAAAACTAAGAATCTATGTTCTAAAATCTCTTTAAGAATCTATGTTCTAAAATCTCTTGTCCTACATGATGTGCCTTCCCATCAAAATCTTGACATTTGTAATATTAGAATGATTTAAAAAATAAAAGTCACTTTCATTTCAAGGAAATATTTTATATAACAAAACAAACAAACTCCAAATACCAAACTCCTCCCACTTAGTTGTCATCACCCCTACTCCATAGCTATACCATTTCTTGACATCTTATTTTTTTTCTTTGCACACACTACTCTCTTGTCTTAATAAACCAAATCTCACGAAGAAATGAACATAAATCGAGGATTGAAAACACAAAGAGAAAAATGAAAATAAATATGGAAGATAAAAGGTATTAAAACAAAATAAGTGCAACACAAAAAAGAGAGAGGCATGGCCATGCAAAATAGTATGCATGTCTCCTGTCTACCTCAATTGGCACTCTTCTCCCATTTGGACAAACCTTCACTCTTACTCCTCTCCATATGACTTTAATTTTTTTTCTATGAGAAAGAATGTAAAGGGAGAAATACATAGATAATGAACATGAAACTATAATGGAGCGAAATAAATTTCTCATCATTCGAAAATTAGTTAAATAAAACTACATAGGAGTCTAGGAAACAAACAAAAATAAATGACTAGAGAAATTTCCAACTAAACTCAACTAAATGCAAGTGAAACAAAACTTCTTATGACACCTAGAAGATAGTGAGATTATTTATCTCAGCACCCCATCCTAATCTCAATTGTTACAAGTATTGGGACCTACAATGCCAAGATTCTATCGTTGAAATTAAAATACTTTTTCCCTAATCGTTTTGTGAAAATATCTACAAGATGACCTCTTAAACCATAAAAAGTAGACAATATATCTCCATGATAGAAAAGCTCACTAATGAAATGAAAAAGTGTGTGAATGTGCTTGATATTTTATCAAATACATGATTTTTTATAAAAAATTGCAAAATTGTTATCAAAGTAACTAAAAGTTGGCCCCTTTTGAAAATTTGAAAGATCCTTTAATAATTTTCTTAGCCACTCTTCTTGACTAGTTTTCGAACTAGCAACTCCGTACTCTACCTTTACAGAAGATATTGAAATGATGGGTTGTTTCTTAGATGCTCATGATATTAGATTGGTTCGAATGTTAAAAATACATCGTGAGGTACTTTTGCGGCCATCTAAATTGCCTCCATAATTGTTGCTTTTATAACCTGAAAGTAAGAAATTTTTCTAAATGTGCGTAGAACAAGCCATAGTTAACTATTGTTGCAACATACCTTCAGATCATTTTTGTGACCTTCCAATTAGAATTATGTGGTGATTGCGTAAACTTGGAGACAAAACTAGCTACAAATAGGATATTAGGTTTAGTTGAAGTGAGATACAACAAACTATCAACTAGACTTTTATACAATGTGGAATGGATTGGTGATGCTACATCTTTTTTTCTCATCATGGTGCCTAGAGAAATTGGAGTATCATCTCGCTTCAAATCGACCATTCTTAACTTTTAGAGGATGTCAGTGCCATATTTTTTGTTGACAAACAAAAATTCCATTAGGATATTACTCAATTTCAATTCCTAAGAAATATTTCATGAGCCCAAAATTAGTCATATCAAACTGTGTTTGAATTTCTATTTTGAATTATGCTAACATCATATTGACTGTATAAAGTAGATCATCAACATAAAGGCAAACACAAATAAATTTACCTTCATAAGTTTTGTTATACAGAGTTGGCTCATGAAGCGTGCTTGATGAGAAAAGCATCGATGCAGCTCTACCAATCTCGGGGAGCTTATTTGAAGCCATAAAAGGTTTTCTTCAACCTATATATCTTATGATCCTATAATAACACTCCATTGTTGTAATATTATCTTGGTTAGATTGAATTACGAAAGAGAGAGTGGCGGAAAATCCATGAAAAATATCGGAATAAGTATCTAAATGATCATTTTATTAAATAATGGAATGTAAGTACTAGGAATGAGACATCTAGAAAATTAGATTCTTGCCAAAGAAGTATAAACAAATATCTCATAAAAAAATGAGATTGGAATATTCTTTCATCATAAAAATTCTAGATAAAATTCATAGATGGGAGAGAAAAATCCATTAAGTTTCTTAGCTAAAAAAAGATGCTAAGCTTGGATAAAGCATTAAAACATCACGAGAGAGAGAGAGAGACAAGGTTTTATGGAAAAGCCTAGGAAAGAGGATAGAAGGTCCACAAAAGCACGACATGTGATCCGGATCTTCAGGGGGAAGCCCCCAAGATCTAAAAAATTGAAATGGATCTTGGGGGGAGAGGCCCCCAATATCTGAAAAATTGAATTGCCTGAAGAAAGATAAGAGAATGCCCAATAAAAAAAACCACAAAGAATTTTTTTATTAAAACGGATGATAACTGTAAAAGCTACATTGTGGTGGACCAAATTGTCCTTTTACAAAACGTGACTTGTTACTTAGAGTATTTTTCGATTGCAATACCACAGGTCAATTCCATGGGTGAATGAATACCATGGGTGGATGTCACAATACCACGGGTTAATTCCATGGGTGAATGAACACCATGGGTGGATGTCACAATACCATGGGCAAATACCATGGGTCAATGAATACCATTGGTGGATGTCACTTACAATACCATGGGCGGATGCCACTTACAATACCATGGGTAAATTCCATAGGTGGATGAATAACATGGGTGCACAAATACCATGGGTTGATCCCATTTTCTATTCAGATCATTCCTCCCTCATTAGGAAGCAATGGTCCCCATTGCGTGAAGTTCCCTCCTATGAAGCCTTTGTTGAATATGAAGAGCCACTAAATAGAAGAGTTTTGTGTGGCTAACCCATAACCATGATGAACAAATACCCGAGGATAGAGATACCCTGTAATGCTTGTGACCAACTGTGATACTAACAGTGTATGACCAAGCAAATGGACTTCGATGAAGTGGGTTTGTCAATGACCCATAACCATGATGAATGAAGATTCGAGGATAGAGATAACTTGTAATGCTTGTGACCAACTGTGATACTGACAGTGTGTGGCCTAGCAAATGGACTTTGATGAAGTGTGGGTTTGTGCATGACCCATAACCATGATGAACGAAGATCCGAGGATAGAGATACCCTGAAATGCTTGTGACCAACTATGATACTGATAGTGTGCGGCCTTGCAAATGGAAGTCGATGAAGTGTGGGTTTGTGGATGACCCATAACCATGATAAAAAAAGATCTGAGGATAGAGATACCCTGTAATGCTTATGACCAAGTGTGATACTAACAGTGTGCAGCGTAGAAAATGAACTTCGGTGACAAGGATTTTGTGCGATTGACCCATAATCGTGATGTTGGTTGTTGATGAAGTAGGAGGTGCCTACATAGCCTAGGGTGGGAGGGCACATCCCCAAAGAACCCAAGCCGGATGTTGCTATGCTGAAACTGATGAATGTGAAGCATGGACCTACTAAAGTGGGGTGTGAGGGCACATCTCCAAAGGGAACTCATTCCGAATGATGTTATAGATTTAAAATGGACATAACTCGGTCAATATAACTTGGAATATTTATTATAAACTATTTTAGGAAATAGAATGATCATTTTGCATCTTCCCATGTGTTGGAAATCCTTATCTAGATGCTCTGGAATCTCAAATTTGCACTGCAATTGTTCCATAGTCACAAAAGTTCTGAAAAAAATAGTTGATTTTAAATCAGCGATATCTCCCACATCCAAACTCTGATTCGACCCATTTTTTTTAAATTGGGTGATTTTTCAAGAGGACCTCAAATCTACTATCATTATTCTAAAATTCAGCATAAAAACTACAAAAAATGATAGGAGAGTCGTCGTCCACCAGTTGTTGGTAGAAAATATTCTACAACATCGTTTATTTTAAATCAGCGATATCTCCCACATCTGAACTCCAATTCGGCCGATTTTTTTTTTAATTTTGGTAATTTTTCGCAAGGAAACTAGATCTATAATTTATTTTTGTAAATTTTGTACCCATTATTTCATATATGATCTGAAAACTTTTCGCCCAAAAAATATTCCTGCAAAAATATGGAAAAAAAAAAATCTTCTTACTTGGCCCAAGAAAATGCTTTGTGGAGGATGTAGCACATGCCTGAAATTTGTTGAATATTGCTGCAAAATTTCAAACTGAAATATTCATAAAACCCTCATTCCCGTGTAATCATAACCTGCTCTAATACCACTGATTTGGATCTTAGGGGAGGCGCCCAAGATCTAAAAAATTGAAATGGATCTTGGGGAGAGAGGCCCCTAATATCTGAAAAATTGAATTGCCTAAAGAAAGATTTCCTAAAGAAAGATAACTGTAAAAGAATTCCTAAAGAAAGATAAACAAAACCACAAAGGATTTTTTATTAAAATGAATAATAACTGTAAAAGCTACATCGTAGTAGACCAAACTGTCCTTTTACAAAATGTGACTTGTTACTTATAGTATTTTTCAGTTACAATACCAAGGGTCAATTCCATGGGTGAATGAATACCATGGGTGGATGTCACAATACCAGGGGTCAATTCCATGGGTGAATTAATACCATGGGTGGATGTCACAATACCATAGGCAAATACCGTGGGTGAATGAATACCATGGGTGGATGTCACTTACAATATCATGGGTAAATTCCATGGGTGGATGAATAACATGGGTGCACAAATACCATGGGTTGATGCCATTTTCTATTCAGATCAACGTGGCTAAAGGAAACTTTATAATGAAATAAAGGTATTAAATATATATTGAAGGAATCAAATGGTGATGTTGATTCTCTCGCAAGTTTATCTAAGCTCGGGGGAAATCTGGAGGAGCTTAGTTCATGGTTGGGTGGTGAAACTAGTGGTCTATTCCCAAGTGAATTTTGAATAGTATATCTAGTGAGAATGTCTATGATGTATGTGTTTATTATTTAGTATATTATTGATGAATTATTCAAACATGTGGTTAATATCAATTTATATGTTGTAGTATACTACTCTTGTGTGAATCGGGTAAAGAATTTGTAAATTTCGATCATTAACTTTACTTTCTAGATCAGGTGACGGATATGATATTCAAATAAAGCAATAAATAAGTAACATATACGAAAGGAACACGGAGTAGTGATTGTATTATAGACATTGTTAGAGTCTACATGTGATGTAGAAATATACAACATGTCATTCATATAGAAATAAAAATATCAACAAATTTGGTCTGTATACCTCAAATATATGTATTTTTTAAGATATGATGCTAATGTAGTGGGTCTAAAGCATGCATAAAATAATGTAACTATGGGAATTAATCTATTAGAATAGGTATATACCTCGACGTTTAACTCCACATAATTGGAATATTATAAACTGAGTATGTTACGTGCTTATAACAGGTAAACAAAGTAGATAAAGGAACCCAAAAAGGAAGAGTTCCATTTAGTGTGAAAAATACTATAAATGAATTTTATCAAATAGGCACTAGCATGTCCAACAATTACAGGTAGGAAAAGATAATAAATTAACCACCTATTATGAAAAAGATAAGAAGTGTCAATTTTAGGTAATGGTCAATTGATACTACAAAACTATAATTCAGACAATAGTGGGTTGAGAGGAAACAATTTAAATTTTTCAAGTGAATTAATAGCCTAAATAGTAAGTAATGCTTCACAAACTTGTCAGTTAGAGGGTAGATAATGATGCCCTCCACATGTTACAGTGGAACGCTATCAATGTGAACGAGGGTAATCAAAGTAGAAATAGAAGATACATAACTACACCTTTTAGTGTTAATAAAGGAGTGTATGAAAACCATCTAGTGAAATGATTTTATTCTAATCATGAGAGAAAATTGCACACATTAATATTGGAACAAACAAACAAAAAAATAGTCGAATATATATAATACAACTAACTACGCTTTACAAAGTTTACACCAAAATAGTATCTCCCAAATTAGCATCTTGTTATCTAGAATTGTCCATAGATTTGGTATTCCCAAAGAAGAGATCTAACATATAGTAATAATATGTTTGATATTACATGAGAAAATAAACCAAACACTCGAGGGGTAAACTCTGAAAATAAGAATTACAATTGTCATTTGATAAAGTGTGGTAGCGGAATGTTGTAAATAGAACATACGAATAATTCTAGTCATATGGTAGTAGCATTTAAACTAGTTCTAGACCCCATCCAAGGAAGTTTTATAACCTGACCCTGGAATAAAATGTCGAACAGACCTAAAACAACGTGAAACGTTCCAGCGAAGGAGAAGATATTTATATGGGCGAAGAGGATAAATAAGTCACCGGTTATACTATTTCAACACCTGTAGGAGCAGCAATAAAATAGAGACTCACCGTTAAATGAATAGTAAAAAAAGGCAAGGAAAAATAAGATGGAGTACCTAACAAAAGATATGAGTGTCCAGATTTTGGAGCAATTGATTAAATCATTTGATTGTTGTGAGTTAGGCAACAACTTCAAATGGGGATTACGATTTTCATACACACCCAAATGTAAATCATCAATTTTAATATAAGAGAATATTGCAGAGTAAAAGGGATAGTTTATATTTAAAAAATTCAAGGAACAATAGAGAGAAAAGGATAAGTCAACCAATGCAAAAAGCCAAAATCATAACAGAGGATTACCTATGGGTAATGAAATAATGCTAAATTATTAAAAGATAACCCCTATCTTTAATGAACTCTAAAATGATTTCAAAGGAAACCAAATAACCTCATAAATAAATATATTGGTCATACACGTTGAGGGTTGGATACTGACATTCAACACTGAGACCTTTCAAATTAACTTATTTAAAAAACGGAAATGAAAGAAACTGACTTGGAAATCTTGGGAAGGCATAGCTAGTATTACTGCCATGATGGTGGAATCAGAATAATTGTTCCCATGGATGAATAATATGGTTGCAATGGAGAACATTTGCATAGTAGAAATTAGGTAACAATTATACTATAGAGGCCAAGAGAGAAAAAAAAAATTAGCCCATGTAAAATAGATGGAAAAAAAATAATTATATGCACATCTAATGTCTCCCTGAATTGACACTCTTCTCCCATATCGACAAACCTACACTCTTCCTCCTCTCATTATGACTTTAAATTATTGTCTATGAGAAAGAATGTAAAGGCAATAATACATAGAGAATGAAAAAGAAACTAGAATGGAGCGAATAACTATTCTCATCATTCAAATATTAGTTATAATAAAACTACATAGGAGACTAGAAAACAAACAACAATAAATGGCTTGAGAAAGTTCCAACTAAACTCAAGTGAAACAAAACATCCTATCACACTTAGTGGATAGTGAGATTAATTATCTCAACACCCCCTCCTAATATCAACTGTTACAATTATAGGGACTTACAATGCCCAATTTCTCTCTTTGAAAATAAATACATTTTTTCCTAATGGTTTTCTGAAAATATTTTCAACGTGATCTCTTGAACCATAAAAAGAAGGTAAGATATATTCATGATTGACAAGCTCAAAAATGAAATGAAAACATTTGTGAATGTGCTTGATATTTTTATTAAGGACATCTTTTTTTTATAGAGAAATTGCAGAATTGTTATCACAGTAAATAGGAGTTGACCCCTTTTCAACATTTGGAAGATCCTTCAATAGTTTTATTAGCTACAAGGCTTGACAAGTTTTTGAAGTGGTATCTACATACTCTCCCTTTGCAAATGATATTGAAATGATGGTTTGTTTCTTAGATGCCAATGTGATCAGATTGGTTTCAAATTGAGAAACATACCCTAAGGAGCTTTTGTGGTGATCAAAATTACCTTCATAATGGTTGCATGTATAATTTGAAAGTGAGCAATTTTCTGAATGTTTGTAGAACAAGCCATAGTCAGCTATTCCTACAACATATCTTCAGATAATTTTTGTGACCTTTCAATGAGAAATATTTAGTGATAGCATACTATTGGAGACAAAACTAGCTGCAAACAAGATATCACTTTTAGTTGAAGTGAGATACAACAGACTACCAACTAGACTTTTAGATAATGTAGAATTGATTGGTGGTGATACATCTTGTTTGCTCAGCTTGGTGCATATAGAAATTAGAGAATCATATGGTTTGTAATTGGTCATTCTAAACTTTTAGAGGAAATGAGTGGCACATTTTTGTTGACAAACAAAAATTCCATTAGGATATTGCTTAATTTCAATGCTTAAGAAGTATTTCATGAGCCCTAAATTAGTCATATCAAACTATGTTTACATTGTTGCTTTGAATTCTTCTAACATCATATTGCATGTATAAAACATATCGTCAACTTAAAGGAAAACAATGAGAATTTTACCTTCCTTAGTTTTCGTATACAAATTTTCCTCATGGTTTCTTCTGCAAAAACCACTTTTGATGACATAAGTATCCTTGTGACTCTACCAAGCTCGAGGAGCTTGTTTCAATACATAGAAGGCTTTCTTCAACTTGTACACCTTATGATCATATAATAACCCTCCATTGTTGTTATCTTGTCTTGGCTAGATTGAATTATGATAGAGAGAGGAGGAAAAGCCATGAAAAATATCAGAAATGAACATTTTATTAAATTAATGGAATATAAGTATTGTGAATGAGACACCTATAAAATGAGATTCTTCCCAAAGAAGTATAAACAAATACCTCATTAGAAAAATGACATTGGAGTATTCTTTTCTCATAAGAATTATAGATGAAATTATAGATAAACTTAATGGATGGGAGAGAAAAAATACATTAAGTTGATTAGATGGAGAAAGATGCTAAGCTTGGATAAATCATAAAAGCATCATGGGAGAGAAAGGAAAGACTTTATGGAAAATCCTTGGCAAGTGGATAGAAGATCCTCTATAATTTTCATTCCTTTCCAAGTTATTTACCATATGAAGATGCTCTAAAAAGTCTCACAATATTATCTAGGTTGAAAACTAGGTAAATACTATTATCTATATTGGAAACCGTATATATTGAGAGGGTTGAATCAGTATTTATGATTTTAATCAATGAAGAATTTTAACATATTTTTTTAAAAAAAATTATAAGTATTTAGCATTTAACTATGAAATTAATAGAAAAATAAAAAAGAAAGACATATAGAAATTGTATCTAAGTGGAATCACATAAAGGGAGAAAACCACTAATTTTTTTGATATAAATGCAACTACACAATCCTTTTTACATCAATGTTTGGAAACAAGAATCTATAAGAGACTCTAACCTCTCCCATTTTGGAAAGCTACAATGGGTTAGAAGCACCAACTCCCTCTCCACATAAGGTCTATCCTATTGTTCCTTTTCAAGCCAATACCTAAAGGAGACACGAGTACCCTAAAATATTAAGAAAACAAATATTTGTTACATTGACCACCTAGTATTTCAAATGTTGTACATTTTCTTGTATTTGACGATGCTCCTTTTTAATATCACTTATCCTATTTGACAATACTTCTCTTTAATCTCATTGTTATTGTTTGATACTGCTACTCATTCTTAATCAACTCTGCTTAATGTCTTGTGAATTTTACAGATTTAACTTAATAGTTTAATAATCATTCCCCTTTATTTTTGTTTCTCTCTCACTAGATAATTTTTAATAAACAAATCAAATATCTCTAAAAGGAAATCATAAACAACTTTGAAGTCCTAGCTTTGAAATCATCAACAACTTTTAAGTCCTATGTTTATATTAAATCTTTTTGTCCGTTTGTATTCTCACGTAGTATGAATGAATTTATTCAGCCTTTCTTTAATGCTTTACTCAGTCCACCCAATTATTTCAAATTTTTTCCCAGACCAAATAGTTGCAATGAATTGAAATAATTGTGCCAATTATAATTAACCTCATTTTAGAATCGAAATCAAATTGCTACCAATTGAAATAATGTTGCCACTAAGAATCAAAATAAGAATCATAATCGACCTCATCACGACTTGTATCATATGTGCACATAGTAACCATGATACCCATCCATGTGGGATATTGAAGGAATGTTGCACTAAGAACTATGATATGGTCTAGGTACTCTTGTCACAGTGAACGAAATATAGTTTGATGACAACGAGAGCTCACTTTTAAGGGTTCGGTGGTAACGAGAAGGCAACAATTGATCAACCATTGAAGTAGTATTCCAATATTGATTTAAATGTGGATCATGAGATGTAAAAGAAAGTTTCCATAGATGAGTCGCGAGCCTTGAAGAATTCCAATAGTACGAGGTGACCAAGATGATATTGAAAATTAGAAGAAGCTCTTTACAGAAATAAGTATTTAAAAGAGTCACTTTTAAATGACATTACATATCAATAAAGAGCTTGCCTTAGGATATATGTCTTCACTTAAAGATCTATGATATAACCAGTTAATTATGTAAATTGGATAACAAAGTCTTGTAGATGGGAAAAATAAGTCCGGATAGTATTTGCACTTGTTAAGATTGACATCACTTCCCTTGTAGTGGCTTTGAATACTCAGAAGGATGTCATGGTTTGCCTAGGTGCTCAAGTTAGCAACGTGTCCTTGGTATTTTAGTTAGTGTTATGAGCTAAAATTTCCCATTAAAGAGTTAGCCTCAAGGGAGATTGAATTTTTAGTTAGATAAAACACTACAACATTGATCTATATCTCACTTTTGGATTAGTGGATGTTAATGTGAGGGGGTTCTTCTTGAAAACTTGAAGTGTGTATCCTCAAAATTTAGTAATAAATGTGCTTCACATCGGCAAAATAACTCACTATGGTGTCTGCTTTCACAAGTTGTATATTTCTCCAACGTTGAAGTTTTGGGTCCCTTTAGGTTTATTTTGTATTAATTTTTTTTCCTCATGAACCTTTTTTCCCTAAATCTTTTTTGCAGTAATAAATCCCTCATGTTTTCCATTGGTGTCCATTTCAAACAATTGTTCCCTAATTGTCTACTCTGCCATAGTGGGTCATGTCGCCTTGGGTATCAATTATTGTTAGGAGCATACTCGAAGTGTTCAATGCTAGAACTAACTGTGTGATCACGTGATCAATATTTACCTCAAAAATAAAAGTTATCAGAATCACTCAAAACCTAAATATCTTGGTGATATGATCCCAGCACAACTTGTTTCACTTAAAACGGAGATCTTATGAGGAAGATATAGTGTTTTGTCCACTTTTCCAAACAGTGGAATTTTGCCAAAAAAAAAAGTAGAGTCACTACACAGTCATCCAGTTTATACTACTGATGTGGCAGGTGACTGGGCAGGTCAATGGTATGGTCAACAACCAACCAGGTCTAGCCAAGCGGCACATTGCCATTGGTCTACAGGTTTGATGATTTGGCTCATTTTCATTAGTGGAGGAAGGACCAATGAGGAGGGAACATGCGGAAAGACTAGAGATTGCCACATGTCCCTCCCCAAAAGTTGGGTATAACAGCGTGCATAAAAACATTTATGGGCAGGTCGGCGGAGTCCAACCCACTACAAACTCCACAACTTACAGCTACACTTCCACCATGAGTCTTAACATATTACAGTCACAAGTTCTATATGAAGTGTAATTGTTAGTGATTTGGGGGAGGAAGGAGGCAGCTCAGTGGGTCAACCCCTCCAATGTGATCACACCAAAGAACCGGCAGCCAGCTAAACCGTAACCCTTAATGGTTACCACTACATGTGACCACTACAACATTTAGTGTAAACCAAACCACTGATTATGTGATAATCATAGTTAAATGTTAATTAATATGAATTTATCATTTAATTAATGCACAGTTTAGTTTGGTAGCATTTCTTGTGGTCCCCCAAATTCGGCGCTAACTCCAGTTTAGAATTCCTAAGAGAAATTGATCTTTTCCTAACTTTTGCAAAATTTCGATCAAATTGGGATGAGGAAAAGGCATTCTTAGATGATTTTGATGTTCTGCCCACATTGAAGTAAGTTTAGGAGCTGTAGAGCATTGTAAACAACACATTTTTCCATGCCCAAGCCATGGAAGCTAGACCAAAGTGATGTCCTTCATAAAAAAACTGTGTTAAGTGTTCATTCTAATGATTTATTATAAATTCATTTTCTCTTGTTCAACACTTTACTTTTATGCTATTTTTCTCGTGAATTATACATAAAAATTGACAAAAATTACTTGTTCATTCACAAACACCATAAAAGAAACCTATGCAGATGAAGCAAATGATAAGCACATCAAAACTAACATTCAACCACATATCAATGCATTTGGGATTATTGAAATTTTGCTTACCAAAGAGGAATCAGAAATAAAATGAGCCCCTAAGGATTCTTTCTCTCATTCACTAAAATAACTCGTGCAATCATTTTAACACCGTATAACTAATGAGGATAATTAATTTCCGAAAACAATATACTTTATAAAGCATTTTAAGGGTGGACATCCTTTCGCAAAGTTGTTATAAGTTTTATTGACATGAAATATAAGTAAAGATATAGATAGATAAATACTCGAGAGTATATCTCCCTCGGCTAAATTCCCTTTGCAGCTGAGCTCAATTCGTGTCAAACATTTATGTCCTCTGCTGTATATAAATTTTCTATTAGTCGTTTATTTCACTCGTTGCACATCAATATTATGGATATGGAACATTTATTTCCTTCGTACCATATAAATGTTTGAAATAGAAAATGAAAAACATTTTGTTGTATATGGTTAATATAAAAATACATCTATAATATTGTTAATTTATAAAAATTAAATTTTGAATTTAAATAATTTTATTTATTGGTTATTGAAATTTCATTAATAATAATGGAAGTAAAGCTAATTATTTTTTATAATAAAATTAATTTGGTTGAATATATATATATATATATATATATATATATATATATATATATATATATATATATATATATATCCAAAGATAAGTAAAATAAGATTAACATAATTTTAATGGATTAAAAAAAACAATTTTGTGATACATTTTGAAATTTTGATATCATTTAAATCTATGATTTTTAATGAATTGAAAATATATGTTTGATTTTGTGATTATTTTGATATAATTTAAATATATTTTTTATTTTCTTATACATTTTGAATTTTTGATATTATAAGTAGAAATTTTATAAGTCTTGTTTTTTAAAAGTATCACAAAGATAATGTATTTCAAAATATTTTTCAAAACAACAGTGTGAATTTTGGGAAACATGAAACATTAGTAGTGGAATATCCACCCATATTTACCTAAACATTAGGATTGGAAACTGCACACATATTTAAGGACACACAAAGGTTGAATCCTCCTTGATAATTGAGGACCAGAGTAAATAGATTGATACTAATATCTAAACTATGAAGTAGTTCCACTCATGAAAATTAATAATAAATTAGGGTAATTGGGTGGAGCCTTTTGACCAAAAATAATTATAATATTAAAGAAAATAATTATAATTTTAGGTGATTAATATACGATTTCACTAAAAACAATAATATTAATATTAATTAAAATAAGGCGTGAAAGATATTAGATAATAATAATTGAATTTTATTAATTTATATTAATATTAAATTTAATGGAACTCAAAAATTGAATGTATTAAATTCAAATGTAATAAAAATATAGTGATAAGGAATGATAATAATGGAGAGAAATAGGGAGACACAGTATTAATTATAATAAAAATATATATAATGTTTAATGATAACACCAAAATTAATTAGTTAATTAAGTCAATGTTATTAAAATCAGAATCATAAAAGAATTAAAAATGCATGAAATTTTTGGAATTGGATTTCATTAATAAAAAAAGAAAATATGGATTAAGAATATTATAATTTAATAATAACTATCATAGAGTAGCGTTAAAAATGAAAAGAGAAGAAAAGAATTGAAAGATAAGAAATCAATAGCTACTCAAAATGTATAATGATGTGTGAGATTAAAAACAAAATTTCACAAGTTAATATAATAAGTGGGGATAAAGAAAAGATAAAAAGAAGAGAAAAGAGAATCACTTTATTATATAAATTTGAATATTACTAT
This sequence comes from Pinus tabuliformis, assembly GCA_031772625.1. Taxonomy (NCBI): domain Eukaryota; kingdom Viridiplantae; phylum Streptophyta; class Pinopsida; order Pinales; family Pinaceae; genus Pinus; species Pinus tabuliformis. The sequence goes on along the minus strand of CM062814.1, from coordinate 188,846,083 downwards.
TGGTACTATTAGGTTCCTATACCAATAGGAGTCATAATTTTGAATGACTAAGGATAAGCCTTGTAATATTGTACATACCTTTGCTTTCTGCAAATGTTTTCCATATTATAAAAAATAAAAAAATGTAAAGAGGGTATGTCCTAAAAGATAAATCAAAGCACAAAAAGAATAAGATAAGGTCAAAGAAATAAAGTATATGAACCCCAAAAACAAAAAGACCATGAAAGTGTGCAAGTCCAAATGCCACTACTATTTACTTTTATGCATAACAATTATTGTGTGCAAACTTCTTACTTATGCCACAATCCATGGTAATCAAAGAGTTTAATCTTGGTTATTCCATGATTTGAATTTTATGTTTATAGATTAGAGAATACAATATGACCAAAGAGTTTAATCTTGGCAGATCATAGTTAGGTAGAGAAAATAGAAAGAGCTCATAAGCTTAATGTGAGCTCTTGGATGATATAAGGTTAGAATTAGAATAGATTACTTTTCAAAAGAAAAATAGATGAATAAGGGTTTTCTAGCCTAAATGCACCCTAAGAAATGAAGAAAATATGTTAGAGGTAAAAAATGAGTAAGTAGAAGAAAGGTTGCTAAATTACAAAGTTACTTGGATCAAAGAACATGCATTATGCTTAGATACATCTTTCAACATGTATGGTCAACTATGAAGGCAAAGACAAAGCTTTACAAGTTCATATGATTAACTCCCCCTCATTCACGTTTCCCCTTTTACTTACTAATTTCCTAGCAAAAAATATATTCTAAGTACTTTTAACCATATGAGTCAAAAGGGCTCAGAGGACCAGACCCTCAGCTTAATGACTTATGGACTCAAGTGCTAGAATCTCCTCATAAAAACATTCCCTCTTCGTAAAATCCATTTCCCCTCATTACCCTAATAAAACCCCCATATAAACCCTTTTCCTAAGGTTTAAACTCTATTTAACTAGGAAAGTCAATACCCCCCCATATAAATTCCTTTCGCACAAAAAACCCACAAAAAGCCTTTTTTCCTAAGTTTAAAGCCAAATGTGCAATTGCATACACTTTACCACTTTTCACTTAGCAAAACCCACTCCACCATCACTTTCTTATTAATTCTTACTTTTATTATATAAACCCATTATAACCCTTTTCCCGTAAATAATTAAATACCTATATAAAATAACCCCGACCCTTAGTTTTAATAACTAATAGAAATTAATTCTTACAAAGTTTTTGTGCACGCATTCTATTCTGGAGCTCCCGCGCCCCTGCTTCCTTGGCCCCTGCGGCCCTCCGCAGGCCTCCTGCCTGGCAGCCCCTACTGCTGGGCTCTCAATCTTCCCTCCCGGCATCCCCACAATCGGGCTCTGCCTCCCTCCTCCGGCCAGTGCTGCTGCTGGCACAACGTTAGCATCTGGGTTTGCGATCGCAGAGGAGCATAGCCACCGCCATGAGTGCGCCTGGGGGTGGGGAGCCTTCTCCCGCCCCGCCAATATCTTCTGAAGAAGCATTTAGAAGACTGCTTTCACAGAAAGGGAAGAAATGTTTGATTCCATAAGTCCCAAAATTGACCAAAAAACTTGAGGAAATTCCTGAGATCGCCCTGCTAGAAGACCAACCGATAAAAATTGCTCTAGCCCTGGTTGACAGAGGGTTGATAGGAAACTTTATGGAACACTGGCCCTCTACAAAAACAACAGATGACTGGATCCAATGCAACTGGAGGCCCCAGCTGGAAAACAATGTAATCTGCTATGTTATCAGAAGAGGGTATTTCATTTTCGAGTTCACCTCCAAAGAAGATCAGTATTTCATTTTCGAGTTCACCTCCAAAGAAGATCGAGATTTGGTTTTCAGAAATGGTCCATATTTTAAGGGAAATCGGGGTCTGTATCTTAATAAGTGGACCCCCGACTTCGATCCCTCAATCGATACCCCTAAAGAGGTCCCAGTCTGGGTGTGGCTTCCCTATCTTCCGATCCATTGCTGGAGCTATCACACCTTGCAAGAGATTGGAAATGGTATCGGTCATTTCATTGACAAAGAAGATAACAAGGGCCAATATACCTGCGCAAGAATCTGTGTGGAAATCGATCGAGAAGCCGGACTACCCGAAGCGGTAAAACTTACAGTCAGAGAATGGAATCACTATCAAAAATTGGATTACGAGAAATTGGATTTCAAATGCAAAACTTGTCATGAACATGGACACTTCCAAAGAAATTTCCCAAAAGCTCCATCCGGGGACAAAGTGGACGAAGAAGGATGGAAAGAAATCAAAAAGGGCAAGGCAATCCCAAAATTAACTGAGAAGAAAAATTCAGGGCCACTAGTGAAGCCCCAGCCCAAACCAAAAGCCAAAGAAGCTCCTAAAGAGGGTTCTTCCTTTGGGGAGAAGACAGATGCCATCGGAATCCAAGAGGAACCAGAAGACCCATCGAAGAAAGTGAAAGAAGCCAAAGCAAAGTCATCTCTTCCTCCATCAGAGGATGAACAAGGGGAGAAAGAAGAAAATGAGGATCACATTAATCTGGGCTACGATTCTAAGGGAGATTCAAAAGATGGAGTCTCAGATTTAGAAAGCTCACGAGTCACTCCTATCAAGTCGGCCAGGGGTCAAAAATCCAAGAAGAAACAGAGAGAGGAGAAAACTTATCTGGATGTTCTCTAAGGTTCTCAGATAACTCTCAAAGGAATGATGAATACCAGATCTAGGCGCAAGCATGGTAAGGCTCCAAAAGGAGCCACAACCTCCCAAGCCAGTAAATAATGAAATACGTCTCCTGGAATTGCAGAGGGTTAGGCAGCATGTTGAAAGAAGAAGCTTTGAAAGACATTGTGAGGATGTAATCGCCTGAAATCCTTCTCATACAAGAGACAAAACTGGAGGACCTTCTACTCCTCCAAGCAAGCAAATTATTTTGGCATAAAGGCTAAGGGAGAGCAGTCAGCACCAGAGGTGCCTCTGGAGGGATTGCCTCCTTTCGGGGCAGCTCCAAATATGATCTGATTCACGACAAATGTAGCCCCCATTGGCTACTCACTAAGTTCCTCCATAAAGAATCTAGTCACCAAGTAAGTATGTTCAATCTTTATGCTACGGTTTTACCCTTAGAGAAAAAAAATTGTTGGGACTCACTCCAATCCTATCTTTTCTTGCACAATATAGAAAATATTATTATTGGAGGTGATCTAAATGTTACCCTAGATGTAGAAGAGAAAAAGGGGGGCTCGTTGGTCAGGGACCCAGCTAGAGAATGGGTTGAAGACCTCATTCTAGTTTGGGACTTGGAGGATATCAAGCCCACGTCTGGGAAATTCACCTGGTCAAACAAAAGGTTAGGCCACGACCACATTGCTACTCGTCTGGACAGATTTCTAGTCCATTTCTCCTTCTTGACTTGTGGTCTAATGGCCACCTCAAAAATTCTGCCGAACTACACCTCTGACCATAAACCCATTTTGCTTGAGCTCTCCTCAGAAAAAAATCTTGGCCCCATTCCCTTTAGATTCAGTTCTCTATGGATTCATCAAGAAGGATTCCAAGAGGTGGTCTCTGAAGCCTAGAACCAGCAAGTTCAAGGATCCCCTTTCTTTGTGTGGGAAGAAAAAATGAGGAGACTTAAAAGGGAGCTCAACGAGTGGGCTAAAAGGTTGAAAACGCCACCGCCAAAAGAAAGGAGATGCATGACATTTTAGCAGACCATCAATTAACAATGGAGAATTTTGATGTAACTCAAATCCTTCTTCAAAAAGAAGTAGAGCTGCAAAAATATGTCCACAGAGCAAGTAGGGATGAAGAAGAGTTCTGGAGAGAGAAGTCCAAAAATATCTAGTTACAAGCCGGAGAAAAAAATACAAGGTACTTCCATAAGCAAGCTGAAGCACGCAAGCACTTCAAAACATTAAATGAAATTCACTATCAAAACACTGTGGTTAAATATTCTGATGGCATAAAGTGAGTAGCCCACTCCTTCTTTAAAGGTCTTTACTCTGCCCCGGAAGACCCTCCTATCGATTCTCCAGCCTATCCGATTGATCTTATTCCTCACTGTGTTCAAGATTCTGACAATATTATGCTGACTGCTCTGATTAGTATGAATGAGATTAAAAATGCTTTGGATTGCATGGATCTAGATAAAGCCTTGGGCCCTGATGGGTTCACAGCAAGTTTTTATCTGACTTGCTAGCCTACAATTAAAAAAGACCTACTGAGAAGGATCTAGAAATCTCAGACCTGTACCAAGATTGGAGGCAACACCAACTCGGCCTTCCTTGCCTTGATTCCAAAAGACAAAGGCGCCACCGATTTCAACAGATTCAGGCCCATCTCTTTGTGTAATACAAGTTATAAGTTGATTACAAAAATAATAGCCAACCGTCTTAGGAAAATTCTGCCGGTCATCATCACTGAAAACCAAGGAGGATTCATAAAAGGGAGAAAGATTCTTGACAATATTGTGCTGGTGCAAGAAGCAATTCATTCAAGCTGTCATCGAAAAGAGATAGGCATGGTGATTAAGCTAGATTTGACAAATGCCTTTGACAGGGTGAGACATGATTTCCTGTTCTCTGTGATGGAGAAATTTGGCTTCTTAAAAGTTCTCATTACTTGGGTGAAACCCTGTATTGCCTCCCCTTAGATAGCGCCTCTAGTTAATGGCCGTTCAACTAAATTCTTCCAGGCCTCGAGGGGGCTAAGACAAGTTTTCCCTTTGTCCCCGCTTCTTTACGCCATTCAAGCTTCGATGCTCAGTTTCTAGCTAGACTTCTATCAACAAATCCAAACTCTGCCAGGCTTGAGAATGGCTCAAAATGTTAAAAACATAAATCATGCCCAGTTTTCTGACGATACATTATTGCTAGGAGGAGCAAGAATAAATTCTGCTAGAACCTTCAAGAAGGAGTTGGACATCTATATGGAGGTTTCATGTAGCAAGATTAGTTATCTAAAAAGCACAATCTATTGCTAGAATTTCTCGATCAAGGAATTGACAAACATAGCAAGGCTATTAGAAATGGAAATAACCCTAACCTGGGAGTAATTTAGGTATCTTGGGATCCCAATCTTCAAATCAAATCCTAAGGTTGCTCACTGGATGCCCCTGCCAGACAAGCTAAAACTCATAATACAAGCTTGGGGAGCCTCATTGTTGAATAATGTTGGGAAGGTAATCCTAATGAAATATATTCTCATAAGTCTCCCGGTTTATCAGAATTCCATTCTACTAGCCCCTAAAACCTTTATCAGTAAAGTGGACGGTCTCCTAAGAATATTTCTATGGGAGGGAGGGAAAAATAATGAAATAAGGCTCCATTTAGTAAACTGGGACACCATTTAGAAACCATTCTTCGAAGGAGGTCTCCAAATGCGGGATCTGGCAGCCCAAAATATTGCTCTAGGCTCCAAGCTACTTTGGAACATTATTTTTGGGAATCTTAGTTGGAGCAAGAGAGTTCTGTGGAAAAAATATTTTCACTGCCAGCGTTTGAGGTGTTTGGACCAGCCTCCTAGAACATCCAGAGGATCTCCAGTTTTCAAACTCTTTCTCACGGCTATGAAACATTTCAGTCATAAGCTTTATTGGATCCCAGGTAATGGGAAAAAAATAAAAATTTGGGAAGATTTGATTCTTGGAGATTATCCCTTGAATCAGATGACAGAACTAGAAAATATCAGAGTTTGGCTTCAGGCCAGCAATCTGGAAACCCTTTGGGACATGTCCAATTGGACAAATGATGCAGAAAGTCTATGGGATGGTTGGAATTTGGGGAGGTCCCTCATTGGCTCGATGGTGAAGCCAATTTATTGTTGGATTTGCTCCAAGGAAAATCTCCCTTAAAGGCCTCTTCTAAGGACAAAAGAGGGTGGGGTTCTCTTTTAGGTTCTTACTCAGCAACAGAAGGTTACAAAAGTTTGATGGCTATCCCTAGCATCCCCCAAGAGCCAACTCAATGGAAAGTTATCTGGTATTTTGCTGCTCTGCCCAAAATTGACTTATTTTGCTAGACTATGGTGCATAAAAGTATCCTCACTAGAGATAACCTAAGGAAACATGGAACGGAAGGTCCCTCCAGGTGCCCTCTTTGTGTTTCGAATGAAGAAATGGCTAACCACCTGTTCTTATTGTGCCCCTTTCCTCAAGAAGTTTGGAAAGGTGTCCTGAAGTTAGGTCCTGATCGTATAGAGCTTCTAGGAAATATTCAGGACCTGCTTTGAAATTGGGCCAAGTTATCCCCTTTCTGTCTCTCCAAAAAAATCCTTCTCAAGATTGGCTGGATGTGGATTCCCAAATTCATATGCTAGAAACTGTGGCTGGAGAGGAACAACATAATTTTTAAGGAGGAGAGTTGTAACCCGATCAGAATTATCACTAAGATCAAAGCCCTGTTGGGGGAGGATTTAGAAACCAAAACCACCATAAGAAATGGCATGTCTCTGGACAGCGAGGAAGATCAATGGTTAAAAGAGCTTGTTCCTAATCATCAGTATAGACCCATTCATCCTGCTAAAGCCCCCTCTCATTGGGAAATTCGGCTGGAAGATCAGGAATTCATCAAATGGAGATCTGCTTTGGATGAACACTGCCTATTCTTCGATGGGGCCTCTAAAGGCAACCCAGGGAAGGCGGGTGGCCGTGGAGTTATCTTAAGCCTAGGTGGCTCAACTGAGCTACGCTTTGCTTGGGGTCTGGGGCTAGAAACAAACAACAGAGCGGAGGCTCTTGCTCTGTGGCAAGGTCTAAATCTGGCTATTAAGAGGAATCTCCTCTCCATCTCAGTCTTTGGAGACTCCAGACTAATTATACAGGCTATGCACTCTCAAAAGATCCCTTCTCAAGTGCAGTTAGCCTCCATCCTCAAAAAAATCAGACTAGTGTTGCCCAAGTTTCACAAAATCTCCTTCTATCATGTGCTGAGGAAATTAAACTCACAGGCAGACTTGGCAGCCAACCAAGGCTCTACCCGGAGCAGGAGATCCCTGTTAGTAAACGATGTTGAATCGGACTGCAACATTCCTTAATTCTGTAGATGTCTGGGCCTCTTTCGCTGGTTCAGCTTCTCCAAAGCTTCGGGATCGAACCATTTTGAGCTGCCTGCTGTTAGGAGGTACGAACTCATCCACAAGGAACTCTCTGCTACGTCTGGGTAGGTGCTGGGGAGTTCATGAGGGCCTCTTCAAGGCTAGCTTAATGCTCTCGGCATTCTTGAACACAATATAGCTATCCGCCAGACCTTTCAATAAGAAAATGCAGCGATTCATGGGTTGATCCAACACACCGGCGCGACGGATCCAAGGAGACATTCTGGAACAAATCAAGTTCTCTTTCAAACCTCTATCTGCATTCACAGTGTAACTCATTCAACGGACTATTCAAAAGCCAAATCTACTTTACCTACCGACTGTAACAAGGAAATGCAGAGTATCAATGTTAAAGCCCTCGGTAGCTGATTTGCCGAATTTCAAATAAAAACTAACCATTTATGTAAAAAAAAAACTAATAGAAATTACCCCGTATCCCACTATAACTTCACTTATGTTTACCTAACCCAGGTGAAACTTAAGTTAATCCCACATTGGCCTTCACCTGACTCCCTAATCCCTCATTAAGCCTGACCCAATCACTTAACCCAGGGTTTAAGCCTAAACTAATCCAAAACCGTCATGATTAAACCCTTGGCCCCTCCTCAACTCCCTTTCATTTTCCCCCACGCAGCTCTCCCACCCGACTACCGTCTGATCGCCTCCCCACAGATCCAATGGCCCAAAGCCATATCAGTTAGGCCCAATGGACTAACTTTACCCACCCGATAAGGTGGTTTTCCCCCGACCCCCAATGGCTACATGTCACGCCCTAAAGCACATCGGGTTTCCCCTCCTCAAAACCACCCATGCCTAAAATCGATGTGACGACTCCTCAAAACCGCCTCCCCGTCGTTCCAATAAACCACCCATCATTTATAAAGATGAATTTCACACCACTTTTGAAAATTTGCTCGTTAAAGTTTTAAACCCTAGGAACCCGTGTTTTCTTGCCTTTCGCTAGTTTTACAATGTAAACCTATGAAACCCTTCATCGCCACCATAAGCCTCTGCGATGTGATTTCCCCTCCAATTACATCCTAAAGAACTACCCCAAGACCTTTCCCAATCATTCCCGTGCCAGAGAACCATCAAGCGCCCTTCTTGCAGATTGGTATTTTCTTAAGTATTATTTAATTTTTAGGTTATCACACTAAGATCAGAGCTTGGATAAATAGTTCTGATACTATTCAAAGAACCTGTTTACTCCAAGACTCAGACCAGAAACCTGTTAAAAGACTAAATTCAAAAGAAGAAGACTAGTTACACATGCACAGAATATGAAGATCATTACACACAGAGCCGAGAAGAAGACAAGGAACAAAGCAGTGACAATTCAGAATAGAGTAACTAGACTAGAGATGTAGATAGAAGACAAACAAACAAAACACACTGAAACTTGATCGATATCCACTTCTGATGCTAAGACACATAAAAAACATAATAATTTACTCTTGAAAAACACAGTAAAAGGTTAATTGTAACAGTGAAAGGAAGAAACACAAAAAGGATAAAGACAGGTCATCAGAGTGAAAGAGTATCAGTGAGAGAGAGTATCAGATCAAAGACACAAGTAAATAAAACCTCGAGCGCAATAATTCAATAGCAAAGAGCATAAAGAGCTAAAAGCAAACCATAATAGCCAACAACATCACAATAGAAGGGACAGTGTGAAAGCATTTCATTAGCTGCCTCTATCTTCCTGCGAGAAGATATTTTCTATCTCCTAGATTAAATCTCAAGTCAGTTTGAGATATTTGTAATAACACCTTAGTATAAATACTTCACAAATTGAAGTATGTAGGGTGGATTCTTAGACATTTCTTTAGACTCCTTGATTGAAAGACTGTAAAAGCTATTGGAGCATTGACTGAGCCAACAAGCTCGATTGGTGAATAAAGACAAGATATTTCAAAGGATTCATGTGCAGAGCAAAGTATAGACAAGTATTTTCTCACGTTATTGTTATCTCTTAAAGTTTTCATATTGTTGATCTAAATCTCGATGCCATAACTGGAAGTATTATATCAAAATTTGTTTAATTACACTTTGCTATAATAGTTAGGTTTGTTTTCTATAGATAATAAAAGTTAAGTAATTCTTAATTGATCCTTAGTTTAGGTTGTTTCTTTTAATCTATAGCAAAGGATTCTGAGTTTCCCTTTGTTTCCGATTACCCCCTTGTTCTAAGAATTCTTAATTGTAGAATTCTCTCTACAAATCCACTAGCTCACTGATATCATGTGGAAATTTCACCTATAGATCAAACTGATATATGCAATGTACTAAAGCATAATACTAGATCTACATCTACCATAAACTTTCCGGAAGCTAATCAACCATGAGCAACATCAAGAATGAACACATATAACTGATAAGAAGGAATCAATCACACATAACACATAATATATCACTAGGGAAAGCACCATCATAAAACCCCAACTCTGTATTATCAATCAAGTGGAGATCCTCAACAACATACAAAAAGAATCATCTCAATAGCTATCCTTCTCTCTCTGTAATCAGAAGATGAAGATCATAGACTACCTAGGCCTCAATATATAGGCCACATGTCCTCCAATCTCCAATATTACGTATTTCTCTTGGAAATAGATCCTTCTCCATGCAAGGAATACTTACTAGAAATATCCAAGCATATGATAGTATATTTTCCCTCATCTGATCTCAACTGGCTCTCTGTCTAAACCGACATGCATCAGTTATCCATGAGGGAATGCTCAGTTATCTGAAATAATAGTTGTCACATGCATGCAAGCATTAACAAACTATATTTCATTATTTTAACAACTTGTTAAAATAATCTAACTGGACTTGACTAAGTTAAACTAAGTCAATTGATTCTCTCATTATAGAACTGAACCTTATCTCCTTTAATCAAGGGATAAATTCCTAAATCAAGGGAGAAAATAATTGCATGATCTCACAAAGACTTCAAGTTTAATTTTCCATAATTAATTAACTCATGGAGACTAATTAATTAATATTTTAAACCGATGTTAAGACTAAATTCGTTTTTACTTCCTATAGTTAGACCAGTGACTGCTAAAAATAGGAAGGGACCCAAAAATTCTATTTTTAGAAGATTCTATTTTTAGCAGTTTCACCTCTTACCCAAAGTGGCAAAAATGCTCATTGGCCAAACTGTTATTTTTAGAAGTGTTATTTTTAGGAGTTCTATTTTTAGCACTATCTAAATTTAGTATTTCTTATTGCACACTTTTCAACACTCCCTCTCAACAAGAAAGTCTTCCTCTCAAACCCGATTTTGTAACTCTGGAATGTTCTGCATGCAACACATCCACCAAGTCCACTTTCTCCAACAACTCTTAGAACAAAAATCACTCCCAACTGACCACTATGTTGGGCTAGAAACATACTCTGATGTTGAAGCTCTACCTACTGCTGACAAGTGCTCCCTCTCTGACATCTGTGCTACTGCAACATCTCCATGCATCTCACATCATTGCACACCTCTCTGTGCCACCTAGCACTGTGCAACACACTTGTGCCTCTCGCATTACTGCAGCTTGCATGTTATGTGTTGTCCTAGGATTCCCTACACTGTAGCTATCTTTGTCGCTCCATTCGCATCTGTCTCTACCCAATCAGTCAGTTCCTGCTACTACACATCGAGGTTCTCGTAGCAAGGTCTCATCCAAGAGGTTGCATACCTCAAGGATCCAACCCCTCCTCCTTGGGACGATCAATCCACGTCACCCCACCTCCTACCTGGAGGTATGGCTACAGGCGATCCCTCTTCCCACTTGGCTCGAAGTTTCCCCCTACTGGAGGTCTCTACATGAGTAGATGTCTCTACTCGATCTCCTCTCAGCTTCCCCTGTTGTGGCTGCTCCACAACCTCCTGAAGTTGTTGCACTAATTGTGTCTCCTCCACAATCGTCTGAGACTTTTTCTGGCGCTGCATGTTGAGAGCTAACATACCCTCCCTCTCAACCACCATGTCTCCATCAGTTGCCTCACTTCTCAAGGCTTTGCATGCATCTTGAACCTTAAGAGCATACAGGTTCTTGACCTGTGAACCAATCTACTTCACCTATCTAGTGATGATGTGTCTAAGGAAAACCTTTCCCTTACTGAAGACTAAATCATAGCCTCTGTCTTCCAGCATCGTGATTGACACCAAATTTATCTTCAGTCCTGGTACATACTTTACATCAGTCAAGGTAAGATGAGCTCCATTCTCCCTCTAAAAAATAACCATGCCTACACCTGAGACATTACACTTTTCATCATTACCCATTGTTACAAGTATCTGGAGATCTTTCTCCTCCAAAGTACTAAACAAACTCTTGTCATCGGTCATGTGGAAAGAAGCTCCACTGTCAAGAAACCAACCACTTCCCACCATGGATGAAACCATGCATGCGAAGAGTGTGAAATCTAACTCAAATTGTGAAGCAAGTGCCTCACCTTCAGATCCTTCCTCGAATCCCTTCTTGGATTTCCTCTGTGGAGAATTTGCAGCATAATGGTCCACCTCATGACAATGAAAGCATCGCACTTTCAATTTTTCAACCTTCTTCCCACCATTGGAAGAATTGGATTTGGAAAGAGAAACCTTCTCCTTCCCCTTCTTTGCCTTACTCGCTAAGGCACAGTTCTCCTCATCCTCCATGGATGAAGAACCATCTCTGGTGCTTCGTCTGATCTCCTCCTGCATCAAATCTGACTATAGTCATTCCCAATCTGGCAGTTTCGCCGTTCCATTAACTGAGTCTTGGTAGCTATGCCAGCTCTTAGGAAGGCCAAATAGTGCTAGACTCACCATATCATCATCAACTGTCACGACCCCTACACTTGCAAGCTCATCCCTACATGTGATGAGCTTGGTCAGATACATAGAGATCGTTTCATCCTTTTCACACTTGATCTTTTGAAGTCTGTCCTTCAGTGCCAGCTTCCTTTGATCGCTATTATTCTGATATAAATCTTTCAATGTTTTCCACATTGCAAACGTATTCTCCTTCCCATGGAGACTCGATACAATGTGATCTTGCACTCCCTCCAAGGGAATTCTCCTAGCTCTAGCCACACACTTCCTCCATTCCGCCAGTTGAGTAGCATCAGTAGGCTTAGGGACTTCTTGATCAATGAAGTCCTTAAGGTCGTTATCTTCCAATACTTCCTCCATGTGATCCTTCCAAGCTATATAGTTTGAGCTGCCACCAAGGGCATACTCAAGCCTTAAACCATAGAACACCATTGGTGAAATAGATGTGATAAGAACTTGAGATCTATATCATGAATAATAAACTTTGAATTCCTACTTGTATAACATTCTTCCTTGATCAACTGTGCTCTGATACCATGTAGAATTCTCTCTACAAATTAGCTAGCTCACTGATATCATGTAGAAATTTCACCTACAGATCAAACTGATATATGCAATGTACTAAAGCATAATATTAGATCTACATCTACCATAAACTTTGCGGAAGCTAATCAACCATGAGCAACATCAAGCATGAAAACATATAATTGATAAGCAGGAATCAATCACACATAACACTGAATATATCACTCTAGAAAGCACCAACGTAAAACCCAACTCTGTATTATCAATCAAGTGGAGATACTCAACAACATACAAAAAGAATTAGCTCAATAGTTATCCTGCTCTCTCTATAATCAGAAGATGAAGATCATAGACTACCTAGGCCTCAATATATAGGCCACGAGTCCTCCAATCTCCTATATTACGTATTTCTCTTGGAAATAGATCCTTCTCCATGCAAGGAATACTTACTAGAAATATCCAACCATCTGATAGTACACTGTCCCTCATCTGATCTCAACTAGGTCTCTGTCTGAACTAACATGCATCAGTTATCCATGAGAGAATGCTCAGTTATATGAAATAATAGTTGTCACATGCATGCAAGCATTAACAAACTATATTTCATTATTCTAACAACTTATTAAAATAATCTAACTGGACTTGACTAAGTTAAACTAAGTCAACTGATTCTCTCATTATAGAACTGAACCTTATCTCCTTTAATCAAGGGATAAATTCCTAAATCAAGGGAGAAAATAATTGCATGATCTCACAAAGACTTCAAGTTTAATTTTCCATAATTAATTAACTCATGAAGATTAATTAATTAATATTTTAAACTGTTGTTAAGACCAAATTCGTTTTTACTTCCTATAATTAGACCAGGGACTGCTAAAAATAGGAAGGGACCCAGAAATGCTATTTTTAGAAGCTTCACCTCTCACCCAAGGTGGCCAAAATGCTCATTAGCCAAACTGCTATTTTTAGAAGTGCTATTTTTAGGAGTTCTATTTTTAGTACTTTCTAAATTTAGCATTTCTTGTTGCACAGTTTTCAACATTAATTTCTCTCTCACCCTGGTTAAAACCTTTTCCATCCCTCTGCCCTAAAGACCTGTACTCTACTCTGATATCTTGGCATTTGAACATTCCCTTTAGTGAGTTGATTGAGTTATGTTGCCTTTCTTTTGACTCCACATGCCCAATGGTCTAGAGACAACATTCCATCCATCTGTTTCAAGGATTCCACCACCCAGTCCTCAATACAAATCAAAAATACCCTGAACCCTAAGAACTAGCCTAATATCCCAGCAAAACAAAGCTAAATCATATAGAGAGAGCCCTCTCTGGACTTAGGTTGGCTAAAGCCTAAGCCTAAAAGTTGTTTTGTGGCTACCTCAGTCATTTTATTTCTTCTAATAACTTCTAGAGAAAATTCTGAAATTCTGACTTAATTATAATAAAAATATATATAATGTTTAATGATAATACTGAAATTAATTAGTTAATTAAGTCAAAGTTATTAAAATCAAAATCATAAAAGAATTAAAAATGCATTGAAATTATTGGAATTGCATTTCATTAACAAAAAAGAAAATATGGATTAAGAATATTATAATTTGATAATAAATATCATATAGTAGCGTTCAAAATGAAAAGATAAGAAAAGAATTGAAAGATAAGAAATAAATAGCTACTCAAAATGTATAATGATGTGTGAGATTAAAAACAAAATTTCACAAGTTAATATAATAAGTGGGGATAAAGGAAAGATAAAAAGAAGAGAAAAGAGAATCACTTTATTATATAAATTTGAATATTACTATTGGTACAACATAAGTTGAACTTGTAGTACTAGGAAATAAATGTGAGTATACCAGAAGCAATTGGGCAGAGGGAAGTATTGTAGTTTTCAAAGAGTTAATGGATAGCCTGTTTTCAAGAATGATTTAACTTATACTCATCCTCACAACTAAAATTTTTAGGGTAACTCAAGGGAGGTGAAACAAGGATTTTGAAATCATCAAAATTCAAGAGGTGTTCCTATGTGAAGGCCAAAAAATGGCTCGATTGGAGATGTTGTTGTGACAATGTCCACTTATATGATCTTTAAACCTATCCTTAAAAGATCTTCTTGGTTGGCCTATAAATTTTGTTTCATAAGAACACTAAAGTGTTCAAAACTATGGGAACAATAAATAATGTTTGATTTAGAAATGTGACTTTGATAATTTCCACCCATATGATCTTTAAGACTACCCTTAAAACATCCCCCTAATTGGCCTATATATGTCTTTTCATAATAGCACTAGATTTAATCAACTATGTAGCCTAGCAAGGTATGATATTTTTAGCTATCTAAACAATTTCTTTAATTATTTTAGGTCATATATCCCTAACTTAACTACTCACATTTATTATTAATTAATCTCTTCAATGTCACTTTATAATATTTATAAAATGTAACTAATAAACTTGAGTTAGCTATTTGATTATCTTTAATATTATTATTACAACAATACATCATATTCAAGTACTATTATAATATAATATCACCAATATGATTTTCATTATATTCTTATTAGATTTGAATTTAATATATATATATATATATATATATATATATATAAACTTGACTTACTTATTTGATTATCTTTAATATTATTATTACAACTTTAATATTATCATTATTACGACATTATATCATATTAAAGTAGTGTTATAATATAATATCACCAATATGGTTATCACTATATCAGTATATTTTATTAGATTTCAATTTAATATATATAACTTTTTAATTTAATTAAATTTACTATGAGTATTAATTAGCAATATTTGATTATCATTACTTAATGTCTTTCTCGTCTTAGTAATCATGATCTTTTCCATTTTAATAATAATAGTAATATTATTTCTTTCATTCGAATCCAATTTTAATCATCAAGATTTATTATTGTTTTCTTTAATATTATATATATCTTTGGTCTACTTCATAGTTTGAATATAATATCAATCTATTTAATCCTCCTCCTACATTCATTAAGAATTATTGAGACTTTATTTTTGCATGATGATGGGTGGGACATCCAGTTGAAACATTCAACATTTCCCAAACTCCACAAAATAATTTCTATAAAGAAATTATCAACAAAATAATATATATAAAAAAATTTCAATCATGATTTTGAAGTTTGACTTCTCATCTTTTTATTAGGGTTGACCATATCCTAGTATTATATTAATTTTATTTTTCCCTCTAATGCTTTATTGCACCAAAAATTATCTTTATATTTAGGTGTAATGTGTTTTTGAAATTATTAATATTATGTAAAATGGTAGCTTTCTCTACTCCAATGATTTAGCCAAGACTCCTTGCTTGAGGTTCTAATAGTTTTAGCTGGAATTTGAAGACATTTTAAGGAGCCTCTTGTTGTCCACATCTTTTATCTTTATTTTGCACATTAAATACCTAATCATGTTTATCATCTTAATGGGGGAAATGATTAGATGTATGAGGATGCTAGGATATGGTGTATGATTAGTATTAAACTAAGAAAATATAATATGAAATTAAATGTAAAGGGAATAGAAAAAAGTGTAATTATGATAAAATATAATGGGTGGTGTCTAAAGACAACATTAAAACACTTAAGGAAAAGGCATTATGATTAGAACAGTTGAGTGCATGATAATGAAACAATGATGAGTTCCATATACTTCATGATCATGTATACTTGACCCACACTGTCCTTTATTTGTAGTGCCCAAATATAACCAATTTCCATTAATTGCCAATTCCCTTATTGTGATATATGAGAATTAATATTGATTATGTTGGTGGTATTATGGTTGAGTTGTCATGGTTTCTATGTTTGTTAATTTCTTGCTATATATTAATTATATGATGTGCACAATATATGGAACTTGTCTTGAATTGTTTATTTATTGACTACTTAGCGAATATATGCAGTAATAAGTGTGGTCACATCTATTTGGAGAGGGAATTGAACCTTGTTGGTCACTGCGAGATGAATCTATGACTATTATGATCAAATATGCATTCATGACCTATACCTTCTATGTTTTCCATGCTTTTTACAAAATGTGTAGTGTTTTCTAGGTACTCTAGGTCAAGTGCTTGATTTGAGTTTGAATGATTAAATTTTCCTCATGTAAATAATGATTCTAAAAGGACTCATACAGTTCTCGGTCAGTATTTGGAGGCTAGCTTGGAATTTTTGTTTAGATCTTATGAACACACCCTTCGAACTGTAAATTTTGGGCTATAACTCCATGGAATTATTGTCATGCATGTGATTGGAGCCCTATAACTACACCCTTGCAGGATCGTGCATGTTGTTTGTCTGTTAAGTCAAAGAAAAGAAACCTCAGCTCAGGGTTTTGTCACCGGGGTAGTCAGCCCCATTTTCATAACTGAATCTTCGAGGTTAGGTCATGCCATAGTAACTCTTCGTCTCATGTTTACCTTGTCAAGTTGGTGAAATTATGTAAATGTGGGAGGGGGTGGTTACATATTGGTATCAGAGATTCTAGCTTCAAACACTTGGATTGGATGGGAGAAATATGTTTGGCATGCATGCATGTTAGTTGTCTATGTGTTTTTTGTGCATCCATTATGATGGTCATTATGGTGGTTTTGTGTCATCATGATGTTGATGTTGGGATGATTGATATGTTGATTTCATTATATATACATATGTTGTGCTAATCTAGATTGAATAATCATATGAGATAGCCTCTCCTGAACTTCACTAAGGTATGTTTGAGAATGTTTATATTTTTTTTATCTAACATCATATGTTTGTAGGAAGAAGAAGATCATAGATGAGTAGAGAAATGGGGGATTACAATTCACGAGAGTATTCTTATAGATTAGTTGAGTAGCACATAGATGAGGAATATCTTGACATAACAGATACCTTGACTTGGGAAATATCATTTAGTCAGAGGAAAGACTTGGTAGAGAACATGAAAACCAAAGAGAGGTCAATGTAATGATTTTTCAGAGTTTATCAAATTTGCAGAGATAGGGACAAACAATAATTAGTTATGGACATGAGAAAAGGACAAATGGGGCATACATTAATAGGTATCATGGAGGGCATAGGTCGAACAAGGATTACACAATCAAAAGTGGCAGATGGATGGATACACATGATAGGAGAGGTAGTGTGATGGGAAGAGAATTTGGGGGTAAACCAAAATCCCTTTCCCTAAAAGAAATCGATCTAAGGCCTGTGGTTTATGGGCCACAAAGCCTTATCGGAAGTATTTGTGAGGCTATAAGCCTTTGTAATCGGACCACAACACTTATCAGAGCTTTCTTTACGCTATCGGGAGCTTAGCATATTGGCGTTCAAGCCTTAACCCTTCAGCAACATAGATTACAAAATACATGGGAAAACCCATGAAAACCCCGCTCCAGAATACATACCCGGACTTCAACATTTATATGCACCTGCATTCATAACTATCAGCGGGTCTGGCACTTTAAGCGTTATTCCTCAGAACTCTGATCCTCTGATCGGCCGACCTTCCGATCGCCGACCGTAGTATATCAGCGATATCTCTCCATTGGTTTCTGTCTATCAGCAATATTATTGTCAACCACCCCGACCTTCGATCACCAACTATCGTATTCGGTGTATCGGCATTCCACCATCCCAATTCCTCTGGTCCTTTGACTAGTCGATCTGTGATCAGCCTTCAGGAACTGATCAGGGTATAGACCATGTTCTATAATCTTTCAAGTCCAGACTCTCAAATCCGCTAAGTGTTTTTATGCTAATGCTTAGTGTAATTTGGATTCAGCTAAGGATTGATGGATTTCTATGTTAAAACATAGTTCTCTGCCAGACACCTGCATTCACACCATGAAATTCATATATATAACAATATTCACATATAACAATATTCCATTGGATTGCTACTTTCCCTATTGCGATCGACCATCAATCAACGCATTCTCAATCTGGAAATTAAACCCTCAGCACACACATATGAAACAGAGTTGGAAAAGAGACATCCTACAAAGGCACGCAGGAAACACAAAACACATATTTATTATAACTAGCATAGTAATAATTCTAAGGCATTTCAGCCTTAGCATGGGCTCTCCTATTACTACATCGCAACACTTCTGAATTCACACTTTCTATCTATATCACTCTATCTCTCCCTTAACACTTGAATGCAGGTTCATATCTATAAGGAACATTGTTGGATTGGATTATAGAAGAATCTGATCAATCTGCAAACAAAAGCCCTTAAAGCTTGCTACATGCATACACATGGCAGATTACATTAATAAGTCTCCTCGAGTCTTTATCCATTCCATCTTTAAATCTATTTTAAAACAGATTTTTCCCTGTTTTGCTCCCCTGGTTCACGTCTTCCTCTTCGCTCCACTTTGGATTCCTCCCTTTGACTAAGGGTGCTGGATGCTCCTACATCAGACTCCCGAGGCACAAAAATTTATGACCTCCTGGTCATATGCTTCTCCTTGTCCTGAGCAATTCTACCCACTGGATTTCTTCAGTGGAACTGCCTTCATGGTATTCTGTGAGTTGCAACCAAACCTCTATAGTAACAGTCTCCTTCTGCTACATGATACCTCACCAAGCTCTCCTCACTCAGTATTTTGGCATCCTTTAGGTTCTCTCCTCTGGAACCATACCAGCACTCCATGCTCTAGGTTTGGTGCAAGTCGTCTCACCTTTGACTATCATTCTCTGTGAGACAGTAAGACCACAACTCTCCAACTTTAAACAATTGTACCTCCTCCTCCTTCTTCTTTCTCTCTGGAATCCTTCTTTAATATTTTTTTGCACTTAGAATCTTCTTCTGCTCTGATACCAAATGATGGGAAGAGAATTTGGGGGTAAACAAAAATCCCTTTCCCTAAAAGAAATTGATCTGAGGCCTATGGTTTATGGGCCACAAAGCCTTATTGGAAGCAGTTCTGAGGCTATAAGCCTTTGTAATTGGACCACAACACTTATCAAAGCTTTCTTTACACTATCGGCAGCTTAGCATATTTGCGTTCAAGCCCTAACCCTTTGGCAACACAGATTACAAAATACACGGGAAAACCCGTGAAAACCCCGCTCCATAATACATACCCAGACTTCAACATTTATATGCACCCACATTCATAACTATCGGTGGGTCCACCACCTTAAACATTGTTCTTCAAAACTCTGATCCTCCAACCGGTCGACCTTCCGATAGCCGACAGTAGTATATCGGCGATATCTCTCCACTAGTTTCGATCTATCAGCGATGTTGCTGTCAATCACCCTGACGTTTGATCGCCGAGTATAGCATTCGGCATATTGACGTTCCACCATCCCAATTCCTCTAGTCCTTTGACTTGTCGATCTATGATCAACCTTCCAAAACCGATCATGGTATAGACCATGTTCTATAATCTTTCAAGTCCGGACTCTCGAATCCGCTAAGTGTTTTTATGCTAATGCTTAGTGTAATTAGGATTCAGCTAAGGGTTGATGGATTTCTGTCTTAAAACATAGTTCTCTGCCAGACACCTACATTCACACCATGAAATTCATATATAACAATATTCACATATAATAATATTCCATTGGATTGTTGCTTACCCTATTGCGATCGACCATTGATCAACGCATTCTCAATCTAAAAATTAAGCCATCAGCACACACATATGAAATAGAGTTGGAAAAGAGACATCCTACACAGGCACGCAGGAAACACAAAACACATATTTATTATAACTAGCATAGTAACAATTCTTAGGCATTTCAGCCTTAGCAGGGGCTCTCCTATTACTACACTGAAACACTTCTGAATTGACACTTTCTATCTATATCACTCTGTCTCTACTTAACACTTGAACATGCAGGTTCATATATATAAGGAACATTGTTGGATCGGATCACAGAAGGATCCGATAAATACTCTAACAAAATCCATTAAAGCTTGCTACATGCATACACATGGCAGATTACATTAATAAGTCTCCTCGAGACTTTATGCATTCCATCTTTAAATTTGTTTTTAAATAGATTTTTCCTTGTTTTTATCCCCTGGTCCACGTCTTCCTCTTCGCTCCACTTTGGATTCCTTCCTTTGACTAAGGGTGTTGGATGCTCCTGCATCATAGTGGGTATGGATTCTATTCTAATTCTATATCAGAGAGATTTCATGGTCATCATTGTTATCATCCTTATAGGAGGAGTGAGAAGAAGTACTTGTCAGATAAGTTCAAGAAATCCAAGCCTCCTATGTATGATGGAAAACTAAAAAAAAATTAAGCTCCAGAAGCATAGTTTCTTAAGATGAAGAAGTTCTTCGAGCTACATTATTATATAAAGAATATGAAAGTGGGGATATCCATTTTCTGTTAAAGGGAAAGTAGACATTTTGTGGGAAGATGGCAAGTGTGTAAGGGACAACAAGACAAAGGAGTTGAGTTGGCAAGAGTTTAAGATACTTTTTAGAAAGAGATTCTTATCAAAGAGATACTATGATGGTAAGGCTAAGGAGTTCTATGAGTTGAAGATGGAATCTATGATAAATGAAGAGTATATGACTAAGTTTATGGAGTTGTTTAGGTATGTTCCATATCTTAAGGATGAGAAGGCAAAGGTTCAAATATTTGTTAGTGGATTTCCCTTAGCATTTAAATATCGGATTAAGTATGATGAGGCTCTTACATTGGAGGATGTAACTCAAAAGTTTAAGCATTGTTATCATAAGTCTAAGTGTAAGTTAGAGCTTAAACAGGGTTCGAAAGCTAATGAAATTACCAAGGGAAAGTGGGATAAGAAGCAAGGAATATATCAGAATGCGAATAAAAATGAAAATGCATCGTTGTACAAGAAATTAAATGCAATTGACAGAGGATAGTGATTTTAGTCTAAGCAACAGAAAAAGGGTGAAGAGAATAAGTCTTTGTAGTGTTGGACTTGTGGCAAGGATCATTCCAGTAGAGATTATCCACAATATCAATGTGGCATACCTTAGATTTATAGTTCTCACAAGGCAAAGAAAATTGGGGATGTTGGACTTAGTATTCCTCATATTTATGCAACATTGGATAATAGGTAGGTTGATCATCAGACATATTTTATCGAGATGGAAGGTAACCTTTGTGATGAAGTTATTTATATTTATATTGAGCCTGGATCTAAATATAGTTATATCATTCCTAACCAGGTGGATAATCATTTCTTGAATAAATAAGTTCATGCAGAGTCTTGGTTGATGTAGTTGGCTACTAGAACCAAGAAAATAAATCATCATTGGGTGAGATCTTATGCATTTGAGCTTAATGGAATGTCTACATCAACACATCTAAATGTTCTTCTATTACGATCATATAATATTTTGTTGGGTATGGATTGGTTGTACAATAAATCATATTGCTATGATAAGGTTATTCAGTGCTTGGATGACAATGGAGAGAACATAATATTATAGGTGAAGAATCCTACATCAATGAGAATGGTTATATCTATGCAGGAAAATTGCAGTATCTAGAAGGGATATGTATTGTTTGTAGCTCATATTTCAAGTGACAAAGGGAAGGATGTTGAGGATGTTGAAGGTCTAAAGAGTTATCTGATTTTGCAGCAGTTTTAGGATGTATTTCCAACAAAGATTTTAGAGCTATCACCTCATAGGGAAGTGGAATTTTATATTGAGTTGATGTTGAGACCAACATCAACATCTAAGGCTCCTTACAAAATGATCACTTCAGAGTTGGTGGAATTGATGTTCCAACTTAAGGAAATGATCAATAGGGATGCATTAGGCCAAGTGTGTGATTGATCATTTTTCATGGATGAATGAATTATTGAATCAGTTGAAGGGATTAACATATTTTTTGAGGTTTGATTTGAGATCAAGATATCATCAGGTACACATCAAAGAAAATGACATCTACAAAACTACATTTTGTACTAGGTATGGGAATTATGAGTTTGTAGTAGTTGATTTTTTTCTTAATAATGGTCCAATTACTTTCATGTGTTTGATGAGTCATGTGTTGCATCCATATCTGGAGAAGTTTGTGATAGTATTCATCAATGACATATTAATATATTGTAAAAATGAGTAAGAGAATGTAGAGGTCCTAGTAGTAATGTTAATATTATTGAGGGAGAATAAATTGTATGCCAAGCTTAGTAAGTGTAGTTTCTTTCAGAAAGAAGTTCATTACTTGGGAAATGTTTTTTCCAATGAAGTTATAGCAATGGACTCGAAAAAGATCAAAGCTATCATGGAATGGGAAACTCCTAGGAATGTTGATGAGGTCAGATAATTTATTGGATTAGCAGGTTATTACAAGAGGTTCATTAGGTACTTCTCACAAGTTTCCTATCCTATTACACCTTTGCAGAGGGAAGGAATGAAATTTTAATGGACAGAGGAGTGTGCAACTAGTTTTGAGTAGTTGAAAGAGTTGGTTACAAATCCTCAAGTTTTAAAGATTGAAAATCTAGATAAAGAGTTTGTGGTGTGTACAAATGTTTGCAATAGAGGACTTGGTGGAGTCTTGATGCAGGAGGGACAAGTGGTATGCTATGAGTCAAATAAAATGAATGAGCACGAGCATAATTATGTGACTCGTTATCTTGAATAGGAACTAATCATTCACGCATTGAATATGTGGAGGCACTATATTCTTGGCACAAGGTTTCTCTTGTTGAACGATCATAGTGGATTGAGGTACTTATTTTATCAACCTAACTTGAATGACAAGAAAGCTAGATGGTTGGATACTCTTAGTGAGTTTGACTTTGTGATTAGGTATCTTAAGGGTAAGGAGAAGAAGGTTGCAAATTCTCTTAGCATAAGAGTGTAGGTAAATCACATTGTAGCTATGAGTTCATATGGGACAGACTTAGAAGAGTGAACCTTGCAAGTAGGGCATTAAGATGACGGGTAGCAAGAACTTAAGCACAAGTTACATGAGTAGGGTATAGGTGAAAAAAATGTGGATTATCATCTCACAACAGATGGCTTGGTGATATTTAGGGACAATATTTATGTGTCGAACAATAATGAAATCTAGAAGCTTATATTGAGGTAATTACATGTTAAACCATATTTAGGGCACTCGAGATATCAAAAGATATTAACAAAAATTAATATGAAATTGAAGAAAGAGGTGGTTGGGTTTGTTATGATATGATTTGATTGTCAGCAGGTAAAAGGCCAGTGGAGGCATCCAAGCGATTTATTATAGCCTATTCTGATTCTAGAGTTGTAATGGGAGGTCATTTCAATGGATTTCATTACAGATTTTCCAAAGACATCTAGAAAACATGATTCCATTATTCTTTTGTTAGACAAGTTAACCAAAGTAGCTCACTTCATTCTTGTGAAGTCTACTACTTTAGCTAGTGAGGTAGCGAAGGTCGCTAATTCGAAGATAGTGGGACTGCATGGTGTCCCCAAGAGGATTGTATCTGATAGAGATGCGAAGTTCACTTATAGGCTTTGGAAGTATTTGTTTGCAAGTTCAGGGATAGAGTTATACTTTACTACAACTTATCATTAACAGATATATGGACATATAGAGAGGGTTAAAAATAATCTTGAGAACATGTTGAGGATGTATTTCATGCATCAGTAGGGGCAGTGGGAAGAGTATCTTCCACTGGCTGAGTTTTCTTATAAAAATCAGCATCAAGAATCTTTTAAGATGATTCCTTTTGAGGAAATTTATGCGAAGAGATTTAATACTCCCTTCATTTGGAGAGATATAGTGAGCATGGTATTGATTGGACCAAATATGTTGGCAAAGATGGAATAGTAAATGCAGATTATTAAAAATAATTTGAAGGTAGTAGAGGACATGCAGAAGAGCTATGCAGATCATCACAAAGTATTTAAGGTGTTTAAGGTTGGGGACAGTGTGTACTTGCATATGAAGCCCAAGAGGAGCTCCTTGAGGATTAGGTCATGTGCCAAGATGACACCTCGATATTGCAGGCCTTTTGAGTTCCTTGACAGGATTGGACCAATGCCCTACAGATTTGTACTACCTATGACAATGAAAGTCCATAATCATTTCTAGGCTTGATTCCTTAATAATTATTTCCATGATGTTGATCATGTGGCTGAATGGTATGGATTGCAGGTGGAGCCAAAGGGAGAATTGTAGCTAGAACCACAATTCATATTTTGTTGAAATATGTAACTAGGTTCGGTGTTCATAACGACATATATAATCATGATTTTTATGTATTTTATGTAATTAGAAAAATTTTATTTTTTTGTTATTAAAGCATGAGTTTCATGCTCAAGGAAGTTTATTTTTATGTCTATCTCCCATTGTGAGCTCCTAGGTCTTGTCATTGATTCTACAAGTCATTTAAGTCATTGTCATGTATGAAGGACCCATTTTGGCAAGTTACATAATGTAAAAATATTTGAGTCAAAATATAGTCAAGAAAAACCTCCAAGATCAAGTCAAAATGCATGCAGCAAGTCGGCCTATTGTTAGTGGACAAGAAGACTATATAAATAAGTCTAGTCAATAAAGTCCTTTGGAATCAAGTATATCACAAAATAAAATCTACCAAGAGCACTGAAATAAAAAAATGAAGTACAAGATCAAGCGAAGAGAAAGAGGCACATTTCCACGACTATTTTTGGGCTGAAAATATCACATGTGCATGTTGAAGCCAGGGAATCTATTGTAGAAAAGGGATTGAAATACACTCATACCAAAGAAGCCCAATTTTGGTGCCAATATAGTATAAATTGAAGACCGAAATATTGAAGAGAAGGGAACTTTCCAGGTGAAGGAAAGGAAACCTCAAAATTTCCCTCATTACCTCAAGCATACAAAAATTGTGGGAATATACAAGTAGCTGAGAATGGAAGGAAGATAATTTGTCTAGTATTGCAGGGCCAAGGTCAAGAAGAAGGAGAAGTTGTAGTAGTGTCTAGTCAAGGTTGACTTTGTTTGACTTGAAAAGAAGAGAGAAAGGTTTGACGTGATCTTGGAGGAGTTTTTTGTCAAGGGTCTAGGTCTTGGAATTCATCAATTGAAGATTCTATAAGAAGAATAATTATTGTTGGTTTTCCTCTCAGAATTGGAGAGGTTTTTGCCCTGGATGATCGCCTATATATTGTGTCCTTTTCCTAATTTTTCTTTATGGTTTTGTAGAGGTTTGATGAGGATGACACTAATAATAATCAATAAGAGAAAGAAGATAATCTAATGAATTAAAAATATATCACAAAACAATTATCAATTTAGATAAATCACCTACACTTGTTGCCCCTATATTTCTCAACATGGTATCAAAGTTGAGGAAACATGTCAAGGAAGGGCAGCTCAAAGAAGGACACTCAAGGTTCAAAGCACTAAAAGATCATAAAGATCTAAGGTAGCAAGATAAGGAAAATAATCTTGAAGAGGGACATCAAAAGGAGTATCAAGAAAAGTCAAGGCATAAAATATTATAATGAATCTTCAAGAATAGTTAAGGGTTGAGTTCAAAAAGAAAGCCTGATAAAATGTTGCACACAAAAATTCTGAAGTTTTAGCCTCAAAATAGAGAGAAAGTGATAATGAACTACATCTCCCTCACAAGTGGGTGAAGGTATGACTACAATATCAACCGTTCAAGAAGTAAGTATACCTCCAAATACAAAGTGATACTACATCACTATTTCCAAAGATCAAAAGAATAATTCAGAATTTTCAAAGTAATCTGAATCATTTCGCAAAAAGAGAAAACATGTGGGAAAGGGAAAAAGGAATATTGTGTTGCATCCCTAAATCATCTACAGGAACATGAGAACCTACCTTTGAGGCATTCTCAAGAATCATAAATATAATCAAGGAGACCAAGAAATTGATATTATCTATCATTGATTTCAAAAACAAAACTTGTGGTGGATCGTATTTATGTGGAAATAAGAGCACATGCACCATTCCTATATACTTGTCACACAATCAGGCACTCAAGACGACAAACCTTCTGCTACACAATATTTTATCATGCCTCCTACACTTCCTTGTGACATACCTTGAAGTGCCTAAAACATGATCATTATACAGAATACTCATCCATGTATAGAGCTCAGATCCCTCCTTTAACTTTGCTTGGAAAATCTTTGGAGCTTCCCGTGAAGAAATGGCTCTTGAAACCCTAAGAGGAGAGTCATCACCCTTATGAAGCTCAAAACCGTGATGATCGCCTGTTGCGCCGTGTTAAGCTGGTGATGGCATCGCTCTGTTCCCTTCCATACTCGCGATGGTCTCCAAAAGGAAGTTTTCCCAAAGAGGATGAGAAGATTCATGATCTAGAAGCTTCTATAGTGGCAAGATGGAGGTGGTTTCACAAAGATGAGGTCGAATCCTCTTAATTTGACCTCTTGGTCTCATCCCTATGAGCTACCTCCTTGAGATGTGGGAATAATCCTATCTTTGGAGGAGTCCTAACTCCTTCTCCCAACCTATAAATTCCTCCTCTCCCATTCCCAAATGGTTGATCTATGTCCATTTCCACCCATATGTTGAGCTTGTGCTTAGAGGCTATTCATTAGACTTGGAGAAGGAGTGTTTCGAGAGTTTCTTGGCTTCGAATCAGATTACCACTCAAGGAGATCCTTTCAACATCAAGGCAATGGTTGTAAGCTTCCATTTATTCTTTAAATAATAATACAACTACTGGTTCATCTTCCCAAAATATATGTTCATGTATGTATTGGCTTGGCATTCCTTGATAAGCTAAGTAGGTTATTATTGGATTTTGTATTGGTTTTGGCATGCTTTGTTGTCTCTTGATCACTTTTGCAGGTACATAAGTGATGAAAGAAGTAGGAACAAGTTCGTGACACAAGCGGTTCGAGGATATCAACAAAGGAAATAGAAATAACATTAGAGCTAGGTAGGTCATCTCTCTCGTTCTACTTTTCGATTATAATATAGGAAGATGTCTAGTTGATTGTCACTTCAGTTGCTAGACCCACTCATTGGGCTAGAGGGATCATATCTGTCCATAGAGAGGATTAACCTTGTTAAGAAAATGGTGACTCCACGGGGGAGCCTATGATCCTTTCCTTCCCTTCCTTCACCTTGTCTTTTGACAAGTTTGATCAACCATTTATTTTTAGATTTCATTTCTTGTTTGTAGTGAGTGTCACTGTCTGGGAGATGCCTGAAGATTCTTAACTTGAGATGTTTTTGAAGATTTTGGATTTCTTTTTTGCTTTCCTCAACCATCGTGAATTTGACCCTCATAGTCGCGATCATATCGTGGGTTTTCTAGTTACAGTAGCGATGATCAAAACTTTCCTCCTCACAGGTGCGATGATTAAAAAAAATTAAGAAATTTAGGGTTTTCTCTCTTATTTTCAGTTCTATTTTCCTTCACCCTATGATTTACCAATGTGTTCTTCATTGACACTCTCATTTTCTTATTTCAATTGTCTTTTAACTTGGCTTGAGTGTGCTTGAAGTTTGATTGGCCTTTTTAGGGTTCTAGGTCTTCTAGTTCAACATTCGTCCACTTGTTAGTCTTCCCATTAGAAATCAAAGATCAATTGCCTGTGTTAAAGAGTCTGTGTGTGTTCAGAGATACTTTGCAGATCACTTTTTGGTTCTTGTGCCCTAAGTTATTTTCATTAGTGGATATTGTGAAATTTACTTAAGCTTCATTTAACGAATGATAGATTACAAATCGATTGTCTCATTGGAATCAAAAGGAAGTGTTTTATTTGAATCTTTTCATGTTTCAAAGTGAAAGTGAAAGTGTTATCCTTTTCATAATTTTCGAAGCATTTTGAGTTGCATTAAAATCATTGATGTGAAACAAATGTTCATATTTCTTGGTTTTCTTGCATTCTCTTTTAGTTGGCGCTAGATTACATTACTTGAATTTTGAAAAAGTGAAAAAATCATCATTATATCTTAAGGAAATTTTGCTTTAAGATTTGTTTTTCCATTGTATTTTCTTATCATATGAAACATTTGATTTCATATTTTTCATTTTAGCATTTGAACACTGTTATGGATGCATTTTTTCATTTGGTTTGATGCATGATTTGAGTGATCTTCTTCCCTACATCGATAGTTTTCATCAAATTGAAGGATTTCATTTCATCATCTACTTTGCATTTTAGGAATAGGTAAGATTGTTAAGGCCTTGAAATTGAGACATAATTACAAGATCAACTTTAAAATCTATCAATTTACCTAAGGATCATTTGAAACATTAACATTCATATCTAGTGGTCTAGGTTAGAGATGTGTTCTGACGTCTTAAAAACTTAGCAGCTATCATTCTCTTCAGCATTAGAGAGGGCTAGCATGTACTTGTGCTCCCCGTACCGTCACGTATATAAAGTGAGACCCCCATAGGTTGGTAACCTTTATCCGTAGGAAGTTGAGTCTACTGCTCTGTAAACTTGATACAAAAAACACAACATTCAAGGAGATTTCCTGCATGTACATCAAGTCCTTGGTAAATTTATTTGTTGAGGTGTATATCGCAATTCATGGTTACTTAGTATTCCTTTTACCTAGATTCACCTGAGGAGTCATTTGATTTTTTATGACTCTTTAAATTTGAAAAGATCATTGAGCAGCTTGTCCTTTCAAGCTCACAAAACTATTGAAAGCGACTAGAGTCACCTTTTCACCCTTTTCTTGACTCTTAAAAGATGAAAAGGAAATGTTTTTGTTTTTGGAATATAACTACCCTCGATAAACATGTTGATCCCAAGTAGTTGCTTCTTGGACCAAATTGAGTAATTTCATGTTAATTTCAAGATTGTTAAAGCCCTAAAGGAATCTTTCCTTTACATGCTTGCAGTTGAGCGGAAGCCATCATGGATGAACCATTGAGTCCATCTCATAGTTCCCCTTCGTTGTCTAATACTGAAGTGACTCCCAAGGAGTTCATCTGGAACTTCCTCAGTAACTTGAGGATCAAGGTTTTGACCTTGAAATGATTCTGAGTATCCAACTTTTGTCTTCTCGTCTGCCTCCATCAGATTCCTGGTCACCTCAAGAATCTGATCTAGATTACTCTAATAACCCTATTGATACCCCTGAGAGTCCATAGAGTCCTGAAAGTCTGCAAGGGCTAGTTTTCTATCCACCGAACCCATTTTTCAATCATGTTGTGATATCTCCTAAGCATCCTTAAATTTCGTACGATCAGCCTGGTATTCCTTTGAAGTTATCTCCTCGTACATCTCAAGTTCCTCGTCGCCAATTATTTCCATCTATGGAGTCAAAAGGCTAGATCCTAGTTTCCTCTCTGCAACCTTCAAAAGTTTTTGCTACCCATAATACTGACATAGATGATGAGCAGAGATATGAGATCCCTCTAGAAGGCTTTCCTTATATAGGAAGTGTCCCTTCTCTCTCCTATCCTGAGACTAGTGGACCCATGTTACCGCATGGCTATACCACTTTAGCTAAGTTAGTTTCTAGCACTCCTTGTGCCTCATCATTTTATCAGAACCCCATTTGGTCTTCCAATGCTATGCCTATATCAGGATCATTCATTTCGAACATGACCTTTTGAACCATTATAAAAATTGTAGTTGCTTCAGTTCCAATTCAACCTACCATTCTGTCTCAACCTGTTTCATTATTTCAACTGACTCTTCTGGTTCAACCAAATTTCTCAGGTTAGGTCTCAGTAAGTTCTTCTATCCCTCCATCGAGTGGACAGACTGTTCCACCTCCTAGGGGGCAAGATCCGAATATTCCTCTTATGTTAGATGAAACCATTGTGAGTGGGTTACAAACTCACATGGACGGAATGAATCAACATTTTTATGGCATTATTCCTAACCCTTTTGTTCCATCCAAGTCAAGTAACATCCAATACCAGTAGCCATATATGGCTCAGATCCCATTCTAGCAGGCTTATGTCCCATATGTTTCGCAAGCCTTAGTTAATCTGCCTTACATTCCTCAAGATTGACCTTATATTCATCCTGGTCAATCTATTATTCCTGGTGTATATAGCCAGATCCAATTCAGGAACTGTCAATACCCTCAAGGTATAACCCCGAGAACTATCCAGCTACCCTTGCAGCAACAAGGACAATCTTTACAACAGCAAGGACAACCTTTGCAGCAACAAGGTAAATATTTGCAGTAGCAAGGATAACTACTACGATAGCAAGGACAATCTTTGCTACAGTTGCAACAACCTTTGTAGCTGTAAACTCAATTTGTTCAATAGTCCTCCCAACCTTTGTCCTCGCAAGGCCAACCATTACTACAGAAAGGTCAAACTTTACAGCAGCAAAGTCAGCCTTTGCAGCAACAAGTTCAGCCTTAGCAGCAGCAAGCTTTATATGTGTATCATCAAGGTCAACCCCTGCATCACTAGGGTAAATATCCTTACGTCCAGGGAAAATAGGATCAGAAGCCTTATAACCTGTATGCTACGTAAAATTCTTATCAACAGCCCAGGGTAGGGTAGTATCAAACCTACCCTCGATTGAATCCTCCTTACGGGAAAGGTAACCCTCAGTGGGGACAAAACCAGATTCCATATGGACAAAATCCTCCACTATGGGGGTAAAATCCTTACCAACAAGGATAGACTCTCTAGTTTGGGTCTCCTCAAAGGCCCTATAGGTCGTTTAACACGCAATTGCCTTTCTTGGCTACATTGGAGCTGCCCAATGTCTCAAGGCTTACAAATGATCCCATTCTTCATTCACCTTATTGGCCTTTAGTTCCAATGAATATTATGAGCGATTGACCCAAATTCGAGGGAAAAGCAAAGGAGGACCCACAAGTGCATGTGATGACAGATCACCTCTGGTGCTCCTCCAATTTGTATGTCAATGATTCTATCCATCACTGACTCTTTCAAAGAACTCTCACAGGTGTTGCCTCTAAATGGTACATCGAATTGCCTCGAGGTAGCTACGGTGACTTCAACTCTCTCGCTATGGCTTTCCTCACTCATTTCCAACTGCTAGTTTGGTATGAAATTGGCACTCATTTGCTTACTTTACTTAAGGAAGACACCCAACCCACATTTCTGATCATATCCATGAATGGATATGTTGGCATTGCCTCATCAAGTTTGAGATTGCTAATGAGTTTTTGACATAATGGTTCAAAAAATCATTCTTCAGCAAAATTTCTAAGGACATAGCCATGGGTGGATGTGTTACGGAAGAGAAATCTATCACCCATGCCCAGTATTTAGACTTCATCTATTCGCAATCTGGCACTTTGTATGAGATGTTACCCGATGCTCTGAGACCATCATTGGATCTAAGAGCATCGAAGTCCTCGAATACACCACCTATTGACGGTGTGATTGGTTCTGTGTCTGAGACTCTCGCGAAATCTTCTTTGAAGCATAAAATTGTCTCGAACACTGGTTCCAATAATCCCTCCAAAAATGCATCCAGTCCTCATAAAACCTCTGAGGTACATGATGTCCAGTTTACCACAGCAGATAAAACACCTAAAGGTAAAAATAAAGAAAAGCTAAGGCCAAAGCCAATTCCCCAAAACAAGACCCTCCTAAATCTTCTGTTGATGATTCTTCTCAAAGAAAGCTGAAATATCCATGCCTCATTTGTGAGGAGGATCATTACACTAAGGATTGTCCCCGACGATCTCAAGTTAGACACTTTCTGAAAGGGACTCTGAATGTCTTAAAGAACCCTTTCCATCACAACAGACCTAGTTGGTAGACCAACATCATTCTTCTGCTTCCTTAGGTTCCCAAGTGTTCATGATGCAAGGTTCATCACCTATCTCGATCGCTACTCAAACTAAGGACTATCAAGCCACGTCTAAGAAGATGATGGAGAAAGAAGCCATTGATATTGCTTCTAATTCTACTCCATCCAATTATGGTCCACTCCATATCGAGCGACCTAACAGTGAGTCCATCATTCGGACACCTCGCAAAGGTGTTCTTCGGAAGTCATATTTTAATCTGAATGCTAGAGTTGCACAACATTACAATATTGTCGATGATTTAGGTCAAGAACCTTTGGCAATGTCTGCTTTGGAGGTTCTTCAATCCTGTCCAACAGAGCAGAAGTCATTGTTTTCTACTACAGGTGTTATCGATCATTCTGATTCGAGTTTGATTTCTTTCGATCTAGAGAAGCATGTGCCTCGTCTTCCTCATTAGATTGCATTTTTGATCCAGGTCCTTATCAAAGGAAAGATGATACATCGAACGGTTATTGATGAAGGTGCTTTTACTTACATCATGTCAGTTTCATGTTGGAAAGCCATTGGCTCTCCTCCTCTTAACCAATCTACGAACACCTTGGAAGCCTTTGATGGCAGAGGTTCACAACCATATAGTATTCTCACAATCTTGTTGATTACATTAGAAGAAAAGACTGTTGAATTAGCACTAGAAGTTATAGATGCCAATCTCAACTATAACCTTCTTCTCAGGCGAGGTTGGACTCATGCCATGTTTTGTGTGGTGTCTTCTTTGTTTCATGTACTTCGTTTTCCTCATGAAGGAAAAAATTTCACGGTTGATCAACTCTCCTTATTTTCTTCTGTTTCATCGAACGACAACGTTCCTTAAGCGGGAAATACTGAGATTCCTTACAAGAGTGTGGGAGCGGGTGTCTTCAAAGATTCTACTTTAATGGGTACCTTTTATCTCCCACCTCCGAATGTTCATTCGATTAATATGATCTCAGATTCTACGGATCCTTGGATTGTCCTTACCGACGATCAAATTGACTCATTTGGCAATGCTATCCCTTTAAGTCCATAGGAGAGAAATTATCAAGAAATTGTCTTAGCTTCGATGGCCGCTTTGGAAAGTCATATTATCTTCAGTATGAACTTGGACACTTACGTTCCATCTCCTTGTCTTGGTTCTTGGGATTCTCCGGATCTTTTGAATGACACATTCGCCACCGATGAGAGTATCATTGAGGTCATGTCTCCTGATGAAATTCCATGGAATGGTCTACATCATTGTTCTTCTTTTCTTCCTAGCCTCGATGAGATGCCTTCCAGTCTTGAAGCCTTTGTTTCTCATTTTCCTACACCTCCACTTCATATACCTATCCTGGTACATGAAGTCTTTTCCGAGGGTAATATGGGAAACATCACTGCTATAATGCCTCTTGACATTTCCATTAAACCGGGAATTGTCAAGAACATTCATATTGGGGTTTCCTGTTCTCCAAATGAGATCGGGATTTATACTCAGCTTTTTAAATAATTCTGAGACATTTTCACTTGGTCATACGAGGACATAGCTGGTATCGACTCAACCATAGTGATGCATGAGATTCCAACCTATCTTGGTTCTAAGCTTGTTCAGAAACTTTGCCCAGTGCACACTCAAAAGGTTGCTGCCATCAAAGTAGAAGTAGAGAATATTTTGAAAGTGGGTTTCATTTATCTTATTCCATTGACGGATTGGGCATCCAATATCATCCCTATTGCCAAAAACCAGGGCACGATATGTGTTTTTGTTGATTACCATGATATCAATCACGCATGTCCTAAGGACAATTATCCTACTCCCTTTATCGACCAAATCATCGACAAATGTGTTAGGAGTGATATTTTTCCATTCATGGATAGCTTTTTTTGCTATAACCAGATTAGCATTTCACCCGCTGATCAACATAAAATGGCGTTTATCTGTACCTAGGGTACATTCGCTTACAAAAAAAATTTGTTTTGTTTGAATAATGCTAGTTCTACCTTTCAGCGAGCAATGTCTTATGAATTTCATGACATTCGACACATTTTTCAAACATACCTCAATGACTTACCAACTCATTCGGCTAAACATCATGACCATCCATATCACTTAAGAGCCATCTTTTTGTGATGTTTACACTACAATATCCATCTCAATCTACACAAGTGTGTGTTTTGCATCGAGTCTTGCCGGCTCTTAGGTTTTGTAGTGTCTCGTGAAGGTATCAGGATTGATCCTTTGAAAGTTGAGACCATAGTCAATCTACTCCCCCTACATTATTGCTGCAATTGCAGAGCTTACAGGGAAAAGCTAATTTTCTCCATCGATTTGTCCCTAATTACGCCAAACTTTCCCAAGGTTCTACTCAATTACTTAAGAAGGGGATCCCTTTTATTTGGGATGAAGTTGCACAAGAATCCTTCGATGCTTTAAAGAACGCCCTCATTAGTGCTCATTTAGTGCATCTCGCTGATTAACACCATGATTAATTCCCATATTTGGCTACAACTAATACCATTATTGCTATGGTGTTACTTCAGGGTGATGACGACGGCAATGAGCATGTTGTTTATTATCTGAGCTGGAATCTTGTTGATATCTAGTCTCGATATGCTCATGTTGAGAAGCTTGATTTGGTGGCAATTCATGCCATCCAAATATTTTGACACTGTATCCTTTAATGGAAAACCACCGTGATTTCTGATTGCAACACCATGATATATATTCTAACTCACCAGTTACTGGGGGAAAATACTCCAAATGGATCATGATCCTACAGGAGTTTGATTTGGAATTTACTGTTTCCAAATCAAAGAAATTACTCATCTTTACTGAGTTAATCTGTGTTCTTCCGTCTGCAACCACCCGAACTTATTTTATTGAGTAGATACCCAATGAAACTCTATTTCTAATCAATGGTCTTGACCCATGGTATGGCAATATTATTGTTTATCTCCAAACCCAGACTTTGCAATCTGAGTTGTCCCGATCCAATCGACATTGCATCCGGCATTAGTCCCAACCCTATTGGATCCTCGGTGATACTTTGTATCGGGTCGATGTGGAATTTGTCCTTCACAGATGTCTCACCCTTGAAGAGGATGAGCGGATCTTAAATGCTTCCATTCTGGTGCCTATGGTGGTCATATTCCTGGATATGCCACTACTCAGAAAATTCTTCATGCTAGTTATTTTTGGCCTTTCATCTTCAAATACTACATTCTAGCTATCCAAAAATACCATGAATGCTAGATTTTCAACCGCAAGCAGCACACCCCACCCACACCCTTACACCCAGTAATTACCATTGGCCCATTTTCCAAATGGGTCATTGATTTCATAGCATGTAACCCTTTCTCGGCTAGGGGCCATGCTTATATCATCGTTGCCATTGACTATGATATGAAATGGGCTGAGGTGATGCCTAAATACAATGCTAACGGTGTTACTGCTGCTCAATTCCTTTTTAACCATGTCATAGCACATTTTGGTGTCCCTCAAGCTATCGTGATTGACCATGGATCACATTTTCGTTAACACATGATGGGAGACCTAGCTGCTTAGTTGGGCCTTCGACATGATAGCTCAACTTCTTATTATCCACAGGCTAACGACCATGTTGAAGCAGTCAATAAGGTTTTGATTACTATGCTTCAGTGTACCGTTGGGAAGCATAGAAAGAATTGGCATTTACTGTTATTCTCAACACTTTGGGCTAACAGAACTTCTACTAAGATGGCCACTCGATTCACTCTGTTCTAGTTGGTGTACGGTTTAGATCCAACTCTTCCAATCAAATGTGAAATCCCTTCACTTAAGCTAGCTATCGAACTTCTTCTGAATACCTCACCTGAAGAGGAGCGGCTACTATATCTTGAGATACTTGATGAGACTCGTCGCATTATTGCGATGGTCATCGAAGCTCAAAAGAAGTGAGTCAAAGCTCATTTTGACTAAGACGTTTCTCCATGAACTTTTGTTGAATGTGACTTGGTCCTTCTTTACGATCAAGCCAACGATAAATAGGGAGATGGAAAGTTCAAACCTGTGTGGCATGGGCCCTACATCATCAAGCGTGTCTTACAGAAAGGTGTTTATGAGCTGTGTGATTATGAGGGAAATGCATTGTCACAGCCCTGTAATGGTTTGTATCTCAAAACGTATTATGTGTGAAATTCATGTAATAACTTTTGTACATTATTTTGTTAATTCATTACAGTGTGTTTCTTATTTTTAGTGTGTTTGTTTGCTTTGTAGACATATATTTTTCTTATTACCCCATGTTCCACTCAGTTTGCAGATGTCATCAAGTCATTACATTGGTTTGGCTGATGGTGCTTGTTGTAGCACACATAACCTCTCTTCCATAGCATGGGTACTCTATAACCGTAATGGCGAGCTGATTAACTTACAAGGTATCTGCCTTGGTTGAACAACCAATAATATTGTTGAATATAGTGCAGTTATTGAACTCTTGTGAATAAGCAGTTGCTCTTGGCATTAGGGATTTAGTTGTCAAGTTGGATTTGTAGCTCGTTTTGTTACAATTAAACAATCATTACTCAATGAGAAATCCACAAATATTTATGTATGTATCTATGTGTTAGATTGCTGGAAAGACATTTTGATTACATTACATATCAACATATACCATGTAATTTAAATACATTAACCGATGCATTAGCAAATCTTGTTCTTCATAGACATTTATGTCATTTATAAAACTAAATCATGTTATGAACACATAAGTAGAAATAAAACATGCATGTATATATAAAAATCCATTGAAGCCATTTGTTTATGGGTCAATGGGCAAAGGGGCCGAAGGCCAAGGATCGAGGGGTCGAAGATATAAATATATATATATATATATATATATATATATATATATATATATATATATATATATATATATATATATATATATATATATATATATATATATATATATATATATATATATATATATATATATATATATATATATATCTATATATCTATATATATATATATATATATATATATCTATATATCTATATATATATATATATATATATATATATAGATATATTGCATTTGTGGGAGTTTTTACATCAAAATTTCAAAAAATAGAGTGTTCCAAGACAATTGGATTTCAAAGCCTACAAAATGTGTAAAAGACTAGATAAACTATGAAACTGCACAGTGCTCATGATAGCATGAGACTTCCTTGATCACTCGGCCTAGCAGCCGATGCACTCTTGCTAAGACTCCCACAGCATGTCTCCGCCAATGCATTGGAACATCATCAATAGTGACATAATCTGGAAGCCCTTGAGTTATTGCCTCCAGATTACACTCCATCTTAGCCAAGGGGTCAACCCCTTCCTCATAGTCTGCACCCACTATCGGATGAGCAAATCGTCGTGTTATTGGCGACATGCCTGGTGGCCTCTCTGGTCCCACATATGCACAATTATCATAAGTTTAGTCTCAGTTTACACTTTTATAAAAATTATAAAACTTGAAAAAATAAAAATAAAAAACAAGTTTTTACATGCATCAGTCCACCATTCGCCTGGTGGTAGAAGTAGATCTGGATCCCACCTAAAATCTGTGCTAGCATAGGTGCAGTCATCTACCACAAGTAGTTGGCATTCAATCCAAGCGAAGAACTGTGTGGATAATGCATATGTTGACATGTGCCTCGTCGAGATATGAGGTGTCTCCATCTCACGAGTCTCAAATCTCATGGGGCAGGATGTGGTACTACTGCCGCTAATACTAGAAGAGGGGTACTCGATCCAAAAATAACGTCACTAGTATTGAACCAAACCCAAATTACTTCAGGTGTCCATGCTTACCCTTGGTCATTTGTCACTTCATGTTTTCCAAGAGGCCTCCACACCATTTGTAGACAGTGGGGGTAAAACATGCGATAGCATACTCAAATTGAGACTTTGAAGCCTAATGCAAGGCTTACATGTCGAATACATGCACCATGGTAAACAAAATCATTCTCAAGATGAGATTGTTGGTGATTGTTGCTATATTCACCTTACCTCCATTGGTTATTTCGACACCAAGACAATATCTATCGACTAGACCCCTGGTACTCTCACCTCCTTGCTGAGACCCAAAGAGTTTAACTACTTCTCCTTGATGGGATAATCCCATGATGAAATAGATGTCCATCTCCTCAAGTTCCAATTATTTCCCTTTTATGATGAAGGTCTCTCGATCTACATCCCAAAGCTAATCAGATAGGGAAGCAACTCCACATGAGCCCTTAACCTTGTGGTCCTGAATAATTTTAGCAGCTCGTAATCCCTTAAAGCGTTTATGCATGCCGAATCATGAGCTACTTGAAAGTCTTTGGCCTCATGGCCTCTTTATTTCCACTCCAAGACCATATTCTCCTACAAAACAACCTTTAATCACTTATTAATGTCTTTTTCATGGATCTAAATCATTAATTTATTCTTAAAAGGTAATTTTATATCTCAAAAAACCGCTTTCGACACCATCACACCTTTTTTTTTAAATAATTAGATGGCATCACATGAGCCTTTAGGCCCTGGCACGACCATCACAGGTCTGATGACCATACCCACGATGGTCGCGGACTCCCTGAATTTTTTAAATCCTCATTTCTAGCATGAAATTTACCATTTAAAATGCATAAAAAAGTAATGAAATGCAAGAGGAGGGATGAGGCTCTTACCTATCAACTATTAGATTCAGTGTTTTTATACTGCTGCCGGTGATCAAAATCTCTATTTTATATCATATTAGAGTCCCGTGTGAATTTTTTTGCATTCCACTTAGGTCATCATGAAAAAAATTGTTCACTGATGGTAGCCCAAAATCCAAACTCACTCTCCCTCAAAAATTCATACTTGTTGGCCCACCTTCATGTCTTACTGAGCATACATCAATTATGAAAGCTCATTTCATCAGATCTTTATGTTAGTCAAGTCACCATGAAGTCTACTCGCTCAAGGTTTCCATTAGGTCTCTAGGTTTCATTCTTTCAAGGTCCAATAAAACACCATTTCACTGCATAAGGCCAGCAAAAGTATGAGAGTGAACAAAATAATATCCCTTTTTCATTTAAAGAGGATTTGCAAACATGTGAAGATGCTTGCAAAATCGTAATTTTGATTTGAAGTTTGAGTTTCATTCCAGATTGTAATTTTATGTCTTTCAAATGTAATAAGCACAGGATTTCCAAGCTACTAATTTAGAGTTCCAAATGCCAAAGTACCAAAAAGTCAAATATCAAAGTGTTCTCAATGTATATCAAGTGATCAATTTTTCATAGAAAAAGTCAAGTGTAAAGGTATAGTTTCCAAGAGTAAGGTGAATGACAAAAGGAAGAAAGCGGGTCTCAAGACCAATTTTGAAATTTAAACAAGGTATAAAGGCCATCAAATACCAAGGAAAGGCTCATTTTCACTCTTATACATCAATATATCACTCACCTACACTCCATCTTCCTCCCTTGACCTTTTCTTATGC
Source organism: Pinus tabuliformis (assembly GCA_031772625.1). Classification (NCBI taxonomy): domain Eukaryota; kingdom Viridiplantae; phylum Streptophyta; class Pinopsida; order Pinales; family Pinaceae; genus Pinus; species Pinus tabuliformis. Next base: position 188,806,465 of record CM062814.1, on the reverse strand, counting down.
TCATTCCTCTCATTTCCCTCTCCTAGGGTTTTGAGGGCATTTCTCTTGGTTTCATGACCTCCATGGTTAAATCATCAACAAAACTTGTATCCTGGTGCTCTTACACCTTCCCCTATCCTTAGGATGCCTTCCTAAACACTTCCCACACACCTCTCCCTCACAATCATCATTTTTCTACAGGCCCTAGCGTATCGCTACGCTTTTGAAACTTTTCTAGACTAGGCTTGTGTTTTTCACTATTAGACCCCTTCCCCTCACTCAATCCTTGAAATTCTAGTTTCCCCTACTTCCTAATATCCCTCCTTACCTCCAAAAGTTTTACTAAGAATTTAGAAGCCCCCTATCCCCTTTATTTCACTTCATTCCTATAAATTTCACAAATCCCCTATTTTGCCCACACTAAACCCTAATTTTGTTAGGCCCCTATACTACTAGTGTAACCCCTTACCATTATTACTACAACTCCCTTATTATATTGTTGTACCCATTTAGTCCCTATATTGTTACTATTGTGCCCATTAGAAGCCCACTATTGTTATTATTGTGCCCTTACATTATTATTGTTATGTCGACTCTGATTATATTATGACCCCTTAGACTCCTATATATAGAAAGGAGGTCTTGTCGTTTGTATCATCTAAGAATTGTTCATTTATGTAATGTAAAAGGAGGTTTCCCCCTCGAAGAGGCTTATTTCTAGGAATTGATCTATCTTTTCTATCTTTTTGTGAGAAACTCTTGTTGTTTGTATCATCTAAGAATTGTTCATTTGTGTAATGTAAAAGGAGGTTTCCCCCTCGAAGAGGCTTATTTCTAAGGCATTGATATATCTTTTCTATCTTTTTGTGAGCTGGTTTCATAACATTTTATTAGAAGGGTAAATTATATTCCAAAGAAGCAATTGATTGATGTCTTCATAGGTACTTTAAAGGATAACATTCAACATGAGGTTCGTTTTTGGGAACCTGATTCATTGGAGGAGGCATTCGAGTTGGCAAGAAAAATTGAAAGAAAAATTGTGAAAACAAGGAATCCAACCACTCATGACTATAATTATGGAAGTGTTTCTTCTCCTAGCCTTCCACAACCTACAAGGCTTACACCACAACAATTGGAAGAAAAAAGAGAAAAAGGGCTTTGTTACAATTGTGATAGAAAATGCACTAAAGGTCATAAGTGTGTTGAGAAGAAATTATTTTACATAGAGTATGAAGAGGAGGAAGAAAAGGATCAAGAAACATCAAAACAAGAGGATATACGACAGGACCCAATCCCAGAGAAAGAACAAATGAATCCGACCATATCTTGAAAAACATTGAAAAGAATTACCACTCCTCAAACTCTCAAGATAGAAGGACATATCAAGAAAAAAAAGGTTCAAGAAGTGAAAGATCACATCAATATAGAAGAAATGAATCCAACCATATCTTGTAATGCATTGGCCAGAATTACCACTCCTCAAACTATCCAGATAGAAGGACATATCAAGAAAAAAAATGTTCAAGAAGAGAAAGATCACGTCGAGCATCAAGAAATGAATCCGACCATATCGTGTAAAGCATTGGAAGAAATTACCCCTCCTGAAACTCTCAAGATAGAAGGACATATCAAGAAGAAAAGGGTTCAAGCAGTGAAAGATCACATCGAGCATCAACAACAAGTTCTCCAACTTTTAAAGGATAACGCCACTTTGGTGCAAAATCGAATGAAACAACAGGTAGATCAACATCGTAGTGAAAAATGTTTTATGTAGGTGATTGGGTATTTTTACTGCTACATCTCAAACAAGCTATTTATGAGAAGGAAATGTTGGCAATACTACATGAACTTAAGAAATGGTGGCCTTACCAAATGGAAAGACACTTCAAGGTAAAAATGGATCATGATAGTCTTAAATACTTTTTAGAACAACTATTATCTTTAGAAGAACAGAAAAAATGGGTCACAAATATGTTGGGTTATGACTTTGACATCATATATAGAAAAGGGAAGCAAAATTTTGTTGTAGATGCACTCTCATGAAAGGATGAGGATGTCGAAGCATTATTTTGTGCTATTTCTATTATCCAACCAGATTGGATAAACAAAGTAAGGGATGAATGGAAGAAACACGAAGAAGTGTGGCCACTCATTCAAAATTTGCAAAATATCCCAATTCAAACAATATTGACAAAACTTGAAGAGGAAGGAAAATTCATATTGGAACCTAGAGCAATCACAGAAACAAGAACCCAACAGCTACGAAATCGATCAATTTCAGAGCATCTCGTCAAGTGGAAGATCTTACCTATTGAAGATTCCACATGGCAGGACAAGAATTTTATACAGAAGTATCAAGAACTACTCAAGCGTTGAGGAAAACACTTTTTGAAGGAGAGGGGCATATTAGGCCCCTATACTACTAGTGTAACCCCTTATTATTATTACTACAACCCCCTTATTATATTGTTGTGCACATGTAGTCCCCATATTGTTACTATTGTGCCCATTAGAAGCCCACTATTGTTATTATTGTGCCCCTACATTATTATTGGTATGTCGGCTTTGATTATATTATGACCCTTTAGACTCCTATATATGGAAAGGAGGTCTTGTCATATGTATCATCTAAGAATTATTCATTTGTGTAATGTAAAAGGAGGTTTCCCCCTCGAAGAGGCTTATTTCTAAGGCATTGATCTATCTTTTCTATATTTTTATGAGGTGGTTCATAACAAATTTCCTCTCCCATTGAGCTAGGTTTTGCTATGGAATCAGAGACGTATGAGTTGAGGAGGAATAAGGGAGGTCATTTCAGCAATTATGGCGCCATTCCAATTCATATACATCATGTATCCATCATTTTTCAAGAAACAATTCCAAGGGACAAATCATTTGCCACACATAGGGCCAGTTTTTCTTCAAACTATGTTTCAGACCAAACAGGGATGAATTTAGCAAACATGAGAGAGGTTTTTGTCCATCATAGGCCAAGGATGAAAAATCACCCTCAGGTTTGACACAGGTGTTATATTATTGGAGAAATGTCAAAAAGATAGTTTCTACAAGAGGTTTTCTGCATTTCTGGAGTGACCTTGGGAAAATCAAATTTTCGCCTAGATGGATTTTCTAAATTACTTTCTTGATCAGTAAAATAATACAAAGACAGAAATATATTTCCAATGAGCTATCATGAGCTGAATTTGGAGTTGAATAAGGCCTTCAAAAGTTTCCTGCAAGAGAACACTTCATTTTTGCACCCTCATTCTGCACTTTTGACCAATCTTGGTAGAATCCACTTTGTGAGAGACAAATCAAGTCCATTTTAAAAACTAAAGGTATATCGAAAAACTACAGAGGATAATATTTCCAACACACTATCCTGGGCTCAATTTGGACACTAGGAAGGCACTCAAAATCAGGCTGCAAGATGGAGGACGTGTTTAACACTGTGAGGGCGCTCTTGACAGTAAAAAGGTCAAACATGCAACACCTTGGACACTGCACTCTTTTTTGGAGCATCCAATGAGAAAATGGTTAGTGATTTTGGATTTAGAGTGATGTGGACATGCACCCTGTGCATTTTATAAGAATTTGGAGGAAAATTAGTCAGCCAAAAGTGTAACAGCCCCGAAATAAAAACCTGTAATTAATTAGATTAATCATTCAAATTTTATAATCAACACACAATTTATCAACTAATTAACATCAAATTTCAAAAATATGAGTAGAGACAACTTACCTGTGGCGATGATGTTTCTTACTTGTGATTTCGGGGTTGAATGCTAGATGAATTCTGCTAACTGCAACACTCTTGGGGACGACTCTCCACCCAATCGTAAGCTCAATTTCACAAAATCTTGCTACAACTGGCCACCCCCGAGCCCTTAATCAACGTACTACTGCTAGGAATCCTTTGTCTCACAACACTATTCTCCCAAGAGAATGGATGATGGAATCATGGAATGATGGAATGTCTCTCATCTTCCTCACCATCTATTAAATAGAGCAAACATTGGAAAGGGAATCAGATGCACACACTCCATGTGTCAACACGCAACTTCACTGCTTTCTTGTTTTATTTACTTTTTGATATCTTTACTCATTTTTACTACTTTGTTGTTTTATTTCTTTTGTTTTTACTTTTTGATAGCTTTACTGATATTTACTATTTTTCTGTTTATTTTTATTTTTATTTATTTATAGCTTTAGCATTGTTATTTATTATTTTATTATTTTATTATTATTTATTATTTATTTACTAATACTATTTTTTATTTATTGTTTATTACGTATTTTCTTGTATTTTAATATTATATATTATATATTATTATTTATTATTTTTATTATTTTTATTATTTATTATTTATTATTAAGGGACATTACATACTCCCCCACTTTAAGGAACTTTGTCCCAAAGTTAAGTTGAATTATTTAATATTTTATTTTGTTATTTATTACTTCATGTTCGCTGACACCCTCTGCTGAACTACTATAACCAGCAGGCATCGAAAGTTTCATAACGCCCGAGAAATCCCAAGGAATCTCTGTCCTTTTTCCCACTTTCAGAACCATGCATAAGCCTCCTCGGTCTGTATCCTAGTCCAAGATTGTCCCCAAGGCTCGCACCTGACTTAGACCTCATCTAGCCCAAGGCACGCATCCGGTATAGTGCTCAATGTCTTCGAGCATCTCACAAGATTGGCCCACTCCCTCCACAACTCACTAAGGTGCACAACCCTAGGCATCGAAGTCGTTACACCCCTACCAGACTTCGGCATCCCAATACAATACTAGGCGCCTAGCCTTCAATATCAGGCACTTGGCCTCCTCAGGATGGTCCCATAGCCCTCAAGAGCTATCCATCAAGAGCTATACAAGAAAAAGGAACCACTGGCATATGTAGTGTTGATTGAGTTTGTCCCCAACCCATATGGTGTTACTTATTCTCGCTCGTGCGTATGGGCTTGCACGAGATCATCAAATAAACCAGCCCTCTTGGCCCATTTGTGGAGTCCTGTCAATCATCACACCTCAACATGCAACGAACGCATTAGCTATACCATCATAGTATCATAGAAAATAGTTCACATGCCAAGTCTTGCATGTCATCATGAGAACATTCATCATTGTTAATTGCAACATTATGAATAATAATGAACCGCATGCTCATGCATGTCATAAATTTGTATGCAACTATCACATGCTTCACCTCATGAAATACCATCATAAGTTATAACATCATCATATTTGCATCAAAGACATATCATGATTTCACATAATAAATGAACCATATGTCAATAAACCTCATATTATAGCATCATAATTCCTATGCCACGTTATGCATATCATATCCATCATGAGTATTCAACATTAAATATCTATCATCACGTAGTAAATGAATATGTCAATATACCTCGACATAACATCATAATGCCTATGCATATCATCATCATCATAAGGATACATCATCACTATAAGCACCGAATGTGCATCATTATCCTCCTATCATTATATCACGAAACCTCATGTAGCCTTATACTCAACATCATAACAGTTAATTAAACTAAACTGAAATCATAGTGTACAATTTAGATGTATCATAAAGTTTAAACAATAAAACATGATTCAAATGCTCCATAAAAGTGTCTGTCTTAGATAAGTAAGCACTCCTAATTAGTTCACCACATCTTAATCATCAAGGATTTGTTGTCATCGTTAGAAGATCATATTCAGAGAGTTGTGTTCTTGCAATAATAGACCAGAGAAATGCCAAGAAAACTACTATCACTAAAGGACAATGAGAACAGCAATCCAACCTAAATAAATAGTGAATAATATGATCAGCATTCAATGAATGTTATCTCTGTTTTTTTAGATCAGATTGAAACCATAAAATAATGAACAGATGCAAGTGGACAGAGTCAACAATTTTGCCACATAAACAATGATCATTTAAAGGTAATAAGATATCATAGTTTATACCATTGTGAATTGGAACAAATTTCAATATTTTAGAGCACTTCAAATGGTGACAATATTACAACTGTCAACATCAATTATCAAATACTTCAAGCACTATGTAAACCGTGTTGTAAAATAAACCAATGGTGACTAGTTACACCAACATTAAATATTTGTTCCTCCACAAAAGCATGCCAGTATACCATATCAATAGTGCTCAAAATTTTTAGGGAAAATGCCATCCAATGTGGATTGAATCATGTCAATTGGTGTATTGTTCAATCACAAGAGATGAATGTTTAGGATGTGAAATTCAGTTGTTTACAATGTTCAGAAATTACCATCATTAAAGATATGTTTAATATCATAGAATGGTATCACAGGATTCTCAAGGAAAAATTCATGTGAAAATAAGTTGATAGACAAAAAATATACTGATCTTTCAGAGAATTATACATCGTCAATTATGGGTAGATTATCACCATCCACAAGTTTATTAAGTGTGACCATAGCGATAATTCGGAATTTATAGCCCATGAGGATGTAGGAAAGCATGCACCTCAACTACCCTTTTAATAATTCGCAAATAAAACAAATCACTCACAAAAAAAATCTCGGACGATGATTCAGCAGACCTAAGCAAATTTGGTGGGTGACGTTAGGCTGAGGAAGCAGGACATCCAAATGAAATCAATCCACAATATTAATATGTGAAAAGTGTGTTCAACGTGAAAACATCTCTAGGATTATGAGAATAAGCTATATGACCTTGACTTTTTTCTATTCCTTAGACTTAGATGTTGCAGTCCTTAAAGAAACAAAACAGTCACTTGAACCAATCAGTTGTTAGCATCCATAAAAAGGTCATTCAAGCATTATAGGTTCTGTTTGATTCTTAATGGTGTTTGGATGGAAGATGTTGCTAAAAAGTATGGGTTAGAACATGAACATCCATTTAGAAATAAATTACTGAGCTCAATGAAGAACAAGACCGGTATTCACCATATTTTTCCAAACTTGAATAACAGTAACTCACTTGAAATGACAATAGACTATGCGTCCTGGACTTATCTTATTTGATAGAGGATAGATTCGAAAATGAGTAAAAATGAGATCTACCCTAGCTTGTGCCAAATTTAATTGGTTTGTCATGAAAGGACTAGCTAGCAATGATATAAATCAAAGTTTCATAAGGTATAACAGTTTAAATAAACTGAGATCCGGAAACCTAGTGAGATAAAATGCAGCAATGAATCCATTAAATTGCTTAATAAAGACTGAAAAAAATAAAAATAAATAAATAAATAAATAAAATAAAATAGTAATAATAATAATAATAATAACAAATAAAAAAATAAAATAAAATTTAGTGAGAGTAAGGAAACAAGGAAACAACTAAAATAGAACTCAAGAAAATTCGTGCTCATTTATTTAGCATCTACGTAAAACTATTCGTTCCTCTATAAATTGTTTGCAAAGTTAAATGGCGCCAGGTCTTAAATGGTCATAAGGGTGAACTATTTAACTCAGTTAATTACAAAACTATGTTGGGTTTCTACATTAGTAATGAGAGACCAGTTACATAGACACCCCGAAACTCTATTTAAAGAATCGATTTCAGTTGAAGAAAATTCATGCGACCAGAGAATTAAATAAAAGCAATAAATTAATTCTAATGCAAATCAGAGATTTAATCAAACAAACTACTCCAAATCTATACGATTTTGCCACTAAGACTAAAATATACTGTAAGGCTTTGAGCAGAACACATTCCAAGAAAATACCCATAGCAGACCAAAATGAGAAGCTAATATCCAAACAATCTAGCACAAATTGCTAACGAGTACTTCATCGTAATGCCAAACACAGAAATTTTACAATGTGTGAAAAGGGCACAAAAAAAACAAAACCATTTATGCGGGCTACTTATAAATGGTCTTGCCAAAAATGATATGATCCAAAAGAGGAACAATTGAGGAAACATGCTTACAATCAGATGTACGGAACCCTATATCTATAACCTGTCAATTTTAATGAACAAGCAACATAAGAAGTACTAAAAGTATCAACTCAAAGGTTTTTTTTTTTTAAGATCTAAACCCTGTAAGAATTTCATGAAGCTTTCAAAACACTCGTAATGCTAAAGAAAAGTCAACAATACTCTGTGTAAAGTGAGCCTACCGTTATTATATTTAATTTTCGAAAGAATAAGCAAATCCCTATAACCAAACAGGTAGCAATAATAATATCTATTGCACAGCTTCGAGGCCACAGAGAAGCTCTAAATACATGCAGTACTGACATATCTAACTAAAGAGGATTAACAAGGTCACTACAAAAAATCATTTGTAACACCTTAAGTACACGCTACTGCATGTCATAGAAAACGGATATTTAACAAGGAATTGTAATTGAAATCTTATTAAAATAAGACAATTCCAAATTCAAAAAAAAATAAAATTCAGGGTAAACTGTGACCTTCTTGTTCGAATTCTAGCCTAAGTCTGAAACTACTCGGTAACCAAGGTGAAATGATATTTGGTAACTTTTGGCGGAATTGCGGATAGAGCCAAAGCCAAAGAGGGAGAATGAGGAAATGTGTAGCTGCAACTTGCAAAGACTCATTATGTGAGTGATAAGTCACAATTAGAGTCAAAAGCTTCAAGTCATAGCCACACTCGGAAGTTTTCCACATTAAAATGTCTATAGGCCCTAAGAGTTGAACCTAGGCTCTAATACCATATGTAACATCCCAGAAATAAAAACCTGTAATTAATTAGATTAATCATGTGATTTTATAATCAACACACAATTTATCAACTAATTAACATCAAATTTGAAAAATACGAGTAGAGAAAACTTCCCTGTGGTGATGATGTTTCTTACTTGTGATTTCAGGGATGAACGTTAGTTGAATTCTGCTAACTGCAACAAAGTCTTGGGGATGACTCTCCACCCAATTGTAGGCTCAATTGCACAAAATCTTGCTACAACTGGCCACCCCCGAGCCCTCAATCAACATACTACTGTCGGGGAATCCTTTGTCTCACAACACTATTCTCCCAAGAGAATGGATGATGGAATCATGGAATGATGGAATGCCTCTCATCTTCCTCGCCATCTATTAAATAGAGCAAAAATTGGAAGGGGAACCACATGCACACACTCCATGTGTCAACATGCAACTTTACTCCTTTCTTGTTTTATTTACTTTTTGATATCTTTACTCATTTTCACTGCTTTGTTATTTTATTTCTTTTGTTTTTACTTTTTGATAGCTTTACTAATTTTTACTATTTTTCTGTTTATTTTTTTTTATATTTATTTAGAGCTTTAGTATTGTTATTTATTATTTTATTATTATTTATTATTTATTATTTATTATTTATTGTTTTTTATTATTATTTATTATTATTTATTATTTATATTATTTATTATTTATTATTTATATTATTTATTATTTATTATTAAGGGACATTACAAAAAGGGTCAAAAACCATCAAAAAACCACCTTTCTCCCTCTTTTTTTGCCTGGTCGTTGTGTGTTTACCAGTCTTGGGATATTGGAACTTTGACAAGGAAAATCACCTCCAAATGGAACATTGAAGGCATATTTGGAAATTATACTCAAAGGTCTTTCCAACGAGCTACCTTGGAGAAAATGTGGACACATGAAGGCATCCAAAGGCAACCCTGAAGTTGAAGGGCACGTTTGACACTAAAAGGGTGCATTTGACATTTCAAGGGTGCATTTGACAACCTTCTACATTTTTCACTATTTCGCTCGAAATTCACTTTCACCTAAGGGGAATTGATGTTTTAATCATGTAATTGATCAAGATGATGTAATTATTATGTCTTTTTCTATTATCTAGGGTAAATACATTAGTTAAAAGGCCTACATGGCATGTAATGAATCAATTTGCTTAAGTTAGGGATGAGTCACTTTGACCACCCTATACTCCAGCTATTAGTTCAACCTTTCTTCCAACTGATTCTCCTCTCATGGATTCGACCCCTGAGCCTAGGATGAGTTGTTTTGAGGCCTATATTATGTATTTTCTTAGTCATTTAACAGGTTGGAATGAGTTGGATGTTTGGCTATTGATTAGAGACACTAGTGTAATCAGTATTTGGTAGAATTTAATGAATGAGTTGTCGCTATTTTGATGGAATACCTCTGGTATGGAATTTTGACCTACTTTCATCTTATGTTGCATATGTTTTAATGTTTTGTACTCCCATATTTTATTTCATTTCTATGATATGTTGATTTCAAGAGGATGAGTAGAATACTCTTACATGATCTATTTTGGGGAGATCTTCATAGTTTGTCCAGTTTCTTCAGTTTAGAAAGAATGCATTCTTGTCTTGCTCTTTTTAGCACCTCATCGGTCTTATCCATCTCACTTCATAACCTTAAAGAGTTTGAGTGCCTACCTACCTTGCTCCATCAAATGTCTGCAATCATACCCTCATTTGCCCTGACCTAGTCTTTTTGACCTAATCCTCTTCCAACAACCCCACCAAATCAAATCAAACAACCTTCACACTTTACATTTAGCCTAAAACCATAATCTATCCAGCCCTCTTCACTGTGATCCTTTGGAGAGAGCCTTTCCGACATGGTAGGGCTAGCTACCAAGTCAGAAGATTGATGTGTGGATACCTCAGCTAGACTCTTCGTCAGCCTTGGAGATCTGGAGGAGCGATAACTGATGAGCCCCAATTTTTGGTACAATTTGGGCTCATTTGGCCTACTTGCTCTGCTCAAACCATTCATTTTTTATTGCTTATGCATTCATTTCTTGGTTTATTCATGTTGTTTGTAGGAAGAAGGGTAGACATTCTATCTACGTGACTAATGCATGATGCTTTCAGGTTTTTGGCATTAAAAGGGAGAAAAAAACCACGAGAAAGGAGACAAGGAGACAATGAGGTGGCACTGCTGGTTTTTAGGAGAGGATGTCCACGGTCTTGGGGACCTTCCTCGTGATTCCCACCATAGCTCCGAGCTCCAATCCATCTCCCCACTGAGCTTAGAAGCAGCCAGTTGTTCTACAGGAACAGCAGTTATAACTGTTCTACAGGAACAACAGTTATGACTGTCCTACAGGATCAGCAGTTTAAACTTCAGTTGGACAGCCGAGCTCCTAAAATCAAGGACATCTGTTGGATGATCATTTTGCATAAATACTGAGGCCGTAGCCTTGGATAGAATCTTTTTGAACTTTGGTATTACTCTTGTAATTTGGAAGTACGAGCTACAGCTCAATTTTTTGTTCCTTTTGTAAGCCAATTTTGGCATGTCATCAGACTTTCGTTTATGAATAAAGGCAGGCAGATTTTGGTCTCATTCTGAGTTTCTAAGGGAGCTATAGCTCTCAGGTTAGGGCCCAACCTGAGAGCAATAGGTCTCCTCGGTGTTGTAGTATTGTTGCATTTCGTTCCAGCACTTTGAGTTTTTACTTTAACACAATTCGAGTTTACAGTTTGTTAATTTAGTCTTTTTCATGAGCTTAGATAGGATTAGTTTATGGTGATTTGCTTTCAGTTGCTTAAGTTCGATAGGAGGATAGTTATAAATCCTTGGAGCTCCAGCAAAAAGGTTGTAAAGGCTCACTGCCATCTCTCTTAGGGATTGGGGTGCAGTCCATAACCAACCACCAAAAAGAAACGCAGTTCTTCTCACTTCCATGCAAGCTGCAACATAGACATTTTCGTTGAAGATCCATCCATGCACTTTTGACATCGAACCATACTTCTTCATTTCACTTCCATGCACGAGTTTCATTTCTTGGTTTTCCATTTCTGCTCATAGGTTTCATGGCACAGTTATCATAGGATAATGAATTTCTCGTTTTTGGTGCATAAGTCATTTGTTTTATTTACGCTGCTCCTTATCACTCCACTTTCTTCTTCTTCTTCTTGATCTCTCCTCAAGCCCTACTCGGCCTCTGTCCAACTCATTTACCCTCCAACTCATCCATTATTCACTCAGCTCCATCTACTTAAACTTTTGTTGATCCCATCCTTCCAATCATCAAACCACTGCATGCACTCTTCCTCCCTCTGATTTTCCTGCTCCTGAGCCATCACCAGCTCCATCTCCATCTCACCTATCATCCCACACCACTCCAACACTTCACCATCTCCCAAAACCTCCATGGCCAAACATCCTGTAGAATTGCACAGACTTCCTGTAGAAACCCCTGAGTTTCTTGTAGGATCCCCTGCAGACTTCCTGTAGAAACCTGCAAACTCGGTTGCTGAGCATCCGAACGTGGTAGGCTTCTGTGGACTGATGCTGGAGACCCTCTGGGACCTCCCTTAGCCATCCTGACCTTGCCCATGCTTTCCCTCCATTCCAACCGCTCCTGCACAACCAAACCCTAATCAAAAGCATCATCACAATAAATCCAACCACTTAATGAAAAAATACCAAAACATGTCTTTTCAGATGCAAGTAGCTTAGATGCATGTATTTCAGTTCATTGCAAGTAATGGCATTATTGGGAGTTGTTTCATTCACAGTTTTGCATAGTTAGGGTCTAGCTAGTCAAATTAGGGTTTACTAGGGTTTCCATGCTTTATTGGGTTTCAGTTTCCTTCTGCAATTAGACTAGTCTCCTTTGAGTTAGATTTCGTCCATCATTCATAAAGCTTCTTCTGTGAGCCTATAGAAGTTGGCTTGAGCCCTAGCGGACTTGTGCCAACTGACTAAGTGACAGCTGCGACAAGAGCTAGTACTTGTGCATACAGCACCGTCGCTTCCAAGTTTGTACGAACTACCGGGTTGATAAAATTAAGAGACAGGAAGCTCCAGGAGTTGTAGCATTATTGCTACAATATTGGAGCCCACCATCTTTTTGGCGTCGTTGCTGGGGAAGCGTCAGAGTATTAGTAATTGTTGCTTTTCTTCTACTTCCTTAATCTTGCCTTCTGCTAAGTAGTTTACTTCATTTCCATTCTGCAAAAGTAGATTAGCATTTCCTTCTTTCATAGATTAGCATTTCCTGCTTTCATATATTAGCATTTCCTGCTTTCCTAGATTAACATTTCCTTTCTGCAAGCGTAGACTAGCATTTCCATTCTTGCAATTTCATTTGAGCAAAGTAGATTAGTCCTTTCCTGCTTTCAGTTTAATTTTGCATCTTTCATAGTTAGTTGTAGATCAATCTGTCTCAGTTTTGCAGGTACCAAAAGAAAAGCAAAGCAAAAGCAATCAAAAGAAAAAGAAAGTCTTTTCCATTTCATGCCTCGTAGGAACCGAGATAGATCAGGCAAATTCCTACCAAACACCCCCACCACATCACTGAGTCACCCTTCTCTCTTCTTTGGTGACAGTGACCCAGAAGAGCCTATAGGTGAACATCCTGAGATATCCAAAGACCCTATAGTAGAAGAAGAGTTAGAGACCACTCCATCTGAAGCTATGGCTGACAATAGAAGAGAATATGAGAGAATAGAAGGTGCCTTCCCCATCCGAGAGACCAATGGAGAGATGAAAATGAAGAACATTAGCCCCTCCGCCTTACCTCACTTCCATGGGCTGACCACTGAAGATCCAGATACCTTCCTGTTTGAGTTTTCTGTCCTTTGTAGAACCTATGACTATACTGAAGATGAGCAAAAGTTGAAACTTTTCCCTTCCACTCTTAAGGATGCAGCACTACGCTGGTTCATGGGCTTACCTGGGAATAGTATCACCACTTGGGCTCAGATGCAGCAAGCTTTCAACACCAAGTACCGGGATTACTGTAGGTCCAAGGAAACAAAGGGGGAAATCTTTCGGATGTCCATGGGAAATGATGAGTCCTTAGAAGATTATGAGGAGAGGTTCCAACTAAGCTATAAGCGGGCCAGTTGCACACTTGACCCTCAATCCCTCAAGTTGGTCCTGCTCCGAGGAGTCCCTGAAGACCTCTTAGATACCCTTCACATGTTAGCTAGGGGGGACATTTACCAACTTCCTTATGAGGACACCAAGACAGTGTTTAGAAACCACTCCAGGGCAGCTCGGAAATGAGGTAGAGGAAACCACCTCTCAACTAGTGTCCCTTTCTCCAAACATGAGCTTGCAAATCAATTAGAAGATCTTAAGAGTGAGGTGAGACAAACCATTGCCATGCAGCTTGACACATTCAGGATTGAGCAAAAGAAAGAAGAGGTTGATAGAGCCTTGGATGTCTTCTGCCCTAGGTGCACAAAGAGGCACCCTAAGAACGAATGTCCATTGCATTAGGTTAAAGTGTGTTTCGTTTGTGAGGAGGACCATCCCACAAATCAGTGTCCAACCTTACCTGGGTTTAAAGCCATGTACCAAGGGACAGAAGCTCCCACAGAGCCTCTCTATTACCTCAACCAAAGGAGGCCACAGGGATCTAGACCTTATCAGCAGGGGATGCAAGGGGCATCTCAAGCTTATTACAGCCCCAACCAATCGACTCCTATGCCTTCCTGGGGTCCCCCTGCTCATCCTTCATGGTCCATGCCTCCTCCATGGTCTTATCCACCTCAGTACCCCACTCAACCTACTTCTCATTCATATCACTCACATGCCCAGCCACAGCCTCAATGGAATGCACCTCAGTCGGGGTGGAGGCCCCAATACAACACTCCTCCTGCCATCTTGCCTCCACCACCAGTTCAACCTCAGCCATTACCTCCTGCGCCTCCAAGGCAACCACAAATGCCTGCTCAACTGAACCCGAACCCCAACAATAGACAGGCCCAGCAGGTATACACTGGGGAAACCTCATGACCTAGCTATGCTGTGGAGATCCAGGAGGTCAATCTTCGATCTGGAAAGACTCTACTAGATCGCCAACCTCCTCCCCCAGAGGATGAGGAAGATAAACAGGAAAGTGAACCAAAGGCTATTCCACCCTTTCCTGAGAGACTAACAACCACCACACAACCCAACCCAGAGGAGGAAGAGCTTTTGGGTGAGCTCAAGTAGTTGTGTGTAAAAATACCACTTCTCCAAGCCATCAAGGATGTGCCAATATACAACAAGTTGGTTAAGGAGAAGTGTTTCAAACACCTAGGCAGACGGAAGAAAGATGCCTCAACTATCAATGTCATAGGACAACTGTCTGACCTTATGTTAGGACAAGTCATCTGCCGAAAGTACCTAGATCCTGGAAGTCCTGTAGTAGATGTTCACATTAATGGCACCATTATACCTCACACCTTGATTGATCTGGGGGATGCCATTAATGTGATGACCAGGGATACCATGCTTAAGCTTAATCTTCAGGGTTCCTTGAGGAAGACCTCGACAGTACTGCAATTAGCATATCGCTCCACCGTGACTCCCGAAGGGATTGTGGAGGATGTCTTGGTCTCTATTGACTCTTGGGAATACCCTGCAGACTTCCTGGTTCTGCAACCAAAGGCCAAGATTACTGGATATCCTCTCATTTTGGGAAGGCCTCGGTTAGCTACTGCAGATGCTTACATAAGTTGTCGTGCAGGAAACATGACCATCAAAAATGGTTCCATGTCCAAGAAGCTAGTCCTATACCCTCCTCCCCAACCCTCCTTGGAGCATGACTTACCACTCTGGTTGGAAGAAGGAGAGGAAGACGAGGTGTACTCAGCACCTCTGTGCACCTTAGATACCACTAGAAAAGACCCCCCAACCGAGGATGACTTGATCGAGACCCTGATCCAGAATCCACCTTCTAGTGCACTACCCTTAGAGAAATTGGTGGAGGATGCCCAAGCTAGCACCCTAGTGGATCTTTGTACAACCAACCCTATTACTCCCAGAGTCAAGAATGTGGAGTTCGGCCCTGAGAAAGCATTGAAGATCAGCTCCTCCGTATCTCCTTCCCAGGAAAAGGAGCTGTGTAGTCTGTTGGCCAATCACCTAGATGCTTTTGCTTGGAGCTATAAGGAAATGAAAGGAGTCCATCCTTCGGTCTGTACCCATCATATATACATCAAAGAGGATTGTAAACCGGTTAGGCAACCTCAGAGGAGAATGAATCCAGCCCTTAAGGACATTGTCAAGGAAGAATTGCAAAAACTGTTGGATGTCGGATTCATCTACCCCATCTCAGATAGTGAATGGGTGTCCCCTCTAGTGTTGGTTCCCAAGAAAAATGGGAAATGGAGAATCTGTGTGGACTACCGAGAACTGAACAAGGCTACCAAGAAGGACCATTTCCCTCTACCTTTCATAGATCAAGTGTTGGATGGACTGGCAGGAAAGAAGTTCTTCTCTTTCCTGGATGGGTTTAGCGGGTACAATCAAATCCAAATCAGCCCGGAAGACCAAGATAAGACCACCTTCACTTGTCCTTGGGATACCTTTGCCTATCGAGTCCTTCCCTTTGGGCTATGCAATGCTCCTGCTACCTTTCAGAGAGCTGTTTTGAGCATCTTCTCGGAGCTGGTCCATGATGCAGTAGAAATCTATATGGATGACTTTACTCCTTATGGGGCCAACTTCCAGGAAGCATTGTCCAACCTGGGAAAAGTCCTAACCAAATGCACCGAGATGAACTTGTCCCTTAGTCCTGAAAAAATTGAATTCCTAATGACTGAAGGGACCGTGCTAGGCCATACCATTTCTTGCCAAGGATTGCAGGTGGATCCTAACAAAATTGCTCTCATCAAGAGGGTTCCACCTCCTCAAAAGGTCAGGGATGTTCGGAGTTTCTTGGGATTAGCAGGATACTACTGGAGATTCATTAAAGATTTCAGCAAACTAGCCTCGCCATTGTTTGGCCTGTTGGCAAAAGATGTGGAGTTTAATTGGACTGACGATTGTCAGAGGGCTTTAAATGAATTAAAGGACAAGTTGGTGTCAGCCCCAATCCTGAGAGGTCCAAACTGGGCCCTACCTTTCCACATCCACACTAATGCCTCGAACAAAGCCATAGGTGCAGCTTTAGGACAAGTTGAGCAGAAACTTCCATATGCCATTTACTTTGTTAGCAAAAACTTGTCCAAAGATGAGCTGAATTACACTGTAACCGAGAAAGAATTCTTGGCTGTGGTCCATGCATTGAACAAGTTCCGACATTATATTACTGGTTACCAGACCTTTGTACATACTGACCATGCTGCTATTAGATATTTAATGAATAAACCAGATGTGAATGCTCGTATTATTAGATGGTTACTTTTATTGCAACAGTTTGATTTGACCATTGTTGACAAACCAGGTAGAGAAAATGTAGTTGCTAACTTTTTATCTAGATTGGATTTGTCTGCAGATGAGGATGGAACAGTGGATGACCAGATGCCTGATGAACATCTGTTTGTTATTTCAGTACTCTCTCCATGGTTTGCTGATATAGCAAACTATCTTGTTTCAGCACAGTTCCCTCCACACCTATCTTCCAGAGAGAAGAGCAGAATCATCAGAAAAAGTGCCTCATTCACTTGGATCGGGGGCAATCTCTTCAAGCTTGGCCCCGATCAGATCTTAAGGCGTTGTGTAAGGGAGGAGGAAGTCTTTGATATCCTCCTCACTTGTCATGATGGGCCTTGTGGAGGGCATTTTGCAGCAAAGAGAACTGCCTTCAAGATCCTGCATGCGGGCTACTATTGGCCCACACTTCATCAAGATGTCAGAAGATATGTCAGTCAGTGTGACCAATGCCAAAGAATGGGGAAACCGACCCAAAGGGATGAGATGCCTCTCCAACCTCAAGTGACTCTTAAGCCATTTGAGAAGTGGGGCATGGACTTTGTGGGCCCAATCAACCCCTCTTCGAGGCAAAGGACTTACATCATTGTGTGTACTGACTATTTGACAAAGTGGGCAGAGACCAAAGCAATCAAAGTAGCAACAGAAGAAAAGGTGGCCGAGTTCCTAAGAGAGAACATCTTCTATAAGTTTGGCTATCCAAGAGAGCTGGTCACCGATCAAGGGAGCCAGTTCACCTCCAACCTGGTTGAAGATCTCCTAGCTCATCGCAAGATCAAGCATAGGACTTCCACCCCTTATCACCCTCAAGCAAATGGGCAGGTGGAAGTCACCAATAGAGCGTTAGAAGGGATCTTGACTAAAGTGGTGAGCAGCAGCAGAAAGGACTGGGCAGATCGCCTGGTTGAAGCCACATGGGCTTACAACACCACTTGGAAGACCACCACCGGCTTCACACCGTATGAGCTGGTCTATGGGAAGAGAGCTTTGCTGTCCATTGAGTTTGAATACAACACCTTGAGGATGGCAGCTCAGCTGGACCTAGATCTCAGCCATGCACAACAAGAAAGGCTATTGCAGCTGAATGGCCTGGATGAGCACCGAATGCAGGCCCTCCTTCACTCAGAAGTGGTTCAACTTTAGAGAAAGGTGTGGCATGACCAACATCTCCATGACAAGCAATTTCAGCGGGGAGATTGGGCTTTGTTGTATGATTCCAGATACAAAGATTTCAAGGGGAAGCTGAGAACCAGATGGCTAGGACCATATGCAGTGGAGAAATGCCATGACAATGGATCTGTCCTCTTTCGAACCATTGATGAGGAAGCCATTCCCATGCTTGTCATTGGGCATCGTTTGAAGATCTACAGGAGACCTCTCTCAAGACAAGAGTTCATCAAAACTGTAGAGAAATCTATATTGGTCATAGAGAAGGGTTCTGCCTCTGCCTCTGGCATACCCTGAAGGATGAAAAGAGAAAAAAAAAAAATAAATAAATAAATAAATAAAGATCCTTGGGTGAAAACCTCTCTGAGGTGCCCAGGGCAGGTAGTAGGGGTGAAAACCTCATTGAGGTGCCCCTATTGTCTTTTAAAAAAAAAAAAAAAAAAGGTGAAAAAGATCCTTGAGTGAAAACCTCTCTGAGGCGCTCAGGGCAGATGGCACGGGTGAAAACCTCTTTGAGGCGCCCCTGTCATCTTTCAAAAAAAGAGAGAAAAAAGAGAAAAAAAAAAGAAAAAAACAATAAGCAAAATATGGTAAAATTGCATGCAGGTTGCAGATGTTCTATGCAGGAGAGGAAGCCCTTCAACTCAGATCCAAGGGTCCTTATCATGCTGTCAAGGAACCTCACCAGCACCTCCTCCAAGGGTACCCATGTTTTTTCAAGCTATGTGCAATTTTATCAAGGTTTGAATCTTCTACAGGAAGATGTTGTCTTTCTACAGGAAGATGCAGTCTTTCTACAGGAAGGCACGGATTTTCTACAGGAGAGTACAAACTTTCTACAGGAAGGCCGAACTTTCTAGAGGAAGCTCTGTGTTCTACAGGAAACTTCCTGTAGTAGTTTTGGACGGCCAGAATTCATATTAAAAGGAGATTTAGCGACTATGGATTGGTTTGGATGCATGCAAGCCTCTGTTGGCACACTTACACATTGCTGTGACCTTGCTTCACCATCCTTGTTGACATGCGACCAAGTTCCCTGCACCAACAAAGAAGATCGATGAGTTCTCGCGGGACAAGCCATTTTCAAGGTTAAACAAATGCTGGGATCTCATACCGCGGGCATCAAGAGCACTGGGAACGTGATTGAAAGGCCAGAACCGCCATCGTGCAGCATGCACCCAAGGAGAAAGGATTGTTACGAGACACCTCGCGGAATCCTGTAACAGTTCAACCTGCTCGAGTGGATGCCATTCACAGCACCGCCATCTGAAATGAAACGCGGGCGCATGCAAGCAAAACATCCGCTCCATCGTTGGCAGCCTGTAACCACGAGCCTCCGGATCTGTGTAAGTCGCATGCAGTAGGTAGATCCACTCACCATCGTCCAAGAACTGGAAAAATCATGTGCAGCCACGCAGGTAAGTGTCTCAACCCTTCCTTCCATCAAATCGAATGAATCTTACTTTGAAATTGTTTGCAAAGCGTAAAATTGAATGGTTGAGCGGCCGTATGGCCAGTCGACTGGCCACGGCGGCTAGTTAAAGTGTAATTGGATGTTTGGGTGGCGGCCACGACAGAGAGAATGAACTGCACGCACGTGAGAACACTCTCGTCAGAAGCATGAGTTTAACAGGAAAAGGCGGTGGCAAATCTGTGGGAATGAATGCGGCAGCAAGTGAATACGCCGACGAATGATGGATGACGTCGCCCAACGGTCCGACGGGGACAGCTCATCCCCCGCGCCACGGCTTGCGCCGATTCAAAATCTAATTGGCTAGATCATGTGCATGCATTTATAATCCAACACTTCAAACTCGGGTGGCTATTATGATCTCCTTTGCACTTTGATACGCCGAGCTGTTGGCTACCAGAACGCCGGTAAAGCACACCTCGAGCGCGGGCCAACTACACTCCTCCCCAAGAATTGCGCACTGCTTCTACAGGAACGCAGTTCTACAGGAACGCAGTTCTACAGGAGCGCAGTTCTACAGGAACGTAGTCTACAGGAACACAGTCATCTACAGGAAAGCGGGTGCCTCACAAAAAAAGGTGGCCAATTAAAGAGGTAACCCTGAACTCTTCATGTAACTGGTTAGTAGAAGTGGCAAGACCATCGTCCACAGTCGGGTCATAAAGATATTGGTGGAATTGTTGTTTGCTGTGCCTATGCTACCGTTCTACAGGATGTCGGTATAAGTAGACTGTGTTGAATTTTGTATGTGCATGCTCTGTCTTAATAGACCAAATCTCTTTTGCATTTGCCACCTTTAATTAAAACGACCATGTTCATCATGCCGGGTGGGTTTATAAGACGGGAGCCCACTGATTCAACTAAACTAAGGGAAAACCCGGCAGTGGTAGAGCTCTTCACCATAGCACAATGGATGCCTTTTTGTGATAAGCTGCAGGGCTATGATGATGAAGTGGCCGAAGAATTCTTGCAGGCTCTGAAGCCTAAATCTCAGACACTGGCCACAGTGAACTTCAGAGGTCTAAGCCTCAAGCTCACCCCAGAACATATCAGTCGGATCACAGAACTTCCTATGGGTCTGTCGTGGGATAAAGAGGAGAGAAAGCTGAGTCAGTAGGCAAAGAAGGAATTCTTCCCACCTGAGGAAGAATTCTCAGAGGACAAAAACGGGGTGCGAAGAACGAGCCTGTTGCCACCTTGGAATGAAGTCAGTTTGCAAATCATGAAATATATTACTTGTGAAGGTCGTTTCAGCATCGTGTATGCATATCACTTTCGGCTGCTCACTGAGTTGAGGAACCGAATTGACCTTCCTGTAGAACAAAAACTGAGCATCCCTTATTACCTCCTGCAGTCTCTAATGGAGTGTGCTACAAAGCTGAAAGAGGGAATACCAGATCAGATAACCCACCATGGGCTGATCAAGCTTCTTGTGGAGGATGCATTGCATTCATATAAGGTTCCCCTCTCATGGGAATCCTTCCGGAATTTGACAAGAGATGGGGACATTAAAATGTTGATCGAAGAAACGGGTTCCTCTAGCAGTGAGGAACACGAAGCAGTGGCCGAGGAACAGAGGGAAGAAGGCCAAGAGACCCCAACAACAGTACAGAAGAAAGAACAAAGGAAGAAGCATGAGGAAAAGGAGGACAAAGAAAAAGGTGGCACACCTATCCTGTCAGCAAGGGAAAAGAGGATGAAGAGCAGAATGGACAAAGCAGAGGTGGCCCACGTCAGCCCAAGTACCTCAACAGCACCTGCAAACAAAGTAAAAAGAAAAACTTAGGCAGGCAAGCAAGCAGAGGTGGAGACACCTGTGTCTACAGGAAAGCAAAAACTTGCTTCTACAGGAAGCCCGAAAACACAAACACAGGCTTCTACAGGAAGCCCGAAAATCATTGAAAAACAGGCTTCTACAGGAAGCCCAAAAACAAAAACAAAGGCTTCTACAGGAAGCCCGAAGATCAGTGAGAAGCAGGCTTCTACAGGAAGCCCAAAAGCAAAGACCAAGGCTTCTACAGGAAGCCCGAAAATCGTTGGAGAACAGGCTTCTACAGGAAGCCCAAAAACGAAGACAACGGCTTCTACAGGAAGCTCGAAAGTGCAAAAACAGGCTTCTACAGGAAGCCCGAAGACAGAGACAAGGGATTCTACAGGAAGCCCGAAATTGGAAAAAGGGGCTTCTACAAGAAGCCCGAAAGTCATTGAGACACAACCTCCTACAGGAGGTCTGAAGACAGAGAGAGGGCCTTCTACAGGAAGCCCGAAAGTGGGAAAAGCAGGGTCTTCTACAGGAAGCCCGAAATCTGAAAAGGAGGGGCCCTCTACAAGGAGCTCTGAGAGAGAAAAACGCAAGAAAGAGAAGGCTGGCATTCTCGAAAAGGAGGCAGCAGTGGCGCTGGCTACCCTCAGTACACCTCCAAAACCGAAGGAGAAAAGGGAGAGGGAGACCCCTCTACCATCTGAAGCCAGGAGAAGCAAGAGGATGACCACGGGCAAGCCACAGCCTCCACCCAGTAGCCAAACCATTTCAGGGGATGTCCCTACTTCACCCAGTGCAAGAACCCCCTTTAAAACATCAGCCACCCCCGAAAAGGGGAGCCCAAAAATAACTTCCTGGACACGAAAAATCGGTCAGTCGCCTTCCGAAGCCCGGCTCAAGGAAATAGGAAAGGGGGAAGAAGCATCACCTTCGCCACCACCAGAGGCAGCAAAGGCAGGGCCGCCAAAAACAGGAAAGGAAGAAGCGCCACCCTCGGTAGAAAAGGCAAGGACACCAAAAATAGGGAAGGAACAGCATGCTCCGGGCTCTAGTTCTCGGCCAAAGACAAGGAGCCAGGGCAAAGTTTCTCAAGGATGAGCAAATAGTTTAGTTGGGGGGTGATGATGAGCCCCAATTTTTGGTACAATTTGGGCTCATTTGGCCTACTTCCTCTGCTCAAACCATTCATTTTTTATTGCTTATGCATTCATTTCTTGGTTTATTCGTGTTTTTTGTAGGAAGAAGGGTAGACATTCTATCTACGTGACTAATGCATGATGCTTTCAGGTTTTTGGCATTAAAAGGGAGAAAAAAACCACGAGAAAGGAGACAAGGAGACAATGAGGTGGCACTGCTGGTTTTTAGGAGAGGATGTCCACGGTCTTGGGGACCTTCCTCGTGATTCCCACCATAGCTCCGAGCTCCAATCCATCTCCCCACCGAGCTTAGAAGCATCCAGCTGTTCTACAGGAACAGCAGTTATAACTGTTCTATAGGAACAGCAGTTATGATTGTCCTACAGGATCAGCAGTTTAAACTTCAGTTGGACAGCCGAGCTCCTAAAATCAAGAACACCTGTTGGATGATCATTTTGCATAAATACTGAGGCCATAGCCTTGGATAGAAGCTTTTTGAACTTTGGTATTACTCTTGTAATTTGGAAGTACGAGCTACAGCTCGGTTTTTTGTTCCTTTTGTAAGCCAATTTTGGCATGTCATCAGACTTTCGTTTATGAATAAAGGCTGGCAGATTTTGGTCTCATTATGAGTTTCTAAGGGAGCTATAGCTCTCAGGTTAGGGCCCAACCTGAGAGCAATAGGTCTCCTCGGTGTTGTAATATTGTTGCATTTCGTTCCAGCACTTTGAGTTTTTACTTTAACATGCAATTCGAGTTTATAGTTTGTTAATTTAGTCTTTTTCATGAGCTTAGATAGGATTAGTTTATGGTGATTTGCTTTCAGTTGCTTAAGTTCGATAGGAGGATAGTTATAAATCCTTGGAGCTCTAGCAAAAAGGTTGTAAAGGCTCACTGCCATCTCTCTTAGGGATTGGGGTGCAGTCCATAACCAACCACCAAAAAGAAACGCAGTTCTTCTCACTTCCATGCAAGCTGCAACATAGACATTTTCGTTGAAGATCCATCCATGCACTTTTGACATCGAACCATACTTCTACATTTAACTTCCATGCACGAGTTTCATTTCTTGGTTTTCCATTTCTGCTCATAGGTTTCATGGCACAGTTATCATAGGATAATGAATTTCTCGTTTTTGGTGCATAAGTCATTTGTTTCATTTACGCTGCTCCTTATCACTCCACTTTATTCTTCTTCTTCTTGATCTCTCCTCAAGCCCTACTCGGCCTCTGTCCAACTCATTTACCCTCCAACTCATCCATTATTCACTCAGCTCCATCTACTTAAACTTTTGTTGATCCCATCCTTCCAATCATCAAACCACTGCATGCACTCTTCCTCCCTCTGATTTTCCTGCTCCTGAGCCATCACCAGCTCCATCTCCATCTCACCTATCATCCCACACCACTCCAACACTTCACCATCTCCCAAAACCTCCATGGCCAAACATCCTGTAGAATTGCACAGACTTCCTGTAGAAACCCCTGAGTTTCCTGTAGGATCCCCTGCAGACTTCCTGTAGAAACCTGCAAACTCGGTTGCTGAGCATCCGAACGTGGTAGGCTTCTGTGGACTGATGCTGGAGACCCTCTGGGACCTCCCTTAGCCATCCTGACCTTTCCCATGCTTTCCCTCCATTCCAACTGCTCCTGCACAACCAAACCCTAATCAAAAGCATCATCACAATAAATCCAACCACTTAATGAAAAAATACCAAAACATGTCTTTTCAGATGCAAGTAGCTTATATGCATGTATTTCAGTTCACTGCAAGTAATGGCATTATTGGGAGTTGTTTCATTCACAGTTTTGCATAGTTAGGGTCTAGCTAGTCAAATTAGGGTTTACTAGGGTTTCCATGCTTTATTGGTTTTCAGTTTCCTTCTGCAATTAGACTAGTCTCCTTTGAGTTAGCTTTCGTCCATCATTCATAAAGCTTCTTCTGTGAGCCTATAGAAGTTGGCTTGAGCCCTAGCGGACTTGTGCCAGCTGACCAAGTGACAGCTGCGACAAGAGCTAGTACTTGTGCATACAACACCGTCGCTTCCAAGTTTGTACGAACTACCGGGTTGATAAAATTAAGAGACAGGAAGCTCCAGGAGTTGTAGCATTATTGCTACAATACTGGAGCCCACCAATAACATCATTGACGGATAGTGAAAAAGTACGTTGGATCTCTCGTAGAAGCCACTTGAAAGTCAGGAGAATTAGGCACATAAAGCACTTTCAGAGCTCAGTTTGGTAAAATTGTAAAGAATGAAATTACTTTTAACTATTTATAAGTTTTGAAAGTCATTTTGTCAAATATTTTCATAATATTTTAATATTTTCTCTCGATATCGGTGATGGGTGTGTTTCTTGTGCAGTTACATGTTCCTTCAATGTGAATAATGATTATTATTGATTGATTCTAGGAGTTTTATTTTATCTCTTTTTCTGAATCATTAAATAAACGAAAGAGGAACCCCCCTGGAGTCATCTTTCAGCTCTTTTCTGACTCTCAAAAATTGAAAAGATTGCCGAGTAATTATCGTTTTCAACTCGTTCAAGTAATTGAATCAACGTCACCTCAGTATACGTTTACCCCTTTTTCGGGTTGAGATTGACTATTTATGAAAAGGGTACACCTTGGTCGACATGGTTAAGAGGTTCCCTCAGATATTGTTCTCTACCTTTTCGGGTTCAAGGGACAAATTATGAAAAGGGACATGATAGAGTTTTCTTTTTCATTTCTTTTTCAAAATCTCCAAATATGAAAAAGACACCGAGCTATTCTTACATCGAGCTCGTTAAAACTCTGCGACGAAAGACTCGTCACCATGATGAGACTAAGATTTTCCTTCCTAGTGCTCATAAAAATTACTAGGATGGATTCATTCAAAGAATGAACTTACATAACAAGCATATTCTATCCCCTTCAAGCTTGTGATAAAAATAATTGAGGTACTCTCTAGAAATAGTGGGGAAAAATAAAGATGAGACATTCTTTGTATAGGAAACATTTCGCTCTTGAACATGACACTCTTCTGCTCTCGTGTCAGGTTTGGGATATACTTATTCAGTCACTTGTACTCCTAGGTTTGGGTGATTCATTTGGCCTCTCATTTGACTATTCCAAATTATCATCATGACCTTTAGTCCCATGTTGAGTCAAATGCTGCCACACTCTGGAGTCGTGTCACCAATATGTTCAAGAGAATTCTGATCTACAACTATTTACCTATACATTGTTTGATCCATTGCTACAATCCTAAATATTATTCCACTTTATTCCTTGTTTCATTTCGATGATCAGGAATTCATCATTGCCCTCCCTCAAAGGGTCACTTCCTGTCGACTTCAGATCAATATTCAGGAAGATGACTTAGGAACTCCCTTTCAGTACCTTAGAGTTGGCATGCCCTAATGGCCAGTTGTTCACATCCGATGATAAGTCTTCATTATTGTCTTTTGATCGGGTGATTCCATGAGTGTTTGGCCTAAGCTTCATTATCACATTCACAGATTGTATTGTTGTACCTTGAGATCAATTCTCATTATTGGTGGTTTCTCTCATACCTGTTAACAATCCACATCATTCGTTGGTAATCAGGTGGTTTTCTAGCATGTTTGACTTCAATACTTTTATTCACATGTTAGAGTTTGTATATTGATTAGGTCGGGATGGAGCGCAAGACCATGAGTCATGTTTGTTATGACTCAGTCTATATGGAGTTATATGTTATTCATGATTGTACACGTGTTTCTACTATACAGATTGTTGTGACTATACCATGAGACATTATAGTTAAGATGATCCTTGTTATCTAGATGGTTGTGCCCATACCATGGATCTTTTATCTAGTCTTCATCATTCGATGGTTGCGTCTATGTTGTGCATTCATGTCTTGACCTCAGATATGTATATGTATATGCATCTTTCATTTGCAGGTCCCCTGACAATGTGCATCATCATCCTTAACAAAAGCTCGTAAAGCATCTCACCCATCACTCCTCATTTTGCCTTCATGCTTTATGGGGCATCTATTACACAGTATTTGGCATGCCTCCTACACTTCCCTGTGACATACCCTGAAGTTCCCAAAACATGCTCATTATACAGTATACTCATCCATGTATACATCTCATATCCCTTCTTTAACTTTTCTTGGAAAATATCTAGAGCTTTCCCTAAAGAAATGGCTCTTGAAACCTGTTGACAGTGCTGGACCCACCAGCATTCGGGGGATTACCCCGGTATGAAGTACCAACTAGACCTCACACCATTTGGTGTGGGAGTCCCATCCGGTATGATGGCTCGGTTTCCATTATCTTAAATATTTTCCCCAACTCTTGCTTGTTAGCACAGGAGAGTAGTCTTTTTTATCTTTGAGAAGTGAGGTTCATGTGCCTACTGATTGTAAGTGTCTCTTGTGTCAATGGTTTTCAGTGTAGAGGAAGAGGGTGGTAGTGAGTCCCAAGTCAGTTGGTAGAAGTCCCAACTATGTTAGGAACACACAACACAACAGGATGTGCAGAGCTTCCAGTGGAACAGTCCACATGGATGCAACAGTCACAACACACAAGGGAAGCTAAAATGTATAACACTCATGAGATTAGTCCACGCGAGTGCAATGATTGTTATAGAAATTTTCATGTGAAAGGTCTATCTCATGTTTGGCAGAGTAGTCTACATGGGCAAGATAGCGTTAACAGCATATACAACACATTTTCATTAACATATGTGTATTACAACAAGTGAATTAGTTCAAGTGTTAAAAACAAGTTAAAGAAACATGCATTAAAAGTGTTAAAGACAACTCTTACAACAGTTACAATATATGTGTGAAAATGTGATCACCTGTTACTAGGCTTCTAAATTAAGAAAAATTTCCAAGACATATTATTTCACCATACATCACTAACCCCATGGGTGGGGTGTTGGAGGCACTACTTACTCCTCAAAGAAAATATTTCAGACTCTCAAGGCTATGTGGGAGGAGCTCAGGTGAAAAGTCCTTTGCATATACAAATGAGGGGGTATTATAGCCAAGGGTGAAATTGACCCTTGTGGTTGTTCGAATATCGTCACGACTATTTGACTTCCATGACTTTTCGAATTTACATGACTCTTCATACAACAATTGGGTCTCTTGGACTTCCATGTTACATTACTTTGATTGACAGTGTGACCCACAGTACAGATGTGGACGACCTGACTCATGACATGACTTGGAATGATAGTGTCGGTACATTCATGATGCTACTGGTGTGGATGTCGAGATACACTAATGTTGGGTGATGGATGTCCTCATGGTCTATCCAGCTTCACCTCCGTATGACAAATTGTGTGGAGTCTTAGATGGTCATTGGTTTGCTTGATGTTGTATTTGCACATTTTTCCTTGATTGTATGTTCGTAATCTTGATAGGTTCGTCTTTTCGTGAAAGATGCAAGTTCATCCATCCATCCGTACATGAGCACATATTTCATGTTTTATGATCCATCCATCCGCGAACATATCTTTTCATGATCATTCGTTCGGAAGCACATCTCTCCACATGCATCATTTGTTTGTCTATTGGTGAACATGTCCTTCTGCATGTGCTCCCTTTGTTCATCCCATTCATCATCGCATCATGTTTGCTTGTGTACCTACACCTGTAGTCACTCATGATGAGATGACATCAAATCTAAAAACCTCCTAGTCTACCATGATACATGATCATTTCGAATGCAGGTGACCAGGAGAGGTAACAAGGTTGCGAGGCGGAAAGGAGGCTTCGGGCAGTTTTGATGAAAATTGTGCAAGATTCATTGGATGATGAAGATGGGCAATATGGATTGACAGTGACTGTTCGGAGGGTCTAACTCAGTTGGAGGAAACAACTGCGTAGGTTTTGGGAGAAACAGTCTGGGTTGCAGGAGGGCTAGGCAAGCAAAATATGCATAGTTTCCAAAATGAGCGAGCAGTGGGAGCTTGGCATTTAAAACTGTGCAATTCTTGGAGGGAGCTGGTAGCTAGATGCCAAGACACTAGCAGTGAAAACTACGGAATTCCTGGAGGGAACTCGCAGCTAGCTGTTGGGACACCGGCAGCAAAAATTCTGCAATTCCTTGAGGGAACTAGCAGTCTACTGCTAGGTCACTGGCAGCAAAAACTGCGCAATTCCTGGAGGGAACTCACAATCTATTGCTGCATCACTAGCAACAAAAACTAATGAATTCCTTAGGGGAACTGGCAGTCAGCTTCTGGAGCTTGGCAACAAATACTGCGCAATTCCTGGAGGGAACTGTTAGTCATCTGCCAGGAGCTACTGGCGGGAAAAATTGCGCTGATGCTGGAAGGCTGTCATGTTGATCACATGTGCACAATTTCTAAGCTAAGACGACTGTTAGGCAGCAGAGGGCTTTCTCATGAAAACTACTCAATTTTCTTAGTGAGCAACTAGTTGACTGTCAGGAGGTTTTCCTGGAAAGGCTGCGCAATTTTCTGAGGGAGACAAGGGTGGGCACTTAGTGTATGTCCAGCCTATCTACGAATTTTCCTTGTGAGTTGATTGGGAAAGGTCTGCAGCCTCTAATCAATTTTTGAGGGGATTTAATCTCAGGGTGGCCTTTGGGTTGAACTCTCTAGTTGACCAATGTGAAGGCTAACTGATTTTCTTGCGAACAACGCAGCTTGAAATGGATTGCTTGGTACTTTTGCGTTGTTCTGGGTGACATTCGATCGAGTAAATGAGGGGGTGATGGTCCGGCTGTTAGAGAGGAGTCCAGTCATGAGAACTTCAACAAAATGACTAAGTGTGTGGATGAGTGAAAGATGCATATGTGATCATGCAAACACACACTTACATGACTCGATGACGAGATGAATCAAACTATCCAGATACATATGTTCAACATAAATGATCGACGGTGTAAGTGACAAGCATGACACTTGTGATTGATCGTTGGTCAACTGTGACGATGCTTGCACGAGACTGAATGTGACTCCGTGTGTAAGCGTGACAGATGTTTTCACAGGGAACACAACAAGTGGACACAAAGCGAAGACTTTGAGTACAACCAGAACATCGTCGCAAGCATGACTTTGACGTCAACATGCAAAAACATAGGTGAAACTATCAAGCAAGGTGGGTCCAAAGACTCACACAAGCTCACGAAGCGAACTAGAGTGTGTGCAGTCATCAAGTGAAACTCTCAAGGGAGGCTCCAAAATTGGGTGTAGGCCAAAATTTTGGAGGGTGGTTGTAGCGCTACAACACTTGACGACATACTAGTAGAACTCCAGCTTCTCTATTTTGGTTCATCAATAACATAGGGCCTTGGTCTCTAAGGGAGTATTAAATCACTTGACGACATACTAGTAGAACTCCAGCTTCTCTATTTTGGTTCATCAATAACATAGGGCCTTGGTCTCTAAGGGAGTATTAAATCATTGTACGGGTTAATTCTACTTTCCCACTTACCCCATGGACATACGTGATTCACCTTTTTCCAACTCATTCAAGGAAAATCAAAAGTTTAGCTTGATCATAGTCTTTTGAATTTGGGAAGGGTAGTTTAGCTCGCGAGTTGAATATTTTTAGTGTATAATTTTTCATCATTGGTGTTGCTCCACTCCCAGTAGGCGTGGACAATACCCCAACATAGTCATGCAGGAACACATGCATCTCTCCACTGCAAGCTAGCCTGGTTAGTACCTCGATGGAGTTGCATGTTTCACCTCTCTATGCAGGAAGCCTTCCTCTTCTTTCGCCTTTGTATTTTTCAAGAGGACTGTGCATAGGAACTTATTTATTTTTGGGGCAGAAGAGGGATCCCAGCTTATTGAGAGCAGAAGAGGTTGTTCCTTCAAAGAAGCATGTAAGACCTCTAACATGGGTTTGCTTGTTTAGATTTTCCACTTCTCAGTTTCTACTAGTCGGATGAGCTTAAGCACACAGAGCATAAGGCTGAGTATAGGCATGGGGCTTCCCAGCATGGACATAGGTTCATGGTTGGACCAAAAATTCCCTTGCAGATGGTTCGTATTTTCTGTCAATACTTGATTGGCCTAAGATTATAACCAAGCACAGAGAAGATGGACACAAGACTAGCCAAGTGTTGCAAGGTCACAAGTCTTTTCAAATCTCAGCCACATACTATATTCAAAAGCCAGAATGTAGTAGCTGGCAACACTTATTTCCAGAAACAAAAATAGTATGGTATCAAGAAAACAAAACAAACGTAAACAAAAATAGTAAGTAGAACAAACCAAGTAAAAACAAAGATAGTAAGCAAGGCAAACAAAATGAAAGCAACAAACACCAAGCAGTCTAAGTACTTGGCACTGGGCGTGGCCTAGCCTACCAGAAGTGATGCTCATGATATTAGCCATTGACAGGAAGGTTGTCAACCCTCTTGTCAAGTGATTGCAAAAGGTATGTGTGTGGGCCAAGCTTTCCATGGACGAGTATAAGATTATCAGGTTATGCTATCAGAACATGGTGGTATCTCGAAATAGCTTGAGGTGAAAATAGTACTACTACTTCAAATATTGCATGAAACATAGGCTCTGATGATGGAATGGGGTAGCTTTTTTTATTCCGGGAACGGTTCAAATTTTTGAAATCAATGCACCAGCTGATTTCCCCAGATTTATTATGTATAGAACTTATATTAGAAACCCATGTATGGTGACGAACTTTGTAAGTAATCCAAACATCCAACAACTTAGTCAATTCTTTCTGTATAAGAGGTTCAAGCAACATATGTGTTTTACCCAACTTTTGCTGCAATGGCTTGGATCCTCCTTTGCTTGGAAGTTCATGTTGGGTCATTCGCATGTCGTGTGTACTCAGGTCATCGTATAACCATGCAGACACATCTCGGTATTGTTTGATCAAGCAGACAAAGGCTTTCTGCTGTTGTGTTGTCCAATTCCCACCGAGACTAGCTATCTTCGGATCATGATTGGTTCTCAGGTTGCTCTATTCGTTGGTAGTGGTGGACCTTTGGGTTATGCTATTTTTGGGCCCTTAACAACAGTTCTGCAAGTTATAGAGCTTGTTGAGAGAAACTACACCCTTGGGGATGGGTTTACCTTTCTTGCCATAAGTTCTAGTTTTCAAGGGATGCTCATGCTCATCTTTATTAGTTGTTGTGTCCTTCAAAACATCGATGCAGTTCATGGAGTTATGTATCTATTGACCATCACCCAAAATGTGTAGCTTAGTCATTTTATTAGAGACAAAAGGCTTACAAAAAACTTCAACACTACATCTATCCCTAAGTAGTCACATACTGGCAACTACGCTTGCCAAGGCCTTGGCATCTCCAATACGTGTTCTTGGCACAATAGCGATATTAAATGCTTGGAAGTTAGAGAATAGTCGCCATACCTATAGCTGGTAACTTTTGAGACAAGGTGACAAACAATGAATGATGTTATGTACCTTTTGTATTACTATTTCCGAATCACCTACCACTTTGAGTGTGACCACGTTGAGGCTAATGGCTTTTTGTAAGCCCAACACGAGTGCCTTCTACTCAACAACGTTGTTTGTGCACTCAAACTCCAATCATCTTGAAATCATGTCTTTTCTATTGTGTGGATCAACCAAGATGCACGTAGCCCCTGAGTCATCATGTGTCTTTGACCCACCAAAATACATGGTCCACAACTCGTCTGTACACAGACCGTTTGACCCACCTATACTGCTGCTACTGCTACTACTAATAATGTTACAATGTTCTATACATGTTTCATTTCCATCAACTGGGCAAGGAAGGAGGCCCAACTCTGTGTCTGGTGGGGTTGGAGTTGGCCATGCATGATAACACTCGACCGTTGTTTCTAGGAGGTAGTTGCCAAAAATGAGTTCTACAAAGAACGGTTCATTCTCCCCATGAAGGAGAGTGGCATTGTGCTTCAGATACCTCTCAGACACTACCTGGATTTGGTTGCATTTTCCTTTGTACAGAAGCCACATGTGCGACCAGTCTGTAGCAAAATATTTGTCCACGTTACTAGACCACTCTTTGCTGAGTAGTAGACTGTATGCTTCAGTATGTCCACAACAACTATATTGATGCATTGGTGGACTCGACCATCATGAGATAGTCGGATGATCACATCTTGTAGTTCACCAATGGCTAGTACTGATGTTCGATTAAGTTGTATGATTCACGCAAATGTCTCACTCCATTGGGAATTTATCCTTTTCACAATGGAGAGCAGCATGACATTGGCTGCCACATCATAATCAACCAAGTAGTTGTGAACATTGTAGTTAAAAATAAAATGATAGCAGGAATGGAGGGAAACCTGAGTTTTCTTCTTCCATCGGGAGCATGTTGGGCACAATAGAAAGTGATCTAAAAGGTGTTCTTTCTCCCTTGCTGGTAAAGGTTGCATTGTTCGTTGCTGTCTGTCTCAATGCACGTCGTAGGATGTCTCACTAACTCTAGATCTTAGCTAACTCGAACAAACTGATGTTCTCTCGAGTTTTATTCATGTCATCTACAATTTTGTAGTCTAGAGGTGGTAGAATCACCAAGGTGTCTGGGGTAGAATGGATGTTCACGTTGTCCAGCAAAGTGTTTTTCATTTTGCTACTCACAGTCATACTCTTGGCCACTGCCATCTTCCTAGACGTGCTTTGTGTTTTATGCTTTGGGGTGTCTGGTGGATCAACCTTTCTCAATAGAAAATCATATTTTCTTATGCTTGCCCAACTATAAGTGGAGCCACTCTACTCCTAAGATTGTAACGATCATTTTTCCTTGGGGGCCATTTCTTGGTGTTCGCCTTCAACGCTGCTTGCGAGCACTGATACATGTTCACTACATGCCTAGAACTTGATGCTTCATCAAGTGCAACATCTTCGTCATTATGTATGTCTTCCAGTTGTTCCTGCATAATTTTTTCTACGTCAAATGTATGACTGCATACAGAGCTTGCGGCTCACTTCAATTCTAAATAATAATTCTCTTGGTGATGTTCTTCATGCAATGAACATAGTTAAAAGTTTGTGCATTGATCAAGCTGGAACACAAAGCTCTATGCAGTTTTTGCAATGAACCAGTTGTTGCCTCATGACATGCTTCCTTGTTTCTGCTTAGGCAGACAGTTGCTTGCAGACCTGTATGTTTTCCATTGTTTAAGATCAGACACTTCTGTTGTCAAGTTCTTGATGACACGAGTGAGGGTTTCAGTATCATTTGTTTCCTTGTCTCTACCTTTTCTCACCATCACCTGGGAATTCCTGCTCACGTCTTTGGGATCCTTTTCTTGTTCACCATCCTTGATGACTCCAATCATGTGCAGGTATTTCTCGACAACAATAGTCTCTTCACATTTTTCCAGTAGTGTTGGTTTCGCAGCTCGCTTGACGAACTGCACAATGTTGGTCGGCAATGCGGATGTGTAGTAATCAACAGTGATGGAGTTATGAGGTTTGGTGTCTACTGAAATTTTTTTCAATATGTGTGTAAACCTCTAGTTGAAGTCTTTTACCTTTTCTTTACCTTCCATATTCAGGCTTCCCAATTCTTTGAGAAACATAGTTGGGGTCTTGTCTTCAACAAACTTCTCAAGGAACATGCATTTGAATGCACCCCAGTTCTGCATGGAGTTTGGTGGAAGGCTCTGATACCATGCAGTTGAGCGACCATCTAAGGTACATGGAAATAATCTAGAAGCTACATCGTCATGTCGTACCTCAAGGGTCTGCAACTGCAGGTAGAAGTTATCCAAATGGTCTTCTACCTTCACCATGCTTTGAGGGTTGAACTTTATGTTCATTCTCTCTGCTTGCTTCGGCATCTTGTGTAGAACAACCAGGAGAGCCAATGGTCCCTGAGTCATCCATTCCATATTTGGGTCAACCATCTCTTCTTCTTCGTCGTCCTTTTCCTCTCTTTCAGAATCTGATGGTACCGGCTCTGAGTCTATTGGTTTATCTCTACCTCCACTGCCTTCCCCTCCACCTCATGTACTGAAGTCTGATCCCAAGATCACAAAGGCATCTCGTTCTCCTTGTGAAAAGACTAGAGGCTCCTCTTTGTCTTCAATAGCTTCTACCAGACCTTCAAGTGTGGCAATAACGTCTTCTTCCACTGATGATACAACAACACTTGTGGGAGTGCCTTTTGGCTTCCTTGATGCATATGGAATATGTTGTATGTTCATGTTTTAACCCCATACAGAAATTACCTGCATACGGATTCTAAAACACAGAAAATAAACAATGCGAGAGCATAACACATAAAACACATATACACAAAGATTTCCCCCTGGATCCCAAAATCAGGACTAGTAGCTTGATTTTTTATTATGTTCCTTTCAAAGTTACAATACATATTTATACATGTCGAAGCCTCCAATACCATGGACCAAAAACCATCGCATCCAAAACCATGGACCGAAAACCATCGCGTCCAAAACCATGTGCAAAAACCATGCACAAAACCATAGGTAGGTCCGCCCAACCTAATATAGGGTCCAAACAAAATTTTCTTGGGGCACTGCCCTGGACCCCGTAGAGTGGCACTGCCCGCCCCCCTGTGACCCCCCCGCTGTGCAATCAATGCAACAAAGGAGGGCCTTTGCCCCTAGTTAACTACATGGGCTAGTCGTGGAAAGAATATAACACAATGCAACAGTATTCTTGGGATCAGTCCAACTGCTTTCACGAACTAGAGGGTGATGGGATGGATGGAGCTAAGGTGATGATATGGAATTTCGTGTTCAGTACATGGAAGTATGAAGTAACCAACTACAGAGTCACATGTAGGTGAGAGGGAGTGTGAGTTACTGCCTTGACCAAATGGTTGATGAATGAGTGTGAGAGGACATTCCGCCATATACAAATGATCGCCCTCCTTCTAGCGTCAGAAATGTTGACGGTGCTGGACCAGCCAACATTCCCACGATCACTCGGGTATGAAGTCCCAACTAGACCTCACACGTCTGGTGTGGGAGTCCCATCCAGTATGATGGCCTGGGTGCCATTATCTTAAAGATTTGCCTCAACTCTTGCTTGTGAGCATAGGAGAGCAGTCTGCTTTATCTTTGAGAAGCGAGGTTCGCACGCATGGTGATTGTAAGTGTCTCTTGTTTTAATGGTTCCTTCACTAAAAAGGGATAGGGTGGGACTGAGTCCCAAGTCAGTTGGGAGAAGTCCCAACTCTGCTAGGAACACACAACACAATAAGATGTGAACATCTTCCGGCAGAACAGTCCACATGAATGCAGGAGGCACAACACACAAGGGAAGATAACATATATAACACTAAGCAGATTAGTTCGTGCGAGTGCAACAATTGTTATAGCAAGTTTCATGTGAAAGGTTTGTTTGATGTCTGGGAGAGCAGTCTACACAGGAAAAACAGAGTTAACATCATATACAACACATTCTTATTAACATATGTGTATTACAACAAGTGAATTAGTTCAAGTGTTAAACACTAGTTAAAGGAACATGCATTACAAGTGTTAAAGACAAATCTTAGAACAGTTACAATACATGTGTACAAACGTTCTAGCCTATTAGCACCCTTCTAAATTGAGCAAAAGTTCCAAGACACATCGTTACACCATACATCACTAACCCAGTGGGCGGGGCATTGGATCCACTACTTACTCCTCAAAGAAAATATTACAGACTCTCAAAGCTATGTGGGAGGAGATGAGGTGAAAATTACTTTTCACGTACAAATGAGGGGGTATTTATAGCCAAGGGTGAAACTGACCCTTGTGGCTATTCGACCACTTGGATTCCATGAATTTTCGACATTACATGATTCTTCATACAACAAGTGAGTCTCTTAGACTTCCATGTTACATTACATTGATTGATAGTATGACCCACAGTAGAGATGTGGATGACATGACTCGACATGACAGTGTTGGTACATTTGTGTTGTTGTTAGTGTGCATGTCGAGTTGCAGTGTTGCTGGGTGATGGATGTCCTCATGGTGTTTCCATCTTCACCTCTACATGGAAAAGTGCAGGGAGCCTTCGATGGTCATTGGTTCGCTTGATGTTGTATTCATAAATTACTCCTTGCTGGAATGTTGATAAACTTGACAGGTTTGTCTGTGTTTGGTCAATTTAGGTGTTCTAAATTGCTAATTAAAATGTCAATCCGGGATTCGTAAACTGACGAAGTGAAGTGTACTATATGTACAAGATAACCATTTTCTTAGTATTTTGTCGTTTTTGAGTTTTTTTTTTTAGTTTTTTTTTGGATTTATCTTTTATGGATTCCCTAGTGTGTGATGGCGAAATTGAAAGTTAAGTATCGATGGTAATGGTGATTTCTATAATGATTTTCAAAACTTAAAAGTGTTCAAAAAGAAAGCTCTAAACTAACTGTAATGAAATCAATTCTCAAGAGGAATTAAATGTATCAAACAGTGAACTAATGACAATGGCCCAGTATCCTTACTGCTGTATGAAAAAGAAAGTAAAAACTGAACTTAAAGCAACTCAAAGACTGAAAGCAAAGCAACTAAATCACACTACTTCAACCCATGTTCTGATCCTTTACCCTTCAACTCAATCTGCCTTATGGGAAGTAATCATAAACAAGCTGAGTAATATGATATCTAAATTGCAGGAAATTAAATTGCATAAAAGGAAACTAATCACACTACTTCAACCCCTGTTCTGATCCTTTACCCTTCAACTCAATCTGCCTATAGGAAGTAATCATGAACAAGCTGAGTAATATGATATCTAAATTGCATGAAATTAAATTGCATAAAAGGAAACTAATCACACTACTTCAACCCCTGTTGTTATAGACATTTTTGTGCCTCGCATCATGGAGCATGGAATGTCAATAATTACAGGGATCCTCAGTCCCTAAACATGTTGTTCTTACCCCTAAAAGAACAAGGTCATCAAACAATAGCACTTCCAATCAGTTCTCCACCTGAAAACACTTCAAAACAGGCTTATTTTGGATCATGTCAGCTGCTTAACTGAGCTTCTGCGCTGTAATGCAACTGTCCCACTTTGTACCTGCACTGGAAGTCAAAAGTAATGAAGGATACCTGCGCTGGGCGAGATTGGCCAAGTGGCATAGTCATCCTGCAAGGTGTCAACTGCCCAGGAAGCTTCCAAACTGACACTTGGTTCATCAGATTCGCCTTGTGATGAGTAAGAGGTACTTGATCACCATGTGTAAGCAAGGATCTCCAAGTGGACTCAAGAACTGAAGATTAACTGAAGAGGGAGAGGACACAAGGCAGCTTCATGTCAGTCTCAAGCTGACTCATCCTCTCTTCTTCTCTCCTATATATAGAGCTCTTCTATGAGGTCTAAGGAGGCTGGAATTTTGTGTAAAGCAAGGAGGTGCTATTGGATTACAGTTAGAGCTATTGGGTGATTGTTTTACTAGAGGTGAAGAGGAGAGTTCTTGCTGTTGGGGAGGTGCTGCTGGATTGGAGCCATCATTGGTTGTAACCTTCTCAGAACCCTGTTACTTCTATCAATAAAGTTTTGTATGTTCTCCTATATACTTGTATTGCATTGATGTATTGTATTTACATGTATATTTGATTCACTCTAATCCATGCATCAGTTATGAGTACTTGTATCTTGTAGTTTCCTCTCTCGTTTTGTGCAGGGCTTGTGTGTAGCTGGACCGGCAAAAAGAGCAAGGAGCTGGGAACAAGAGACAAAGAGAGAGGATCAAGATCGACTAAGCGAAGGATACTAGGTTGGTTGATCATTTCTTCCCCCTCTCTGTACTTTCATAAAGGAAAACATCAAAGCTTTACTTTCAGTTGTTGCTAAAGACTGTCACCTTTAGAGTAGGGATAGGGTCATCCGCATCGGATACTTTTCCCCACAACAAACTGGCGACTCCGCTGGGGAGCCTAGTATCTTGTTGGTGTTTGTAGTATTTTGCTATTCATTTCTTGAAGAAAAGAGTACCAAATCGAAAAGCTTTTGACTATATCAAAAGCGAAGTAGAGGGACTGCTACTCTTGCTCATTTTCTGAGCAGATTCAAGATTTAAAGAGCTAATCTACAAAAGACTCTTTACTCTTTGTGATAGATCTTCATCCTCTTGATCATACCTTAGCCTGTACTTGACCTATAGCTTTTTATTTCATCAAAAACAGTGCATTTTTGAGCTTTTTATGACCCGGAATTCTTTGTAGACGAAACTCTCGTGAGTCAGTGCAGGCTGTACACAGGCAGCCTGCATTACAGCACAGGTACTCCCTTCGGGAACTGCGCTGAGAGTGAAATTGGCAGACTAGAACCTGCGCTAGTCCAGTTAGCCCTTGTCTTGCTCAGTCTTCCTATTGTGTCTTGGCCCTGTTTGCACTTGTTTTTGGCTGATTGCTTGCTGGTTATTGTACTTGCTGTAAGCCACTTCTCCTTGACATTATTCCGCCTCAGTTGTGTGATGAAACTGTGAATGTTCTTTCAGTATTTCTTGTTGCAGTTACAGTTTCCCATTGTGAAAAGCGAACCAGTATAGCTGTGACCTCTTAGATCCTGAACTGTAAAAGTGTCTTTGTGATCTTTTGAGTTAGTTTTATTACTGTTCATGGCTGTTTGAGTTTGTTTGCTCTTCACTTTTATGGTTTGAATCTATACATTTCCTGTGTTCAAACAAGTCTATCATAAGGTGTCTTTTTGATTGTGGACAAGCTTGTTTATTTCTACTTGAAATTAGATTCAAAATCATACAACAGTTTCCTTTTTGTCTAGCATCAACATTAAGGATAACGAAAAGAAATACATGCATTGTGCATTTTGCATTTGACTGTATGCTTGACGATTTAGGAAGATGTGCATTTTAGTGTGTGTTCTTTGATCTGTGGAAAAAGTTGTGTCCTTCTTTTCCCTCAAATAGATTAAGGTTTTCAAAGTTGAAAGATTGAAAAGATTTGCTTCTCATTCTTAGATTGCATATAGGAAGTTGTATATATACATCTCGTGGCGAACCTGAAAGGCAGACTGTTAAGAAAGATCAACATTAAAATAAACTCAATTTACATAACAACGCTTTGGAATTTAACGCAAACATCTAGAGGTCTAGGTAGAGACGTGTTCCGGCGTCGTTAAACATAGTGACTGTCGATCTCTACGAAGGTGGGTGATTCCTCCTGAGAGTCGGTGGCACTAACACGGACTTGAGCTCCCGCGTACCGTCGCGTATATTGGGAGACCCCTATAGGTTTTTATCCTTTATCCTTAGGAAACCGTGTCGGCCGCCCTACTGATCGCGATGCAGTGAACACAGCATTCACGAAGATCGACCACCCGTACCGTAAAACGTATTCTGTGGTTTCGCGAAAGGTTTGGCACACCCTCTGCCTAGATCTCCAGAGCAGTTTCTTTTGGCCTTTTTCAAACTCTATAACTGAAAAAGTCCAACCGAGCATTTGTCACTTCAGGCTCGTTAATATATCGAAGGCGACTAGAGTCATCTTTAGCTTTTTCTCGACTCTTAAAACATGAAAAAGCAAGTTTGTGTCTAAAAGCGTCGTTAATAAAATTTATTTTAAAGCGGAACATAATCACCTGTTATTCCCACGTTGATCTTTCAGTTGAAAAGTATGGAGCCCACCAACCAAGGAAGTAACCTTGGCGGAAGTCCAAATCCCTTCTCCTCTTGGGGAGATGTTGGTGCGCCTCATATGGCTACATTGTCGCTTCCAGGATTGACAATCGGCCTCCCTGTATGGCTCTTTTCAACTAATGTAGTCCAGATCGCCACTAATCCTGAGCATTCGAATCAACAGTCAGAACAATCTAGAACTACCCACCAGCCTTCCACTTCTTATGATACTTCCTCTGATCCTTCATCTTCGCAAGGTAGAGCCGGCAAAAGTCAGCCTCCCAAGGAGAAGAAGGAAAAGAAGAAGAAAGAAAAGAAGCAGAAGGAGCCTCCGGCGAAGGCGACTGGGGGCAAGCAGAAGAAAGCTGACAAAAACCCACACACTGCACCGACCGGGCCTAAATCGCCATGTGTCATTTGCAAAGGGATCCATTTCCATCGTGATTGTCCTTGTATTCCCCGGATACTAAGGGACTGGTCCCCAAGGTTGCACAATCCGGTAGCATCAACCTCTGGTTGTCATGTTGATTGCATTCCGTCAACTAGCGAGAGTGAAGGACGAAGAAGGGGACCAAGATCACCCTGTCTATTGTGTGAAGGTCATCATGCCATCCACAAATGTCCATTCTTAGATGAGGCCAAGAGAGTTTTAGAAGATCGCCCGGTGTCACCGGTGCGACTTCCACCTGGATATCAAAAACTCGCGCCTAATCCCTCGATAGTTGAAAATCCAGTTGAACCACTCAAGTGGTCAGCTGAAGTGTCGGTCATTGAGAATGAACCTACTGAATCTAGACTAGACGAAAGTCTAAAGGTCGATACGGCAGTTGGCCCGGTTCTTCCTTCAGAGGTTCTATCGTCCAATGACTCCGTCATTGAAGACCCGTCTTCAAATGGCACCGTCGCCGAAGAGTCATCTTCATGCGACACCCTCACTGATGAGAACAAGGATGACACCATCCAGGTTCTTTTCATCAGCACCGACTCCGATGAGCATCAGGGCAATGCGCCCATTCCTTTATCGCAGGAAGGAACATCATCAGAGTCGTATCCGGCCGTATATTCGGTCCCACCGCCAAGCAACCTGGTTGTATCCTTTGATTGGAATCAACTAGGCAGACCCCGGTTACCAGCCAGTGTACCATTCAGAATCATTGTCCAGATCTATAGAATGATTATGGCTGGTACTATCATTGATGAAGGGGCGTCTGTGAGTATCCTTTCCTCTGTTGCTTGGAAAGCACTGGGTTCCCCGGCGCTTTTACCTGAGTTGAGAAATCTCTCAGGTTTTGATAAAGGAACCAGTCGACCATTAGGGATCCTCCCCGATGTACCTGTTACATTGAAGGGGAAGACCGTCAGGATGAACGTGTTGGTAGTTCAAGGACCCTTGGATTATAACCTACTCCTTGGACGCGACTATATTTATTGCATGGGAGCGATAGTCTCCTCACTCTTTAGAGTAATGTGTTTTCCACATGAAGGAAGGGTGGTCAAGCTCGTAGACCAACTTTCACTTCCGGGATCTCGCATCGCAAATAGTCAAATACCAATCCTAAATGGTCTGTTCACTCAAGATTCGCCTCCGCCCCCGGTCCTCCTTCCCGATGAGCGCGAGTGATTCGGAAAGAAAGACTAGGACCCAGGGGGCATGCATCCTGGTCTGCTTCGGGCAGAAGAAACTCTGGGTATAAGACAGAATTTCCGCAGGAGAACATGACTAGTCCGTACCCCGTCCGTAGGAAGTGGGGTTGTTCTGGAAAAATGATCTTTTGTTAAAGTTATGTGTTTGGGAATCATTCACCTTTGTCTAAAAAAGTGGGCAATGCCCGAGTAGGAATTCCCTTATTACAACAAGTAGTCACCATCTTTAAATTCAAGCCTCGCCCATCGAAACATGTGTTTTGAAGGATAAGCAGGGGCAGTCTATTAAGAAGGAGACCGTATTGTTGTGACAGAGGGTAACCATCTTAGGACAACCCAATGATAGGCACCGCCGAAGAAAGAGATTGATCTGCGGCAGCAAATCGAACCGTCTTTGGAATAATAAGAAAGAGGCAAGCCTCCCTCAATAATACCAATGTTTTATCTTTGAGTAGTGTTCTCCTATTGTCATAAATAGCTGTTTGTTAAAAGTGGGCCGACGGGAAGCCTGAGTACTGCGTAAGACCCCTTAAAATAACGAGAAGACAAGTATCGTTAGCATTAGATTAGCAAGATGACAAATAAATGTGAACACCCAAAGAAAAGCAGAAGTAGGGGAGAGGAGGGGCAGCCTCGAAATTCCATCCTATACCTGGGGGCATGCAAACTTTCTGGAGTGCAAGCTAGGGGCGGTTATTTATCTGGTTTTAAGATTAGCCGTTTCCAAACTTGCATGAAAGAAAGCCTGTGGGGCAAAAGTAAAATTTGCCAAAAGTGAGCACAGTTGTGGTAAGGCATAAGCTCTATAAAAATTGGTCCTTACGAGAGGCGTTCTTCATATGACTGGTATATCGAGCAGTTTTAGCATATAGTTCATGCTCGTTAAAAAATAAACGCAAATCCGAGCAGTTTTAGGACTGAATTTATGCTCGTTAAAAAATAGAAAAGTGTGAGCAAAAGTTTCCCTCAGAGTTCAAGCTCATGGAAAAAATGAACCGGTAAATAACCTTTTGAGATCGTAAATTCATCAGCCATAAGAACCTTGATCGTGTTTTCATCCATCACCTCCACTGTTCATTTGGCCGATCATTCACTTCCATTTGTGTGTTTACCTCTTTTGAGAAACAGCTGCGAAGAGTGATTTCACCTAGCCATCCTTGTGACACTGCCGTGATTGGAAAATTCCAACCTGTACCTGGAATCTGTAGCTATCCCTGTCTATCACTCGTTCCTCAAAAGACGAGTCTTCTTTCAGCTCTTTTCACTGACTCGTAAAATATGAAAAGTTTGCCGAGTTTTGGCCTTCCAGCTCGTTAAATGACCGGAACGCTATCCCTCCTCTAAATTTTAATCTTTTTGGACCTGAGGGATTATTGCACAAAAGGATCGAGCGCTTGTCTTGTTCGGCTCGTTAAAAATACCGAACAACCATCCCTTCTGTATTGTTTTATACTTTTTCGGACTTAAGGGATTTGCTGACGAAAAAGGAATCATGGAGTTAACTTTCTGTACCTTTTCAGACTCTCTAAAAATGAAAAGGACCGAGTTTTCTTTGTCGTTAGACTCGTTAAAATGATTAAATAGCGACAAACTTGTCTTTAGACGAGAACGAGTTTCCCTATCGCTAGACTCGTTAAATCATAGCGATGGGCTTGCCCGAAGGGCAGGTTATAGAACAAGCATATGTTATCCTCCTCAAGCTTGACAAAAATAAAGAGGTACTGGTCAGAAATGACTGGGGAAAAATTGGGAGAACATTCAAAGTTTAATGGTAGCAAGTCACTCTTGAACATGACACTTTTCCTCCGTATCACATCGGGTTGGGTTGTTTCATTCACCGGTCTCATCACCATGGTCCTCACCACACCATCCACGTTTGGGGTAATGCTACCGATCCATCGCATCAGTGTCGTTATATGTTCAAGAGGGGTCATTCTGAAAGTGTCAACCGTGTCCCATCCACTGCCATACATTATCCTTCATCCATTCATGATCGCCACCCTGAATCATGTGTCACAGTTTGTTTTCACCTCCACTAAAGTCATTAGCTCCGTTCCGTGTCATTGATGTGGGATTCATTAAGGCCCTCCTTTGACGGATCGCTTCTTGTCGACTTCA
The DNA here is from genome assembly GCA_031772625.1 of Pinus tabuliformis. Lineage (NCBI taxonomy): Eukaryota > Viridiplantae > Streptophyta > Pinopsida > Pinales > Pinaceae > Pinus > Pinus tabuliformis. The sequence continues at coordinate 188,762,502 of CM062814.1, read as the reverse complement.
GCTCATTATCCAAGAAGTTGATCTAGGAACACCCCCATCAGTACTTTGAAGCTTGCATGCCTCAATGGCAAGTTTCTCACTTCCGGCGACAGGTATACATCAATGACCTTCGACCAGAAGATTTTGCGTGGCGTTCGACGCCAAGTCCTTTATTCACGCCACGTGAATTGTACTGCAGTACCTTGAGGGTCATCGTCATTATTGGTGATTCCTCTCGCGCTTGTTAACGGTTTACATTATTGACCGGTAATCAAGCGATGTCTTTCCATGTTCGACTTCAGCGCAATTCTCACATGGATCGACTTGTACTTAGAGTGAAGATCGAACGAGTTTGAAGACCCCAGATCTAGTTTCATCCATCCGGGCTGCGATATATATTCAGGAAATATAAAAGCATTTGCCATGTACATCATTGCAGCAGATGATCATCCTACTCAAAGGATGATAATTTCAGCAGAAAATTATCAGTCTATCTTCAGACGATCGTCTGTCATATGTACCAAAATGTATTTATAAAAAGCTGAGCATGGGAATGCCCGCCTCAGCTAGATCATGAGAATAATGATGAATGAAAAATAATGTATTGTATTGTATTGTATTACAGGGCACTCTCCTCAGTACTGGAACGAACTTCGGATCCTCTAGATAAAGCATTTCACCCGATAAACGGCCTCATACTTTAGGGGGCAACTGTTATAGACATTTTTGTGCCTCGCATCATGGAGCATGGAATGTCAATAATTACAGGGATCCTCAGTCCCTAAACATGTTGTTCTTACCCCTAAAAGAACAAGGTCATCAAACAACAGCACTTCCAATCAGTTCTCCACCTGAAAACACTTCAAAACAGGCTTATTTTGGATCATGTCAGCTGCTTAACTAAGCTTCTGCGCTGTAATGCAACTGTCCCACTCTGTACCTGCGCTGGAAGTCAAAAGTAATGAAGGCTACCTGCGCTGGGCGAGATTGGCCAAGTGGCACAGTCATCCTGCAAGGTGTCAACTGCCCAGGAAGCTTCCAAACTGACACTTGGTTCATCAGATTCGCTTTGTGATGAGTAAGAGGTACTTGATCACCATGTGTAAGCAAGGATCTCCAAGTGGACTCAAGAACTGAAGATTAACTGAAGAGGGAGAGGACACAAGGCAGCTTCATGTCAGTCTCAAGCTGACTCATCCTCTCTTCTTCTCTCCTATATATAGAGCTCTTCTATGAGGTCTAAGGAGGCTGGAATTTTGTGTAAAGCAAGGAGGTGCTGTTGGATTACAGTTAGAGCTATTGGGTGATTGTTTTACTAGAGGTGAAGAGGAGAGTTCTTGCTGCTGGGGAGGTGCTGCTGGATTGGAGCCATCATTGGTTGTAACCTTCTCAGAACCCTGTTACTTCTATCAATAAAGTTTTGTATGTTCTCCTATATACTTGTATTGCATTGATGTATTGTATTTACATGTATATTTGATTCACTCTAATCCATGCATCAGTTATGAGTACTTGTATCTTGTAGTTTCCTCTCTCGTTTTGTGCAGGGCTTGTGTGTAGCTGGACCAGCAAAGAGAGCAAGGAGCTGGGAACAAGAGACAAAGAGAGAGGATCAAGATCGACTAAGCGAAGGATACCAGGTTGGTTGATCATTTCTTCCCCCTCTCTGTACTTTCATAAAGGAAAACATCAAAGCTTTACTTTCAGTTGTTGCTAAAGACTGTCACCTTTAGAGTAGGGATAGGGTCATCCGCATCGGATACTTTTCCCCACAACACCTGTTCTGATCCTTTACCCTTCAATCAATCTGCCTATAGGAAGTAATCATGAACAAGCTGAGCAATATGATATTTAAATTGCAAGAAAGCAAACTAAATCATACTACAATAAGTAATATTATGATTCCTTACTAATAGAGTCACTTGACTATAGAAAGGAAATCATAAACAGATGAGTAATATGATGTCTAAGTAGCAGAAAAATAAATAAGCAAAACACAATTTGAAAACTGACAGTGCTGGAATTAAACTTCAGGAAATGAAAATCAGCAGGAAGGACAAGATGATCTCATGTCAGTAGTTATCAAAAAAATATGTAAATCTGCCCGGGCTACCTACAACAAAACTTGTAAAAGAAGCACCGATGAGCTAACAGTTAGAAAAGAAACATAAAGGAAATATAGACAGCAAATGAACATGAGAACAGCACAATATATATACAAGAAATGATTTAAAAAATAGTAAATGAAAGCAAGTGAGAAACTATACAAAGCTCTGGTGTACAGGGGCCCTCTGCAACCTCGGCCAGTCAATCACTTAGTCACAAATCAAATTAAGAAAAAACTGTCTTCTCATGTATTTAAAGCAAAGTGAAATGTAGTACAGTGGGTGACAACAGTCGAAATTACAATACAAAAAGCTAATCTATTCAGCGTATATCAACGCGTTATTTATAAGAAAAAGGTGTTGCAACTAATTCCTAGATTTATGCTCCCAAGAGACACATAAATCTCCTTGAGCTGAGATCTAGCGTGATGGTCATGAATTCATGGAGTGGTGGCTGCTTGGTTCAGTTCACGGGCTACTCTCCAGGTGTGCCACTACCTCCGAAAACTAAGGATCGTGCCACGCAAACCTTCACGTGGGAAAAACAGAGCCGTGCCACTGCAAAATTCCTCATTTGGCCATTCCTTTGACTATCGTTGACTGCGACTGTTTATGAGTGATTTGGCTAATCTGAGAGGACACACTCCATGTACACGTCACTTGCAGCTTACCCATGTGGATGGTTTCTCCATTGAACACCTCTACCATAGCCTTTAACAAAATGGCTGCAGAAACTTGGGCTGGCTGCAGAAAGTGACAAGTTTCCGCAGCTGCTTGAACAAAAATCTAAATCAAACAACAGTCATAAACATAGTTAGGAAACCATTTCATAAGCTCTTTTTAGACTATTATGCAACGATTTGACATCTTTGTGGATGAAGTAAATGGAAAAAGAAGGCTGAAAGGGTATATAGGGAAGTGCAGGTTTGGGACTGAACAGCCTATTCGTGAAAGGTGCATGTTCGTTCGTCCATTCGTTCGTGAGCACATATTGCATGTTTTCTCATCCGTCCATCCATGAAAATATATTTTCATGATCATCTGTTTGTGAGGACATCTCTTCCCATGCATTGTTTGTTCGTCCATTGGTGAACATGTCCTTCTGCATGTGCTCCATTTGTTCATCCCATTCATCGTCATGCCATGTTTGTTTGTGTACGTGTACCTGCAGTCACTCATGATGGACAACATAAAATCCAAAAACCTCCTAGTCTACCATGATACATGGTCATTTCGGATGCAAGTGACCGAGAGAGGTAACAAGGTTGAGAGGTGGGATGGAGGCTCCAGGCACTGCTGATGAAAATTGTGCAAGAATCACTTGATGATGAAGATGGGAAATTCATATTGACACTTTCCGCGGGGTCTCGCTCAGCTCGAGGACAAAACTGTGCAACTTTTAGGAGGAATAGTCCAGGGTGCAGGAGGGCTGGGAAAGAAAAATCTGTGCAATTTTTGGAACGAGCACGCAGTGGGAGCTTCATAACCAAAACTATACAATTCCTAAAGGGAACTGGCAGCTAAAACTGCATAATTCCTGGAGGGAACTAGCAGATAAATGTCGGGACACTCAAAGCACCAAATGCACAATTCATGGAGGTAACTTGCACTTGCTGCTAGGTCACTAGTAGCAAAAACTGTGCAATTCCTTGAGGGAACTGGCAATCTACTGTTGGGTCATTGGCAACAAAAACTGCATAATTCTTGAGTGGAACTCGCAATCAGTTGCTAAATCTTGGTAGAAAACACTGCATAATTCCTAGAGGGAACTCGTAGTGAGCTATCGGAAGATGATCGCACAAGAAACTGCACTGATGATGGGAGGATGGCCTGCTCATCACCTCTACGCATTTTCTGAGCTGAACAGACTGCTAGGAAGTAGAGGGCTTGCTCATGGAAACTACAAAATTTTCTTAGTGAGTAGGTGGTCGACTGTCAGGAGACCTGGCTGGAAAAACTACGCAATTTTCTGAGGGAGACAGGGATGGGCACTAGGTGTCTATCTGGCCTATCTATGTAATTTTCCTAGTCAATAGAGGAGGCAAGGTCTGCATCTTGTGCACAATCTTTTAGGGGAGTCAGTGCCAGCGTGGTTGTCAAGTCAAACTCTCTTGTTGACCAACATGAAGGCTAATTGATTTGATTGCAGTGAGTGTAGCTTGAAATGGCTTGCTTGGTAATTCTATGTTGTTCTGGGTGACATTCGATCGAGTCGATGATAGGGTAATGGTTTGGTTGTCAAAGGGGAGTTCGTTTGTCATAACTTCAGCAAAATGACTAAGTGTGTGAATGAGTGAATATGTGATCCTGCAATCACACACTTACATGACTCGATGACAAGACAACTCAAACCATCCAGGCATACATGTTCAACATGATTGACCGATGGTGTAAGTGACAAGCATGACACTTGTGATTGATCATTCGTCGACCATGACGATGCTTGCGCAACAATGAATGTGACTCCGTGTGTGAGTGCGGTAGATGTTTTCATAGCGAACACAACAAGTACACATGAAGCCAAGACTTTGAATACAACTAGAATATGATCACAAGCATGACTTTGAGATCAACATGTAAAAACTTTGCTCAAATTATTAAGGAAGGTGGGTGCGAATACTCACACAAGCTCACGAAGTGAACCTGAGTGTGTGTAGCCGTCAAGTGAAACTCTCAACGGAGGCTCCGAAATTGGGTATAGGCCAACATTTTGGATAGTGGTTGTAGGTGCTACAACAAAACCCTAAAATGAGAGTCATCGCCCTTTGAAGCTCAAAACCATGATGATCGCTTGTTGCACTGTGTTAAGCTGGTGATGGGATCACTCTTTTCCCTTCCATACTTGCGATGGTCTCAAAAATGAAGTTTTCCCAAAGAGGATGAGCAGCATCGTGATCTAGAAGCTTCGAGAGTGGTGAGATCGAGGTGCTTTTGCATAGATGAGATTGAATACTCTTAATTTGAGTGCTTGGTCTCATCCCTATAAGCTACCTCCTTGATATGTGGGCCTAATCCTATCTTTGTAGGAGTCCTAACTCCCTCTCCCTGCCTATAAATTCCCAGTCTCCCATTCCCAAATGGTTGATCTATGCCCATTTTCACCCCTATGTTGAGCTTGTGCTTAGAGGCTATTCATTAGACTTGGAGAAGGAGTGTTTGGAGAATTTCTTGACTTGGACTTGGATTATGATTCCAGGAGTGCCTTTCAACACCAAGGCTATGGTTGTAAGCTTCCTTTTATTCTTTAAATAATAATACAACTCCTCGTTCATCTTCCCAAAATATATATGTCCATGTATGTATTGGCTTGGCATTCCTTGATGAGCTAAGTAGGTTATTATTGGATTTTCTATTGGCTTTGGCATGCTTTGTTGTCTCTTGATCACTTGTGCAGGTACATAAGCGCTGAAAGAAGTAGGAACAAGTCTATGACACAAGCAGTTCGAAGATCTCAACAAAGGAAATCAAAATAGCATCAGAGTGAGATAGGTCACCTCTCTCGTTCTACTTTTCGATTATAATCTAGGAAGTTGTCTAGTTGATTGTCACTTCAGTTGGTAGACCCACTCACTGGGCTAGAGGGATCATCTTTCTTCGCAAAGAGGATTAACCTTGTTAAAACCTTCCAAAGGAATTTCCTTAATAATTACCGAAATTCTTTTGTAACCAAAAACTACAGGTAGAAAATGAATGCAATAAGAAGAATGTTCATCATAATGTTCTGTTGTAAAGAATTTGTGTAGCCATCAAGGTAGCAAGAAAGGAGATACAAAGGAACTCATGAAGAATAAGATGCCAACAAAAGGACAATAAATTCTAGGTTAAAGGCTCATTAAAAGATATTTTTGAAGGTAGGAAAAGTGTTAGTAAGGAAAATAGTAACTTTATTAAGGAACTATGGCATCCTAAAATACCAAGCACTACACGTAGGTATCCATGAGGTATGTATGATATTTTATTTTTATCATAGGATGTTGTAGGGTTAAAATTATGGCTTTAGAGTTTTCATTTTGATGGCTCATAAGAAACCCTAGTCATAAGGTACTTGTTACATATGATTTATAGGGTTTGTTAGAATTCTAGGACATGGAATAAACCATAGAATGACATGAAGAGAAAATAGTATGGTCTAGGGTTTGAACATAAGAAACTCTAGGATGATCTCTTGATTACATTTTACCTTAGAAAGACAACTTGACATCATGTTCTGGTATTGTATACTTTGGCTGGGTTGCTTGTCAATAAATATTGCACGTACAAGAAGTAAAGGTGGATGTGTTGATGAGTTGTTTTAAGAAGCATGATGGAAGGAGGGAACTATACAGATCCTTGGGAACTATTCATGATGTAATTAGGGATATTTATAAGAAGTAGAAAGTGGAAGACTTCTATCATGATTAAAGAATTACAGTAAGATAGAGAGCACAATAAATTATGATAGGAGGCATCATATTAGAGATGACAGGATATTGGAAGCATATGATTGTAGTATGACCTCATGGCATCATTATAAAAATCTTGGAAGATAGTTGAATTAGAAATCAATAAAAATCTTCAAGAACAAGGAAGGACCTCTTGGTAACCTCATTAAAATCATGAGTAGTACTTACGAGTAGTTTCATCTAGCATGGAATTCATTATACACCATTAACCAGGAAGATTTACTCAATGAGAATAATCAATATCCTACGCTGGAATCTTCATTAGAAGGTTCATCTCTTGGAAGAAGAAAATGTCTCGCTAAGAATTCCACCATAGATGGGATTCATTATTTGAATGATGGTATGATGAAAACGAAATACAACATGTCAATATGGTTGATGTGCTCTTAATAAAGGACAAGAAACTGTTGAAGGAAGCTTAGATGACCAAAAGAATAAAAGAGGTATGTATGCATATGTTTGGTAAATTAAGTCATTTCATCATATAGTTGTCGATAACGTGTGTTAGTACTTTGTAATTTCCCTGGGATGAAAAAAAAAGCTCAGAGCTATCCACAAATCACTTAGAAGTTGGAATGTAGCCCTTCCAACTTCAGATATGGATCTCTTTGTCTAAAATGTTCAATAAATTTCATATTAGGCTAGGTATGGTGCTGAGTAGGGTATAAACTTTGAAGATTTGCTGGTCGGAAAGAAGATAGATCCATTAGGAAATACAGTTAATAAAATTTATTCTTTTCCACTGAAAGGATGGACAGAAAGAGGGACCTTCTATAGGGGCAAGGTATTTATCCTTTTTTAGTTTTTAGTCAAATTCGTTGTAGGAGGGTGAGTAGAAGATAAATGGAAAATGAAATACAGAGCATCAAACAACATGATGAAATCTAAATGCCATTTTAGCATTAAACATAAATGTTTAGAAAACTAATAGATAACACGTTTTTGAAGTGAATTCTAAGTCAATATTTTTTTCAACTAAACAAGAAGAAACATTTCAAAGCATGATTGATAATAGAAGATAGATTACAAAACCAAGAATCACATCTCCAAGGCAACTAACATAGGAATCCCTCAAAAATCATGAAAATAAAATACACACAGTGTTCTTTCTTCTCAAACATCACCAACCCTTTGCACTATGATATTTACAAAATATATACATAAAAGTAATTATGTTTCCACCTAGGAGAACCAAATTTCCCAAAGGAGAAATGGTAATCAGCTAGATGCAATGAATGTACACATATTTTCCTAAAAGCTATGAAGGAGTTTACCTACTGTAATCCTCAACTTAATGCATAAACAAAACCTTAAATGTTTACAATGGTGTATATCTTCAACATGCTAAGGCTGTAGGACACTTTTCAGCATCTTAAAACTCTGTTTTGGAAGCTTTGGAGTCGAATCTTATGGTCACATGATTGACTATCCAAAAGCCCAACGTAAAAGCACAGTTACTGTATTTTTTCAATATATCCTAAAAAATAATTCAGATTGAGTTGATTTTGTTCTATATAGTTATTATCATTATATCCCTTCACCACTCTAATTTTGAGCAAAATCTGACTCACACACAATGACAAAATCAAAAAATGGTTGTAGATGACGGTGGCTCATTTCTCAAAAGCCGTGAAGCATTTCGACTTGAAATGAATTGATCTTATTCATGTGAACCCAGTGCATCTACTTTAAAACTTTCATGTCAAATAGGTACATGTTTTAATATATATGGTGAAAATGCATTGACATTGTGAAAGTGCAACGCTCCAAGCTTATAATATCTTCTACCATCATCTAACATGCCGAGGGTAATGCGATGGCATGGAATGGTCCATAAAACATTTCAAACACATGATAAAACTTCTAGGCCATACAAAAAACTTCAAATGCCAAACCTTCTTTTTAGAGTAGAAGCGAAACGCGATTGCGCAACACATTGATATTTGATATTGCTCTGGTCACTCACTGAGTTGGTTGATGACATTTACATGTGTCAAATGGCCTCGACATTGAAAATTCCTCCTTAGAAACTTTTGTTCATGACACAAGCTCCCAACACTAAAAATTACACCTACATCAATAGTGAAATGCTTGTGAAAGCATAATGAAAGTCGTCCTCCATGGGTCTTGACAAACACTGAGGTCTCTAAAAAATATGTACAACTCTCTGATGATGTTAACATTCATGATACTCCTTTTCAAACCCCCACTCACCAAAAAGACAAAAAATTTCCTGATTTCCAACAAAACCCTTACCTTAATGCTTGGCCAAAATACAAAAACTATTGTTTCAACTGCTCTTTAAAAAACGTTTCATGGTTTCTTGATTTTGGTTGATTGTACTCTCAAGAAATATTCAAACAGTACATGACCTCCTTATGCAACCTCATTAAACCAAAAAGGATCTATCCAAAACAAGAGCTGAAATGATGCTTGGTCATAGTGTAAAATTTAAAAACACAGGTGCAATGCACGGGGAAAAAATGTTTCTTTATCTCTTACGAAAGTAATGACCATGTAAGAATTTTTAAATCACTTGAATCACATGGAATAATTCAATATCAAGGTAGAATACAAGGTTTTTGGCATTAAAAAATGTTGACATCATAAAAACGCAACGTTGAAGGAAAACACAACCAATTCCCCACAAATGAAGGAAAAATTTTGAGTTTTGATGGATTTTTGAAATGCTTTTCACAAAAAATGGAAACAAATATGTTAACATGCAAGACTAATGACCGAGGGGAATATAAAATTTTCACCTAGAATGAGTAATTCACCACCAATTTGGAAAATGTAGTGACTGCGTGTGAGTGCATCACCTGTCTCCTAGCGCAATGCTTCCCTTGCCTCCTTTGCAAAGAAAAACTTAAATGATTCTCAACGACCTCAAGATGGAAAAATGAATGAGTCTATGATGCATATGGAAGTTAGTTGAGCATTTTAATTCCCAAGGTGGCTAAATTCGAATTTCAAGAATGATGATGATAATATTTGAACTTAAATCATAAAACATATTTGTTGTGAGAAGCATAGAACTATCCTCCTAATGATTGTACAAATGTGATGTCATGGAAAGTTATGATTTGACCTTCTAACTCACCCAAGTAACCTTACAAAATTGTGCCAATGATGACATGACATGACACCATGACCTTACCCATGATTTTTTGGTGAAACATGACCCTAGACTCTTTTAACTCGACCTCTCATGATATCAATGACTACTTCATGATCCTTCACACTTATTGACATAATTACATTTAATAATGAATTTTTTATTCTATGCTAAGACCAACATCTTGATCTCTACAAGATCATAGCAAGACGTGTGTATATTTTCCAAAACACTTTGAAAGGCAACACTTGTTTTCTGACTACTATAATGATAGGATAGTAACAATGTGGTTTCTCTACCCCATGAGCATGGTCAAAATAAAGGAAAATGATTTCTTTCAAAATGCATGAAGGAATGTCTTACATATTGCCTAGACGATATCAACATAATATGTCGTCATATGTAAAATGAGGTGGTTGACAAAGATGGAGGAACTGTCGATAGAAGTTCCTAGGAAGCAATATGTGAAAAAAGAAATAAGATATCAGACAACTAGAAGAATTCATCATGACATCTCCATGGAGAAGATGACCATAATAAGGTCTCTAAAGAAAGGAGACCATTGACATATGAAGTTTCAAAGACATGTCTATGAATGTGGATGATGTTTCAAGCAACAATATTTCATGATTAAACACCATCACAATAGTTAATTTTGATTTAATGTTCATTTTTTAATTTTCTACACAACATCTCGATGGGTTAATGCAGGGCTACCGAAAAGGTGTTTTAGATTTTACCAACAACTAGCACTCATCTGGTAGGATTGAAGATCCAGAAGGAAACATAACGTCGAAGAGGTAGTTATATGAAGGAAAGGCATGTGTGGACTTGAAGATCACTTTCCGATAAAAGAAAGGATGACATGACTTACTTGAGGAAAGTGATGGATGACTTGTTCCCTACGAAAAGAAGAAGGCTTGGCAATTTTTTTGAAGATGAATTTCATGACGTCGAAAGAAGGAAATCTACAAGAAGCTGAAGGTCCCATGAACTCCACCTAGAACAAAAAGTTGTTGGAAGAAATTCCTTGGTTAAGAGGGTGCTTGGTCAAGTCCATTTTTAAGAGGGAGCTTGGGTACATTCCTTTTATAGAAATGGGTACATTCCTTCATAGTAATGGGTATATTGTCCCTAGTTGAGAGGGAGAGAAAGACACATCATTCTTGTATTCACTTTGGGAAGAAAGAATGAAGGTATGGGTAAAGAGATGGCATCTGATGCTATTTGAGGATGTGGTAGGGAAACAAAGATAAGAGTAGCCATACAAGACCTATATTAATTGAGGACTGAGAATCCAAGATAAAGATAGTCTTAGAACGACAAACCCGGTGAAAACTCGAGTGGGGTATGTTCCTTGAGAAACAATAATGACGGTGTCTATAAATCATTGCTCTTGCGAACATTGTGATATGATATTATGGAGAGATAGAGTTGTTCATCAAATATTAATAGGTTGTTATGTTTGACTGAACTTAACAAGTCTTGACTATCGAACATATTCCAACATAGTCAACCACAATATGAAATTTGATTTACTAATTTTGTGATATCACATTGTGACGTTGGATAGATTTGAATGTAATGTAGCACAATTACAATATTTGCGAGATTGTGATGTTGGCTAAATTGCAATCTAATGTAACATTGCAACAATGTGGTTGTCACATTATGACGTTGGATAGATTTCTATATGATTTTGACTTCATAATAATAATACTAATAACAATAATACTAATAATAATAATAATAATAATAATTAATCTTATTAATAGTAATATTGTTATTATTAAACATTTTAAAACCTTGATTGTGGCTCACCAAGGTCATCTGAGGTTGACAATGCTTTACTTTTGTCAACCATGGTGGACTATAATAGAATATGGTTGAGCTATGTTGACTAAGGATGACTGTGAGTGGGTAAGTTTGACTACTATCAAATATGGTAAACAAAGGGTTGACCAAGTTTGATCATGGTCAACTATTTAAACAATGAATACAAAAGATGACTTTGTTTGGCTTTGTTTGACTAATGTGGTTGACAATGTTTAACTATTAATATTAACAAATAATAATAGGTGATTATGTTTGACCAAAGTTAAAGAGTATTAACAGTCAAGCATATTCAACCACATTAATAAACCAACATGTTTTAAACCATATTAATATTAATATTATTAAACATTTTAATAAAACATCAACTAGGGGTGTGCATGTTTTAACCATGGTTGGACATGGTTGACTATTGTTGTCCACATTGAGCATGTTTAAACATCACTTACAGTGTTTGACTATGAATGACTATGGTTAATGATTGTTTGAGTATGGTTAATTATGGTTGAACATGATTCACCATGGTTGAACATGGTTTAATTATGAATGATCATCATTTGACCTTGGTTTGACTATGTCCAACCACAATTAAATATGATTGAGTATAAGTGGCCAAGGTATGAATACAATTTCACTAGGATTGACCATATTTCGACTATGATTTGTCTATTGTTAACAATGATTTTACTATGGTTAACATTGTAATGGTGGGTTTTAATTATTAACCATGGTTTCACTATAGTTTACCATCACCATCCACTTTAGGTTCAGCATGGTTGATCATGGTTGTCGATGGTTGACCTATATGGTTGACCATGGTTGATCAACCTTGTCCATGGTTGACCATGGTTAATATATTAGGTAACATATCACATTATTATTACCTATCAACATTATTATATTTTTAGAAACCCTCAATAGATTGAGTGGACTTAATGGTTAAGAGCATGTGTTTTCTGGTAAGAGGTGAGAGGCTCAAAACTATAGGGGAATAGAGTATGTATGCCTTCATAAACTTTAGTATTTAAATGAGAGTGTGGAGGTGGGTCCCTTGTGGCACAAACAAGGAGGTCTCATACACAAATTTGTTGTCACCTTAAAAATTCCCTAAAAATAGTCATTTATAAACTACACTCAAAAAATTTATTACATCAATTATTATTATTGCATTCCTAAAACATTTATATTATAATTAGTGTAATATTGATAATATAATACAATATTAATATAACATTATTATAAATATTGACCATATTTCCAATATTAACATTCATATTTATATTAATATTAATGAAAAATTTTACTAATAATTACTAATATTATATAACTAATATTAATGTTATATATATTTTTATATTAATCTACATATTGTTTTCTTAAAAAGAGTAATTCTCTTTAATATATGAAAAACTTAGGGGGCTATTGTCCCATTCTTATGTAAGATTTGTTTGCGGCTAGACTTATAATTACTTATATATGATTGAAATTTATTATAAGATTTTTTGAAATTTTTTTTGATTAAAAATAGTTAACTATTAAAAACTTAGCGGCCTATTGTCCCATTCTTATGTAAGATTTGTTTGCAGTTGGAATTATAATTACTTATACATGATTCAAACACTTTTTGAAATTTTTTGAATTAAAAATAGTTAGCTGATCTGCTTTAATGGAAAATTATATATCTATTTATATCAAGCCGTAAATGTAATTGTTCTGGTTTTATGTTTCACGGATGTAAAAATAATAATCAAATAATACTCTTAAATTATTGAAATTAAAAACAATAAAAAAAATTAAAACCATGCATTCTCGTACACAAAGCTCATCCACGCGATTGTCATGTAGAGAGAAATGTTAAAAAAAACCGGAAAAAAATTAACCACCGCTCATCTAATGTGAATCTTTAATTCACACGGCTCAATTTAACGAACGCACATTCATCATCTCTGCATATATACCTCCACTGCCAGGTGTACCCTCCTGTGCCCTTGGATCACTTGTTAGACGATTAAAAAACTATATACCGTCGGATGATTCCCTCGTTGATTAGTGTAACGAGGTAACCACCTGCCTGTTAGGGTTTCTCAGTTTTACTTACTATTACTTCGGCCTCGATCTCATAGCTGAGGTTACTTTGCCCAGATCTGATAGCTGAGGCACGTACCATTACTTCACCCCGGATCTCATGGCTGAGGTTACTTCGCCCAGATCTCATAGCTGAGGCACAACAAAGTTAGGTTGGGGTGGATCAGGTACTATTAGATTTCATCATTTCTGCAATTTTTAACACAGAATTGCTCTATTTCTGCAATATTTACAACTTTCTCAATAAAGAACTAGATTTCCCAACTAGTGGTATCGAACTGGCAGATGCAGGAATGAATCTCCACACCTCAATCTCTCCTGCCTGCAGCTCCAATTCGATATTATTCGTTGACCGTTGATATGGTGGTTTGCTTCTCACATGGGATGCTGGGTTTTCATTATTCCTTTTCAAAGTGCACTTTCTGTAAATTAGCTATACGTGTTTTCTATGACCGGTATGACAATTCTCCTTCATGGCCAGAACTCACAAGGCCTTTATTGCTCTGGCCACGTAATTGGTTACATTTGGTATTCTTTATCGTTTCCCTGTAATTATACTTTTATGGTTTTCTAGAAACCCTCGGTTTCATTGACACAGCCTTCGTATGCTTTGTTTCGTTCAGTTAAATCATCAGTGACTGGTGTCAAATCATCAATGACTGGTGGCATCTTTTTTCATAACCCCTGCCACATACAACTACTCAGTCATGTAATTTCTTTCTAGGTTCCTCTTTCTCGTTTGAACTGCTCGAAGAATTTAATGGGTTTACTCAGCATTTGGGTTATCGTGTGCTTTTCTTAATTGTATTCATGGTTGAATGGAGTTCGTATCAGGGTTTTTCTTGTTGTGGGGAGATTCATGAAATTTGTATCGGTCCTTGTTTGAATTAGTGTTGTGGAGCGAAAGAAGGTTTTTGCCTGAAATATTGTTGTGGAGAGAAATAGGGTATATAGAGGCAAAGGCAAGCTTTCTGTTTCAGTGGGAGGACGCGTTCAAGGGAGAGAAAAACGAGGGTGGGTTTGAAGCTGCCAATCCCAGCTTGGGAAGACGCATTTTCTAAGCCAATGCAATTGCCACTTCCACTGCAGAAGCCCACCAACATGAATGGTGCTCGCAAGTTACCCTCAACTTTGGGGTGTGAAAGCAGTGGCAAGGTCTACAAGGTTAAGCATGCCAAGACTAGGAAAATTTATGCTTTGAGGAAAAGCACGAGCTTGCTGTTCGAAATAAAATAATGAGGGAAATGGAGATTCTCCTAAGGGCGAATTCTCCACACATCTTGCAGTGTTATGGCTATTCTCCCCACATCGTGCAGTGTTATGGCATATTCGATCGAGGAGGAGAGATCTCTTTTGTGTTGGACTACATGGACGGTGGAACCCTTGCGCAGGTTCTTCAAGCCCACAAAAAAATCCCAGAACACTATTTGGCTGAGATTGCGAGGCAGGTGCTGAAGGGCATGCATTACCTGCACCACAACAAAATTTTTCACCGTGATATAAAGCCCTCCAATTTACTGATTAATAAGAGAAGTCAAGATTGTCGATTTCGGTGTCAGAACTGTGTTGGTTCACACTTTGGCCCAGTGCAATGCAATTCCTTCGTGGGTGCTTATATGAGTCCTGAAAGGTTCGATCCTGATTGGTATTAATATACAATTTCTATTGTCTTCTGCCATGCAGTTCCTATGTTTTTTGAATTTTTTTGTTGTTGTATGCATTCTGCAGCCTTAGTCAGGATGATACATCTAATTTTGGTGTTCTCATTGAATCTAAACGATGCGTTGAGTAAATAGATAGATGCCAATTTTGCTGCTGCCCATTGAATCCATTAAGTGAATTTAGATGATTGAGTGAATAGATGGATGCCAATTTTGGTAATACAAATTGAATCTAGATGGTGCATTGAGTGAATTTAAACAACAGCAGTTAGATACATTAGATAGCTTAGGTGGTGATGATCCATTGAGTTTGGCCATATTCATTAAATCTAAGAAGTATATGGAGTCGTTTTAGATAAGTATGAGGGATGATCCTTAACCAATTGGCAAATTCTTGGTTTTTAGGTGTAAAAGTTATAAGATTTAAATGTCTTCAACATGTTACTGGATATCTGTATCACTCAATGCAGAGTTAAGGTTTATAGCCACTCACTTATGGATAAAAAGCATGACGAATTAGTAAAATCTTAGTTGTTGGATGTAAAAAACAGGATTCAAATCTATTCTACATGTTAATGGGTATTTGTATCAATCCAATACATAGATGAAGTTTATAAACACCACTGATGGATCAAAACCAGTTACACATAGCTCTATATTAGTTTAACCTCATTTAAAGATATTGCTGGGTAAAGGGCACTACATGTGTAAAACTCTAAAGACCTTTGATGTTACTCGTCCTTCATTCTGTAGAAGAGGTATATAAGGTTCACCCTCCCTTGGGGGCAGTGTTTTGGAGAGTACCCTGGTTCATTGGAACCAAGCTCAGCTGAATTAACCCTGAGCTTTGCTGGCTAAAACCCATAAGCAAATTGAAATATTTTCTATCTGCTTTTTACCTGTAATCTGATGATTGACTCATGTGCTTGGTTTGACGATCCTCTCTGTTGCTGAATAATAAGGAATTGTGTTTAATCTGATGATTGACTCATGTGCTTGGTTTGACTATCCTCTCTATTCCTGAATAATAAGGAACTGTGTGTTATTTGAGGGTTATCTGGTAGTATAATGATTGACTCATTTGCTTGTTTTGACTATTCTTTCTGTTGCTAAATAATAAGGAATCGTGTGTTGAATGAGGGTTATTTATTTCTGGCAGTATACTGACTTTTGTTGTATGGACTGCTCTCTTAAAATTATGGTGGGTGTAAAAGCGTGTTGTTTCCTCAGGGCATGCATGTTTTTGAATGCCAGTTTTACAAGTACAATGAAGATTAATAAACAATGTATGCCATTCTCTGAGATAAGCAGACCATGAGGGGCATCCAATTACCCTCATAAAACAGAAGAGAAACTAACGGCTACAAACAATCTAACAGAAGAAGTTTGAAGAGAAAGAAATTGGCAACATGCACTAATATTACAAAATATGGGTGGGAAGTGGGCACTAAAAATAGAGTGCAACAGTCAGTGGAAATTTAGGGTTATAAGTCTAGCGAATTTGACTATGATCCCTCAAATTAATAATTTTGAAGAACTTAGAGATTAAATTGTGTGATATTTGTTGATTTGGATGCATAGTCTAGCCATATGGCTCAAAGGTTGTATAAAGGGAAATGTTATCAACATTTTTCCCCTTGTTCCTAATAGAAGGTGCAAAGGTACAAATGTTTGCATACAGAAAAATATTAACAAATTGGAATGATTATGGATATCAAAGATTACCAAAGATGTTGATGAATAACAATTTAAAGTGGCCTTAAAATTGCAAGTCACTGATGAAAAGCTACAATGGACGGTAAGGATCGTATCTGTTCTTTTACTACATGCTAAGAGTTAATGGAGCATTTAGGACTGCTTGTAATAGGTTATGACTTTGTTAAGACTGGATCAAGCTACAGCTACACAGAAGCTTTCACCAAGAATATCAATGTGACCATTCAAGATGCAAATTGTTGCCATTGTTTCTTCTTATTGATCGTTTAGAAGCCAATCTTAAGAAACAAGATGGATGGAATTATATACTATTTTCAATCACCAACGTCAACCATTAAAGCCAAAAAAATTATCTACCAGTGCTACATCTATGGTGTGCCAACAACATTCAACTTATTTAACAAGACTCTTCATGGACCTAATATCAAACTAAGAATAGTAATCCCAAATATTGAGTTAGGTCAGACAAGGATGCCTTCTGATTTATATTGACAACTTTCTCAATGTTTTTGTTCGCGAGTGTCCATCAAGATTATTGATCCCACCTATTTGATGCCACATTGGGAATTTTATTTATTTCATCCCACCTGTTTGATGCCACATTGGGAATTTTATTTATTTCAGAACTTTCATTAGTGAGTGGAGGAGATCCATAAGAGAGAAGACCAAATAAGTTGATTATCATCTAACTAAAAGATTTCTTCTTCAACTATTATTTGCAGAGATGGCAGTGCTGTTAAAACTACTCTCAATTGTGTCATCTCTTGGTCTTTCTTTTCAAATGCATTAAATAATGCTTTTATTTTATCAACTTCAATGGATGTCAAATATATAGATACAAGGAAAAAAATTATATGTTTACACTCTTGGTCTTTCTTTCAAATGCATTAAATAATGCTTTTATTTTATCAACTTCAATGGATGTCAAATAAATAGATACAAGGAAAAAATTATATGTTTACAAGCATTACTCCAAGGAAATATAATTTGTTTGCTTCCTAACCAACATTAGCAATTGCACAAAACACCTCTGCCCAAATGCACAAAACACCTTTGCCTAAGGACAGAGCTAGGCTCTAGGAAAAAAATTGGTAAATAAGCAAAGACAAATTACCATTTCTTATCCTGTTCATGCCACATGTTTCTCACTTGGATGACATATATTAGTAAATGGCTAGAAGGACATGCCACAAGCATTCTTGGATAACAGAAACTTCGTTTGGGTACATCTACAAGCTACACAGTCAAGGATGGGAGTGGTCACTACAAGTTTAGCAGTTAGAAAATTTTCATCTTTTTTCCAACCATGTCTTCTACCACAAAAATAAAAGAAACACATTTTAATACTATGGATTCCATATGTTTGTTGACCACTAACCAGGCCAGTAAACATCAAGCTGACTTGACACATCATCTGGGAAATTAATGAGGGAAATTCTACTTTTTCATTAAACCAATGCTTGTATTTAAAATTACATAGGTCCTTATTTCTCTATCAATGATTTGCAAGGAAGTGACTCGTTGGTTTCTATTTCATTGGCATTGATGGATCTTAAAGAATTAAAGAAATTAGACTATGAAAACATCAAAATGTGTTCCTGCAGGCATATTGTTCACCCATGAAGGTTGTGATATGCACACTGAGTCTCCTCTAATTGTTCCACCATGTTAGTGACCCATCTAGTGCAATTTTAACATAACAATGAAATGATTATAGGTTTAAAAACAATATTCCAAGGAAATATAACTTGGTTTCTTCCCACTCAATGTTAACAATTATACCAACGCTCTCAAAATTTAAGTTAGGAATGTGTTTTGGAAAATCTTTAGTAGATTAGCAAAGTCATATTATTGCATAGTATCTATTTCATGCCACATGTTGCCATTCAAAAATCCCAGAACACTATTTGGCTGAAGTTGCCACGCAAGTGCTCAAGGGCTTGCATTACCTGGACCAGAAAAAAATTGTTCACTGTGATATATTTTGTTAGCTTACTGATCAATACTAGAAGTCAAGATTGTAGATTTAGCTGTCAGAACTGTGTTGGCTCACACTTTGGCCCAGTGCAATTCCTTCGTGGGCACTTATATGAATCTTGAAAGGTTCGATCCTAATGTGTATTAATATACAATTTATATTGTCTTCTCCAATGCAGTTCTCCATTTTTTAGTTTTTTTGTTGTTGTATCAACATAAATTATGTGAATTCTGCAGCCTTAGTTGGGATGATACATCTACTTTTGGGGTTCTCATGGAATGTAAATGATGCATTGTGTAAATAGATAGATACGGAATGTTGCTGCTACCCATTGAATCCATCGAGTGAATTTAGATGATTGAGTGAATAGATGGATGCCAATTTTGGTAATACAAATTGAATTTAGATGTTGCTTTGAGTGCATTTAAACAATAACAATTAGGTACATTAAATAGCCTAGATATCTTAGGTGGTGATGATCCAATGAGTTTGGCCATATTCATTGAATGTGTTAGTCCTTACAATCTCCTAGGTTGAAAAGGAAATCGACAAGGGTAACCTCAAACCACTTCAGCTGAGTAGCTAGCCCTATTGAGCATGAGAGGGATCTCTCTAAGTTTCTTATGAGTGATATGACTCTAAAGAAATGAATTTTAGGGTAGATATGTGTATTTGTTTGTTTGTTTGTGAAAAATTGGCTTTTTAAGGATTTGCTAAACTTAGGGTTTGGAGCCACAAGTAGGTCTAGGCTATGGGAGTGCAGGAGCAAACATAAGAAGGAGCTAGATATGAGAAAACATAGTGTAATTTGAGTATTCGTTAGTGTAGTATAAAGGATATATAGAGGAAGAAACTCATGAACATAAATAAACATGATTTTATTAGCTTAGGAAGACAAAACACATAACTATGAAAACGACATAATAGAGCTTGAAAAACAAGAATTCTGAGTATTTTATCACAAGGAATTAATAGAAAGAAGAGATATAATGTAGATAAAGATGTTTAGACCATGAGAAAACAAAAAGAATGAAGTACAAACACCATGAAGTGAGTGGGCTAGAGTTACTTGAAAATAGCTCCAACTTGTATGTGTATTCGCTCAAAGATGATTACAATGCAAGCCTCCTTCACAAAAAGTTCAACCCTCTTCTCCTAAAGTGAAATAGTATTTATAGACTCTCTTAGACCACTTTCCCACCTTTATGAGTAGAATTCCTTGGTGAAGGAACTCACTCCAAGATTCTCTCAACCAACACATGAGAGTGAGAAGGTGCCACTCAAACACCTCATGACGAGTTTGATTAGAAGTTTGCTTCTTTGATGAGGGCTAATAAACATAGAAAACAACCTATGATATACATTTATTCATGCCTACATCACCTACCCTTGTAACTTGTGCCATTAAATAGAGAATCTTGACTTTGACCAAGTCAAACTAGAAACTAGAAATTTTACACACTGAAATTTTGCAAATAAAAACACAGAAAGTGCAGAAGGGCAACACCGAATTTGACTTGATTTTGAGGTGCCTTCGAGGGGTCAAAATGAAAAGCTCAGAGAATGGTCAACTATCCCTTCGAGTCTAGTTTCCATAACAGTTTGAATTACTTAATTTGGAGCATGGGAAGACCTTAAAAAACCCATTCTCCAAAGGTCACTCTATAAGCGTAGTGCGTGTCAAAAAATGGTCCAAAATGCTAGCTTTTTGCAACGTTTTTGCACTTTTGTCCAAAACTAAGCCAACTCTACAAAATCTGGGCAAATGGGTTTTTAGAGGATGTCAAAACCTTTCTAAAAATGTAAGCCTTTCCTCAAATGGAGGCCTAAGGGAAAGCGTAGTGCGAAGGCGCTGTGCTTCTCGAAAGGCTAAATTTCTGAATTTAGACCAATATTTGCCAAAAAGACTCAAAACGTTGAGAATTGCCTCAAAATTGGAGGGAATGTGTAAAAATGAGTTTTTTATAGGTTCATGGATGCTTCAGCAAGCATCTCCAAGTTTCCCTCATCCTTTTGATCTTTTTTGGCCTCCTTGAGCTTGTTTTCAAGTTGTTTTAGTTTGACCTTGGGGATTATGTTTTCAGTTTGATAATGATGCGCCATGTGTCTGAGCATTTGATTATGTCTATTTGCCTTCTCCAAAAGCTTCTCTAAGTGTTCATTCACCCTATTAAGCCAATATTATTTATCTTGATTTACCTCTAGGGCAATCCTTTCTTCTAGGTCAAGACCTTCATTAAGCAACATTTGTTTTTGTTCTTCTTACAAAGCTTCCTTGAGACCTCTCGTTCTTGGTCTTTTCCTTTTCCCTTTTACCTTTGATACTTCAGGCTCGCTTGATGTCATTATCTATTTACCTTTGCCGGTTTGCTGCATTATTTTAGCTTTTTCCTTTTCTAGGATCAACTCTTTTGCTTTGAGTGGACTATTTTCCTGTTCAAGGAATGTTATAACATACTTTGCCCTTTCCAAGTTTATCGCTAGCTCCTTAATTTGGTAGTCTTTGTCCTTGATAACCTGTCTCATCCTTGTGGTTTGATATTCTGGATGTGTATCAATTAGCTCAAACTCATGCTCCAGTGTATCCTTATGTTTTGCTGCCGATTCCTATTTTGTCAATGAAGAAGGCTTTGCCCCTTTCTCTTTGTGAGAAGAAAAAAGAAGCCTCTACCATTACTTATACACATCGGTCACCTCCGGCTTGGGTGGTTGAGTCTTCTCTATTGTTTTGCTAGATGACCCCATCTCTGTTTGTTGTTTTGGTGCACTTGGGGATTGAGATGCTTTATTTTCCTCATGTCATTTTAAAGCTGCTTCTAAAAAAGCTTCCCAAGCCATACCTCTCTA
This sequence comes from Pinus tabuliformis, assembly GCA_031772625.1. NCBI lineage: Eukaryota > Viridiplantae > Streptophyta > Pinopsida > Pinales > Pinaceae > Pinus > Pinus tabuliformis. The sequence continues at coordinate 188,740,738 of CM062814.1, read as the reverse complement.
TGCCAGCTCATGAAGGACAATGGTTTAGATGAGATTGTGATGAAACAAGCTTGGAGAGTGCTCTTTGTCCTTTAACTGTATCTTTTCATACATTTTTGAAATGCTCCTCAACAGGTAATTGAACATGTTGAGTGGCTTTTGAGATGTGAAGTGCATCAAGAGGTGAATATGATAGGCATACAACTTGGAGAATCTACCTTCACAGGGAAAGAACCTCATGATGGTTTTCATTAAAGGGGCATACTTCTCAAGAAAATATCTGAAAGGCATGAGGTGAGTATGTGTATCTCTGTATAGAGTTTTTAAGAAGGGCTTGTAGTTTTCAAGATCTAAACTCATTCCCTTGAACCAATATTCACCATTGTCTCGTAAACCATTTGCTAGTGAGATGGAGGCCATTGAGACACTAAACTCAATACCAGCAATGATAGGAGTCTCTCCTTTGAGCTGTGTAGCTACCCAATCTGTGCGCTTCTCATAAAACCCTGCTTCACTTACTCTTTTACAAAATTCCAAGTAGTGAACATCCTCAAAGCATTGCTTGATGAAAGAATATGAGTTTATTTGGTTTCAATCTCATGGTTCATATATGAGAATCCTCCCTCCTTTGTGTTGTCTCTTTCTTTCTGGTGAAGATTCAACCTCCATGATGACACAAAGTCCTAGTAGCACGAAGCGAAAATAGATGTGAGGTGAGAATGGAACTCAGGTGATACGTGAAAGATTTTGAAAAAATGATGGGAGGGATTTTATGAAAGATGAGATGACTTTGAAAACTGATGGAAATGAGTGAGGAAAATAGTGAAAAAAGATGTGGTTGCTTGCAAGTGAGACCAAGAAGGTTTATGATGAGATTTTCCCAAAATAACTCTAGGAATGAGCTAGGGTTTTGTTTTTTAGTGTTTAAACTTTGTTTGGAGGTGAATGAACCGGTCAAAATGACTCATCAGGCATGTGTAGGTGTACAATATGAATTTACATGTTTTGGAGATGAAAATTTATGATGATCATTTCTACCCTAGCATTTCGCATGGAAATTTTCCTACAAACCCTGGCTTGAGAAATTATTGACATGGAATGAAATTTGGAAAGAAAATATAGAGGGCGATGATATAATTACTTGTTCCTTAGCTTTAGAAAGCAATTTGACTGAGCTTGTAACCAAAAATTTGGAATTTGGGAAAATTTGGGTGAGTTTCGGGTACTCTATCCTGTGCACACCACAATTCTACACGCAGCACCAAAGCGCAGTGTGGTTCACAGAAGTGCAACGCCTACCTCCTAAGTGCAGCGCAGTGTATCTACATGGAATGCCTTCAATGTTTTGCCATTTTCTTCTAGGGAAACAAGTTTTTTGATTTTTTGGGCGAGTGAGCTCAATGATGAGGATTGAATGGGATATGAATGAAAAGGTTATGAGTCTTCTTGAGTTTATATAGGGATAATTTCCTCACTTTTTAGAAAAGAGAAAAGAAACCAACCCTCCTTTGTGAACTGATTTCACTTTGTGAAGGCAGATTTTACCTTTACCATTGCAAATGTGCTTTTGCTTTCTTGAATGTTGGAGCTTACTTCTTCTGAAACCTTTGATGTCATGAAAATATGAAAAGTGGGTGAATAAATCATGATCAATTCTTCAACAGTTGCTTTGTCATGTTTGACTTATTTCTGGTTTTTTATGGAAATGGTGGACCTTGGGGACCCTTGTGACCTAATGGATGACCTAAGACCTAATGGAATGATGATGATGATTTGACCCCATTTTCATGGTGAAACCTTCATAAAGTATGATAAGCAACGAGCATGAGTGAAATTTCAAACAATGACTCCATCTTTGCACTGACCATACAATGACCAAATTTGTTGTGTAAACCTAGTAACAAAGAAATTTGATGAAGAAAGCCTGAAAATAACATGGTAAAAGCATTTTTTTGATCTAGGTGACAGGGTAACAAGACTAACACTAATATTGGCTCCAAATGGAGATGGCAGCTCTTTGGAGGTGTCAAGAACATCGTAGATCAAGTAGCCTTATTCATAGGGCAATGGAGTCAACATGCATAAACACTGATTATTTATTTATTTATTTATTCTTTTGACTTGAGACTCACTCACTTTTTTATATGAAAAAAGAACTAAATAAAAAATTGAAAATAGTACTGACTCAAAGAGCCTTAGGGCCTTCACTTCGGGCTTCAAACTCTAATGGCAGCGATCTAAAATGCTAGAAGTAAAATACACACGAGTGTGTAAAATGATGATGACTTTTTAGGATTTTAGACATAGTAGTGCTTGAGAAGCCTACCATTGGTCACCCCTCCTGAATAATATTTTCCATCCATCTCTTTGAACAAGAAAACATTCTTTCCTTTGAAAGTAGAGATTTTGTATGGTCCCTTCCATAAGTTCTCAAACTTACCATGTTTGCCTTTGTCTTCATTTCTGGCATCCGATCGAAGGACTGCATCTCCCAAATTGAAATTGTTTTCCTTAGTTTTGCGGTCATAAATCATTTTGATTTTCTTTTGGAGTTTGGATGTGTTATGAGAAACTTCTTCTCTTGTTTGTTGTAAATGAATCAACTGGTTTATTCTCCTTTGTATGTCATTAGTTTCACTATCCAATTGTTGTAGTATTTTCATTATTGGGACAACAAGAGATGAAGGAAATACAGTGCCAACTCCATATACTAGCCGAAAATGAGACATACCTATTGACTTTTTGGTGCTCACCCTGTCCACCCACAAGACATTGATGAGTTTTTTTATGCCAGTTCTTCTTGTTCACCTCCACAACCTTTTTGATGATGTTAACCAAGGATTTGTTGGAAGATTCAGCCAGGTTGTTCCCCTGTGGATGATAAGCAGTAGAATGTCCTAGCACAATATGATATTTGGCGTAGAAATCCACCATTATTTTTTATTTAAAAGCAACAACATTGTATGTTATTATTTTCTGTGGGCAGCCAAATTTAGACAAGATATTAGACTCCAAAAATTGAATGATGATAAAATCAGTAGCTTGCCTCATTGGGATAGCTTCAATCCACTTTGTAAAGTAGTCGGTGGATGTTAATATCCATTTGTGTTGTGCTGAAGATGAAGGATGGATTTTGCCAATGAAATCAAGACCCCATTGCTGGAAAGGAGCTGAAATCAAAATTGGTTGTAGTGGTAATGGCAGAAGGTTCCTCTTTCCTTAAAAAATTTGACATTCATGGCAGCTCATGATTGTCTTGTATGTATCAGAAAAGAGGGTGGGCTAATATAAACTAGCTTTGAAGATCTTGTTTGCTATAGTTTTCCAAAAATGATGACCGCCACAATTTACCCTATGAAAATCCTTCATTATATCTTTAGCTTCATTTTCTATTAAACAATTCAGTAGCACACCTCCATGATCTTTCCAAAATAAAACACCATCCAAAATACAATATTTTGAAGCTTTGAGTTTGAGTGATCTAACTTTACCTTTAGGGAATTCCGATGGAGGATTCGAGTGCTGCAAGACATAGACAATGGCAGAGTAACAAGGTAAAGACATGAACATATCATATATTTGCAAGAAAGGGTCCTTTTCTTCTGATTCTTCTCATAGTGTAGCCATCAAATTAATATCTAGTGCATGTAAATTTGATTCCGACATAAGCTTGGCTAACCCTTGTCCTTTGATGAGCTTTGTAGGTTTGATCTCCAAGTGATATTATAGCATTGCTGCAATCCATTTCCCTCTTCTGCCTTCTCGATCTATTTGTACAAGAATTTCCTTTACTGTTGTAGTGGGGACATAAGCAATAGTATGTAAATGTAGAATATAAACTCAGAAATATTTGAGGGCTTTTACCAATGCCAATGCCTATTTCTCAATGATATTATATCTCAATGCTGCATCTCTTATAGTGTGACTAAAGAATGCTATAGGCTGCTCATTTTTCTGATATTTTTTCTGCATTAGAACTGCTACTAATGTGTGCTCAGAAGAAAAAGAAAAAATGATGAAATCTGAGGTATGATCTAGGCTAATCAAAATAGGAGCAGTAGATAATGCAAACTTTACTGCATGAAATGATTTCTTTCTGGGTTTCCCTGCAATACTCCTTAATTCAACTTCTTTTCCTTCCACAAAAAATTTCATGAAAAGTTCTTGAAAATTGAAAGCTATCGTACCCAAGGATTGTAGCCATTGTACTCCTAATACAACATCAACACCTCCCATTGGAATGGAAATCATTGGGCTAGTCAATACATATTCTCCCATCGATAGCTTGATATTATTGCACTTTTCAGAGCAATTTATTGTTCTTCCATTTGCAACCATCACTTGACACTCTGGTGTTGGGTATAAGAAGAAATTCAATTCTTTTTCTACCTTACAATGAATAACATTGTGGGTACTTCTTGAATCAATCAACACTAGTACTTTTTTCTTCTTGATTTTTCCTTCTATCTTGATGGTTTGAGGAGTGGTAATTCTCGCCAATGCATTACAAGATATGGTCGGATTCATTTCTTATTTATCTAGGCTTTGTTCCTGGAGCATATCCTCTTCTTTTGACCTTTCTTGCTCCTTTTCTTCTTCCTCTTCACAATCTATGTAGAATAATTTCTTCTCAACACACTTATGACCTTTAGTGTATTTGCTATGACAACTGTAACAAAGCCCTTATGCTCTTTTTTCTTCCAATTGTTGTCGTGTCAACCTTATAGGTTGTGGAAGACTAGGAGCAACCACACTTCCATCTTTATAGTTGTGAGTGGTATGCTTCTTGGTTGTCATAATTTTGTTTTCCATTTTTCTTGCTAACCTGAATGCCTTCTCTAATGAATCAGATTCCCAAAGGCGAACATCATGTTGGATATTATCTTTTAAAGTCCCTATGAACACATCAATCCTATGCTTCTCTTGAATATCTTTTACCCTTATGTTCAATTTTTGGAACTCCTCAATGTGCTCCATTATTGAACTTTTTTGTTTGAGACTTATCAATTGGCTAAAAAATTTGTTGCTTTTTGTATCGTCATAATGTGCTATCAATTCTTCTGTAAAAGTTGCCCAAGTGATAATTTGTTTACGAGAGCAAAGCCATTGATACCATACAAACTGATTTGGTTCCAAATATAAAGTTGCAATACGTACCTTTTCTGTGTTTTTCACATTATTGAGATCAAAAAATTGCTCTATTTGTAATATCCATGTTGCGGGATCCTTTCCATCAAACTTCCTCATATCAATTTTTGGAATGTGGTGGGTTTTCGATCCCACATTAGAGTCTAAGAAATCATGATTAACATTTCTTTTCTTCGCATCATGAGTTTCCTTTACTACCTTTTCACCATTGGTAAGTATTTCTTGTAGAAAATTTGTTAAATCTGTTTTCAAATATGCCATGTCTGTCTTCAAATTTGTGTTCAAATCTATCTTCAAGTTGTCCATCTTAGTTTCCATGCCATTCATCTTAGCTTCCACGCCATTTATCTTAGCTTCTATTAGCTTTTGTGGCAGTGACATTTGTTGCACTTGTTCTTGTAATTTTGATATATCATGTAGCATTTCTTCTTCTTCTTCATGAGTCATGCTATAGCTTTCAGGTTCCTTACTAGGTGTTTGCATTTACTTTCTTCGGGGCATCAATTACCGATAATAATTCTCTACTATTCCCTTTGAATTTCTTCAAAATAAATTTTCAAACCAAGCTTAAACAAAAATCTAAGAAAATCTACACACCTTTTTTCACTTTGTAGGAGCTCGATATTGCCTATGATGTACCTCTGTACTTTCCAAACATCTAATTCTGAATTTGTGACCTGCATTATCCCTCTATTTCCTCTTTCCAATGCCACAAGTCTGACCCAAATTGGATTCTCCAAGGAAGAGTTATGCAAAATCTCCCACAATGAATTGATTATAGACTAGTTCCGTAGATCGAACTTGTACGACGTTCCATGAGTCACTCTTTTGACGTTTGGATTTGAAAAATGCATACAAGAAACTATAGTCCGTCCTCTTTCTATACCTTCTTATGAAATTTCAATCTGATCGCCAGAGAGAAAGTTATGACGATTTTACCCAGGTCACCTGTTTGGAATGTAATTCAGGAGTCTACAAAAAGACCAACTTCCTCAGATCATATCTCCATGAATATAGCGTAAAAAGCTCTAAAATTTAGACCTGAGGTTTAGCGTGATTTCTTCTCAAATGGGTTTTTTTTTCAACTTCTGAAACGTCGCAATAAAAAATTTATAGTGAAAATTCCGCGATGACCTGTTTGGAGCAGCGAAACCCTAAAATCCAAAGCTCTCATACCAAATGTTATGAAACCAACTCAAGAAAAGATAGAAAATATAGATCAACGACTTAGAATTTAGCCTCTTCGAGGGGGAAACCTCCTTTACATTACATAAATGAACAATTCTTGGATGATTCAAATGACAAAACCTCCTTTCTATATATAGGTGTCTAAGGAGTCACAATATAACCCAACCGACCTAACAATAATAATATAAAGCCACAAAAATAACAATAGAGGGATTATATGGGACACAGTAATAACAATATGGGGATAATAGGGGCACAACAATATTAATAAGGGATGCAACTACAATAGTAATGGGGTAATTACTAGTATTATAGGGACCCAACATAATACTTCAGTGTTAGCTGAATGGATGTGAGAATCATCAAAATGATATGCATCATCAATGTGAGAATTCTAAAATTCTCCTTCCAACTGCAGAAAACTGTTTATCTACTTATCATCACCAAACACTTGCCAAAACCTCATGTTATCTGGGAAAACTAGGTGATTCTTAACATGGATGGAGTGCTTATGATTAGGATATATAGGAATCCTAACCATACTAGCTGTAGTGGTGAGTGAATCAGCGATGACATTCTGAGTTCTAGGAATAAGAGATAATGTATACTCTGAAAAAGTTTTGAGAATATCAAGTACGACATTGCGATAAGCTCTCATTCTTGGGTGTTTGGCCTCGTATTCCCCTTTGACTTGCTTAATCACTAATTCAGAGTCGCCATAAACATAAATCTTTTTTGTTCCCAACTTTTTCAGAATTTTGAGGCCAACAATCAATGCCTCATACTCCGCCTCATTGTTAGAACATTCAAAAGCCAACTTGTAAGAGTTCATTCTCACATTCCGAGGGATTTTGTTTGATTTATGTAATCACCCATGTATCCAAACACCAATTCCTACTCCTTCTCTTCATGATGCACCATCAAACTCCATGGTCCAAAAACCACTTCTTCGTCTCGAAAAAGAAATTCTGAAGACTGAATTTATTAATTTTTAGGATTTTGAACGGCTAGCTTAGAACTTTCTATTTTCTACACTATCCTTTGAATCTCCTCAATAGGATTTGCAAGCTATCTACATTCCTCACCAACCTATTTACTTTCTACTGTGATAGTTTCATGTATGCTGCCCATTAGGTTGGGAACTTCTAAAATTTCTACTAACTCACTTTCATCATCAACAAAATCCATATCACTAAACAGAATGAAAGAGTCAAGATCAGTATGAACAACATGTATAGGATGATTGACTGGATTTTCCTTACTGTTGATCATAAATTTCATCTTTTTTTCTCTATAAAGTTTCCGAAGCTGTCCAAAAACAGGGATAGTGGCATATGAAAAGTCAAGCTGCAAAGTGCCTTTTAATTTTTCTCCCCAAGATCTTGAAAGAAACATGCCAAAACCTAGGAGGAATATGAGTGACTACAACATCCATAAGTACATTTTTGGCTGGGATTTGGTATAAGGACACTACCAAGTCTTTAATAAGGCCAAGACATTTCACTCTTCCAGAATCAAAAGAATAAAGATCATGGTAAGGTCGGGTGATGCTCAGTCCTAGTTTATCCATGATGGCTTTAGGCATCAAATTATGAGAGGCACTAGTCTTTAGCATAGCATTATGAAGGATAAAGTCATGAAGTTTAAGACTCAGATAAAAAGGAGGAATTTCACTATCTCCAGGAGCTCCTTCTGAGGCTGGACCAAAAAGGATGGCTGGCTCATCATCAACTACATTAACTATATCAAACATCTGATCAACCCTAAGCATTTTTGCAATCTAAAATTTTTATTTTTCATTCCTTACCAATTCAGTGAGGGGAATAGCTATCTTCAATTTAGAAATTTCATTTTCCAAACTAAAAATATTAGATTGCATTTCTACCTCTTTTGAAGCGATGTCCTTCCTTTCTGTTTGGCCCTTAGCTTGAGTTTCCTTCTTTTGGCTTTCAGTTTGCAATTCTTTGTCCTTCTTCACATTGCTAGTGGAGGATTCATTAGTTCTATCCCAATTTCGTGTGACAATAACTTCGTCTTTATTCTGGTCTGCAGGAGTGGTTTCTTTGCTTGGTGCATCCTTTTGCAAATTTTTCCTTTTTTGAGTTAGAGTAATAGGCACATTTCTGCTCCTTAAATTGTACTGCTTTTGGAGATGACTAAGGGAATTCTAATATCCTCTTTGGTACTCTTCAGTCCTATCAGCCCACAAATCTTCGCTTGCAAGAAAAAATTGTTGATCATTTGGTATAAAAGAGTCTTCAAAAAACTGATCTTCTTCTGTTAGGAAAGTAGGAAGTTCATCTTCTTGAAAGAAGTGATTTGCTTCTACAATTTCTTCATCTGCTTCCTCACCTTCAGTGTAGTTTCACTGAAATGGAGATTTTTCTTGACCTTGAGGATCTTGATTTCGCTGCTCTTTTTGTCGATTTCTGAACTGTTGTTGCTGCTGTCCGCGAAAGTTAGGATTCCTCACTGATGCTTCAACTTGTTGATCAGTTATGGATATTTTATCCATCATCCTCTCCATAGTTTTTATCAGACTATCAAGTTTTGCATCAAAAGATGATGCAGATTCTTCTGTGAAAACAACTCTCTTCTTCACCCTCTCTGGCTTTGATTTTGACTTCTTAATGAGAAAATTGGCTTCAACGCTGATTGCATTTTGCTGCATCTCTTCAATAGTAGTTGGGTCTCTTTCTCTGAGCTCGTAGGCCATATCTGGATCAAAAGCATCAAGATAATGAAGAAGAGCCAAACGAGGTCGAGGTTTCATATCATCAGGTATAGAAGTGTACACTGTATTAAATCTTGATGTGAATTCTTGAACTATTTCATTGGGGTTCCTTTTCATTGAATTATATTTAGCCAATATCTGTAATGGATTTTTCTTCTCTTGCCAATGAGTTAGAAATAATTCAATCAATCTTTGAGAACTGTTAATGGAATTTGTAGCCAGACTTCGAAACCATTTCTTAACATCTCCTGAGAAACTCTGAGCGATAATCCTCATTTTGGCATTCTCCTCATCAATTTCTTCTAAATCAATGAAGTCTATTAACTTGTCAACATGCTACTGAGCTGTAATTTCTGCACTTCCATCAAACAAAGGAAGTCTTTGACCATAGTTTTGAGGCAAAGTAGTAAATTGAGTAGGCAGTAAGAGAGGTGCAAATCTTGACACGACTGCTAGAGAAAGTGAAGGTGTTACAATGGATTGTGTAAGTACATGTGGTGTTGAGGATGATGGAACTACTAAAATGGGTTGTAGAGGCAAGGATGGAACAAACGGGGGAGGCAGGAAATATGATGAAACTGAAGCTTTAGGAGATGTGGTGGATAAGCTTGGAGGTGAAAAAGAGGATGAAGTTATGGCTAGGTATTCAAGTTGGTATTGAGCAAAAGCTTTTTCGGTTGTGATATGGAGTTGGTCAGCGAGGCTTTGAAGCTTATCAAAGTTTAACCACAGTTCATGATCAGTGTTAGCACACAAAGATTCTAAAGAAAGAGAGTGAGTTTCAACCTTTAAACGTTCTAATGTTGTATCAGAGATGTAGGAGTCAGACTTGGACCTTGTAAGTGATAATTCTATCTGCTCTTCAAATGGAATTTGCTCAAAGGCAAATAAGTTTCTAGGCAGAGAAGTTGTTCTTTTAATTTTTCGAACTGCACTTTTAGTGATAGGTTGTCTAAGTTTTCTAAGCAGTCTTTTAGGGTCTTCAACAATGAAGGGTGGATTTGGGTCAGGATTTGACCTAGTATTCCTTTTGGAAGCCAGAATATATACACCCTAAAGTGATGAGATTTATGAATTTAGCCTATCTCCGGATATTGGAAATTGAGAGGTACAAAACCAGTTCTTTGAAAGCTCTTAATTTTTTCCCAAGAATAATTTAACAATCGTTTCCCTAGCAACGATGCCAAAAATGTTAGTCATTACAATCTCCTACGTTGAAAATGAAATCGACAAGGGTAACCCCAAACCACTTCAGTTCTATTAGACCAGGCAGTAACTCCTCAAAAACAACTTATTCATATTCATTCAGGTTGGTCTTTATTATATACATGAGGGAGAGACTGTTCACTTCATCTCCCGGAGACTATTCATATTTCTTATTATTTATTTACATGAGTTACACTTATTCACCCATTCCTGATGATTAGGTGTCAACATTACCCCCTTAATCTAAAGGGATGTTGGTGAGTCCAAGCATCATTCTGAATCGTTCAAGCTTTTCTCTTCCAAGCGCTTTGGTGAAGATGTCTGCAATTTGCTCATTAGTGGAACAATGGTGGAGATGGATTGTTTTGGCCTCAACATGATGTCTAATCAGATGATATTTAGTATTGATGTGCTTTGTTCGATCATGGAACTTTGGGTTCTTGGCCAACTTTATTGCCGAGGTATTGTCAATCATGAGCGGAGTCGATTGTTCTTGTTTCACCTGCAAATCTTCAAGAATTTTCCTGAGCCACAAAATTTCTTTTGTTGCCTCAGTTGCTGCCACATATTCTGCTTCTATTGTGGAATCTGCTAGAACTGATTTTTTGCATGATCTCTAGGAGACAGCTCTTGATCCAAGACTCATAACATAACCTGAAGTAGATACCCCAGTTTCTTTGTCTCCATCAAAGTCTAAATCAGAGTATCCAATCAAGCTGAAGTCGTCCATCTGTGTATACTTGATTCCAAAGTCTTGAGTTCCCTTCAAGTACCTTAGAAATCTTTTTGCAACAGACCAATGTCCCTCACAAGGATTTTGCATAAACCTGGAGAGGATTCCAACAACAAACGAAATGTTTGGTCTGGTAGTAGTTAGGTAGTTGAGACTTCCCACAAGTTTTCTATACTTTGGTGCATCCTCAAACTCTTTTCCTTCAATGGATGTGAGGTTTAATTTTTGTTCCATTGGAGTAGTAAGAGGATTGCATTCTGTCATGCCAAACTTTCTCAACATATCTCCAATGTACTTCTTTTTGGAAATTAATATGGACTTCAGATGTTGAATTACTTCAATACCAATATAGTAATTAACATAGCCCAAATCAGTCATTTCAAAACCTTTCTTCAAATCCTTCTTTATGGATGCAATGTAGCTTTCATTGTTCCCTGTCATCAAACGATAATCTACATATACCACAAGATATACAACTATTTTTCCAACTTTCTTGACAAATAAAGTTGCATCATCAAGATCATAATGTTTGAAATTGAGTTTCAGAAGATGCTCAGTCAGTTTCTCATACCAGGCTCGCGGTGCTTGTTTGAGGCCATATAAGGATTTCACAAGTTTTCATACTTTATGTTCATGTCCTTTCACAGTAAATCCTTCAAGATGGGACATAAAAACATTCTCTTTTAGATCTCCAATCAAGAAAGTAGTTTTTACATCCATTTGATGGAATTTCCAACCGTTCTGAGCTGCTAGGGCAAAGAGTGTCCGGATGGTAGCCCATTTTGCTGTGGGGGCAAAAGTCTCTTCATAATCAACCCCGTCCTTCTGTGCAAAACCTTTTGCCACAAGCCTGGATTTGTGCTTGTCAAGTGAGCCATCGGCTTTATACTTGTTCTTGTAGACCCACTTGCAACCAATTAGCTTGGTTCCTAATGGAGGATCAACCAGCGTCCAAGTGCCATTCTTTATGAGGGCATCATACTCCCTTTGCATTGATTCTTTCCATTCATCATGAGAAGAAGCTTCTTTGAAATAAGTTGGTTCAAAATCTATAGAAAAATTCAATTCACAATCATAAGAAACATCCATATCAACAGGGGAATCAAAGTCATCTACATCACCTCCATTTTGCCAGTTTGAATTTCTAGTTCCTATCTTTCCAACCTCATCAAGATGAACACTTTCAAGTGTTTTTATTAGCCACTTTGGGGGAACTTTCTCAGATGCTTCGGGCTGCTTCGTTGATTAAGTTGGGATTGAATCAAGATTGAGTCTCCCAATTCTATCAATCACATCACTTAAAGCATCATCTGTTGTTGGAGTTTCATGTGGGGGAGAGAATTCTTCAGAAGAAGATTCCATATGTTGATCTAGTATAGGAATCCCCCTTTTAAGATGTGGAATCTAATTATCAAATTCTTGAAATGATTTTTCATTTGCGAATCTATCCAAGTGATCAAGTTGCCAATCAACAATATTGTTAGTTTTGGATGACTCAAGAAAGATTACATCTCTAGATACAACAAACATTTTATTGACTTCATCATAGAGACGGTATGCTTTGGAGGTGTTTGAAAACCCCAGGATGATACACTTACAACTTCTTGCACCAAGTTTGTTTCTATGTACCTTTGGTATCAAGGAATAACAGGTGGAGCCAAAGACCGTGAGATGCTTTACCGAAGGAACGTGCCCATACCACATTTCATAGGGAGTCTTATTTTTGATAGCATTAGATGGACATCTATTCTTTATATATACAACACATAGAATTGCATCAACCCATAACATCAACTTTACATTTTTGAAAAACATGATGGAGTGCACCCTATTTAAGATTGTCCTATTCATTCTTTCAGCTACGCCATTCTGTTGGGGATTATAAGGCACAGTTGTTTGATTTTTGATCCCCATGTTGGAAAAGATAATTTTCAAATTCATTTGAAGTGTATTATTTTCCATTATTAGTCCGAATAGAGGCACTATGAAATTGTGCATCATTTTCAATCCATTTATGAAAGTTCTTGAATGTTTGAAAAACATCAGATTTGTTCTTCAATAAATAAACCCAACACATTTTGGTGTATTCATCAATAAATTCCATCATATATTTGTTTCCATTTGCAGAAGGAACATGCATTGGACCGCATAAATCTGAATGAATGATTTCAAGTTTTCTATGTGCTCATGAATGTGAATCATGAAAAGACTATTTGTTATGCTTTCCTAGTGTTGGTATCATTCCATGACCTCCTTTTTCCTCCTAAAACATATCATTTTCCCATTCCTTTTCATCATATATCTCTTAGAATCCTTGAAAATTGATTAGTTAATAGTCCTATAGTTATTAAAATGCATTGAAATTGATTTAGGAGTTTTATGTTAAAGAATTAGAAGTTTTTGGTGAAATGGTTACAGGGAGTTCCAACATCCTGTAATTAGCTCATTGTTTGACATGTGGCACAACAGCTAGGCTAGAGTGAAAGGCATGGATGAAAAGTAGAATGTCCAAGCATGGATGAATACCTATCCTACAGCAGAATCGACCCTCCTACATGCGCGGTCAACACAGGTCAAAGCATGGCACACTGGCGACAAAGGCATCAACAGCAGAGCATTCTAATTTGATTTAGTTTTTGTTCTTTCTGAAATCAGTTTAGGATGGAAACATTTATCTCGATGTAGTAAAAGCGGCAACAGCCATATCCTGAATGTACATTCATTTTCGAAATGTCATGGTTGTAAAAAGACATATGTAAATACAGTCCGGGTAATCAATGTATGGTTAATCGTTGTATCATTTTGAAACAGAGTTTTTGAACTTAATATTAAGAATCCAGTTACAGTCACGACCCTTGTCTTGTGCGTTGATTTGATAACCGGTTGAATACAGTCCAGTATACCTCTGGAACGCGGACGGGCCCTGCGTTAAACTGGTATACTGTCCTTTTCGTTTTATTCGCACTTAGGGTATTATATGGTTTGCACAGTAGTTACGATTGGTTTCCGATTTCAATAGTTCAAATTGGTTGTTGATTTCAATCGAATGTATATGGTTTGCGTTTGTGATAATGCTTGAACAGTCATCGCTAAGATCTTGAAGCGCATCCTGTAAGGGATTCGATCCTTGTGTTGTCTTTTAAAAGAAATGTCATGAACTTTGTTTTCATTTCAAAATCCGTTTATGATCTCTGTATATTTTTATCTTGTATAAATATTAGTGAATGTTGGGTGTTTGCTGAACAAGGGTTTTATGTATAATGTCTCTGTAAGGAGATTGAAATCTTGGTTTGCAGTGATACACAGTGTTTAGTTTCAGTGTTTAATTTGGTAAATGAATTTAATGATAGTATTGTAATCAGGTATATTAGCAGAGTGACCTGAGTGTTTGGATGATAGGTAACATACCCCAATCTTCCGTAAAGAAGTTTTGTGACCTACATCATAACCACTTAGCCAATAATCCTTTATGTCTATATACTTTAGACGCATGCCTCTAAGCTTACGCATCCTGGTCAATAATAAATATGGTCTAGTCTAGTACCCTAGATAGAACGCTACATTTTGGCGCTGTTGCCGGGGAGGCATACTTAAAGGATTCAAACAAAAAGAAAAAAAAATTCAATACACAAAAATAAACAAAAACACAGTTAGAAATCATGTTCATTTATGCCTAGATTTAGAGATAGTCAAGGTAGATTTGTAAAAAACCCCCCACCATATAAAAACTAACCCATCATCATCGGGAGCAGACTCTCTAGGGAATACAACACCAGCTGAGGAAGTTATCCAAGCATTGGAAGAAAAATTTTATTCAGGACAGAGACTTACTCTTATTGAAAGGCAAACTTTATTCACACATAAATCGCAGAAGAAGCACTTTCCTAGACCTTCCACACAAGGAGAAAGTAGTACAGTGACCGAACAATCTTTCTTTCTCCTTTTTCCAACAAGTGACACTGACACAGAGAGACCGATTAGAATGGTTGAGGAAGGATCTGGATCAGTACCATGCCAAGGAGATGAAGAGGAGTCAACTTTTAAGTTTCCTATACATGAACCACAGGAGGATGATGAGATCAAAATGAAAAACATACCCCCATCCGTGCTACCAAATTTCTATGGTATGGCTTTGGAGGATCCAGACTCATTCTTGTTCGAGTTTGACATTGTATGTCGAACTTATGGCTATACAGATGATTCCCATAGGCTTAGATTATTCCCAGCGACATTAAAGGCATCAACCTTTAAATGGTTCATGGGGCTAGGTGAGCATGCTATAGTTGATTGGGATGGCATGAGGAGAATATTTCTAAGGAAATATCAGCCTTATTGCAGATCCAAAGACTTTAAAGATGATATCTTTAGAATGAGCCAGCAAGAGGATGAAACCTTAGAGGAATATTTAGAACGGTTTGTCTACAACTTACAAAAATCTAAACACCGAACTATGCCTCTTGATCTTATCCGCACAATATTCTTGAAAGGTATCCGAGAGGAATACATGGATGATCTCAACTTGATGGGAAAAGGTGACATTTTTGCCTTACCCTTTGAAGAAATCACTGAGTTGTGCGAAAAGTATTCAAGGAGTAAAGCTAAAATGGGAAAGAGAAGCCTGTCATCCAGGGTCACAAAATCTGCCTCTGCAAGTGTCACAAGGGCTGAAATAGGGAATCTTTTAGAAGAGTTTAAAACAGGTCTGTTAAGCACTCTAGGGAACCAAATTGACACTTTAAAAGCCAAGAATAAACAAGAAGATGAAGATCATATAATGGCTATCTTCTGCCCAAAATGCCGGAAGAAACATGCATTAAAAGATTGCCCTCTAGAAAACATCCAAGTTTGTGCTTTCTGTACTGAACATCATGATATGTTTAACTGTCCTAAAGTTAAAGTTTTGCAGAACTGTAATATGGCAGCCAATATAGAGATGGAAAACGTGTATTACATGGGCACAAAGCGACCATGGCAGCCAAGGCCAGCACCTCAAGGTATGTTTCCAAATCAAAATCTGCAATTTCCTATGAATGATCAAATGTATGCACAAAACTCATGGAATGTACCCATGCCATGGCAGCACCAAAACCAACCACAACACTAATGGAGACCGTCTCAACAGTACTCCCAATCTTATCATACATATCCTCAATCATACCCACCATATTCACAACCATATCAACAATACCAACAGCCGTATCCATCACATTCTCAACCATATCAGCAGTATCCTCAACAAGTTGTCTATCAGCCCCAACCTCCTCAACAAGCACTGCCTGCTCCTCCACCAATAAATGCACCACAACTGCAATTTCCAGCTAACTCACAACCTCCCAGACCCACTCAAATTCCTGTTCAAACTGTCCCAAATTCAAATAATAGAGCAGAGAGGCCAGCCTACAATGTAGAAGAGGGAACCTCATATTCCACACTGCCTTTGCAAAATATTAATTTGAGGTCTGGTAGGGTACTCCACAAAGATTCTCCAATAACATATAAGAAAGAAGAAAACTCAGAAAATGAAAATGAAATGACAAATCAAACAAAACCAAACAATGATACCAAAGATAAACAGATGCAACCACTGCATCCACCTTTTCCAGACCGATTGGTCCAAATAAAACCTCCACTGTCTATACCACAGTTTGATGTCTTACATGAACTTAAGAATGTCTACATAAAAATTCCACTGCTGCAAGCTATAAAAGACATTCCCATCTATGTTAAGGCCATCAAAGACATATTTCTCAAGAAGCCTGCTAGAAAAAGGATTGATCCTCAAACCTTTCATGTCATAGGACATTTAGCAGGCCTTATGACCAATACCATCTCCATGGAAAAGTATGTTGATCCTGGCATTCCCAAAGTGACCACCATCATTAAAAACATACAAATTCCAAACACTTTGATAGATCTTGGAGCTGCAATCAATGTCATGACTCTTGAAACCATGAGAACACTTCGGCTCATAAATTTGCAACATACAACGATTGTTCTAGAACTAGCTGATAGGTCTAAAGTGATTCCTGAAGGGATTTTGGAAGACATCATTGTCTCACTGGACTCTTGGGAGTATCCAGTGGATTTCTTAGTCCTTCAACCCAAATCCAATTTAGGAGGACACCCTATCATCCTTGGTAGACCATGGTTAGTGACTACTGATGCATTCATAGGATGTCGATCGGGCAACATGATCATTTCAAGAGGGACCGAAAGAAAACAACTCACCCTTTATCCATCGGCGCAATCACCAGCAGTAACACACAATTTGTGGCTTGATGATAAATTTAATGATAAAGAAGAAGTACAATCTGTTTTTAGCATTGACCAAATCTATGATTTCCAGGAACAAGACAATAATGATTTGGTAGAATTATTCCTTTCTCAACCTAATATGTTTAAAAATTTGAGAAATGAACAATATCATGCTGCAGCTGTGCTTCTGGCCCAAAACTTTCAGGAAACATGCACCATCCAATCTTTGCAAACTACATTTCATGACATTTTTCCAGTTCAATCCATCACCAATACACAGAGTCAGATCATAGAGATTAGTCCAGGGAAAACTCTGAACATAGGCAATCACCTAGACTCATCTCAGCAAGAAAAATTGATTCGACTCTTGAGAAAATACCAAAAAGCCTTTGCTTGGGACTACACCGATATGCATGGGATTCACCCCGACACATGCACTCACCATATCTATACAGATAGCACCATTAAACCAGTGAGGCAACCACAGAGAATAATGAACCCCATGCTCCAAGATATTGTCAGAGAGGAATTGCAAAAACTTTTGAGAGTTAATTTTATATATCCTATTTTTGACAGTCAGTGGGTATCCCCATTGGTTATAGTGCCCAAGAAAAATGGTAAGTGGCGCACTTGTGTTGATTACAGACAACTGAACAAAGCAACGCTCAAAGATTATTTCCCACTGCCATTTATTGACCAAGTGTTAGACACCCTAGCTGGCAAATCATCATTTTCTTTTCTTGATGGTTTCAGTGGCTACAACCAGATCAGGATCGCCTCAGAAGACCAGGACAAAACCACATTCACCTGTCCTTGGGGCACCTATGCTTACAATGTTTTTCCATTTGGACTTTGTAATGCTCCAGCTACATTTCAGAGAGCTGTGTTAGCTATTTTCGCTGATTTAATTCATGATTGTGTTGAAGTTTACATGGATGATTTTTCAGTATATGGCAATTCATTTGAACATGCATTAGAAAACCTTGAGAGAGTTTTGAAAAGATGTATTGAAGCTAACCTGTCCCTCAGCAATGAAAAGTGCTTTATGATGTTAAACGAAGGGATAGTGTTAGGCCACTATATTTCTTTTCAAGGCATCCAGGTTGACCCAGCAAAGATCCAGATCATTGCTGATTTTCCAATTCCACAAAATCAAAGAGAGGTAAGAAGTTTCCTTGGGTATGCAAGCTATTACAGAAGATTTATTGCACATTTTAGTAAGATAGCTTTACCTTTGTTTAAACTTCTAACCAAAGATGTACTTTTCAACTGGAATGAGAACTGCCAACAAGCATTCGAACAAATCAAAAAGAAGTTATCATCCGCACCAGTCTTGAGAGGGCCTAATTGTAGCCTACCATTTCATATCTTTACAGATGCATCTGACACTGCAGTGTGTGAATCATTAGGCCAAAAAGAGGACTCTTGTACTTATGCCATTTATTTCATTAGCAAAAATCTAACACCTGCAGAGTTAAACTACACAGTTACAGAAAAGGAAACACTTGCCATCATTTATGCTGTGAATAAATTCCGACATTATATAACTGGTTATGAGGTCTTTGTACATACTGATCATTCAGCCATTAGACATTTAATTAATAAACCAATAACTAGTGGCAGAGTTACCAGATGGTTATTATTGTTACAGGAATTCAACATCACAGTGTTAGATAGACCAGGCAAAGAGAACCAGGTGGCAGATTTTCTTTCTAGACTGCAAAATCCAGGTGAGGTTGTTCCAGTTGAAGATTCTTTTCCAGATGAAAACTTATTTGCAATTTCCATAGTAACTCCTTGGTATGCTGATTTTGCCAATTATTTGTCTACAGGAAGGACACCTCCACACTTTACTGCAAAGGAAAGGAAGAGACTAGTCAAACAAAGTGCTAGATATTCATGGCTTAATGGCGATTTATTTTACACTGCTTATGATATGATTATTAGAAGATGTGTAAGAAATGATGAGGTAATTGATATTTTAAAATCTTGCCATGATGAACCGTGTGGTGGGCATTTTGCAGCTAAGCAGACAACATTCAAAGTTCTTACTCTTGGATACTACTGGCCATCCATTTTCAAGGATGCCAAGAAGTATGTAAAGAGTTGTGACAGCTTCCAAAGAATGGGCAGGCCAACAGCTACCGATGAGATGCCCCTTCAGCCCCAAGTTCACCTAGAGCCATTTGACAAATGGGCTCTAGAATTTATAGGACCCATTAACCCAACCTCCAATGGTAAGAAGTACATCTTAGTATGTACTGATTACGTCACAAAGTGGGCTGAAGCAAAAGCACTGGTTAGAGTTCCCGAACACACAGTAGTAAATTTCCTTTTTGAAGAGATTTTTGTGAGGTATGGAGTACCAAGGGAAATTGTGACTGCTCAAGGTACTCAATTCACCTCAAAGCTAGTGAAGGACATCACAGACAAATACCAAATCAAGCATAGGAAAAGTACCCCTTACCATCCACAGGCCAATGGGCAGGTGGAATCCACAAACAAAACCTTGGAAGGCATCATTACTAAAACTGTTGCAATGAACAGGAAGAATTGGGAAGAGAAGCTCAAAGATGCACTCTGGGCTTACAGGATTACCTGGAAAGATACTACAGGATTTACACCATATCAATTGGTGTACGGTAAAGAGGTAATGCTTCCTATTGAGTTCCAAATACATACTTTTAAACTGGCTGCAGATTTGCAAATTGATTTGGACCAAGCACAAAAAGAAAGAATTCAGCAGTTGAACCAGCTAGATGAAATGAGGCAGCAAGCAGAGGAAACCACAATCCTCATGCAAAAACAAAGGAAGCAGTGGCATGATGCACATATTAAGAAGAAGCAGTTCAAGGAAGGTGACTGGGCTTTACTTTTTGACTCTAAATTCAGAGATCATAAAGCCAAGTTCACCACCCATTGGATGGGCCCATAGCAAATTGTTCAGGCTTACGACAATGGTTCAGTCAAGCTCAAAACTATTGATGGAGAATGTCACTCCTTTACTGTCAATGGTCATCGCCTGAAACTATACACCAAGCCCATCAGCAAGCAAGATTTTCTCAATACAATATCTCAGCAAAGAGAGGTTGAGATACTGCAGCCCTCAGCTGCAGTATCACTGCCTTAGTTCATTTCCTTTCAATTTTAGAGTCAAAAAGAAATAAATAAAACAAAATATAAAACAAAAACTAAAAAATATATAAAAATTAAAAAAAAAAAATAGAAAACAAATAATGGGTTAGATGTGAAAACCAGCCTCTGGCACACTCTAACCCCGAATTCCTACTTGAAAACCAATTCGTTGGTGGGTAAGAATTCTCTTTCTTTTGTTCACTGTTTGATCTATCAGCTGAATCATGACTTGAGGACAAGTCAAAATTTTAGTCGGGGAGAGAGGCATCAGCATTTTGTTCTTTTATCTCTCCATTGTAAATTCTTAAAGATTTCTTATCCTATCTCTTCACTGTAAATTTCCAAAGCAGCTTGTTCCAGCATTCCAGACTTCAATAAATAAGTTGTTTTGTCATTGTTTTATCTCAGAGGGACCTGGTTATAAACATTATGCAGGGGGACCTGTTCTGTCCAGACAACTATGCTACCAACACCAGCAGTAATGGGACCTGTTTAAGACACCCAGAAGGGACCTGTTAAAGAGATTGACACCCAGGGCTACTTCAACAAAGTTTCATCAAGTTTCTACAAGGATTTGGGCACCAAGATTCCATCAAATGCCCAAGCTCAATGAACCTGTATACATATAAGGAGCTGCATGAACATTTTCAAATCTTTCTCAAGGGACCTGTTGCATTCAATCTTTCTCAAGGGACCTGTTACATCTTCAAATCTTTCTCAAAGGACCTGTGCATTCAATCTTTCTTAGGGGACCTGTTACAACAAGCAAAAGAACAGTCAAAAGGGACTAGTCCTACTCAGCATGTCAATACAACAACAACCAACAAAAGAGTAATATGTTTCTTATTCTTAACATTTAATTTCTTAGATTAATTTTTAATGTAAATTTGATGACTGTGACTATTATGATCGATTTCAAGGACACCTACATTTTCTATCATCCCTTATTCCACCGATTCTTATCATTTCTCATACTTCAACCTATTCATACTTCTAAACCCAATACCAACACATCAACCTTGTCATGCTAAATACATCCTACAACCATACCAACATCTTCCATCTGACCGAATGCCAACCGAAACAGGACACGTGGTAGATTGTGTTTTTAAATAAAAGGGAAAGAAACAAATGTAAAGCGGCCTATTCATTGTATTCCACACGGCCAAATTATGACTCCACCACCCGACGTACCCAAATGATTCAAGGGACTCCCCGAAATCATACCCAGCATTATATATATATGCTTCCAGCGCTCTTGTGGTGACATCTATGCAAGCGTACAACACTCCTCTGTTCTAAAAAAAATGAATACGCTGTGAAGTAAGTACAGCTGGTTATCCCACCATCATTTTCAGTTATCTTACGCTGGCATTTGATTCCCGTAACTTTCAAAGTAAGAATCAGAAGCAGTGAGCGCCGAAAGAAGTATTACCATTTGGGTTCGACTTACACAGTGAGGATTGGAAGCAGTGAGCGCCGAAAGAGGAAAATATAACCACTCTGTTTCGACTCCCACCACAGTCATAAGACAATCGACCGACCGAGCATCATACTGAAGATTAAGGGAAGCGATACACCAGGTAACAAATTTGAAATTTCTTTGTTGAAATTGTAAAAACATAAACAGAGAAGGGTTAGAGCACGACCCCCTGCCACTATGACTAATAGGGTCGAGCCGAGTGTGTTCGACAGTTCTCAATATCATGAAGATTGCATTGCAATTCTCAGAGAGATACAGTGGTTACCATTTTTAGAGAAATTTCATGGAAGTAATGAAGAGGTTACCAAGCAATTTTCTTTCACATTCAATGGAGAGAAAGCCCTGATAGGTAACTTCTCATTCAGGGTTTCAGAGGATACTATAGCCCAGTCAATAGGGATTAACCCAGAAGGGGAGAAGTACTTTAAAACAAAGCAATTTAAAGAGAAATCGTGAACGCAGTTTATGTCTAGATCTAGAGTCTCATCAGTTAACTGGAAGAAAGGTGTTCCAAGAAGTTGGTTGATGCATCCCTGGGATGAGATGGTCTATATCCTTCAAAAATTCATAACCTGCGAAGGCCATTACAGTATTGTCTATCTATACCATATTAAACTACTGCTCCACTTGAAGAAACAATGTGTTATCATTCTACCATATTTTCTATTGCAAAGCTTAACCAAGATGTCCAAGACCATCCAGAAGCAAAAGGGAAATGAAGACAAGAGCCTATATCACTTTGGCTTAATTAAAATTCTTATTGAGCATGAATTGCAGAGAAGAGGGAAACCGTGGAAAGAGTTCCTAGCTGCTAATCAAATTAGAGATGAGGAAGACAAAGAAGAAGAGCAGGAGGACTCAGGGTTCATGAAGGATATTGATGAAGAAATCCTAGTATCCAAAGCCAGCAAGGCACATCTACCTGTGGGCAGCATAAGGACTAGGAACATGAGAAACAAAGATGCTAAGAGGGCAGAACAAGATAAAATTTTCACCACTTACTCACGAAGAACAAGGAGGACACCAAAAGCCCAGTTACAAGAAGACCAGCTTGAATCCAATGCACCTGCACAAATGGATGTTGAGAGTGGTGACCACTCACTACCAGGGCTAGGAGTTGATATAGAGGTAGAAAGCAATAACAGGCAGGAAAAATGTTCACCACCTCCCATTAAGAGATAGAAGAAATTGGAGAAACAAATTGAAGAATTAAAGGAAGAGCTCATGGAGGCTAATATGCTAGAAAAAGTTATCAAGAGAGAAAATGAAATGCTCCGAGCGTGGAGTAAAGAAACTCAAAAGAAGAATGAAAAGTTAAGGGAGAGAATCAATGAACTGGAGGATGAGAAAACATAGATTTCTAACTGGGCCACTAAGTGGTACAATCAGAAGAAGACCCTCAAAGAAAAATACAAAATATTAAAGCAGGAGCTCAAGGGTCAGAAAGATACCCAGGTGAAAAAGAATGTGGACACATTGCTAAAGGCAGCAGAGATCCAGGCAGGGATAGAGTTCAAGGGAAGCACTTCGGGGTTAGCATGAGGACATGCTAATTCCTTAAGTCGGGGAGAGATGTTGGTATCATCCCATGACCTCCTTTTTCCTCCTAAAACATATCATTTGCCCATTCCTTTTCATCATATATCTCTTAGAATCCTTGGAAACTGATTAGTTAATAGTCCTATAGTTATTAAAATGCATTGAAATTGATTTAGGAGTTTTATGTTAAAGAATTAGAAGTTTTTGGTGAAATGGTTACAGGAAGTTCCAACATCCTGTAATTAGCTCATTGTTTGACATGTGGCACAACAGCTAGGCTAGAGCAAAAGGCATGGATGAAAAGTAGAGTGTCCAAGCATGGACGAATACCTATCCTACAGTAGAATCGACCCTCCTACATGCGCGGTCAACACAGGTCAAAGCATGGCACACTGGAGACAAACGCAGCAACAGCAGAGCATTCTAATTTGATTTAGTTTTTGTTCTTTTTGAAATCAGTTTAGGATGGAAACATTTTGAAAATCTCGATGTAGTAAAAGCGGCAACAGCCATATCCTGAATGTACATTCATTTTCGAAATGTCATGGTTGTAAAAAGACATATGTAAATACAGTCCGGGTAATCAATGTATGGTTAATCGTTGTATCATTTTGAAACAGAGTTTTTGAACTTAATATTAAGAATCCAGTTACAGTCACGACCCTTGTCTTGTGTGTTGATTTGATAACCGGTTGAATACAGTCCAGTATACCTCTGGAACGCGGACAGGCCCTGCGTTAAACTGGTATATTGTCCTTTTCGTTTTATTCGCACTTAGGGTATTATATGGTTTGCACAGTAGTTACGATTGGTTTCCGATTTCAATAGTTCAGATTGGTTGTTGATTTCAATCGAATGTATATGGTTTGCGTTTGTGATAATGCTTGAACAGTCATCGCTGAGATCTTGAAGCGCGTCCTGTAAGGGATTCGATCCCTGTGTTGTCTTTTAAAAGCAATGTCATGAACTTTGTTTTCATTTCAAAATCCGTTTATGATCTCTGTATATTTTTATCTTGTATAAATATTAGTGAATGTTGGGTGTTTGCTGAACAAGGGTTTTATGTATAATGTCTCTGTAAGGAGATTGAAATCTTGGTTTGCAGTGATACATAGTGTTTAGTTTCAGTGTTTCATTTGGTAAATGAATTTAATGATAGTATTGTAATCAGGTATATTAGCAGAGTGACTTGAGTGTTTGGATGATAGGTAACATACCCCAATCTTCCGTAAAGAAGTTTTGTGACCTACATCATAACCACTTAGCCAATAATCCTTTATGTCTATATACTTTAGACGCATGCCTCTAAGCTTACGCATCCTGGTCGATAATAAATGTGGTCTAGTCTAGTACCCTAGATAGAACACTACACCTAGAATACAAGCATCACATTGCTTAAGTTTCCTAGGAATTGTAGGCAAATCAGCAACACCATTTTTCCTCAACAAGCAGAGGTTGTCATAGTTCAAATGTCCAAATCTAGCATGCTATAAAAAGCTAGATGGAAGTGTACCTTCTTCATAATGAGAGTTGTATGAGAAATGTTGTGCATGAGCAGAGGTACCCTGCAGCTTGAGAAGCCTTTCTTCTTCTATTCCCCTCATGACAAGTGAGTGGTTAGATGTTTTTCTCACCTCAAGCTTTCCATCAAACATATGAATGGAGTGACCTCGCTGGCGGATGTAAACCAAGGACAACAAGTTTCTCCTCAACTGTGGGAGATATAGAACATGATACAGAAGAAACTCTGGAAGACCAGGCAATTTAAGCTTGATTGTGCCAAGCCCTGATGGCTTGATTTTTGATTGGTCTACAAAGTATACTGCTCCATCAACATTGTGAGTAAATTCTTCAAAAAGATATTTTCTATGAGTCATGTGGTAAGTTGCTCCTGAATCAAGCAACTAATCACTTTTCCGAGAAGCAAGTGAAGCATTAAATAAAGCTTCATTTACTTCGATATTACATTGTGCCACAACATAATGAGCGGATTCAGGTGCTTTACCTTTGTATGTGTCATTAGTTTTACCTTTTTGTTGGTTTCTTTGCTGCTCAAGTTTTTCCCAAGGTATCCTACATGTAGAGGCATCATGTGATCCATTTCTTTTGCAGCGTATGCAGTGCAAATCTACCTTTCCTCCTTGAGAGTATCTTCCCCCTGCCTATGAAATATCTTCCTCTTCCTCTTCGACTACCTCTTCCTCTGGAAGAATCTTGGGCAAGATTATTTTCTTTATGAGTAAGGCACACAGCCTCTTCAGAAGAATATATGATTGAATGCATTGTAAAATCTAAGTGTTGTAAAAATACTTCTCCTAAAAAAAAATGTGCTTTTGTGGAGAAAAAAAACTTCTGCTGCTAAAAAATTGATTCTGATATATGATATATGGAGACAGAGGTACTATACCATGGAGCAGAATAATTTATCTTCAAAGCTATCTCAATCCAAAGTCACAAGAAATATCAAAGATATATGTGAACAAATTATTTTCATCTTCACGGCATCTTCGATACAAAGTTTCATGTCATCAGTTATTGTCTATGCTCTCAGACCATCGAAAGCTTCAATGTATCCAAATGACAACAATATTTGAATAGTCTTAAAATTTCTAAGTTTCCACACTTTTCTTTATGATTCTCAACAAGCTGGGATTATTCCCCCCTCTTTACTTTTCCTAAGGCAAATTCGAAATCTTCTATTTTATGTACCTACGACTATAGTGGTGAGGTCCCTTCTTAATATATGCCAACGCTTCATAATTTACATCCGTTCTTTATCATTTTATTTGAATCCCATGGTGTAAATAATAATGCAATTTCCTAAAGAAAATTCAAAACCACATCCTAGGACAATAGTAGGAAAATACCAGGAGTTACACAGGTGGAAAGCGTGATGATCGCTAGCTCAAACTTTCTGAAGGACGTGCTTTACTAAGGAATAGTCCTTCTTCCAGTGAGACATTCACAGAGAATTTCACAGCTACAATGATAGCCTGATCATGTGTTCATCAATTCTCTCACAGCGTAGCATAGCTAGCAGGTGTCTCAAATATCCATGTGCGTATTTTCCAAACCACCCTCGAGATGTGGGCAGGAACGTTCAATTCCAAGCGCACTTGCTAATGTCTCTGCTGCGGCCTCTTTGATTTGTAAAACACGTAGGAGGAGATACACAGTGATGGAGGTGGTGTGGGAAAACGATATGGCGACCGATGGAGAGAGCTCAAACCAGGACAGAGAAACGCAGATACAAAAGGACAAAGAATCAATTAAACTAGAATTTACTGCATGAAAGCTAAAAAATGGCTCTCGACAACAATATCAATTGAAACAGTGTATCAATTTAATGGGTTAATGGCTCAATTCTCATACTGCAACAGTTTGTAATGGAGGTGGAGGATACGCGCTGTGGAGATGGGCGTTTTTTTTATATAGTGAATGTGTTCATAACCACTGCGTATTCAATGGAGTGCTGGTTGAGGAGAGAGGGTCAGAGGGATCCACGCTCACCGCATCTCCACCAAACTTGCATACGGGAACGAGGTTTAGGCAGACATTGCAGACTTGACATGTACATCTAGGGCATGAGAAAACTATTCAGCAAAAATGCTCATGAAGAGGAGCGAGTCAGATCATAGAGGTGTTTCTTTACATAAGCAATGGCAGGGACTACAATGGAACGGAACCACCATGCTTCCGCTGTGCCAAATTAAGGTTCTGCGATTGTTCAAAGGAGATATAAGACACATATGACACTGTATGGATCAGGCTTCAAGCAACTGACACCAGGCAGAGGTGTGAATTCTGCAAAATAGGCAGAACATTGACACCAGGAATTACACAAAATCTAATTTCAGGAGCTGGCTCTGATACCATGTCAGACTAGGCAGTAACTCCTCAAAAACAACTTATTCATATTCATTTAGGTTGGTATTTATTATATACATGATGGAGATACTGTTCACTTCATCTCTCGGTGACTATTCATATTTCTTATTATTTATTTACATGAGTTACACTTATTCACCCAATCCTTATGATTAGGTGTCAACAAGCTCAGTAGCTAGCCCTATTGAGCATGAGAGGGATCTCTCTAAGTCTCTTATCAATGATATGACTTTAAAGCAAATGAATTTTAGGCTAGATATGTTTGTTTGTGAAAAATTGGTTTTTTAAGGATTTGCTGAACTTAGCGTTTGGAGCCACAAGTAGGTCTAGGCTGTGGGAATGCAGGAGAAAACATAAGAAGGAGCTAGATATGAGAAGCCATGGTGTAATTTTAGTATTTCTTAGTGTAGTATAGAGGATATATTGAGGAAGAAACTAATGAGCATAAATAAACATGATTTCATTAGCTTAGGAAGGAAAAACACATAACTATGAAAACCAGATAACAGAGCTTGAAAAACAAGAAGTATGAGTATTTTATCACAAGGCATTCATATAAAGAAGAGATATAATGTAGATAAATATGTTTAGACCATGAGAAACCAAAAAGAATGAATTACAAGCACCATGAACTCACTGGGCTAGAATTCCTTGAAAATAGCTGCAACCTGTATCTGTATTAGCTCAAAGATGATTACAATGCAAGCCTCCTTCAAAAAAAGTTCAACCCTCTTATCCTGAAGTGAAATAGTACTTATAGAATATCCTAGACCACTTTACCACCTTCAAGAGTCTAACTCCTTGGTGGATGAACTGACTCCAAGATTCTCTCAACCAACAGGTGAGAGTGAGAAGGTGCAACTCAAACACCTCATGAAGAGTTTTATTAGGAGGTTTCTTCTTTTATGAGGCCTAATAAACATAAAAAACAACCTATGATATACATTTATTCATGCCTACATCACCTACCCTCGTAACGTGTGCCATTACATAGATAATCTTGACTTTGACCAAGTCAAACTAGAAATTAGAAATTTTACATGGTGAACTTTTGCAAATAAAAACACAGAAATTGCAAAAGCGGAGCGCCCACTTTGAGCTGATTTTGAGGTGCCTTCCAGGGGTAAAAATGAAAATATGGGAGAACAATCAACTAGCCCTTCAAGTCTAGCTTCCATAACAGTTTGAATTTTGAAATTTGGAGTATGGGAAGACCTTCAAAAATCCATTCTCCCAAGGTCGCTCTAAAAGCACACCGCATGTCAAAAAATGGTCCAGAGTGCTAGTTTTTGCCACTTTTTTGCACTCTTCTCTAAAACTAAGCCACCTCTACAAAATCTGGGCAAATGGGTTTTTAGAGGATGTCATGAACTTTCTAAAAATGTAAACCTTTCCTCAAATGGAGGCCTGAGGAAAAAGAGCAGCGCCAAGGCGCTGTGCTTCTCGAAAGGCTAAATTTATCAATTTAGACCAAAATTTGCCAAAAAAACTCAAAATGCTCAGAATTGCCTCAAAATTGGAGGGAATGTGTAAAAGTGAGTTTGTTTAGGTTCATGGATGCTTCAAGAAGCATCTCCAAGTTTACCTCATCCTTTTGATCTTTTTTGGCCTCCTTGAGTTTGTTTTCAAGTTGTTTTACTTTGACCTTTGCGATCATGTTTTGAGTTTGATAATGATGCCCCATGTGTCTGAGCATTTGATTATATCTGTTTTCCTTCTCTAGGAGTTTCTCTAAGTGTTCATTTAGCCTATTAAGCCAATATTCTTTATCTTGATTTACCTCTAGGGCAATCCTTTCTTCTAGGTCAAGATCTTCATTAAGCAACATCTTTTTTTGTTCTTCTTGCAAAGCCTCCTTCAGACCTCTGGTTCTTGGTCTTTTCCTTTTCCCTTTTACCTCCAATGCTTCAGGCTCGCTTGATGCCATTATCTCTTTACCTTTGCTGGCTTGCTGCATTAGTTTAGCTTTTTCCTTTTCTAGGATCAACTCTTTTCCTGTTCAAGGAATGTTATAACATACTTTTCCCTTTCCAAGTTTATCGCCGACTCCAAAATTTGGTAGTCTTTTTCCCTCATAACCCGTCTCATGCTTGTGGTTTGATCTTTTGGCTCTGTATTAATTAGCTCAAACTCATGCTCCACTGTATCCTTATGTTTTTCTACCCATTCTTGCTTTATCGATGAAGAAGGTTTGGCCCCTTTCTCTTTGTGAGAAGAAAACACAAGCATTTGCCCTTTCTTATACACTTTGGTCACCTCCAGCTTGGGTGGCTGAGTCTTCTCTGCTTTTTTTCTAGATGACCCCAGCTCTGTTTGTTGTTTTGGTGCACTTGGGGACTGAGATGTTGCATTTTCCTCATGCCATTTTAAAGCTGCTTCTACAAAAGCTTCCCAAGCCATACCTCTCTCTGTCAGCTCATGAAGGGCAATGGTTTTGATGAGGTTGTGATGAAGAAATCTTGGAGAATTCTCTTTGTCCTTTAATTGTATCTTTGTAGACATTTTTTAAATGCTCGTGAATAGGAAATTACACATGTTGAGTGGATTTTGAGATGTGAAGTGCATCAAGAGGAAAATATGATAGGCATACAACGTGGAGAATCTACCTTCATAGGTAAAGACCCTCATTATAGTTTTCATTAAAGGGGCATACTTCTCAAGCAAATATCTGAAAGGCATGAGGTGACTATGTGTATCTTTGCATGGAGTCTTTAAGAAGGGCTTGTAGTTTTCAAGATCTAGACTCATTTCCTTGAACCAATATTCGCCATTGTCTCATAAACCCGTTGCTAGTGAGATGGATGCCACTGAGAAGCTAAAATCAATACCAGCAATGTCAACAATCTCTCCTTTCAGTTATGTAGCTACCCAATTTGTCAGCTGCTCCTAAAACCCTGCTTCACTTACCGTTTTACAAAATTACAAGCAGTGAACATCCTCAAAGCATTGCTTGATGAAAGGATAGGAGTTGATTTGGTTGTAATCTAATGGTTCATATCTGAGAATCCTCCCTCCTTTGTTTTGTCTCTTTATTTCTCGTGAAGATTCAACCTCCATGATGACACAAAGTCCTAGCAGCACGAAGTGAAAATAGATGTGAGGTGAGAATGGAAATGAAGTGATATGAGATATTTTGACAAAATGATGGGAGGAGTTTTATGAAAGATGAGATGACTTTGAAAACTGATGGAAATGAGTGAGGAAAATAGTGAAAAAAGATGTGGTTGCTTGCAAGTGAGACCAAGAAGGCTTATGATGAGATTTGCCCAAATAACTCTAGGAATGAGCTAGGGTTTTGTTTTTTTAGTGTTTAAACTTTGTTTGGAGGTGAATGAACTCATCAAAATGAATCATGAGACATGTGTGTAGGTGTAGAATATGAATTTACATGTTTTGGTGATGAAAAGTTATGATGACCATTTCTGCCCTAGCATTTCCCATGGAAATTTTGCTACAAACTCTAGCTTGAGAAATTATTGACATGGAATGAAATTGGGAAAGGAAATATAGAGGGAGATGATGTACTTACTTGTTCCTTAGCTTTAGAAAGTAATTTGACCGAGCTTGTAAGAAAAAATTTGGAATTTGGGAAAATTTGGGTGAGTTTTGGGTACTGTGTCCTGCGCGCATGACAATTCTCCTACGATCGATCAGGGCCAAAGCGCATCGCAGTTCACACAAGCGCAGTGCCTACCTCCTAAGCACAACGCAATGTATCTACATGGAACGCCTTCAATTTTTGGCCATTTTCTCCTAGGGAAACAAGTTTTTTTCTTTTTTGGGTGAGTGAGCTCGATGACGAGGAGTGAATGGGATATGAATGAAAAGGTTATGAGTCTTTTTGAGTTTATACATGGATAATTTCCTCACTTTTTAAAAAAGAGAAAAGAAACCAACCCTCATTTGTTAACTGATTTCACTTTGTGAAGACAGATTTTACCTTGACCATTGCAAATGTGCTTTTTCTTTCCTCAATGCTCGGGCTTCCTTCTTCTGAAACCTTTGATGTCATGAAAATATGAAAAGTGTGTGAATAAATCATGATTAATTCTTCAACATTTGATTTGTCATGTTTGATTTATTTCTGGTTTTTTATGGAAATGGTGGACCTTGGGGACCCTTGTGACCTAATGGAATGATGATGATGATGACTTGACCCCATTTTCATGGTGAGACTTTCATAAAGTATGATAAGCAACTAGCATGAGTGAAGTTTCAAACAATGACTCCATCTTTGGACTGACCATACAATGACCAAATTCACTTTGTAAACCTAGTAACAGAAAAATTTGATGATGAAAGACTGAAAACAACATGGTAAAAGCATTTTTTTGATCGAGGTGACAGGCTAACAAGACTGACACTAACAGAATCTAAGAAGTATATGGAGTCTTTTTAGATAAGAGGGATGATTTATGACAAATTGGAAAATTCTTTGTTTTTAGGTTTAAAAGTTTTAAGATTTAAACGAGTTCAACATGTTACTTGGTATCTGTATCACTCAATGCAAAGTTAAGGTTT
Source organism: Pinus tabuliformis (assembly GCA_031772625.1). NCBI lineage: Eukaryota > Viridiplantae > Streptophyta > Pinopsida > Pinales > Pinaceae > Pinus > Pinus tabuliformis. Next base: position 188,708,929 of record CM062814.1, on the reverse strand, counting down.
ATATCCACTCACTTATGGATCCTATGGATCAAAAGTATGATGAATTAGTAAAATCTTATATGTTGGATGTCAAAAACAGGATTCAAATCTATTCTACATGTTAATGGGTATTTGTATCAATCCAATACATAGATGAAGTTTATAAACACCACTGATGGATCAAAAGTAGTTACACATGGCTCTATATTAGTTTAACCTCATTTAAAGATATTGATGGGTAAAGGGAACTACATGTGTAAAACTCTAAAGACCTTTGATGTTACTGCTTCTTCATTCTGTATAAGAGATATATACGGTTCACCCTCCCTTGGAGGCAGTGTTTTGGAGAGTGCCCTCATTCATTGGAACCAACAACAGCTGAATTAACCCTCAGCTTTGCTGGCTAAAACCTAGAAGCAAATTGAAATATATTCTATCTGCATTTTACCTGTAATCTAATGATTGACTCATGTTCTTGGTTTGACCATCCTTTTTGTTGCTCAATAATAATAAGGACTTGTGTTATTTGAGGATTATCTCATAGTATGATGATTGACTCATTTTCTTGTTTTGCTGACCCTTTCTGTTGCTAAATAATAAGGAATCTTGTGTTAAATGAAGGTTATTTATGTCTGGTAGTATAGTAATTTTTGTTGTATGGATTGTTCTCTTAAAATTATGGTGTGCGTAAAAGCTTGTTGTTTCCTTAGGGCATGCATATTTTGAATGCAAATTTCTGTTCCAGCATCCATTTAGGGATTGGGAGAACCCAAGGGTGTGAATTTTAGCCTCCTAGGCAAATTTATCTTTGCATAACATCCCTTTCAGGGAGTTTTAAAAGAAAAAGAGGTGAGCTTATGTATGCCTACCCTCTCCTTGAGGGAGTGCCAGAAAAAAAAATCTTTGAATACTCAGTTGGGGAATGACAGGACACTATTCCTTGAGATTTTACCAGCTTTAAACAATATGTTACAAGCCTGGATGATAAGGAGTTGGACATAAATTAAAGAAGAAAAGGGAGCTTTAAACAATATGTTACAAACCTTATGATAAGTGGTTGGACAGAAATTAAAGAGGAAAAGGGAAGACACACACTAAGAACTGTAGGATCCTATAATTTTTATTTCTCATAAAAATAAGCATTTGCATTTTGAAAAAACTTACATAGTTTTTAGGTTTTGTAGTGCTTAGTTATAACTGTAGAAAATTTGATGTACATCATGTGTTTTATTAAAATACATATTTATTTGTTCACATTGTGGAAAGGAAAAAGAAATATAAATATAAATATTTGAATTCATAATTTATGATCATTTACTCTCATGAATGTTAACGAACGAAAACTGTAATTTGGAGGAGCGATGAGGAAACCAGGGAACAAGCGATGAGGTTCGATACCGGGTGGCTTCTCTCTTCTAGACATTATTCCTACCCACCTGGCATCTGCTTACTCCTAGGGCATTTTCCTTCTACCTTCCGACAGTTCCTACAGGCCTGCGGGCTCCCCTTGGCAGGTGTCAGCTCTTATTGTGCTCTTTTGTGGGCTTCCTACACGCGGAACACCCTTCCCCGGTCCCTTCCTTTCACGACCGTGTTTCTCGGTTACATTTGGTCTTGGGAGTCCTGCCGCTCTACCATTCCTAAGCTCTAACTGTTGCGGGCCAAATCTTAGCAATCTTGCCGCAGATAAAGGGTTGTTTTTTGCTGCGCGGTTTCAACCGTTTTCGTCTCCCTGCAAGGAGTCACTCTATGACCTAGCGCCCTAGCCCCACCAACACTAACCCTGTTATGGAGGAGGGTTACAAGGAGGAACTCGTGGATTACTCATCAGACAACTGCCCTGAATCCATAATATTCGTGGCCTCCCGTCCATTGCCACAAAGAGGGTCTGCTTTGGAAACAGGCAGCGCACCAGCAGCTGAAGTTGACCAAGTCAATTACGGCCTAGCAGATATGGAAACCACTTTTTCTGGCTTGGAGATCTCTCAGCCAAAATCTATGGTCACCGAGGGGTTTTTAAACCCCACTGAAGGCTCTTCTACCCCCTTTCTTTCAATCCCTTCTCCTTCTGACCTCCTCGTGTGGAACATCCAGCCTCAGGCACTCGAAGCTTTACAAGATAACGAAGGAACTGGCCAAGGGTTTCTTAATGAACCACTCCTCGGTTCAGCAGAGCTTCATAGAGAACTCCGCGGCCCTACTCTCCAGCACATCCTTCCTGTTTATTCACAGGCCTCCCTGCTTTTGGACGATTTTAAGGAAAATCCCCAACCCTCTGGGTATTTCGAAGGCATTATAAACAATGGACTGGATGGTGATGCTACAGGAGATTCGGACCCTGAACACAGCTTGGGCAGAGAAGTCTCCCCCAAGCCGGACCTCCAGAACCCTAGGGTCACCAAAGTTAAAACATCCAAGCGCTCTAAAACCCGGGAATGAGGGAGATCACTAGTTTTCGGCGAAGGCATCGGCATGGACAAGGCTACCCTTGCAGAGAATAGGGTTCTAGTCGGTCAAGTCCATGGCCGGAATTACTCTCTGGGTCGACTGAAGAAATGGACCATGGAGGTATGGGGGAATGTTCTTCCTCAGCTCCCCGCAGTGCTGGCGCTTTCCCGTGGATGGTTTTCCCTCATCTTCGATGAGCCCGAGGACGTCAACTGGATACTCACTCGATACTGGCATATAGAAATGACCCCAGTACTCCTTAAACGATGGTCTGCTATTTTTGACCCTGAAAGGGAAAGTCTAGGTGTTGGGTCGATATGGGTCTGCTTGCCAAGTCTCCCGCTACGGTTCTGGTCTGAGGAAATTTTCAAGATTATCGGTGATGACCTGGGTACCTACCTTGACCATGACAGGTCCTACATGGACACTGGTATGCTGGCAATGGCTTGTATCTTAGTTCACTTGGACAGCAGGGATGGCCTGGTGGAGAGTTATCAGTTCCATTTGGGTTCTACTATGCGCTAGCAGGAGTTGGATTACTAGGGCATCGCCTTTAGGTGCCAGAAATGACATGAAGTGGGCCACCTATACAAGGAATGCCCCTTAGTTACAGGGCTTAGACCATCCCCTCCTATCAGGGTAGCAGCGGCTTCAACCCAAACAGACTTGGGTGTGGCTGAACTATGAGACATGCAGACTAGATTGTCTAGCATGACCAGTAGATGGCCTCCCACTCCTTCTAGCCTACCAGGGTCCGACTTCTTCTGCTCTACGACACCGAGCACCAGGGCTCGCTCTAAAGATAGCGTAAGACTCTCGGGTATCTCCTCTCTTCCACTCTCTATTTCTCTGTCTATTAATTTAATTGATGTCTCTAATTCTAGTTTGGTTTTCTCGAATATCATTTCCCCCATCCCCAAGCTGAGTCAATTAATCTGCCCTGTGATTTCTACCCCTCCCCCTCCCCTCCCTTCCCCCTGCACTCTCAACCCTCTCCCCTCTCATGATACTCCGGGGACCTTGAATTCCAGCTTTTCCCATCGGTACAACTTGCACTCCATTCCCCCTTCCCTCCATGCCTACGGATTGGAGGACGACCCTCTTCCCGCCCCCCACCCCCTCTCCCTAAAGCCACTTGAGGTAGGCAATCCTACATATCTAAAGCCATCAAATGAGCCACCATTGAGGTTGCCTCCGGTAGACAAGCCCCCATCGACCAGGCCCTTAGAGAAAAGGGGAACCCTGCTTCAGGTTTCCCATGAAAGGCTTCTCTTTTAACTGTAGGGGGTTGGCCAGCCCCAATAAAAAAACGGCCTTCAAAAGACTGTGTAACTCTCATAATCTGGATTTCATTATGCTCCAAGAAACTTTGGGGGATGGCTTGTTGATCCACCTTTTCCTAAATTCTCTTCTAACTGATTGGAATTTTTTTTACCTGGATGCCAAAGGTCGATCGGGCGGTCTCGCCCTAGCTTTTAACAACCGTTCTCGGACAGTCTCCTCCAACAGGACTTTATGCAGTCGGAAGACATTATTATAGGGGGCGACTTATATTTTTCTTTGGGATTGGCATCGCCTTTAGGTGCCATAAATGACACGAAGTGGGGCACCTATACAAGGAATGCCCCTTAGTTACAGGGCTTAGACCATCCCCTCCTATCAGGGTAGCAGCGACTTCCACCCAAATAGACTTGGGTATGGCTGAACTCTCGGACATGCAGACTAGACTGTCTAGCATGACCAGTAGATGGCCTCCCACTCCTTCTAGCCGCCCAGGGCCCGACTTCTTCCACTCTGCGGCACCGAGCACCAGGGCTCGCTCTAAAGATAGTGTAGGACTCTCGGGTATCTCCTCTCTTCCACTCTCTATTTCTCTGTCTATTAATTTAATTGATGTCTCTAATTCTAGTCTGGTTTCCTCGAATATCATTTCCCCCATCCCCAAGCTGAGTCAATTAATCTGCCCTGTGATTTCTGCCCCTCCCCCTCCCCTCCCTTCCCCCTGCACTCTCAACCCTCTCCCCTCTCATGATACCCCGGGGGCCTTGACCTCGAGCTTTTCCCATCGGTACAGCTTGCACTCCATTCCCCCTTCCCTCCATGCCTACGGATTGGAGGACGACCCTCTTCCCCTCCCTGCCCCCTCTCCCTAAAGCCACTCGAGGTAGGCAATCCCACATATCTAAAGCCATCAATTGAGCCAACATTGAGGTTGCCTCTGGTATACAAGCCCCCATCGACCATGTCCTTAGAGCAAAGGGGAACCCTGCCTCAGGTTTCCCATGAAAGGCTTCTCTTTTAATTGTAGGGGGTTGGTCAGCCCCAACAAAAAAATGGCCTTCAAAAGACTGTGTAACTCTCATAATCTGGATTTCATTATGCTCCAAGAAACTTTGGGGGATGGCTTGTTGATCCACTTTTTCCTAAATTCTCTTCTACCTGATTGGAATTTTTTTTACCTGGATGCCAAAGGTCGATCGGGCGGTCTCGCCCTAGCTTTTAACAACTGCACAGTCAAAATTAGCAATGCTTGGGGTGGGCATGGGTTTTTGGGTGTGGATATCACCTCTTCTTCGCCTCTCATCTCTCTGAGACTCTTAAACATCTACGGGCCTTGCCATCATCGGGAGGCTTTCTCGGACAGTCTCCTCCAACAGGACTTTATGCAGTCGGAAGACATTATTATAGGGGGCGACTTAAATTTTTCTTTGGGATTGGCAGAATCCTGGGGTCACAGAGCTCAATCTGATGCCCTCACCGAATATTTTGAAAAACTTCTGGATGACAACGAGCTCCTCAACCTTGAGTCAGCCCGCAGGAAGCCCACCTGGAGGAATCGTCGTATTGGGGTCCATGCACTAGCTCGTTGACTTGACGGCTTCCTCATCAGACCCAATCTCCTCAACAAACTTGGGCGCATCAGACACTGGGTTGGTTCGGGAGGTTGTTCTGACCACTCCCCCATTTTTCTAGATCTGGAAGATGAGGCAAAGAAGCTGGGTTCCCCTTTTAAATTCAATGTTGTCTGGATTGGGGACACTAGTTTCCAAGACCTGGTGTTAAAGAATTGGACACACTTCAACAGGGAAGAGGGGCTCTCTCCAGGTTCTGTCATTACCCAAAATTTGAATTAGCTCAAACAAGCAACTATAGCCTAGATCAAGAATAAAAAACTGGAGGAGGAAAAGGATCTGGCCAAAATAGAGGCTGAATTGGGCTTCCTAGAGTCCCAGGGCTTGTCGAGCTATTCTTCTTTCGATTCCAAGGAACACCTAGTCAAGCTAGAAAAGGAAAAAATTAAAATTCTCCAAATAATAGAGGAGACCTGGAGACTAAAGAGCAAGGCTACCTGGCTAAAAGGGCGAGATGAGAACACCAAATTCTTTCAACAATTTTCCAGAGGCAGAAAAAATGTCAACACCATTTGGAGTCTTAGAGACAAAAATGGTAGGGAAGCCAACTCTTTCCCACAGCTAGTGGATTTGGGTGTTCGTCACTTCTCAGACATTTACAAGAGGCCTAGGGAAGCTAACATAGTGGAGATTCTAAGAGTCTCGGAGGCTATCCCCCTTTTTGTCGATGAAGAGGACAAGGAAATTCTCAATGCTCCTATCTCTCTTGCTGAATTGGAGGCGACCCTTAAAGGCATGGGCAAAGACAAAAGTCCTGGTCTAGATGGATGGCCCATTGAATTTTTCACTACTTTTTTTCATCTCATCGGTCAAGACCTTCTACTTGCTGCAGAAGACTGCCGCTCTTTAGGGATTATGCGAGAGGCATTTAATTCTACCTTCCTAGCCCTCATCCCCAAGGTGGACAACCCCCTATCCTTTGATGATTTCAGACCCATCTCTCTCTGCAATAACATCTATAAGATTTTTTCCAAAATCATCACCCTCCGCATTAAACTGATCCTCTCAAGAATGATTTCCAAAGAACAATTTTCCTTCCTAAGCCATAGACACATCCAGGAAGCTATTGGTAGTGCTGAGGAACTGCTTCACTCAATCAAATCCGACTCATTAAAGTCCACCATTCTGAAAATTGACCTATCAAAATCTTTTGATAGAGTTCACTGGACCTACCTACAACTTATTCTAACTCATATTGGCTTCCCCCATCAATTCATCAAGTGGGTGGGTTGTTGTTTCTCTGGAGTCTCCTTCAGTGTTCTCATAGATGGTGCTACCTCAAATTTCTTTCATGCTGAAAGAGGGCTCCATCAAGGCTGCCCGCTCTCCTCTCTCTTGTTCCTCCTGGTAATGGAAGGCCTCAGCAGACTCATCTCGGCAGCAAGGAACAATGGCTCACTAAGGGGGGTCAAGATCAATGACAGGACTATTATCTCTCACCTTCTCTTTGTTGATGATATTCTTATTTTTCTAAATGGGTCCCTAAATGACTCCACTACTTTCAAGGAAATTTTAACATTATTTTGCAAAGCTATAGGAATGGAGTCGAACTCTACAAAATCAACGATCACCTTCTGCTCCTGCCTTCCTAATGAGCAACATTTTGAATGCCAACACTTTGCCTTTGTGCAAAATGACTTGGATGCTGCTCTAAGATATCTCGGCTCTCGGCTCAAACCTAATGGATACTGCATAGCAGAATCGGCCTGGCTAATTGTAAAGCTTGAAGGTCGCATAAATATTTGGCAACAGAGATGGCTCTCTAGGGCTGGGAGACACACCCTCATCAAATCATTTCTTGAGGCTATCTCAGTCTACTGGATGTCTCTCGCCTAGATTCCCAAAGGTATTCTCAATAGAATCAAACAGATTTATCGAAGGTTTCTTTGGTGGGGCAAAGACGATGGAAAAATATTTGCTTGGGCTAATTGGGAGCAAATTGCAAAGCCTAAGAAGTGGGGTGGTTGGGGTCTAAAGGAGCCTCAAGACTTCACAAAATCTCTCGGTGCCAAATTGGTCTCGCAAATTATCTCATCAAATAGCCTATGGACCGAAGTTATCTACAACAAATATATCTTTCCTCTCTCCCCCACTCACTGGATCCGCAACACACAACACCATTACTTGGGGGCCTCAAATATCTCGAAAATAGTCATTCGCTCAATGAACATCATATAAGCTGGTTTGGCTTAGCGGGTGGGCAATGGAACCCAAATCAGAATTGGGGCTGACTATTGAGTCTTGAAAATGTCATTCATTTCCATTACACTTTCACTATTATGTCCATTATATCACCTCCATTTCACCTCCATTTCACTACTATGTCACCACATTCATCCCACTTTCATTATCATTGGGCCACCTTTATGTTTTTCCAATCTTTATTATTTCTAAGCCTTTTAAGTGAATTTGTGGTTAAACATTAGAAAATAATGTGCATATGCTTATACCTAACAAATGGTTTGAGATTGTTGACATGTGTAGGTTGAATGGAGGCTTCTAGAAGACCCTTATGTGGCACCCCAAGGCCAAATTCGAATTTGAGTGGAAAGAATCATGGGATCATGAGGATATGTGTCACATCTCCTAATTGTATTGTAACTCTAAGAAGACATGTGTCTTATCAGTTCCTATTTTGATTAGGACTCTAGAGGTAGAGGGAGAGATTCATGGATTCTCATTAATGAGATGGCTCTCATCTTTTTGTATAAATAAGAGATCTCTCTCCTTCATTTGTTAGTCCTCTTTATCATAGAGTTCGGAGTTCTTAAGTCTTTTTAACTTGTGAGTTTGTAGTTCTTCCTTGATGGCTTTTGAAAGCTTTGGAGAGCTTTGTTGTACTTTGTAATTTTGAAGAATTTGAATAAAGCTTTGATGTTCTCAATATGGAAGGAGATGTGAAGTAGATGTCATGGAGCACATTAGAATGTAAGGTAGAGTAGATTTCATTTTGTAATTTTGCTTTGATTTCATTATGTCATTTGATTGTTTTCAAGTTGGTAGATTAGATTTTTCATTCATGCAATTTTAATTCATGCAAGTGTGTTCAACCGGTTGATTGTAGATTAGTGATGCACATAGCCTTTTAATGACTAATGATATGATAGAATCATCTTGTCCTTCTGCTGAAGTAGCAAGGATACTGGGTCTCATAGTCACTAGCTCATTGTTTGGTTGTTGCATTCTATTTTGATTGTAGATTAGTGATGCACATAGCCTTTTAATGACTAATGACATGATAGAATCATCTTGTCCTTCTACTGAAGCAGCAAGGATACTGGGTCTCATAGTCACTAGCTCATTGTTTGGTTGTTGCATTCTATTTTGATTGTAGATTAGTGATGCACATAGCCTTTTAATGACTAATGACATGATAGAATCATATTGTCCTTCTGCTGAAGTAGCAAGGATATTGGGTCTCATAGTCACTAGCTCATTGTTTGGTTGTTGCATTCTATGTTGATTGTAGATTAGTGATGCACATAGCCTTTTAATGTCTAATGACATGATAGAATCATCTTGTCCTCCTCCTGATTTATTTTCTGAGTTCTAATTCCATCATTGTTATTTCTTTCATTTTTGTTTTGCTCATTTACTTTCCTGCAATTTAGATATCATATTGCTTAACTTGTTCATGATTGCTTCCCATAAGGTAGATTGAGCTGAAGGGTAAAGGATCAGAAGAGTTGAAGTAGTGTGATTAGTTTCCTTTGTGTAATTTAATTTCTTGCAATTTAGATATAATATTGCTTAACTTGTTCATGATTACTTCCCATAAGGTAGATTGAGCTGAAGGGTAAAGGATCAGAAGAGTTGAAGTAGTGTGATTAGTTTCCTTTATGCAATTTAATTTTCTGCAATTTAGATATCATATTGCTTAACTTTTTCATGATTGCTTCCCATAAGGTAGATTGAGCTGAAGGGTAAAGGATCAGAAGAGTTGAAGTAGTGTGATGAATTAGTTGCTTTGCTTTCAGTCTTTGATTTGCTTTAAGTTCAATTTTTACTTTCTTTTTTTCATACAACAGCAAGGATACTGGGTCTCATAGTCACTAGCTCATTGTTTGGTTGTTGCATTCTATTTTAATTAAAGTAGCTGCACATTTACACTTTTGTTTAAGATCTTTTGAAGTGCTAAGTTTTGGAAGTTACCATTAGGGACATAGGCCTTGTCTTGAAATCCATACTTGTCTTTTAAAAGTATTCTTAAGACCTTAGAATAGGATTTCCATTTGCATTAGACACTTTAGGAAACCAACAAGAACAAAACCCCAAAAACAACATAAACTATAAAACAACGAAGTAAGAGAAAGGTTAACTAAGCACATATGGTGCACCACACTTCATCAGTTTACGATACCCGGATTGATAATTTATGTAGAGCAATTTAAGACGTTAAATTGACTAGACACTGACCCCTGGGCTCGGAATAGGAATGTTCACATCCTTCTCCAAGACATGAGAATGAAACTCAGGGAAACTCGCCATACTTTACTATCTCACATCCATGTGGTGGCTAGGGAGGAAACCCCGCACAGCCATTGGAATGATTTTGACACCCTGGGGATGAGCGACAGATGGAGGGTGGATTGGACTGGGTTTATAGATGGCCTGCAGGAAGCAAACATTAAGTTCACAGAAAGAGAGGATAGGCTTATTTGGGCAAAGGCAGCCACAGGGAATTACTCCCCCAAAGCAGGGTTTCACTCCATTATGGAAACTCGTGCTACTGGCCCTCAAAGCTGGTGGTGGATTTCTCTTTGGAAGCTGAAAGCCCCTCACAAATCGAGGCTCCTCTTTTGGGCTATTCTCTCCAACAAGATCCCCACCGATTGCAATCTAGAAAAACGCAACCTCCATGGGTCGTCTAGATGCAGCCTCTGCAACTCCGCCTCCGAAGACACAGACCATCTCTTCCTTCACTGTCCCGTCTCTATTGAAATCTGGAACTCCACTACACAGGGGAAAAATCTCCCCTGCCAATGGGTTGGCAGGAACATCTCAGAAGCTTGGGAGACTTGGTGGTCCAAAATAGTAAACTTGAGACAAAAGAATTTGCCGCTTATAATCTGCTGGAGTATCTGGATAACTAGGAACTCAAAAAAATTTCACGACAAAAACATTTTGGGTGTTGTTCTATGCAATAATATCCTAGCCATCTACAACTCTCTTCTTGAAGACAAAGAGCCGCCTCCCCACCCCCCGCATTATCATCCCTGAATCTATTGATAAGAACCAGCCATGGGCTTATTTTGATGGTTCTGCAAATGCCGAAGGTTGTTGGGGGGGGGGGGGCACACTTCACCTGTCAGAGACAACTCACTACAAACTGAAAGTGGGGCTAGGGAGGGGCACAAACAACTATGCCAAGCTCAATAGTCTCAGACACCTTCTACTTTTCGCCCTCGAAAAACACTACACCTCAATACAAATTTTTGGGGACTCCCAACTCATCATAAACTGGATTAATGGATCTTATCACTATCATGTGCACACACTCAGAGATCTGTTGGATGAAACTATTGGTCTTAAATCACAGTTTGAATCTTTTGTCTGTTGTCACATTTACAAGGAAAGGAATGAAGTCGTTGACTTTCTTTCTAAAGAGGCCGCACAGCTGATCCGAGGAAAATGGATTATTCAGGAATACAGAAATGGTGATTTCTTCCAAGTCTATCACACATCGTATATAGAGAGGGGAGGATTGAGCTTGCATCAATCCACTTTTTGGGGTCTCACAACTTTATTTAGTTTTCGTGATTGTTTTTTACACAGTCCTCATTAGTCTATATATAGTTTTTTGGACCTTCATTTCAATGAAGGATATTGTTATATTTATTGTACTACAGAACCATCATGAGACAGTATAGAAAGCATAACACAATGCTGACACACAACATGTAATTTTCTTAACTTTCTTAATGAAAATTACGCTTTTTCCCTCCAAAAAAATTGAATTCATAATTGATATATTTTTAATCATTTTTATTTATATAAATATGTACACTATTTTGACAAAATTCTCAATGAAATATTATGTATTTTGGGCAGTGTGTTTTATATGTATTAGAGTTAGAGAAGTGTAGAATTTAATTAAAATGTAGTAGAATAATTGAGTTAATTATTTTGAAATTATTTTCTCCAACAAATTATATAAAATTTTATATACATAAAATTGTAAAGTTTAAAATAATTTGAATGTTCAAAATTTTTTCCAGACTGTACAGAGTCATTTGATTTAAATAACTTTCAGTGAAAGTTGGTCAGCCCCAAATCATTAATCCATGATCAAACTTCAATCATAATTACTAGTGAAAAACACTTATTTGCATAATAGAGTAACTCAGTTAATTATCTAGTGGTTCTCTTTTCTTGGAATTAGTGTTAATAGTGTTTTAAATCAAATATATATTATAAAAATTTAATAGAGACTAATTCCTAAAATTGCAAATCTTAATTGATCAGTTTCATTTAAAAGGTTAAGTTAGATGCTATCCCTTTGAAAATAATTTTCAATGACCATAAGATGGCATGAGAATCATCAAACCATTATTAGAGTTCTAATTAAAATGAGTAAAAAGCATCCTTATTATTTGTGAGTGTATCCTTATTATTTGTCATGGTCATGGTTAACCATGGTCAAACATAGAATTTCATTTATGTTACATCTCTGTGTCTTATTTAGATTTGTCTATTCCTATGTTTCCATTGTTAGTGCAAATGCTAGTGGACATTACATGTTTCACTACAACATAAAGGGCTTTAAGACAATTTTTAAGATAATTTTTCAGCTTGTGTATTGTCTTAAATGTGTCAAATTAAATTGTATTAAAATATTGGTGTCTCTTAAAATATTGATATATAACACAAACATTTTTGTCTATCCATACAATTTCATTTTTGTCTCTCTACATACAATAGTTAGGATTAAAGACATATTGTTAAAGACAATATATTTGATCCTACTTACTACCTCTCTATAACAATAAAGAATTACATTCAAAGATAATACAACATGAGTTTGATCCTAACTATTGTCTCTGTAGACACAATAAAAATTACATTCAAAGATATGTTTCATTAGAGAATAAAATAATGAATCTAGAAAATATGGCACTATTGAAAGAAACCAATATTAAAAGTATTTAATTAGAAATAAACTACAATAATTCATATTAGGCCACAGTGGAATCTAACCACCAACCTTGTGGTTGAATCCATTGTTAGCATGCCATATGTAACCTCAAATGTTAATGCTTTGTTGCAAAAGCCATCTAGCTGGTCCTTTATGTCCCACTATGCTCACTTCCCTGAGCTGGCCTTGACTACCATGCCAACACTATCCTAAGGCCTAATGTGCCCTTAATGATGAAGTATAGGCCTCATTTCAGACCTTTCAATCCATGTTTTGGACCAGGTGGAAACTAAAAGTCCTCTATCTAATAGTGACAAGCACAATGTTACTCAAGGCACCTCATAAGTTCATCCTCAAGGTTTCACATTAGATAAAAACTAGATCCCCAAGGAAAAACATTTTTTTCTCTCAATATGTTGAATTTCTCAACTCTCTTATCTTGTTTGCATGGAGTTCCCTGGCTAGCCCACGCAGTTCCTACCATTCCTTGAGTGTATTTTCATACCCATTGGTATTTTTATTTGCCATGATCTTGCTCAAGGTTTAACCCTAGACCTAGAGGATCTAGCTCAAGGTTGTTGGGAGCTGGGAGTGGAAGTGAGAAGTGCAATATCGAAAGAGCTTCTAAGAGGAGGGAGGAACAAGAAGTGTAAGTTTCAAAAAGATTATGTGGTTGAAGAAAGTACCTATAAAATTTTTAGGAGAAATAGGTACATTATACTCTTTTGGTTGACAATATTTTTGAAGTAAAGTTGGCCAAGAATCCTAGATTCCATGATTGAACCAAGCACATCAATACCAAGTACCATTTGATTCATTATCATGTAGAAGCCAAAACTATTGGTTTGAGACATTGATCCTCAAATGAGCAAATTATAAAGATCTTCATCAAAGCACTTGGAAGAGGAAAATTTGAAATGTTGAGAACCATGCTCACAAAAAACCCCTTTGAATTAAGGGGGAAATGTGAGATACCTAATCCTTAGGTATTGAGGTACATTGTAAATAACTTTGTAAGTATTAATCTAAGAGAAATATGAAGGGTCACAGGTGAATAAGAAGAGTCATTTGGAACTCTTAGAAAATGAAGCCAAACTTCAATTCCTCTTGTATTAGAGTTGGAATTAGCTAAGACAAAACTTCTCTAGACTAGAGAACATATTAACATACTTGAAACTAAGCTAGAGCCCTTAAGAAGAGAGAACTTCAGCTATCCTTATTTTAGAGCAATACCTAGGAGTGTGTGGGGAAGAATTATAAATATAATGAAAAAAAACTCTAACCATTCAAATTTATTCAAGAAATGATTCACCATAAGAAGAGCACAAATGGAAACAAATTCCATTTACAAGACTATTGGGGACTTTCCTTCCAAGGCCTAAGTAGTTGTGGACTTCCTTAACTAGGTATCAAAGGAAAAAATGGCAAAGATAAATCTCAATAGGTCCAAAAGGGTGACAAGGTGACAAGAGAGCATCAAATATAAGCAAAAATGAATTATTGATGATGGCTAAAGACTAGGTGAAATCACTAATGGAATAAATATAAGGTTTCAAAGAAAAACTTCAAGGTGCTCCACTCAAAGAATTTTCCAAACTTCTTTGATGATGAAAGGGAACTTGTCTCTCAAGGACTCTTTCATGAAATTCCTCATAGAAATTTAGGAAAATCTCAAAGGTTTTAAAGAAAAGGGCAACATTGTGCCCTTCAAGGGAAGGAGATTATGAAATTGTATAATGATCACTATGAATTTTTCCTTGTCCTTAACAATATCTTCAATGAGCATGAAAAATTTGATTATGAAGATACCACTAGTTTGGAGGGGACCATAATAGAGTCTTGTTCATGTCACATCCTACAAGGGGGAGATTGGAGAACTCTAAAGAATTTGTATGAATGGGCTATACAAAAGAGATTCACATCAACATCTAAAGTGGTCTCAACACAAGCAAGTTCTAGTGCAAGAACTTGATTCCACAAAACAACACTTCATGAGTGAACACTAGCACCAACACTAGCCTCATTATTAGCTTGTTAGAAATAGTGAGAGGGGATGAATGATTATTTCATTTCAATAGTTATTTTTAAGAGTCATATCACTTATATTTAGAACACAAAATGAACAATAAGAATAAAATATTTTATTAATTTTTTTTTACAATAAATCAAATACAATATATATGAGGCTCCCACCCAACCCTAGATGAAGACACTAATGTTCAATCTGGGAGGCCCAAACCTATATTTTTCCAAACACCAACTTCCAAGGCTCCAACCTTGTCAATTTAGAGGCACCAACCTAGAGGGCTCCAACCCTATATCTGGTTGAAGCTCCTACATGGTTTCTTGAGGACTCTGATCCTCTAGGGCTCCAACCCTATCTTTGAAGGCACCAACCTTGTCTCTTCTCTAGGTCTCCAACCCTATCTTCTAAGGGACCAACCTTGTCTCTTGGAAGCTCCAACCTCTTGGGCTCCAACACTTAAATACTTAATCAAGATAAATTTAATGATTCTTTCAGGCTCCCAATCTCTTCTTCAGCAGGCTCCCAATCTCTTCTTCAGCAAACCTTGACAATATCTTAGACACTTAGCTCATCAATGAAAATTTTGTCTTCACATGATGGTGTCAGCACAACTCTTCAGGATGCCCAAACAAAATGATGAAGGTCAAAATGAACTTGTATTTCTACACACTTCACTTGTGTGAACTTGTATTTCTACACACTTCACTTGTGTGAACCGATTTGTCAGTGTAATTCCGTGGTTGAATGGTGAGGCATAATTTAATATATACAGCGAATCGTTGGTTCTAAAAGGTCACTTTTTGGAGAGCCAACATGTGAGGAGAAGGCCGAGCAACATTAAGTATGCAATATTTTTATCAAATGTGCAGCGTCCAATCCTCGAATATGTTTAGCTTAATATGTAATATGTTTATAGTTTAGTGTCAACATTATGTTATGTGACATGTAAAATATTATAACGTAAGTTAATTTTAACTTTATATTAAAATTAAAGTTTTTGGAAAAAAATAATATAATGTACATTTTAATTAGATTATTTTATTATAATATAAAGTTAAAATTTTAATATTAATTTTATATTTAAAAGTAAGGTTTTATTAAATTGATAAATTTGTTATAGGATTTAGGGTTGTGTTATCTATATTGAGGAATTAGGGTTAGTATTTATGTTTTTGAAATGATTAGGGTTAGGGTTTTATCAAAAGATTAGGGCAAAAGGGTTTTTTAGAATTAAGATTTAGTTATGTAGTTAAGTTTTAGGGCATTTTCAACAATGCCATATTGACATTAATGATAATTTTGACTAACAATCAGCAATGGGCCCAAAGCATAACAAAGAGAGAGAATAAAGACATCTTAAAGCTAAATCTAATTCGCAAAGAGAGAGAGTAAAGACATCTTAAAGCTAAATCTAATTCACAAGTCTACATGTGGGCCTATAGGAGGAGTGAGTTATATTACAACTAATAATTTTGTAAGAAATCCTAGTGGTTTTTCAAATACCACTAGTGCTTTAGAGTGAGATCTTATTTATTGAGTGTTTATATATGAGCCTCATTTTGTAATTTAAGGGAGAAAGATTTTGGGTTGTAAGGAAACTCACACTTGGGAAACTAACTAGGGTTGTTCCTCTAGCTGTAGGTCTTTTCTTTCCATGTAGTTTCATATACCCACCTCATATTTTGAAACTTTGCTACATTTGAATGAAATTGTATACAATTTTCAGCATTTTGTGTTGTAAACTTCATATGTTTTGTTAATTGGATGGAATTGTTGAACTAAAATATCTTTTGTCATCATTATAAGGGTTGATTTTAGTTTTGCAAAATTTATAGAGGTTGTTTGAAGAGTATCTTGACTTCTTTTATAAGTTTTACAAGGGTTTAACAAGAAATGACAAAATTTCAAAATTTTGTATATTCTAGTGGATAAATTCTTGATTGTTCATCTACCCAATGGACCAGATTTAAAGAAATTCTTAATTGCTCTTTTAAAACTCTTAGAATTTTTTCTTCACATTTCCCATCTTTTTTATTTTCAACTCTTTATGTCAAACCCATACCATCAATTTTAATGATAAACTTTTAATATTTTAACAATTACAACTTTTAATATTTTAACAATTACATGTATAAACTATAATAAATTATTTTAATTCACTGTAAAAGACAAGAACGCAACAGGCATGAATGCCCTATATTTGAATTAGTGGAAACCCAGTGGAACATAATTGTGTAAATGTGTGATAGTTTTTCCCTTAGCCCACATTCTCAAAAGAAGATTTGTATCTAAATAGAGATCAACCTTGGCTTTGAATATGATTTCACATATAATATTTGTACTCTCTTTAAAACACATGATGAATGTGGAATGTGTTACAATAAAATTTTAAATGCATCATATATGAGTTACATTAGGATTAGTGTGACTGCATTAAAAGTTGTAACAAAAGCATGCAGAGAAATACATATTATTACATAGAAATTTGAACATTCATTTAATAGCTCTCATAGTTCTTCAAGTTATTCGATTTTTTTGTGACACTTGAAAGGAGAAAATTAGATGCATGAGAAATGAACCTTAATTAATAACTTGAAACATCACTTAGATTCAAGACACAACTACTGAGTCATTTCATTTCATTACAATGCATCACAGACATTATAAATATATGGTTTTATTTGTTATAATTTTGGGTAATCTATCCTTCCTTTCTAAGCTGAAACATTTAGCCTTAAAAGCATTAAAATATATTGAAGTATATTTGATATAACAATAGATTTCTCTACCCACTAATTTAAATGGGATATCAATTGCATAACCACAAACTAACATCCAATACTCTCACTCTCCTAGCCCCTAACAGAGCTAATGGAATATGTGAATAAAAAAAAAATAGAAGTCAATTGATTTCTTTAAATCCGCTTATTAAATTTGTAAAAAAAAAATTCTAATTACGATAAATAGATATTTATGATTAATTTTATTAACATTTTTTTAATATTTAATGGAATATGTGAATAGAAAAAATAGAAGTCACTTGATTTCTTTAAATCAGCTTATTAAATTTGTAAAAAAAAATTCTAATTACAATAAATAGATATTTATGATTAATTTTATTAACATTTATTAATATTTTAATAACTGTATCTATAAACTTTAATAAATTATTTTAACTTACTATTAAAATAAAAAGCAAAAAACCCCAAATATTTTGGTGTTAAAAAACCATCACCACACTGAAACCATTATAATCTACTAAATACTGTGGTGTTAAAAAAAAACCATCATCACTCTAAAATATTTATAATCTATTAAAAACTATTTGATATCATATTTAATTTAATTTCTCTAATTTAATTAAACTATAAAAAAAATATTAAAAATGTAATACATATACCTCAGCAAAATAAACTATAGAAAAACAAAAATGTAAAAATGAAAACAAAAAGAATAAATGAAATGGTATTCTGTTAACCAACTAAGATAACATAACGAAACAGATAATATCATGGAGATATTTGATTTAATTTCTATTAACTATAATAAAATTAGAAAATAATTGTTTGAAAATCTAAGACTGATAATGTAATACATGTAGCAGAACAAAAAACAAAGTTTTCAGTCATTTCGAATCGACACAGAGGACAGGTATGCTGGGTTTCCAGCCATGTAAATATACATATCTGGTGGTACATGTGCTGACATGGCATTACACGTGCCTCCTCCCCCAATTGGTATTCCTCTCGGCAAATGGTGCATATTGAAGCCATTTCTATTTTTTAGAAATTTATTTTGGTTCTTTAGTATAATTGGAGAAAAGAAAATTTGCTTCCACTCACAGTTTGAATGATGATTTCAGCTTTATTTTACATTTAAATTAAATAAATTTTAAAAATAAATTTTATGGAAAAAATTCATATCTCTAGAATTTAGTTTTAGAAAATGAAAATTTATGAATAGAGTTTATAATTATTTTTATATAGTTTATTATTTAAAGATGAATGCATTTTAAATTTAGATTTAAAATATGTGAATATGTATAAAGCTTTTCAGGGGTAAATTTTAAAACTTGAAGAAAGGTTACACCTCAAATATTAGATATTTCTAATTAGTTAAAATGCATCTATACTTTTTTTTTTTCATATTGACTTGTTTATTTATTAATATAAGTTAATATTAATTTACACCATAACTAAGATTATATTTACATTTACAGTAATGAAATCCAATAATTCTAATTTTAAATGATTTTACGAATTTATATCAAATATTATGACACTTTGAAGTGAAATAAGATAATCCTTTTCAACTATGGCCATAACATCTATGAATTTAAATAATTGTTGGGGATAATTTGATTGAGACTTTACAGTAAAACTTAGTTCAAATACACACTTATTTAGAATGAAGCTACATGTATGCTAAGATGTTAATTAATAGTTAGATTAGCTTTCTAGCCTAAACACAATTTATTCAAGTGATTTCATTGCACCCAAAAGAGAAGTCATGTTTCATGTAAGCCACACTAAAGGATTCACTCAAAATTATAAATTTAATTTATCTTTATTTCTATAACCTTAATTATTTGATCCTTAATCCATCTAAAGTCTAGAGCTATTACCCACAAAAAAATATCAGATCCTTCTAGATGTAAAAAAATTCCTTTATAGTACAAGCATAGTGCAAGAGATGAAAAAATGGTAGCACATAAATTCACATGATTTTTGGAATGTCGCAAATATATACTTATAATTTATCTACTTCTAGATCTCCTTCAAGATTTTTCATAGATCCCTTAGAATGGAGTCATGTTTCCCTAAATAAGCTACATTACATTAAAATATCATAAGAAAAATATTTTTTCAAGAGTCCACATCATAATCTCGCAATAGCAAACTTGTATGAAAGTTACTCAATGACTTAGTTAAGCTAATAGTAAACTTGTATCAAAGTTTCTCAATGATTAAGTCAACCCTAACAACTCCACAAATTCTCCACTTAATCTTGACCATGAAATGTTAACTAGGACCTATTATTTTTGTTGAACTCTATAAAAAAAACTTCACTATCCATAGAAATACATGGGTAACTTGTTCTATATCCTTGAGTTTTCTAGACTTAGCCTAGAATATAGTAACATATAGTAGAACAACATTGAAAAATGCATTGTGCATATGGCTAGGCTTTACAACTTGTTCTATATCCTTGAGTTGTCTAGAACACTTAGCCTAGGATATAGTAACATATCTTAGAACAACATTAAATAATGCATCCTACATATGGCTAGGCTTTACAACTTGTTCTATATGCTTGAGCTTTCTAGTACATTTAGCCTAGAATATAGTAACATATACTAGAACAACATTAAAGAATGCATTGCGCATATGGCTAGGCTTTACAACTTGGATCATTCATTTTAGGGTGGTTGTGGGGTATTGAGAGTGTCCTTTGTTGTCTCAATTCATGTATGTTATATCATTCACACAACTACATCACTTCATTACTTGAAGGAAGACCAAGTCAAATTACTAAATTGTATGCAAGTTAGTAGATTAAATTAAGTGAAGAATTCATGCAAGTTAGTTAAT
The DNA here is from genome assembly GCA_031772625.1 of Pinus tabuliformis. NCBI lineage: Eukaryota > Viridiplantae > Streptophyta > Pinopsida > Pinales > Pinaceae > Pinus > Pinus tabuliformis. The sequence continues at coordinate 188,688,838 of CM062814.1, read as the reverse complement.
TACAAATTGGTGTGATTATTCCATAAATTATAAAATGTTAGTCATAATTACAAATCTCTATCCAATATTATTTAATTGTTCTCTTGTTCAATGTTAGTTTTGCTATGCTAATTTCAACTTCATATTTATAAACAAATGCTTGTAAATTTCTTAGGTGACTAGGTTTTCTTATGGTGTTTGTGAATGAAAACAAGTAAATTTTATCAAGTTTTATGTTAAGTTCATGAGAAAAATAACATCAAAATCAAGTGTTAAACAATAGCAATAAAATATACAACAAACCATCAAATTGAACACTTAACACAGTGTTTTGAGGAAGGAGTTCACCCCTAGTGGGCTACATCTCTTTAGTCGAGCTTCTATGCCATTGGCCTCTTTATTAGCTCAATAATGACAAATGTGTTGTTTATAATGCTCTATTACTCATCAAACATGCTTCAATGTGCTCAGAATTCCCAAATCACTTAAGAACCCATTTTACTCATCTCAATTTGTTCTAATTTTGCTTGAGTTATGGTCTAAATTGTTTACTTAATAAACCTCCTCTAAAACTCAGTAACTCCACTTAAATCCACTAAAACTCTAGTTAGCCCAGAAAAATAAGAACCCCCAAAACTCTGAATTAAAATGAAGTTTAATTAATGGATAAGCTCGTATTAACTATGGGTTAATCCCAATTAATTATAACCCACGGTGATGCTAAACCGTTAATATGGTCGTTATTATAGTGGACACATGTCATGCTTTCCTAGTGGTTAGGCCCATTAATCCACCCGGTTTGGTGGCTCGCTCCCACCTAACCCCCCAACTCGTAAACGATTAAACAATAAATATGTTTTGAAACCATAAATTGTTGAGATCTAATACTTAGGGGTAATGGTATGTCATGTGGTTTACAAGAACGAGGTCGTCGGTTCTACTAAGTAGACGTTTCCAAACATTTTGGTAAAGAGCGCCATAGTGGGTCCTTTAGGGAGGGACAAATGGTGGCCTCATCGCTTGCCTTTTGTCCCTTTCTCATTGGTCCAGTTCAAACCAATAAAAACTTACCACTTCATCACACCTACAAACTAACCAAAATTTGACACTTAGCTAGTTCTCATAGTTTGTTGGTCCAGTTCAAACCAATAAAAACTTACCACTTCATCACACCTACAAACTAACCAAAATTTGACACTTAGCTAGTTCTCATAGTTTGTTGACCACACTCGACATTACAAAGTCAGTAATAAGGACAAGTGAATGTACATTTTTTTTGCGGGGAAAGATATCGTCCTCATACCAATTTGATATTCAGTGAAACTAGTTGCATTTGAATCGATTCCCTAAGACTGAAGTTGTCATTAAGGGTTCAAGTGATTCTTAGGACTTTGATTTTTGAGCTGGAGTGATTGTAGTTAAAAAAAATGATGAAAAATCACACACAATCAATGAGATTATGTTGAGATTTTCTGTTTGGAGTAAAATAGGCAAAAATCTCTGTAGGTGACAACAATAGAAATTATGTTCCTAGATTAGCTCCAGGTTGTTGGGAGATGATTAATGCCTCCTATATTTGATGTGAGTGAGTTAATGAGGTTGTTAGATTCTCTTTTCTATATAACAGGAAACCATTCGTATTGTTTGCTATGAGGGTGAGAGTTTTGTGAGGGTTTCATTTTGTAATCTCCTGTTTGATTAATAAATTGCCGATGCCTATGTTGTGTGGACGTAGCCCAGATTGGGTGGGTGAACCATGTTAAATTCTTGTGTCTTATGTGCTTGACATATCAGCTGCATATTTTTGTTTAATTTCCGCTGTGTATCTCATCTCCAACAAGTGGTATCAGAGCATGTTGGAGGTGTTGTTGGTTGCTGTGCGTGGCGTCCTGGAGTCTGCGTGCTGGACGTGCTGAGATTACCTGCGTGTGGATTGCTGTGCGTGGTGGACTGCTGTCCAACTGCGTGTGAATTGCCGAGTCTGCTGGTGGATTGCCGAGTCTGATAACGCAGCGCCGGTTCAAGACAATTATGATCAAACCTGGTAACGAGCTTTAAATATGACTGTGCTGGAGCGCTGATATAACATTTGGTTGCCGGAGCGCTGATATACCTGCGCTGGAGGTAAAGTAACCTGTGTATGACGTGTTGGAGCGTTTACATGCTGTATGTTTTTTGACTGCTGGTGCGTGGAGAGTCTGCGTATTACCTAATTGCTGGAGCCGTGACATTGGTTGGTGCGTATTGCTGTTATAACTGTGACATTGGTTGGTGCGTATTGCTGTTATAACTGTGACATTGGTTGGTGCGTATTGCTGTTATAACTATGTCATGGGTTAGTGCGTATTGTTATGTCATGGTTGGTGCATATTGCTATGGTTGGTGCGTATTGCTGGTGCTATTATAACTGTGTCATGGGTGGTGATATTTAAATCATATAACATATATATGTTCAAAAACGTTGCTGCGTGGAGCTTGTGGAAGTTTTAAAGGGCAGATTTTTTAAATTATATAACATATATATGTTAAAAAAAAAAAAGGGTTGAAACGCATATGTTACACACCATGTTACAAACCATATGTTACACATATGTTACAAACCATGTTAACGTAATGGAAAGTGTAAACATATGTTAAATGGTGGATTAATATTAAAGTGGGTGAACGCATATGGTGGAGTAGTTTTTTGGTGGAGCGGATCAATCCTTCCATTGGTGATTCGAACTTTTTTTTATGGTGTGCGGTGAGATATATATTTGTTATAAATTGCAGAATTGGTACATTGTGATTCACACAGCAGAATATTGTTTTTTTTTGTTTTATTTAAAGGCAAAGACAGAAAGGCATAGGCAGTTGGTTTTGCTAATTGCTGGTATTGAAACATTGGTTTGTTTTTTTGGAGATTATTGTTTTTTGATTGATACAAATGGCGAAAACTCAAAGTGCCCGATTCGAAATTGAGAAATTTAATGGAAAAAATAATTTCGAGATCTGGAAGGTAAAGATGCATGATCTGATGGTACAACAGGGCATGGCAAAGGCATTGTTGGGGAGGTCCAAACTGCCTTCCCCCGTGACATATGATGAGTGGAATGAATTGGATGGAAGAGCCTTGAGCGGAATTCGGTTGTGTTTGGCTGATGATGTTTTATTTAACATCGTGTCATAGAAGACTGTAGCTGGTTTGTGGACGAAGTTGGAGAAGCTGTATATGACGAAATCCTTGACAAATCGGATTCTCCTGAAATGGCAGCTTTACGGTTTGCGGATGAAAGAAGGTACCTCGATTACTGATCACCTGAATGTTTTTAATACCTTACTGGTGCAATTAGACAGTCTAGATGTGAAATTTGATTCAGAGGATAAGGCAATAACTCTATTGTGTTCATTGCTCGAATCCTGGGATCACTTTGTTACTTCCATAAGCTTTAGTACAACAGACATTCTTGAGTTTGACGATGTTGTTGGAGCATTATTGTCTCAGGAGATGAGGAAGAGGTCGAATGCAGACACCTCTACGTTAGAGGTAATGATGGCCAAAGGTCGCTCAAGAGAGAGACACTCCGGGGGAAAGCATAGTGACTCTCGTTCAAAGTCCAAAGGAAAGAAGACAAAGGTGAAGTGCTGGCATTGTGGCAAGGCTTGACATCTGAAAAAGGATTGCTGGAAGCGAAAACAGGCTGCTAAAGAAGGCTCTTCGACAAAAAAGAAGGAAGCCAAAACCACAGATACACGTTCAGTATCTGGTTCAGGTATGAGTGATGAGGTATTGTCTTTTAATGTTTCAAAACATGATCAACATTGGTTGTTAGATTCTAGGGCATCTAACCACATGTGTATTCATAAAGATTGGTTTAAGACATATAGATCAGTTGATGATGGAGTCGTGTACATGGGTAATGATGTCACTTGCAGTATTTTTGGAATAGGAAGTATACAACTGCAAATGTTAGATGGCACAACCAAATTGTTAACTGATGTGAGACATGTACCAGATATAAGAAAACATCTAATTTCATTAGGAGCACTGGATACGAATGGATATAAAACTGTAATTCAAGGTGGAGTTATGAAAATCTATAAAGGTATTTTACTAGTGATGAAGGCTAAGAAGGTAGGAAATCTTTTTCAATTAGAAGATAGAACTGGGTCAGATCATGTGTCGATGTCTGAACAGTACAGTATTTCCATTCGCCTATGGCATCAAAGGTTGGGCCATATGAGCAAACGAGGGTTGAAAATTTTGGCTGATCGCAAGTTACTTCCTAATCTAAGATCTGGAAAGTTAGATTTCTGTAAACATTGTCTGTTTGCTAAATAAAGTAAGCAAAAGTTTAAAACAGGCAAACATACTAGTAAAGGAATACTTGATTATATCCACTCAGATGTTTGGGGTCCAGTCCCTACAGCGTCATATGGTGGCTCGTCATATTTTGTATCGTTTATTGATGACTTTTCTAGAAAAGTGTGGGTCTACATGTTGAAAAGGAAGTCTGATGTTTTTACGGTTTTCAAGCAGTTTCGAGCATTGGTAGAAAACAACACTGGTAGAACAATAAAATGTTTAAGAACTGACAATGGTGGTGAGTTTACTTCCAAGGAGTTTGACAGCTATTGCAAGGATGCAGGGATCGAGAGACATAAGACCACGGTTTATACTCCTCAGCAGAATGGAGTTGCTGAACGCATGAACAGGGCTCTTCTAGAGAGAGCAAGGTGTATGTTGAGTAACGCCGGGTTGCAAAAGGAGTTGTGGACAGAAGCAGTGGCAACAACTTGTTATGTGATAAACCGATCTCCATCAACGACGATAGGCTGCAAGGTTCCGCAAGAGGTATGGAAAGGACACCCTTGTGACTATTCTAAACTCAGAGTGTTTGGTTGTGAAGCATATGCTCTAGTGCCTAAACATCAGCGAACTAAATTAGATCTAAAATCGAAAAGGTATGTATTTGTTGGGTATGGTGATGGAACAAAGGGATATAGATTGTGGGATCCTACTACCCGCAAAATCATCATCAACAGAGATGTAAAGTTTAATGAATCCTCTCTTGTACAGTTAGATGTAGGTAGTAGATTGAAACAGGATGATGTATCTGATTTCCAGCACATTCAATTTGACAACATTTCTAATGATAGTCATAACGACCATAGTTCAGATTCTAGTCATGAACAGGTTTCAGAATCAGATTATGAATAGGGTTCAGATGGAGTACATGAACAGGTATCAGATGGCGATCATGAAGAAGTTCCTACAGATGATAGACAACCAATTGTGGAAGCACCAGAAACATTCTTAAGGAGGTCTACAAGGATCAAATGCCCTCCGAGAAGGTATGATGATCATGTTACTTCAGTTGCTTTGACCGCTAATGATGATGAACCTTTGTGTTATTAGGAAGTTGTAGAAGGTTCAAATAGTGACAAGTGGAAAGCAGCCATGAAGGACGAAATGATGGCCTTAAGTAAGAACGGTACATGGGATCTGGTTGAGCTTCCGAAAGGCAGGAAAACTATGGGGTGTAAATGGGTTTTCAAGCTGAAATGGGGTGTGAATGATACGGAAGACAGGTACAAAGCACGGATGGTTGCAAAAGGGTTTTCTCAAAAAGCCGGTATTGACTTTCATGAGATTTTTTCACCAGTGGTTAAAATTGTTTCAATTAGAATTGTGTTAGCATTATTGGCTTTGCTTGATTTAGAGTTGCAGCAGTTAGATGTTAAGACTGCATTTCTACATGGTGACTTAGATGAGCAAATATATATGGAACAACCGGAAGGGTTTGTTCACCATCACAATGAGAAATTTGTCTGCAGGCTCAAGAAGTCATTATATGGCCTGAAGCAGTCGCCTCGGTAGTGGTATAAGAAGTTTGATTCTTTCATGTTGAGTCAGAAATATGTTAGAAGTGAATATGATCATTGTGTTTATTTTAAACAGTTGAATAATGGCATATTCATTATCTTGGTATTGTATGTTGACGATATGCTTTTAGCAAGCAAAAGCATAGAAGAAATCAACAGGTTGAAGGCTCAGATGGCAAGGACATTTGATATGAAAGATCTAGGAGCAACAAGACAGATTTTGGGCATGGAGATTTTCAGAGACAGGAGCAATGGTAAGCTATGGCTATCACAACAAAAGTATATTGAGAAAATACTTTTGAGGTTTGGTATGAATAATGTGAAGCCTGTTTCAGTCCCTTTAGCTTCCCATTTTAAGCTTTCTTCGAGTTTATGTCCTAATACAGATGAAGAAAAGGATTATATGTCTCGAATTCCATATGCCAATGTAGTAGGGTGTTTAATGTATGCGATGGTTTGTACTCGACTAGATATTTCACATGCAGTTGGGGTTGTCAGCAGGTACATGGGAAATCGGGGTAAAGAACACTGGTCAGCAGTGAAATGGGTGCTTCGGTATCTTAGAGGCACAAGTAGTTATTGTATCACTTACAATAAGAGTAGTGAATTTGTTTGCGGATATGTTGATTCCGATTTTGCAGGTGACTTGGATAAGAGAAGGTCAACTTCAGGGTATGTCTTTACTCTTGCAGGTGGAGCTATAAGTTGGATGTCAAAGCTACAGAACATTGTTGCTTTGTCCACTACTGAAGCAGAATACATTGCTGCTTCTCATGCTTGCAAAGAAGCAATTTGGTTGAAAGGTTTGCTTGGTGAGTTTGGTAGGTTACAGGACAACATCAGGTTACTTTGTGATAGTCAAAGTGCAATACATTTGGCTAAGAATCGGGCCTATCATAGTAAATCAAAGCATATTCCAATTAAGTACCATTTTGTAAGACAGGTTATAACTGAAAGGGGAGTCTCTCTTGAAAAGGTGCATACAAAGGAAAACTGTGCAGACATGTTCACGAAACCAGTTTTGTTAGAGAAGCTACGCTAGTGTTTGGCTTCTCTTGGCTTGCAGAAAAAATAAAATAATAATAAGAGGGCATCACGCTAATTGTTGTCAAGGTGGAGATTGTTGAGATTTTCTATTTGGAGTAAAATAGGCAAAAATCTCTGTAGGTGACAACAATAGAAATTCAGTTCATAGATTAGCTCCAAGTTGTTGGGAGGTGATTAATGCCTCCTATATTTGATGTGAGTGAGTTAATGAGGTTGTTAGATTCTCTTTGCTATATAACAGGCAACCATTCGGATTGTTTGCTATGAGGGTGAGAGTTTTGTGAGGGTTTCATTTTGTAATCTCCTGTTTGATTAATAAATTGCCGATGCCTATGTTGTGTGGACGCAGCCCAGATTGGTTGGGTGAACCACGTTAAATTCTTGTGCCTTATGTGCTTGACATATCAGCTGTATATTTTTGTTTAATTTCCGCTGTGCATCTGATCTCCAACAGATTACTCTATATGTTAATTGTATTTTTTCTAAGTGCAAAACACACTTATATCTTTCTTATTTTTTTAACTCAAACAATTTTTCATTATATAATCCCAATTTGACTTGTATTTTGTTTAATCTTTTAATGGAAATGTATATAGCATGACTATATTCCTCCCCTTGTATATTTTCAATTTGTAAGTCTCTAGTGTATATGAGAGGATCCATAGTTATTTTAAAGAGTACAACTATTTTTGAATCATATTAATTTTTAAAATATCAATTACAAAATGTTTAGTAATATTTTTTTAAATAATCAAATTTCTAAGGATTTTATATAGTTTCTAGAAGATTATTTTGAGTGAACTAATTTTATCCAGTGTCATTTTTCATATAGCTTTTTGAAAAAATGCAAAATAAAGAAAAATGAAAATAAAAAATTATATTAAGGAAAAAAAAACTAAAATATGAAAGTTATCATGTATATCTTCTTATAGATACACCTATAACCACTTACATGTTCAAATTGAAAATATGAGTGCACTTTAGGAAGAAGCACTAGGGCACCATCCCCACCACCTAACATATGAAAATATGTGATTGGATAAAGGAAATAGCTATATTTTGTTCAATTTGACATCATGATTGAAGGGAACCATGAAATGAGGACATGGTCACATAATGAGTAGGGAAGAAAGTTGGGGTGTCTTTGGAGAGAAAGACAAAGAGGGTGTTGAAGTTAAATTTTAAATTGAACTAGGTGGGTTTTAAGCCCAAGTGGTGAGTGGGAATATCAATGGATAAGAGCTCCTCAAGTGACGGATAATTGATAGGTCACATAGACATTGGACTACTTCTTTTGAGTGTGTGAACAAGTTTTTGGTTTGGTTTTCTTAAACAAGCACCTTCTCATAATTTAGATTTCACTCTAGGTGGTCAACTACAAGAAATATTGCAATGTGTGGAACCTCATATTATAGGTCCTCCTTAAGTTTCTACTCATTTAATATAACTCCTCACAAATATTGGAGTATGGGCTATGATATTCCTTATTGCACTTAGATAAAATGCATGGTTATGTATGCCTATGAAAAACTACTTGGTACTCAATATTATGCTCACTATTAATAAGCTATCTCATATGTTTGTGTTTTAATGAGTTCTTGGATTATGAAGTCCATTATCATAAATATGACGTAAAATTGTTTGATATGCTTTGAAGTGAAATAATATTGAGATTGAACTAATGAATAAAAAACTCATAAACCATTGATAAACTATCTTTTTATGATTCTCCAATTAGTTTCTATGGCTAAGAAACATCAATGATTGAAATGAATGGTTGGATTGTGTGGATTATTATTATATTCATGATATTCATGTTGTCTATCTTCATGTGAACTCTATCAACTTTCTACTTTCATTCACAAGGAATATCCCAACAATATTGCCATAACTCATGCTCTCTATCTCTATATTTCTTGGTAATAATATGAATCAATGAAAGAATCAAATGTGAAGATAATTGTCCTCTTGGAACCATTCAACCTTACATATGTGTGTTCCATATCTAGGTAGAGGGAGGATTGCTCTCTTCTTGTTACACTAATCCATTGTTTTATCACTTCACTAATCGGTCACTAGGGCTAGTAGTGATATAGATCAACTTATTTGTGTGTGGGAGGGGTCAACATCGAGATACTTTTGGTGAAACTTCACCGAGTTGAAAGTGTGACGCATGGGCCTTACAATCATTGGAATGTTGAATTCATACATAATTCATGCTACATAACTAGTAGGTGCTAATACCTTGACTAATTTTGATTAAAATCTAAATGAAGGTCCACTAATTGGGAGAAAAGTGGAACTTGGAGCATTGAAACTATGCTACTATCTCACCACTTGTCACCTATCATGCTCATCTTTTTTGATACCAAACATGCAAGGGATTGATAGTCGTCAATGTCATAACATGGAAACACATGCGGTTCCATTGCAAAACTTTATCATACCTCTGGTTGACCACATGGTCTTGTAATTTATATGTTGAGGTTAGTATGACCTCATAGCATCATGACATGGGTTTGTGTACCATAACAAGATTGGATCCCAAATAGATATGCATATGATGGAGAAGCCATCCAAAACTCCAAAAACAAGGATTTAGTGGGACCCATAATAAGTAGATGTGGTAGGGGCAACATGGAATATTAACTTTTACCACCACCAAGGACATTTGGACTAGATACTCTTCAGAAGACACATGGTCCATAGGGAGGAGGTCAATTGTGTAATAGTTCTAGGGTCCAATCACATAGTCAAACCACTAGGAAGCGCCACATAAATTGTGTCATTAGAAAATGAAATGGGAAGTTGATGAGACAAATTCGATATGATATGGAATGGCGATTTGAGCCCACTTGGATTGGGAATTAATATCGGTTGATAATGTTGGAATTCACCAATACTAATAGGCGATCCTCGACATTAAGTCCCAATTAGTCCTCACAACATTTTGAATAGGAGCCCCGACTGCAAAATAAGGTTTTTTGCGATAATCTTGAAGATTTTCCTCTGATGCAATATATGACACGAGAGAAAAAAATATCCTTTCGAGATAAAAAGGCAAGTTAGTCTTCTGATGTATTCAATTGCAATGTATATAATGGTTCTTTCACGAAAAGGAAAGGAAAACGAGTCTTTAAGAGAAGAGTAATAATACTATCCTAATAAAGACACACACATGTTGGGTAGGGGTCCCCATAGGTCCAAGATTTTTCTAAGTCTCTACATTTTGAGGAATGGAGCGAGATTCGTGTAGATTTCAAGGAGTCAAAGGGGTTTTAGGGTGTTTTAAATCTACTTATTTTGTAAAGGGGTGAGATAAATTTGACTATATTGAGCTCTGCCCATGTTTTGTAGACCATGGTATTGTAAGGGGAAAAGGATATATAAAGAGATGTCTTAGTGAGTCAAAGGAAACAATTCATGTTATGATATGATTTTGAGTCTGTAATTGGGATATCTTTTTATATTCAGATGAGGGGGAAGGTTCTTGCAGCTCTGTGCATGCATACCTTGGTAAGTTTGCACCTATGTGCGTAGGGTAAAAAAGATTCTATTAGTGAATAATTGAAATAATAAAGTTTGGAAATACGTGTGTATTTTTATATGTTTGCATAGTTCCTATGTTTTTGCCTGATTATGGTTTTCTTTTGTATATTTCTTCTTTAATTCCATCATGAAGGTTCAAATACTATTCTATATGATGAATAATACATGTTAGACTAGTTACGTGTAGCTCACACGAGTGCTAAGTAGGAAAACAATCCACAAATGTAACAATAAGGTCAATACTTCACGAAGGTGTGATTAAGCCCTAAAGTGAAAGAAATTGTTGTCACTCATTGCATTGTGGGTTTCAATTGGTCTAGGTTGCCCAAGAATACTAAAATTTTTGATCCAATATCCCAGGCTCGAGAAGATCCCAAAGCTACATCAACCCCACTCAAATGCCTAATTCTAAAAGAGAGTCGTCCAACAGTATATAGAAGTCTAAAAATAGACTTCGATAGCAAAAGTTAGAGCTCATTGAAGATTGCCTTGGAAAGATTTAGAAAACCAAAAAATCACTAATTCTCAAGAGAAAATCTCAGTCGGGTCTGAGGGGTCCATGGCATGACTTATATCAGCGTTCAAGCAATCCCGAGTGTGGAGTGCATCACATATCGGCAAACGGTTGGGATCCATACTTAACATACCTCATGGGGGGCCAACTGTGCAATATAGTGTTGAACTAGAAGGAGGGGCCGAGAAAAATATCTACGAAGGAAAGGGATGAAAAAAGAAGGGTTGGGCCAACACCTTCTCTCTCCTCCACGTGGCGGGATCCTGCATCCCGCATCCCCACAATATATATGGATTGGTGGGGTTGTGACTTAATAAATCTTTTGGTGATCGATTCGCTGATATAATGTAAAATCGTCAGGAGAGGGTCGAAAATTTTAACAAATAAATGCTTAACAAAATAGGGTTGGGCAGGCCCTTTTCTCTCTCCTCCACGAGACCACATGGCAGCCTCCGATTGGTCCACCGAGCTAACATGACAGTTGACATCAATGATGATGTGGTACGTATGAAAGATGATGTGGTGGGTGGACACATGTCACTCATTTTTGGCATTTTCACAGGTCCTATGGGGCTATTTCCAAGTGCCACCTGGCACCACCCATATGTTTACATGTGGCAGTGATGACTTCAACAATGACGTCAGCAGGTTATCAACGATCAATGGTCATAGGCATCTAAATGGAAAAGCATAAGACAACAAAAAAGGGTCGATTGCGATATGAGAGAACTCCCCTGCAAACATGATAAAATATTAAAGAAGGGTCTGAAGGGGCCCCGCGTTTGGATTATCGATGATCGCAAGTAGCTAAAGGCAAAAGCTCGGGAGAGAAGTGCAAGGTGGATTATGATGTGTGGGATTTTCCCCTCGACGCGATAACTTATTACAACTTTCTCTATAAGGATTTTGTGTCTGGACTATGAGCCCGCGCTGTGGAAAAGGGAAAAGAAAGGTAAACTGCTGATATGTGGGATTTTTGATACAAATGAAAAGGCTCCGAGACATGGGTTTGAAGGCCTTAGCTCTTGAGGGCTAAGCCCCTCCCTCCAACCACCATTCATATGAGGAAAGTCACACACAGGGCTATAATAAAGGGGGATAAGGGGAAAATAAAAAATTCCTGTTTCACCTATTGTAGAGGGAAAAATCCCTTGCATGTGAGATTGCATTGTTACACATGGAACACAGTATCAACCACCATGTCATGGAAGTAGAAGTGAAGTACAAAGGTTTAAAGGGCATGATGGGCCAACAACTATTGTTTGAAAAGGATCAAGTGTTGCATTCAAGGCACAAGATGGGTCGATTTAGAGGAAGATCACAAAGACACATACCTAGGACTCAATGTTGAATGGAGTAAAGGCATAAAATACAGTGGTCTATGAAACAATGGTGGAGGCCATACCTTATCTAGAACAACTCCTGCAAATCGAGATGATCACAAGATGGGTGAGGAGATCTTCATATATTTTTTCCTTGTGGTTATTTACTCTGATGTACTGTAACATGTCTCCAATTTGGAGGCATTCAACACTCTAATATTTTTGGGGCCATAGAGCCATTTAGGATATATACAGCTAGTTGACGAGACAACTGAGTAGGGACCTTAGATGTTATGTGTAATAAATGTTCTTTCTCCTCTCTCAAGATAAATAGAGGAATGAAAGACCTAGAAAAGGTTCATAAATTCTAGAGAAACATGAAATGTTATATTTTTAGACTATATTTCCTTAGTAATATGGACCTCTTTAGAATATCAAGGAAACGTTGGTGATTCACTCTTCAAAGGATTACAATATATGTTTCCCTTTGTCTAACTCAGTTTTATGCTCATGCTTCTTCCCCAAATTCATGTAATTATTCTTACTATATGTGTTTAAATCTTCCTCACACATTCATTAGTATCCATATGTTAATGCAAATGCATGTAGTAGTTTCACAAATTTGTTTGCCTGAAACATTGTTTATGTATATGCCTGTGAGGGACTATTGAGATTAGATCTTTAAATCTATAGCTCATGAGTCATAGTTTTTAGTTCTCCCTTCATTCATTATTTCTCCTTGTAACCCAAATAAGCATAGAAATCCTTACTCCTCCAAGCTCTGTGTGTTGAATGTAGAAGTCTTGACGCATTATTCTCTATATGATGTATTACTCTCCTCCCTTATCCTCTCTCACCCACTCTACAAAATAATATTAAGCTGTAAGGCCTTGAAGCTCTTGGCCTCCACTATTTTTATGCTTCTTTCTAGGATCTGAACTAGTGAAGAAGTATCACAAATCTATGTTTCGTTTTCTTGGACTAATGAACCAACCTAATTCCTATGTAGATGCATATCCATAGATCATAAGTGTTGTCTCCAGTTTCCTCTAAATAATTTAAGACACACCAATTTAAATGAGCCCAGGTACTAGTCTTGAAGCAATCCAAGGCTGTCTCTCAGAGATACAACATCTTTTGGCATCATTCTTGGGGATCTTATTGAAGGATTCTTTCCCGTTAGATATGAAAATTTGAAACAATATTTGAATAGCTGATCAAAGTTTGTTATGATTGCATCCATATCACCTTGGAGACTCCACACCCTTCTCATTATCATTCAAAACCCTCACTTTTAAAAGGCCTAATACTTGCTTAAATACATCCTAGCAAAATGCCCCATTTGTATCTAACCCTGAAAATTTGATTTTTAAGAAAGTATGGAAAGATAAAACTCCCCCAGACTTTGCTAACATCTCATCAGCCTTCAAAGTTCCCTCTTCTAGTTCTCAGCCTGCTACTTCTCATTATTTAGGACTTACTACTAAGGCTCTAACATACCCTCCTTCCCCTACAACCCGTGTGGTCTTAATCCTAGTCCCTCAAGCAAATTTGAATCTCCCTCCACTACTCTAGATGGCTCTATCATGATTTTTGCTCAATAAATATGCACCTCTTGGTCTACCCCAGCCTCTAAGTGTAATGCCCAAAGACTACCTAAAGCAACTGCCTAGGTTAGGGAATATGATAACACGACACAAAGCCACATTGAAACCTTCAGTTCTTTTACCGAGAACATAGATGTGGAACAGTTGGATGTGGTCATGAGATTGTTTGTACAATCCCTCAATGGAGAGGCTAGAAAATGGTTCAAATCCCTGCCTAATGCGTCCATCCCCACACGGGAGCAACTTGAAAACTCTTTCACCTAGAAATGGGGAGAAAAGAGGAACCATGAGTACCTCCTCACTGAGTTCAATGCAATAAGTAAAACTATGAAGGAAGATACTATAGAATTTATCAAAAGATTCAATAAGTAGTTCAATAGCCTACTCCTTGACATAAAGCCTCCCCCAACTGTAGCTCGTGTGGTTTTCATGGGAGCCTTTTCGTTTGATCTTGGTTTTACCTTGAGAGAAAGGAAATGTACCACTCTTAACCAACTTCAGATTGATGCTCTTGAAGTGGAAGCAAATCTGGCCTCGGTATGGAAGTCGAGGGCAAAGCAAGAACCTACTGAACCCAAAAGAGGAAAAGAAGAGGCATCCTCCTCTAGTCGAGTAGGGTAGCCATCAGAACCAAAGTGAGTTGATCTAGATAAAATCATCATGAGCTTATTGTTGAGCATTGGAAAAGGTATGTATTTACCATTTGTTTCTTTATCTTTTCCTTTAAATCATAGCTCCATTAAATTCTAAGATCGTAATATGTCAAAGAATTATGATAGAATTAAGGAGATTTGTGATTGATACAAAATAACTAATTATTGTCTTTTTCTACGAAGAAAGTGAAGAAACTGGAAAATCATTATTCAGGAAGAAAAGACAAGAATTAATTGTTATCCCTTTGACAAGAAGCCATATCCAGACGAGGAGATCAAGATCGGAGCACATGGTCCAGGAAAAGGTAGAGAAAACACAACATCAGTGCAAGAAGACAAAATGATAAGTTGGAGATCAAAGATATGGAAAATCCCTCAGGATCGTTTGATCCTGAGGGATTGCTGCTTCAAGACTTATCTGTATTTTTTATACTTCTGCCTGACCATTATAAAAAGGGACGGCGCTGCTAGCCCAGGGGGTGGATATTATTGTTAATTTGTATAACTTATTGTTGTAATCTTAACTTTGATAATCGACTCTCTTTGAAGAGCGGTAGCTGTAACTCTTCCATTTATGATTAATATATAATTGAGTTGCTATTCCATTAACTAATTCTGGAGTAACCGCTGCAGTGCTTCCTTGGTGGCTAAGGGCCCGACCCTAGTGGATCACTTGCTTCTTGTATCATTATTTTACGATTATGGTCATGTGTGGTTTGATTTCCTTTGCATCTCTTTAGTTCGCTTTACTCAATAATCTTTTGTTTCTGAACATTTCATCGAATTGCTTTGCTATATCGAAATCATAATTGGATAGCAAGATTGTTATTTATAACCGAAGATGTTATGTTGTTCATTCCAAAATAATATTACAGTGTCTAACTCGGATTTTGCTATTCATTTACAGATTGATATTGTTGTTCATTTAGCTACGGTTCACTTACAATTGTGATTGCTGTTCATTTAAATATTGTTCAATTATAATTGCAATTGCCATTCCTTTATAACTATGGTTAATGTCCTATATGCTAGAATAAGATTACTGATTCAGTTACTCTACATTTGCTGTGTGGTTACGCTTAATTCGGTTTGTTGTTCCTTTCTTAGATTGTTGTTCAATTCCTTTATTAGTTAAGATTGTTGTTCAATTCATTTTAGTTAATATTTCTACTTAATTTATTTTTGTAGATTAAGCTTTGTTGTTCAATCTTTTCAATAGATTTAGTTGTTGTTCCTTTTCTGTTAATCAAATTGTTATTAACAGTATTTGCTTTAGTGTGAATAGAAAGATCCACAACTGTAATGAACACTGACTACTGCTGTCTAAGTTCTCAGATTGGAGGTCTTGTCTGTGATTGATTTCCATTTACATCAGTTTACAGGGGAAAGAGTTTTCATTATCGCATCCTTGACTGATGATTGTTGTAGTTTCTTGAGTGAAGGAATTTAGTTGCAAAGCATTTAAGTTTTTTGCCATTACAATTAGATTTTTCTTCCAGCATTCATTTACTTTTGCAAAGCACTATACTGCAAACATTAATCTTGAACAACTGACCACCTCAGACTGAGTACACTCTTGAGATAAAAAATTATACCTTGATTGGCAATTAATGTAGGCTAAATAGGGGTTAAAAGACACTTGTTTATCGCTCAACATTTTGGCGCTGTTGTCGGGGAGAGTGTAGCCATTTGTTTCTTTTGAAAAGAGTATAGTGTAAGTACCTACTAGGAGATATTTGGGTTTTAAAAACGGAAGGTAAGAACCTACGTACGGAGCATGTAACAGCCCTGCTCCCCTGTCCGCTTTCCTGCTGATTTGTTGATTGTTTAGGGTAGAAATAAGTATTTGATTTGTGTGCATGACTAAGCAGAAAAATCCTGAAAAGAATCCAAAAACTCTACCCAAGCTTGATAAAGCTAAGGGACTGGTGACCCTTGGTCGATCGACCTTTATAGATGAAATCCTTCAAAAAGAAGAATCTCAACCGTTAGTAGGACCTAGAAAAGCTACTTCTAGACGACCTACTAGTTCGTTTCAGGCCACAGAATCACCATATGTAGCCTTTGCTGAGGTGCACAGCCAAACAGAGGAGCAAGATTTTCAAGAAATTGAGAATTCTAACCCAAAATCATTACAAGAAGGGAACCTTAGTAATCTCTGCGAAGGAGGAGGAGAAACAGGGGAAACCGAAGAACCAAGATCTCCTCTTGGAATAGTTTAGCCACTAAGCAGCCCAGATAAGGGAAGTGTTGTCAAAATCATCTAGAACAAATCTGAAGAGCCTGAAGAGCTAAGATCCTCCCAAACATTAGTTCAGCAAGGAACTCTAATCATCCCAGACTAGCTTAGGAATACACCGTAGAAATCCCAGAAGGATATTGGCACATATTCGACCAAATGGCCTAGAACCAACAAACACCTCAAACCTCCACACTGCAATATCCCATTGTAGATACTACAATTAATGCACCTATGAAGGCCATTCCTCTCCACCATATTCCTACATTCCATGGCCTAACATCAGAAGATCCAAACGCATTTTAGTTTGAATTTGATGTACTATGCCAGGGGTACAACTATACCACCAATCCCCAAAAGTTAAAATTATTTCCCTCCACATTAAAAGGAGCAGCTTTACGATGGTTTATGGGGTTAGGTGGAGGTGTCATAAATGACTGGGATGAGATGAAAGGCGCTTTTGTGAAAAAATATCAGGATTATTGTAGGTCTAGAGAATTAAAGGATTAATATTTCAGATGGTAGCCATACCTAATGAGACACTAGAAGAATATGTTGAACGTTTTCAGTATAATCTTTAGAGATCTCCTTATGCATCATTACCCTTAGCTAACAATGTGTTAAAAACAACATTAATTAAAGGAATGAATGAACAATGGGTTGAAACACTAAATATTATGGGAAAAGGTGACATCTATCAAGAAAATTTTGCTGACATTATTGATTTGTGCATCAGGAGTTCACGAGGTAGTACAAGGTTAAAATTAGCACAACGTGACATGCTCACAAGGGACAACAAGATCTCTGGTGGAGGAGTAACTTGTGCAAAAATCGAGAATTTACTGGAGAATTTCAAAACTCAAATATTGGGGACTCTAACAATGCAACTCAATATTATGCAAGCTAAACAGAAACAAGCAGAAGCAGAGAAAATCCTGGCAATATTTTTCCCTAGATGTAGAAAGAAACACAGCCAGAAAAAGTGCCCACTGGATGCAGTTCAAGTCTGCGCTATTTGTACAAAATATCACTCCATAGAGAACTGCCCCTCACTTCCAGGTTTGAAAACAGTCTACAAAGAAGGGGAATAAGAATCAGAACCAGTGTACCTACTCAATCAGTGTCATCAATGACCGCCACAACAACCAGGTATGCCCTCCAATCCATATTCTTCTTTCGAGCCTCCACAATATCATGCTCAACAATAAAATACAATGTGGAAAAATCAACCACCCTTTTCAAACTGGTCGCAACAACCATTTCCTTCATCACCATGGCCAAATCAAACAAGCCAACCTAATTGGCCAAATTTTCCCTATTCTTCACCATATTGGAAAAACAATGCATATCCAACACAATGGTCCCCTCCCACTTCGCAGAGTCAAGCCTAGCAGACAAGCTGGAAAAGACCGATGAATCAGCCAACAGGAACCATTCCACTCCCTCAACCCACACTACCATCGCCATATACACTACAACAAAATCCCCAATCCAACTTAAGACTGTAACTCCCAGCCCAACCCAACCCGAACCCAAATAACAAACCGGTTCAATCTGTTCAAATAATCAAAATGCCAAAACTAGAAATCTATGTAAGGGAGTGCAACGACCTTCAATTAAGGTCTGGGTGCATTATAGAAACTGAGGGAGATAAAAATGTTCAAGTTGAAAATCAATTACCCGCAGAATAACCACTACAAGAAGAGGATGTGGTTAGACAACAAACTCATGACCAGGCAACCACGTCTTCCCCCCCATTCCTAGAACAATTAATCATACCACGCCCTATAGAACATCCTGACTTTGATATTCTGGGAGAACTAAGAAATTTGTGTCTAAAAATTCCACTCCTCCAAGCTATCCAGGATATCCCAATATATGCAAAAACCATCAAAGAGTTATGTATAAGAAAGCCAAAGATGAGAATAACAACTAACCCAACATTCCAAGTAGTTGGCACCCTATCTGATCTGTTATCAGGAAGAGAAGCACCTGTCAAATATGAAGACCCAGGGAATCCTATAGTGACAGTGCAAATCAATGGACAAACCTTTTCAAATTCCCTAGTTGATTTAGGGGCTGCAATTAATATTTTAACAACCACCACTTGTCAAAAACTAGGCATTACATCAGTGGAACAAACCTCCACCTTATTAGAACTAGCTGACAGATCCGTAGTTAGGCCAGAAGGTACACTACACAATGTAATGGTATCCATAGATTCCTGGGAATATACTGTTGACTTTCTGATAATCAACCCCAAAAACCGACTCGATGGACACACTTTAATCTTAAGTAGACCTTGGCTTGCGACTGTTGATGCTTACATTGGCTGCCGACAAGGCACTGTGACTATAACTAGAGGGAGTAATATCAAGAATCTAGCTCTATATCCTCCAGCCTAGCCAAGTGTAACAATAATAAAAACTAACAAACAACCTATATCATACCTCACAGAAAACATTAGGTCCCCATTAACCATAGAAGATGCCCTCGATTTTAAAGATCAAATAGAGGATGACGTTATTAACAGCTTCCTTAACCAATCCGAATCCAGATCCCATGTACAATGTCACATGATAGAGGTAGCATTTGACAATGAACTAGAAGAAGATCCTCTCAAGGACACTCATCATCAAACAATACCCACTACCTCTATTTCAAATATCAAAAATATAGAGATTGAGCCATGTAAAAACTTGAACATTAACAATAACCTAACTCCTAAACAATAAGAAAAGCCGGTCCAACTACTGAGAAAATATAAGGAAGATTTTGCATGGGATTATTCGGAAATGAAGGGAATTGATCCCCAGCTGTGTACGCACCACATTTATATAGAAAAGGATGTTAGATTCATTCGCCAACCCTAACGGAGACTCAACCATCACCTGAAAGATATTGTGAAAGCTGAATTACAAAAACTTTTGGATGTAAACTTTATTTATCCAATCTTCGATAGCATGTGGGTCTCTCCACTAGTAGTGGTGCCAAAGAAGAATGGAAAATGGAGGATTTGTGTAGATTACAGAGAATTAAACAAAGCAACCCAGAAAGACCACTTTCCCTTTCCATTCATTGATCAGGTATTAGACACATTAGCAGGAAAGAAATTCTTTTCTTTTTTGGATGGCTTTAGTGGATACAATCAGATTCAGATTGCCCCTGAAGACTAGGACAAAACTACTTTTACCTGTCCTTGGGGAACATTTGCTTACAAAGTCCTACCCTTTGGCCTATGTAATGGCCCTACCACATTTTAGAGGGCCATCCTCGGCATATTTTCAGATTTAATAAATGAAGAGCTCAAAGTCTATATGGATGATTTCACACCATACGGAGATGACTTTGAGCCAGCACTAGACACATTGGAAAAGGTGCTGCAACGATGTATCGACACCAGGATTTGCTTGACCATGAAAAGTGCTATATGATGATGACCGAAGGGCTCATCCTAGGTTATTATATCTCAGAAGCTGGAATATAGGTAGATCCGACCAAAATTCAATTAATTTTGTTAATACCTACTCCTACCACACAAATAGAGGTACACAATTTTCTAGGATTTTCTGGTTATTATAGGAGATTCATAGAACATTATTCTCAAATAACTAAACCTCTATACACATTGATAGGGAATGTTGATTTTGTTTGGACAGATAAATGCGACCGTGCTTTTGAGGATCTGAAAAAGCTTGTGTCAACAACCCTAGTGCTCAGAGGCCCAAATTGGGACCTGCCATTTCAAATTTCATCAGATGCTTCAGATACAGCTATTGGAGCAGTCCCTGGGCAGGAAGAAGACAAAAAACCATATGCAATATACTATATTAGCAAGAATTTGTCTCCTGCTGAGCTAAACTATACGGTAACTGAAAAAGAGTTTTTAGCTGTAATATATGTTGTAAATAAATTTAGGCATTATATCACTGGATATCCTGTTGTTTTATATACAGATAACTCTGCCATAAAATATTTAGCAAATAAACCTGTTACAAATGGTAGAGTAACAAGATGGTTGATTTTATTGTAGGAATTTGACATCACAATAAAAGATCGACTTGGGAAAGAGAATCCTGTAGATGATTTTCTCTCACGAATGTCGAAACCAGCGGACGCAATAGCAGTCGAAGATCAATTCCCAAATGAACATTTGTTTTTTGTCACTGTCAAGACACCCTAGTATGCTAATGTTGAAAATTATTTAGAAGTAGGCAAATTACCAAAGCATCTAACCCCCAATGGATGAAAATAGATTGTGCAATGTAGTACTCGATTTTCCTGGATTGGGGCCTACCTATTTCATACAGGGGCAGATATGCACATCAGAAGATGCATTTGTGAAGACTAAATATTTGACATTCTGAAAGCTTGTCATGATGGACCATGTGGTAGACATTTCGTGGATCGAAGGACTGGTCACAAGGTTTTTCAAACAGGTTATTACTGGCCCACAATCTTTAAAGACACTAAGAAATTTTTTCAAGCCTGTCACAGTTGCCAAAGAGCAGGATGCCCTGGACAGTCTGACGAAATGCCTTTAAACCCACAGTTAGTAATCAAACCCTTCATCGAATCAGAAAACATATATTCTCGTAGCAACAGAGTATGTTAACAAATGGGTTGAAGCAGAGGCACTTCCAAGAGCTACAAAAGACTCTATGATTCATTTCCTGTTCCAAATATTTGTGCGATATGGCCTTCCGAAGGATATAATCACAGATGGAGGACCATAGTTGTAGGTAATAAAATCACTACAACATTAAGAAATTATCACATCCATCACAAAATTACCATTCTGTATCACCCATAGGCAAATGGCCAAGTAGAGAGCATGAATAAAGTGATTGAGGCAATATTGACAAAAACCATTGCATCACACAGGCATGATTAGGCTTCAAGATTACCAGAGGCCTTGTGGGCATACCGAACAATGTGGAGAAACATCACCGGTCATTCACCATATTAGCTAGTATTTGGAAAGGAACCCATCTTTCCAATAGAGTTCGAAATAAAAACATTAAGAATAACACAGGAGATCGGTCTAGATTTAAATGAGGCCCAGACTAACAGATTACAGAAAATTAATGAGCTAGATGAATTTAGGCTCTCGGCTCTTCAACACACTGCATTAATCCAACAATAGAGAGGAAAATGGCATGACACCCTAATCAAAAAGAAAATCTTCCACGAAGGAGACTGGGCACTCCTATATGACGCCAGGTTTCAGGATTTTCTGGGAAAACTTCAGACTCGATGGCCTGGACTGTATGAAATGCAGAAAGTGAATGACAATGGCCCCATTACTTTGACTGTTATTGACAGATCTAGACATACCTTTAAAGCAAATGGCCACCGAGTGCAACTGTACCATAAACCACTTACTCGGGAATCCTTTTACCAGTAGCTTTGCGAAGATTACACTGTATTTTTTGTAAGTGCAAAACACACTTATATCTTTCTTATTTTTTTAACTCAAACAATTTTTCATTATATAATCCAAATTTGACTTGTATTTTTTTTAATCTTTTAATGGAAATGTATATAGCATGACTATATTCCTCCCCTTGTATATTTTCCATTTGTAGGTCTCTAGTGTATATGAGAGGATCCATAGTTATTTTAAAGAGTACAAATATTTTTGAATCATATTAATTTTTAAAATATCAATTACAAAATGTTTAGTAATATTTTTTTAAATAATCAAATTTCTAAGGATTTTATATAGTTTCTAGAAGATTATTTTGAGTGAACTAATTTTATCCAATGTCATTTTTTCATATAGCTTTTTGAAGAAATGCAAAATAAATAAAAATGAAAATAAAAAATTATATTAAGGAAAAAAAACTAAAATATGAAAGTTATCATGTATATCTTCTTATAGATACACCTATAACCACTTGCATGTTCAAATTGAAAATATGAGTCCACTTTAGGAAGAAGCACTAGGGCACCATCCCCACCACCTAACATATGAAAATATGTGATTGGATAAAGGAAATAGCCATATTTTGTTCAATTTGACAGCATGATTGAAGGGAACCATGAAATGAGGACATGGTCACACACTGAGTAGGGAAGAAAGTTGGGGTGTCTTTGGAGAGAAAGACAAAGGGGGTGTTGAAGTTAAATTTTAAATTGAACTAGGTGGGTTTTAAGCCCAAGTGGTGAGTGGGAATATCAATGAATAAGAGCTCCTCAAGTGAGGGATAATTGATAGGTCACATAGAAATTGGACTACTTCTTTTGAATGTGTGAACAAGTTTTTGGTTTGGTTTTCTTAAACAAGCACCTTCTCATAATTTAGATTTCACTCTACGTGGTCAACTACAAGAAATATTGCAATGTGTGGAGCCTCATATTATAGGTCCTCCTTAAGTTTCTACTCATTTAATATAATTCCTCACAAATATTGGAGTATGGGCTATGATATTCCTTATTGCACTTAGATAAAATGCATGGTTATGTATGCCTATGAAAAACTACTTGGTACTCAATATTATGCTCACTATTAATAAGCTATCTCATATGTTTGTGTTTTAATGAGTTCTTGGATTATGAAGTCCATTATCATAAATATGACGTAAAATTGTTTGATATGCTTTGAAGTGAAATAATATTGAGATTGAACTAATGAATAACTAACTCATAAACTATTGATAAACTATCTTTTTAAGATTCTCCAATTAGTTTCTATGGCTAAGAAACATCAATGATTGAAATGAATGGTTGGATTGTGTGGATTATTATTATATTCATGATATTCATGTTGTCTATCTTCATGTGAACTCTATCAATTTTCTACTTTCATTCACAAGGAATAGCCCAAAAATATTGCCATAACTCATGCTCTCTATCTCTATATTTCTTGGTAATAATATGAATCAATGAAAGAATCAAATGTGAAGATAATTGTCCTCTTGGAACCATTCAACCTTACATATGTGTGTTCAATATCTAGGTAGAGGGAGGATTGCTCTCTTCTTGTTACACTAATCCATTGTTTTATCACTTCACTAATTGGTCACTAGGGCTAGTAGTGATATAGATCAACTTATTTGTGCGTGGGAGGGGTCAACATCGAGATACTTTTGGTGAAACTTCACCGAGTTGAAAGTGTGACGCATGGGCCTTACAATCATTGGAATGTTGAATTCATACATAATTCATGCTACATAACTAGTAGGTGCTAATACCTTGACTAATTTTGATTAAAATCTAAATGAAGGTCCACTAATTGGGAGAAAAGTGGAACTTGGAGCATTGAAACTATGCTACTATCTCACCACTTGTCACCTATCATGCTCATCTTTTTCGATACCAAACATGCAAGGGATTGATAGTCGTCAATGTCATAACATGGAAACACATGCGGTTCCATTGCAAAACTTTATCATACCTCATGGTTGACCACATTGTCTTGTAATTTATATGTTGAGGGTAGTATGACCTCATAGCATCATGACATGGGTTTGTGTACCATAACAAGATTGGATCCCAAATAGATATGCATATGATGGAGAAGCCCTCCAAAACTCCAAAAACAAGGATTCAGTGGGACCCATAATAAATAGATGCGGTAGGGGCAACATGGAATATTAACTTTTACCACCACCAAGGACATTTGGACTAGATACTCTTCAGAAGACACATGGTCGATAGGGAGGAGGTCAATTGTGTAATATTTCTAGGGTCCAATCACATAGTCAAACCACTAGGAAGCACCACATAAATTGTGTCATTAGAAAATGAAATGGGAAGTTGATGAGACAAATTCGATATGATATGGAATGGCGTTTTGAGCCCACTTGGATTTGGAATTAATATCGGTTGATAATGTTGGAATTCACCAATACTAATAGGCCATCCTCGATATTAAGTCCCAATTAGTCCTCACAACATTTTGAATAGGAGCCCCGACTGAAAAATAAGGTTTTTTGCGATAATCTTGAAGATTTTCCTCTGATGCAATATATGACATGAGAGAAACAAATATCCTTTCGAGATAAAAAGGCAAGTTATCCTTCTGATGTATTCAATTGCAATGTATATAATGGTTCTTTCACGAAAAGGAAAGGAAAATGAGTCTTTAAGAGAAGAGTAATAATACTATCCTAATAAAGACACACACATGTTGGGTAGGGGTCCCCATAGGTCCAAGATTTTTCTAAGTCTCTACATTTTGAGGAATGGAGCGAGATTCGTGTAGAGTTCAAGGAGTCAAAGGGGCTTTAGGGTGTTTTAAATCTACTTATTTTGTAAAGGGGTGAGATAAATTTGACTATATTGAGCTCTGCCCATGTTTTGTAGACCATGGTATTGTAAGGGGAAAAGGATATATAAAGAGATGTCTTAGTGAGTCAAAGGAAACAATTCATGTTATGATATGATTTTGAGTCTGTAATTGGGATATCTTTTTATATTCAGACGAGGGGGAAGGTTCTTGCAGCTCTGTGCATGAAGACCTTGGTAAGTTTGCACCTATGTGCGTAGGGTCAAAAAGATTCTATTAGTGAAAAATTGAAATAATAAAGTTTGGAAATACGTGTGTATTTTTATATGTTTGCATAGTTCCTATGTTTTTGCCTGATTATGGTTTTCTTTTGTATATTTCTTCTTTAATTCCATCATGAAGGTTCAAATACTATTCTATATGATGAATAATACATGTTAGACTAGTTACGTGTAGCTCACAAGAGTGCTAAGTAGGAAAACACTCCACAAATGTAACAATAAGGTCAATACTTCACGAAGGTGTGATTAAGCCCTAAAGTGAAAGATATTGTTGTCACTCATTGCATTATGGGTTTCAATTGGTCTAGGTTGCCCAAGAATACTAAAATTTTTTATCCAATATCCCAGGCTCGAGAAGATCCCAAAGCTACATCAACCCCACTCAAATGCCTAATCCTAAAAGAGAGCCTTCCAACAGTATATAGAAGTCTGAAAATGGACTTCGATAGCAAAAGTTAGAGCTCATTGAAGATTTCCTTGGAAAGATTTAGAAAACCAAAAAATCACTAATTCTCAAGAGAAAATCTCAGTCGGGTATGAGAGGTCCATGGCATGACTTATACCAGCGTTCAAGCAATCCCGAGTGTGGAGTGCATCACATATCGGCAAACGGTTGGGATCCATACTTAACATACCTCATGGGGGGCCAACTGTGCAATATAGTGTTGAACTACAAGGAGGGGCCGAGAAAAATATCTACGAAGGAAAGGGATGAAAAAAGAAGGGTCGGGCCAACACCTTATCTCTCCTCCATGTGGCGGGATCCTGCATCCCGCATCCCCACAATATATATGGATTGGTGCGGTTGTGACTTAATAAAGCTTGTGGTGATCGATTCGCTGACATAATGTAAAATCGTCAGGAGAGGGTTGAAAATTTTAACAAATAAATGCTTAACAAAATAGGGTTGGGCAGGCCCTTTTCTCTCTCCTCCACGAGACCACATGGCAGCCTCCGATTGGTCCACCGAGCTAACATGACAACTGACATCAATGATGATGTGGTATGTATGAAAGATGATGTGGTGGGTGGACACATGTCACTCATTTTTGGCATTTTCACAGGTCCTATGGGGCTATTTCCAGGTGCCACGTGGCACCACCCATATGTTTACATGTGGCAGTGATGACTTCAACAATGACGTCAGCAGGTTATCAACGATCAATGGTCATAGGCATCTAAATGGAAAAGCATAAGACAACAAAAAAGGGTCAATTTCCATATGAGAGAAATCCCCTGCAAACATGATAAAAGATTAAAGAAGGGTCTGAAGGGGCCCCGCGTTTGGATTATCGATGATCGCAAGTAGCTAAAGGGAAAAGCTCAAGAGAGAAGTGCAAGGTGGATTATGATGTGTGGTATTTTCCCCTCGACGTGATAACTTATTACAACTTTCTCTATAAGGATTTTGTGTCTGGACTATGAGCCCGCGCTGTGGAAAAGGGAAAAGAAAGGTAAACTTCTGATATGTGGGATTTTTTATACAAATGAAAAGGCTCCAAGACATGGGTTTGAAGGCCTTATCTCTTGAGGGCTAAGCCCCTCCCTCCAACCCCCATTCATATGAGGAAAGTCACACACGGGGCTATAATAAAGGGGGATAAGGGGAAAATAAAAAATGCTTGTTTCACCTATTGTAGAGGGAAAAATCCCTTGCATGTGAGATTGCATTGTTACACATGGAACACAGTATCAACCACCATGTCATGGAAGTAGAAGTGAAGTACAAAGGTTTAAAGGGCATGATGGGCCAACAACTATTGTTTGAAAAGGATCAAGTGTGGCATTCAAGGCACAAGATGGGTCGATTTAGAGGAAGATCACAAAGACACATACCTAGGACTCAATGTTGAATGGAGTAAAGGCATAAAATACAGTGGTCTATGAAACAATGGAGGAGGCCATACCTTATCTAGAACAACTCCTACAAATCGAGATGATCACAAGATGGGTGAGGAGATCTTCATGTATTTTTTCCTTGTGGTTATTTACTCTGATGTACTGTAACATGTCTCCAATTTGGAGGCATTCAACACTATAATATTTTTGGGGCCATAGAGCCATTTAGGATATATACAGCTAGTTGACGAGACAACTGAGTAGGGACCTTAGATGTTATGTGTAATAAATGTTCTTTCTCCTCTCTCAAGATAAATAGAGGAATGAAAGACCTAGAAAAGGTTCATAAATTCTAGAGAAACATGACATGTTATATTTTTAGACTATATTTCCTTAGTAATATGGACCTCTTCAGAATATGAAGGAAACGTTGGTGATTCACTCTTCAAAGGATTACAATATATGTTTCCCTTTGTCTAACTCAGTTTTATGCTCATTCTTCTTCCCCAAATTCATGTAATTATTCTTACTATATGTGTTTCAATCTTCCTTACACATTCATTAGTATCCATATGTTAATGCAAATGCATGTAGTAGTTTCACAAATTTGTTTGCCTGAAACATTGTTTATGTATATGCCTGTGAGGGACTATTGAGTAGATCTTTAAATCTATAGCTCATGAGTCATAGTTTTTAGTTCTCCCTTCATTCATTATTTCTCCTTGTAACCCAAATAAGCATAGAAAGCCTTACTCCTCCAAGCTCTGTGTGTTGAATGTAGAAGTCTTGACGCATTATTCTCTATATGATGTATTACTCTCCTCCCTTATCCTCTCTCACCCACTCTACAAAATAATATTAAGCTGTAAGACCTTGAAGCTCTTGGCCTCCACTATTTTTATGCTTCTTTCTAGGATCTGAACTAGTGAAGAAGTATCACAAATCTATGTTTCGTTTTCTTGGACTAATGAACCAACCTAATTCCTATGTAGATGCATATCCATAGATCATAAGTGTTGTCTCCAGTTTCCTCTAAATCATTAAAGACACACCAATTTAAATGAGCCCAGGTACTAGTGTTGAAGCAATCCAAGGCTGTCTCTCAGAGATACAACATCTTTTGGCATCATTCCCGGGGATCTTATTGAAGGATTCTTTCCCGTTAGATATGAAAATTTGAAACAATATTTGAATAGCTGATCAAAGTTTGTTATGATTGCATCCATATCACCTTGGAGACTCCACACCCATCTTATTATCATTCATAACCCTCACTTTTAAAAGGCCTAATACTCGCTTAGATACATCCTAGCAAAAAGCCCCATTTGTATCTAACCCTGAAAATTTGATTTTAAGAAAGTATGGAAAGATAAAACTCCCCCAGACTTTGCTACCATCTCATTAGCCTTCAAAGTTCCCTCTTCTAGTTCTCAGCCTGCTACTTCTCATTATTTAGGACTTACTACTAAGGCTCTAACATACCCTCCTTCCCCTACAACCCGTGTGGTCTTAATCCTAGTCCCTCAAGCAAATTTGAATCTCCCTCCACTACTCTAGATGGCTCTATCATGATTTTTGCTCAACAAATATGCACCTCTTGGTCTACCCCAACCTTTAAGTGTAATGCCCAAAGACTACCTAAAGCATCTGCCTAGGTTAGGGAATATGATAACACGACACAAAGCCACATTGAAACCTTCAGTTCTTTTATCGAGAACATAAATGTGGAACAGTTGGATGTGGTCATGAGATTGTTTGTACAATCCCTCAATGGAGAGGCTAGAAAATGGTTCAAATCCCTGCCTAATGCCTCCATCCCCACACGGGAGAAACTTGAAAAATCTTTCACCTAGAAATGGAGAGAAAAGAGGAACCATGAGTACCTCCTCACTGAGTTCAATGCAATAAGGAAAACTATGAAGGAAGATACTATAGAATTTATCAAAAGATTCAATAAGTAGTTCAATAGCCTACTCCCTGACATAAAGCCTCCCCCAACTGTAGCTCGTGTGGTTTTCATGGGAGCCTTTTCGTTTGATCTTGGTTTTACCTTGAGAGAAAGGAAATGTACCACTCTTGACCAACTTCAGATTGATGCTCTTGAAGTGGAAGCAAATCTGGCCTCGGTATGGAAGTCGAGGGCAAAGCAAGAACCTACTGAACCCAAAAGAGGAAAAGAAGAGGCATCCTCCTCTAGTCGAGTGGGGTAGCCATCAGAACCAAAGTGAGTTGATCTAGATAAAATCATCATGAACTTATTGTTGAGCATTGGAAAAGGTATGTATTTACCATTTGTTTCTTTATCTTTTCCTTTAAATCATAACTCCTTTAAATTCTAAGATCGTAATATGTCAAAGAATTATGATAGAATTAAGGAGATTTGTGATTGATACAAAATAGCTAATTATTGTCTTTTTCTATGCAGAAAGTGAAGAAAATGGAAAATCACTATTCGGGAAGAAAAGACAAGAATTAACTGTTGTCCCTTTGACAAGAAGCCATATCCAGACGAGGAGATCAAGATCGGAGCACATGGTCCAGGAAAAGGTAGAGAAAACACAGCATCAGCGCAAGAAGACAAAACGATAAGTTGGAGATCAAAGATATGGAAAATCCCTCAGGATCGTTTGATCCTGAGGGATTGCTACTTCAAGACTTATCTGTATTTTTTATACTTATGCCTGATCGTTATAAAAAGGGACGGTGCTGCTAGCCCAGGGGGTGGATATTATTGTTAATTTGTATAACTTATTGTTGTAATCTTAACTTTGACCATCGACTCTCTTTGAAGAGCGGTAGCTGTAACTCTTCCACTTATGATTAATATATAACTGAGTTGCTATTCCAGTAACTAATTCTGGAGTAACCGCTGTAGTGCTTCCTTGGTGGCTAAGGGCCCGACCCTAGTGGATCACTTGCTTCTTGTATCATTATTTTACGATTACGGTTATGTGTGGTTTGATTTCCTTTGCATCTCTTTAGTTCACTTTACTCAGTAATCTTTTGTTTCTGAACATTTCATCGAATTGCTCTGCTATATCGAAATCATAATTGGATAGCAAGATTGTTATTTACAACCGAAGATGTTATGTTGTTCATTCCGAAATAATATTGCAGTGTCTAACTCGGATTTTGCTGTTCATTTACAGATTGATATTGTTGTTCATTTAGCTACGGTTCACTTACAATTGTGATTGCTGTTCATTTAAATATTGTTCAATTATAATTGCAATTGCCATTCCTTTATAACTATGTTTAATGTCCTATATGCTAGAATAAGATTACTGATTCAGCTACTCTACATTTGCTGCGTGGTTACGCTTAATTCGGTTTTCTGTTCCTTTCTTAGATTGTTGTTTAATTATTTTATTAGTTAAGATTGTTGTTCAATTCTTTCTGGTTAATATTTCTCCTTAATTTATTTTTGTAGATTAAGCTTTTTTGTTCGATCTTTTCAATAGATTTAGTTGTTGTTCCTTTTCTGTTAATCAAATTGTTATTAACATTATTTGCTTTAGTGTGAATAGAAAGATCCACAACTGTAATGAACACTGACTACTGCTGTCTAAGTTCTCAGATTGGAGGTCTTGTCTGTGATTGATTTCCATTTACATCGGTTTACAGGGGAAAGAGTTTTCATTATCGCATCCTTGACTGATGATTGTTGTAGTTTCTTGAGTGAAGGAATTTAGTTGCAAAGCATTTAAGTTTCTTGCCATTAAAATTAGATTTTTCTTCCAGCATTCATTTACTTTTGCAAAGCACTATACTGCAAACATTAATCTTGAACAACTGACTGCCTTAGACTGAGTACACTCTTGAGATAAAAAATTGTACCTGGATTGGCAATTAATGTAGGCTAAATAGGGGTTAAAAGACACTTGTTTATCGCTCAACATTTTGGCGCTGTTGTCGGGGAGAGTGTAGCCATTTGTTTCTTTTGAAAAGAGTATAGTGTAAGTACCTAATAGGAGATATTTGGGTTTTAAAAACGGAAGTTAAGAACCTACGTACGGAGCATGTAACAGCCCTGCTCCCCTGTCCGCTTTCCTGCTGATTGTTTAGGGTAGAAATAAGTATTTGATTTGTGTGCATGACTAAGCAGAAAAAGCCCGAAAAGAATACAAAACCTCTACCCAAGCTTGATAAAGCTAAGGGACTGGTGACCCTTCGTCGATCGACCTTTATAGATGAAATCCTTAAAAAAGCAGAATCTCAACCGTTAGTAGGACCTAGAAAAGCTACTTCTAGACGACCTACTAGTTCCTTTCAGGCCACAGAATCACAATCTGTAGCCTTTGCTGAGGTGCACAGCCAAACAGAGGAGCAAGATTTTCAAGAAATTGAGAATTCTAACCCAAAATCGTTACAAGAAGGGAACCTTAGTAATCTCTGCGAAGGAGGAGGAGAAACAAGGGAAACCAAAGAACCAAGATCTCCTCTTGGAATAGTTTAGCCACTAAGCAGCCCAGATAAGGGAAGTGTTGTCAAAATCATCTAGAACAAAGCTGAAGAGCCTGAAGAGCTAAGATCCTCCCAAACATTAGTTCAGCAAGGAACTCTAATCATCCCAGATTAGCTTAGGAATACACCCTAGAAACCCCAGAAGGATATTGGCACATATTCGACCAAATGGCCCAGAACCAACAAACACCTCAAACCTCCACACTGCAATATCCCATTGTAGATACTGCAGTTAATGCACCTATGAAGGCCATTCTTCTCCACCATATTCCTACATTCCATGGCCTAACATCAGAAGATCCAAACGCATTTTAGTTTGAATTTGATGTACTATGCCGGGGGTACAACTATACCACCAATCCCCAAAAGTTAAAATTATTTCCCTCCACATTAAAAGGAGCAGCTTTACGATGGTTTATGGGGTTAGGTGGAGGTGTCCTAAATGAATGGGATGAGATGAAAGGCGCTTTTCTGAAAAAATATCAGGATTATTATAGGTCTAGAGAATTAAAGGATTAATATTTCAGATGGTAGCCATACCTAATGAGACACTAGAAGAATATGTTGAACGTTTTCAGTATAATCTTTAGAGATCTCCTTATGCATCATTACCCTTAGTTGACAATGTGTTAAAAACAACATTAATTAAAGGAATGAATGAACAATGGGTTGAAACACTAAATATTATTGGAAAAGGTGACATCTATCAAGAAAATTTTGCTGACATTATTGATTTGTGCATCAGGAGTTCACGAGGTAGTATAAGGTTAAAATTAGCACAAGGTGACATGCTCACAAGGGACAACAAGATCTCTGGTGGAGGAGTAACTTGTGCAGAAATCGAGAATTTACTGGAGAATTTCAAAACTCAAATATTGGGGACTCTGACAATGCAGCTCGATATTATGCAAGCTAAACAGAAACAAGCAGAAGCAGAGAAAAATCTGGCAATATTTTTCCCTAGATGTAGAAAGAAACACAGCCAGAAAAAGTGCCCACTGGATGGAGTTCAAATCTGCGCTATTTGTACAAAATATCACTCCATAGAGAACTACACCTCACTTCCAGGTTTGAAAACAGTGTACAAAGAAGGGGAATAAGAATCAGAACCACTGTACCTAATCAATCAGTGTCGTCAATGGCCGCCACAACAACCAGGTATGCCCTCCAATCCATATTCGTCTTTCGAACCTCCACAATATCATGCTCAACAATAAAATACAATGTGGAAAAATCAGCCACCCTTTTCAAACTGGTCGCAACAACCATTTCCTTCATCACCATGGCCAAATCAAACAAGCCAACCTAATTGGCCAAATTTTCCCTATTCTTCACCATACTGGAAAAAACAATGCATATCCAACACAATGGTCCCCTCCCACTTCGCAGAGTCAAGCCTAGCAGAAAAGCAGGCAAAGACTGATGAATCAGCCAACAGGAACCATTCCACTCCCTCAACCCACACTGCCATCGCCATATACACTACAACAAAATCCCCAATCCAACTTAAGACTATGACTCCCAGCCCAACCCAACCCGAACCCAAATAACAAACTGGTTCAATTTGTTCAAATAATCAAAACGCCAAAACTAGAAATTGATGTAAGGGAGTGCAACAACCTTCAATTAAGGTCTCGGTGCATTATAGAAATTGAGGGAGATAAAAATGTTCAAGTTGAAAATCAATTACCCGCAGAAAAACCACTACAAGAAGAGGATGTGGTTAGACAACAAACTCATGACCAGGCAACCACGTCTTCTCCCCCATTCCTAGAACAATTAATCATACCATGCCCTATAGAACATCCTGACTTTGATATTCTGGGAGAACTAAGAAATTTGTGTATAAAAATTCCACTCCTCCAAGCTATCCAGGATATCCCAATATATGCAAAAATCATCAAAGAGTTATGTATAAGAAAGCCAAAGAGGAGAATAACAACTAACCCAACATTCCAAGTAGTTGGCACCCTATCTGATCTGTTATCAGGAAGAGAAGCACCTGTCAAATATGAAGACCCAGGGAGTCCTATAGTGACAGTGCAAATCAATGGACAAACCTTTTCAAATGCCCTAGTTGATTTAGGGGTTGCAATTAATATTTTAACAACCACCACTTGTCAAAAACTAGGCATTACATCAGTGGAACGAACCTCCACCTTATTAGAACTAGCTGACCGATCCGTAGTTAGGCCAGAAGGTACACTACACAATGTAATGGTATCCATAGATTCCTGGGAATATCCTGCTGATTTTCTGATAATCAACCCCAAAAACCAACTTGATGGACACCCTTTAATCTTAAGTAGACCTTGGCTTGTGACTGTTTATGCTTAGATTGGCTGCCGACAAGGCACTGTGACTATAACTAGAGGGAGTAATATCAAGAATCTAGCTCTATACCCTCCAGCCTAGCCAAGTGTAACAATAATAAAAACTAACAAACAACCTATATCATACCTCACAGAAAACATTAGGTCCCCATTAACCATAGAAGATGCCCTCGATTTTAAAGATCAAATAGAGGATGACGTTATTAACAACTTCCTTAACCAATCCGAATCCAGATCCCATGTACAATGTCACATGATAGAGGCAGCATTTGACAATGAACTAGAAGAAGATCCTCTCAAGGACACTCATCACCAAACAATACCCACTACCTCTGCTTCAAATAGAAAAAATATAGAGATTGAGCCATGTAAAAACTTGAACATTAACAGTAACCTAACTCCTAAACAATAAGAAAAGCTGGTCCAACTACTGAGAAAATATAAGGAAGATTTTTCATGGGATTATTCAGAAATGAAGGGAATTGATCCCCAGTTGTGTACGGACCACATTTATATAGAAAAGGATGTTAGATTCATTCGCCAACCCCAACGGAGACTCAACCATCACCTGAAAGATATTGTGAAAGCTGAATTACAAAAACTTTTGGATGTAAACTTTATTTATCCAATCTTCGATAGTATGTGGGTCTCTCCACTAGTAGTGGTGCCAAAGAAGAATGGAAAATGGAGGATTTGCGTAGATTACAGAGAATTAAACAAAGCAACCCA
Source organism: Pinus tabuliformis (assembly GCA_031772625.1). Taxonomy (NCBI): domain Eukaryota; kingdom Viridiplantae; phylum Streptophyta; class Pinopsida; order Pinales; family Pinaceae; genus Pinus; species Pinus tabuliformis. Next base: position 188,654,184 of record CM062814.1, on the reverse strand, counting down.
GAAAGACCACTTTCCCTTTCCATTCATTGATCAGGTATTAGACACATTAGCAGGAAAGAAATTCTTTTCTTTCTTGGATGGCTTTAGTGGATACAATCAGATTCAGATTGCCCCTGAAGACCAGGACAAAACTACTTTTACCTGTCCTTGGGGAACATTTGCTTACAAAGTCCTACCCTTTGGCCTATGTAATGCCCCTACCACATTTTAGAGGGCCATCCTCAACATATTTTCAGATTTAATAAATGAAGAGCTCAAAGTCTATATGGATGATTTCACACCATACGGAGATGAATTTGAGCCAGCACTAGACACATTGGAAAAGGTGCTGCAACGATGTATCGACACCAGGATTTGCTTGAGCCATGAAAATTGCTATATGATGATGACCGAAGGGCTCATCCTAGGTTATTATATCTCAGAAGCTGGAATATAGGTAGATCCGACCAAAATTCAATTAATTTTGTTAATACCTACTCCTACCACACAGATAGAGGTACACAATTTTCTAGGATTTTCTGGTTATTATAGGAGATTGATAGAACATTTTTCTCAAATAACTACACCTCTATACACATTGATAGGGAATGTTGATTTTTTTTGGACAGATAAATGCGACCGTGCTTTTGAGGATCTGAAAAAGCTTGTGTCAACAACCTCAGTGCTCAGAGGCCCAAATTGGGACCTGCCATTTCAAATTTCATCAGATGCTTCAGATACAGCTATTGGAGCAGTCCTTGGGCAGGAAGAAGACAAAAAACCATATGCAATATATTATATTAGCAAGAATTTGTCTCCTGCTGAGCTAAACTATACCGTAACTGAAAAAGAGTTTTTAGCTGTAATATATGTTGTAAATAAATTTAGGCATTATATCACTGGATATCCTGTTGTTTTATATACAGATAACTCTGCCATAAAATATTTAGCAAATAAACTTGTTACAAATGGTAGAGTAACAAGATGGTTGATTTTATTGCAGGAATTTGACATCACAATAAAAGATCGACTTGGGAAAGAGAATCCTGTAGATGATTTTCTCTCACGAATGTCGAAACCAGCGGATGCAATAGCAGTCGAAGATCAATTCCCAAATGAACATTTGTTTTTTGTCACTTTCAAGACACCCTAGTATGCTAATGTTGAAAATTATTTAGAAGTAGGCAAATTACCAAAGCATCTAACCCCCAATGGACGAAACTAGATTGTGCAATGTAGTACCCGATTTTCCTGGATTGAGGCCTACCTATTTCATACAGGGGCAGATATGCACATCAAAAGATGCATTTGTGAAGACTAAATATTTGACATTCTGAAAGCTTGTCATGATGGACCATGTGGTAGACATTTCGCGGATCGAAGGACTGGTCACAAGGTTTTTAAAACAGGTTATTACTGGCCCACAATCTTTAAAAACACTAAGAAATTTGTTCAAGCCTGTGACAGTTGCCAAAGAGCAAGACACCCTGGACAGTCTAACGAAATGCCTTTAAACCCACAGTTAGTAATCAAACCCTTCATCGAATCAGAAAACATATATTCTCGTAGCAACAGAGTATGTTAACAAATGGGTTGAAGCAGAGGCACTTCGAAGAGCTACAAAAGACTCTGTGATTCATTTCCTGTTCCAAATATTTGTGCGATATGGCCTTCCGAGGGATATAATTACGGACGGAGGACCATAGTTGTAGGTAATAAAATCACTACAACATTAAGAAATTATCACATCCATCACAAAATTACCATTCTGTATCACCCACAGGCAAATGGCCAAGTAGAGAGCATGAATAAAGTGATTGAGGCAATATTGACAAAAACCATTGCATCACACAGGCATGATTAGGCTTCAAGAATTCTAGAGGCCTTGTGGGCATACCGAACAATGTGGAGAAACATCACCGATCATTCACCATATTAGCTAGTATTTGGAAAGGAACCCATCTTTCCAATAGAGTTCGAAATAAAAACATTAAGAATAACATAGGAGATCGGTCTAGATTTAAATGAGGCCTAGACTAATATATTACAACAAATTAATGAGCTAGATGAAATTAGGCTCTCGGCTCTTCAACGCGCTGCAATAATCCAACAATAGAGAGGAAAATGGCATGACACCCTAATCAAAAAGAAAATCTTGCACGAAGGAGACTGGGCACTCCTATATGACGCCAGGTTTCAGGATTTTCTGGGAAAACTTCAGACTCGATGGCCTTGATTGTATGAAATGCAGAAAGTGAATGACAATGGCGCCATTGCTTTGACTACTATTGACGGATCTAGACATACCTTTAAAGCAAATGGCCACCGAGTGCAACTGTACCATAAACCACTTACTCCGGAATCCTTTTACCAGTTGCTTTGGGAAGATTATGATATGCAGATTCTTGCTGAGGAAAATAATCCTTCCTCGGCATTGGTTCACTAAATGATTTCATTGTGCTTAAATTTTGTACATAAGTTTTTCTTTTCTGCTTGTATAAATTACTTTCTCTACAAATTTTTTCATTTCTGCAATTTTTTTGCATTTTGTTGTTCCTTTCGGAAGGAACAACACTTCCACCCTTTGTTGTTCCTTTCCGAAGGAACAACATTTCCGCCATTTTGCTATTAATTTCGGAAAGAACAACAATTTTTCATTTTGTTGTTCCTTTCCAAAGGAACAATATTTCCACCTTTTTGTTGTTCCTTTTTGAAGGAACAACACTTTTTCATTTTGCTGTTCCTTTCTGAAGGAACAACATTTTTTCCTTTTTGTTGTTCATTTCCAAAGGAACAAAATTTCCGTTTTTTTATTGTTCCTTTCTGAAGGAACAATAGTTTTGCATTCTGCTGTTCCTTTCCGAAGGAACAACATTTTCGCTTTTTTTTTGTTGTTCCTTTCTGAAGGAACAACACTTTCACATTTTGCTGTTCCTTTCCGAAGGAACAACACTTTCTGCATTTTTTCTATTCCTTTCTGAAGGAACAACACTTTCATTTTTTGCTATTCCTTTATGAAGGAACAACATTTCTGCATTCCTGTTGTTCCTTTCCAAAGGAACAACACTTTTGTTTCCTTGTTTTCGCATTTTGTTGTTCCTTTCCCAAGGAATAACATTTCCCCATTCTTGTTGTTCCTTTGGAAAGGAACAACACTTTCATTTTTTCGTTGTTCCTTTATAAAGGAACAACACTTTCGTTTTCTGTTGTTCTTTTTTGAAGGAACAACATTTCCACATTTTTGTTGTTCCTTTCCGAAGGAACAACACTTCCGCTAGATTATTTTGTTGTTCCTTTCTGAAGGAACAACACTTCCGCCAGATTGTTTTGCCATTCCTTTTAAAGGAACAACCCTCCTTTGCATTTTTTCTTTCTACTATTCTCTCCTAAGGAACAACAGTTTCGATTTCGGATGATCTTAGGCTTTTCTGCCAAAGGAGCAGTATTTTATTTTGCGTTTGCTTTATTTGCTATTCTGTTTAAGGAACAGTTGTTGTTCCACTTAAGGAACAACAATTTCAAGTGTATTTTTTTCTTTTTCTTGTTGTTCCTCTTAAAGGAACCATGGTTTTTGCATGCAGATGTTCTTTTTCTGTCACTCTTAAGCAAAACTAGCTATTCCATCTAAGGAACAACACTTTTTAGGTGCATTTTTTTGTTTTTGTGTGAGTGTGTGTTTCATCATTTAGAGGATTTTTGTGAATGATGGTTCATTTAAGGCACAACTATACATTTATTCAAGAACACAAAAACTAGAGGATACTGAAATCATCAAACAAAAGAAAAATCATTATCTTTAGAGAAATTGCTTTGAATCGATAAGAAAAAAACAGGAAAGGACACAGCTATTTATATTACTTTGTCGTCTTTACTTTCACTAAAACCAATTTGATTGATTATTTTTATCATGTTGGTTCTTTCTTAAATCTTCATAATTCTCTTTGATCATTATTATTGAATAAGAATAAGGGCATATTTTCCTCTATTGAGATGTTCAGACTTCTTCCACCATCCCTACTTTTAAGGAGTGTTGAGCCATCCTCTGTATATAAATAGGAAAGTGTTATATAAAAGAAAAGAAACAAAAGAGAAAAATATATATATTATTACTAACATGATTTTTTAGATGAAGGATAGGGGGTCTCATCAAGAGCCAGCCTACCATGATCATAAGGAAGCAAGTGAAGTGGCATTCCCACTATGGCCACCACACTAGGGATATGATCCAAGAGGCATATCAGAAAATAACAAAAGTCCTTGGAACAGGAGGTCTCATCATGAGCTGGCCTGCCCACCTTTCAGTCCTTCCTGGTGAATGGCATTGTGATTCATCTGGTTACCAAGCCAGCACAATGGCCTCCATTTTGATATCGCACAGCACTTTCCTAGGCATACACAAAGCATTATGGTTCCAAGTGTGAAACAAGCAACTCTGTCAAGGTTATGGACACCTGTGGGCAACAAAGCTCTAATGATGGTATTGAAGTCATATTTTTCATACACCAATAGTCATTATAAACCCTTTTTCTTATATCTTTATATTGATTTCAAATGAGATTATGTTATATAACCCTTTCGATCCTTTTATACTTGAAAAATAATTTATAAATCAATCATAAGGGTTAAAGTGGATAACGACTGCATAAGAACTTTTACTTACGTCAGTTGTCCTATTTTTCGCATCATTTGGCGACATTTCCATATCTTTTTGTGATTTCCATCATAAGCCTTGATTTTAGTAATTCGTTGATTTTTGTAATCATGTCATGGATATATATGTTCCTTTGTTTTATTGTACGACTGCAGTCTAGCATGCTGCTCCTTTATTTTCCGTCCGAGGACGGCCTATCACATTTCAGCAGGGTGTGGGTGACCTCCATAATACACTGGTATACATGTCAACTCCTTATTTGGAGGTACTGTGACTCCATCAAAAATTGGGAATAGCAAGTTTAATGGTATTAATATTTCCCAATATGCACATCTTGTTGTTCCATTGTCATCTCTATGTTTTTACTCTGTAAAAATTAACAGTGTGCTAAAGCTTGAACAACTTGATGTTCCATTGTCATCTCTGTGTTTTTGCTCTGTAAAAATTAACAATGTGCTAAGCTTGAACAAAATGGGAGGCAGATCAATACGCAGTGAACTGCAAGTGTTAATGATCTTCGAGGCTGCACGCGAAATTTTAGTAAGAGAAGGATGGATTGCCTACCTTAACCGACTACAATAGTCTAATGAGATGGTGGCCATTGAAGTTCTGTAGAATTTGCAGGAAGATCGTTCCATTGTGAGGGTGAGGTAAATAACAGTAACATATGCGATAATTGCTGAAGTATCGGGACTACCAGCTGTTGGACCAGTATGGACCCAGAAAAAAGTGAGACTTCAAGACGCTATAACCATATTCTGGGACGAAGGACAGAGCCTTGCTGTCAAAGAAAAAGGAGTCCTTCCTACAACCATAGGAGAACCTTGGGTAGAATTAGCCAAAATTGTGCAAATCTACATCACTTGCGATGGCAGAAAAGATGTGGTAAGACCACACCATCTCAAACTGTTAGCTGTATTAAAACAAAAATGTGTTGTGAATTTGCCCGCATACTTAAATTTTTTATTACATGATGCCGCTCGGAGTATAAGAAAATCTCGTCATGTAGAAACAATAGTAAGTCATCACGCCTTAATTCAACTAATAATCAGTTATTGTCTTGCTCAATAGCAGATTAGTTTGGAAGAATTGGTATTCTCAATAGATGGGGGATTGGCCTTACCAGCCCCAAAACGAAAAAGAAATGCTAGCACATCAATCAGACCGTAGAAACGAAGACAGTCTGCCAGATTGGAGAGAAGCAGGGGAATGTTGGGAAGTCCCCAAGGAAACAGTAGCCAGCCATTAGAGATATATGACTCAGAGGACGAGCAACCCCCACAACTTGAAGGAGGGGAAATGAAGAAGAAGAACTAGAAGAAAATACAGAAGAGGAACCAGAAGACGAAATTGAGCACTCCGGTGAGGAAGAAGGGGAGGAAGTAGAGAAATCCAATGAAATCCCATTACAAAACCTTGTGCAAGAAGACGAATTGGCCCAAATTTTGGCCAATATGGGTGAGTACATCCAGCCTCACAGCCCACTCAACCTAGACATTGAGGCAGGAAAATCACGAGAACACTCTGCTCATAGTAAGAGTGCATCCGAGGAGATGAACGATGAGGAAGAAGAGGAAAACCAATCACAGGAACACTATACTCACAGTAGGAGTGGATTCCAAGAAATGAATGAAGAAGAAGAAATAGAAAAGAAGCCATCGGGGAAATAGCAGATCAAACCAGGGTTTCCTCCCCTGAGAAACCTAATCAGGAGGACGAGAACACTGAAGAAGTGTTCTAAGCAGAAAACATGGAAATAAGCTAGGGAAAGGGTACAATCCCTCAATAACAAAGCCCAAGCCCGAGAAAAGAAACAATTGTTCCTCTGAAGAAAACAAATGAAATCAAAAGGCTGCGAAAGGAATAGCAGAGACTACTAAATGTAATAAAATAGCTTAGACAACAAATAAGGGTCCTAAAAATGGGGAGAATCTCAAAAGGAACCTCTGGAACAAAGGATGAAGCCACCCAAATGAAACCCCATAAAATGAAGACAAAAAGGACTCAAGCCGAACCCATTATCATTCAGGACTGCAAGGAATAGCATGCAGTTGTTACAAACGCAGAGTATTGTTGTTCATTTAGCTATGGTTCATTTACAATTGTGATTTTTGTTCATTTAATTGTCATTCAATTATAATTGCAATTATTGTTCCTTTATAATTGTGGTTAATGTCCTGTATGATAGAATATGATTACTGATTCAGTTACTCTACATTTTTTGTGTGGTTACACTTAATTCGGGTTGTTGTTCCTTTCTTATATTGCTGTTCAATTCCTTTATTAGTTAAGATTGCTATTCAATTCATTTCTATTAAGATTTTTTCTTAATTCATTTATGTAGATTAAGCTTTGTTGTTCGATCTGTTTAATAGATTTAGTTGCTGTTCCTTTTCTGTTAATTGAATTGTTATTTCCAGTATTTGCTTTAGTGTGAATAGAAAGATCCACAACTGCAATGAAAATTGACTACTGTTGTCTATGTTCTCAGATTGGAGGTCTTGCCTGTGATTGATTTTGATTTACATCAGTTTACATGGGAAAGATTTATCATTACTGCACCCTTGACTGATGATTGCTGTAGTTTCTTGAGTGAAGGAATTTAGTTGCAAATAATTTAAGTTTCTTTTCATTACAATTAGATTTTGCTTCTAGCATTCATTTACTTTTTCAAAGCGCTATACTGCAAACATTAGTCTTGAACAAGTGACCACCTCAGACTGAGTACACTCTTGAGATAAAAATTTGTACCTAGATTGGCAATTAATGTACGGTAAATAGGGGTTAAAAGACACCTTTTTATCACTCAACATTTATCACAAAGGTTGGTAAGCTCGAAATTGAGAACAAGAATCTCTCAAGTTAGAATGCCCAATTCAACAATTGGGGCTATAACCAGCAATATAGAAGGCTTCCACTACAACTACTTCCAAGGGAAAGAAGGGAGTTGCTAGATCGGATTCCTCACCCCTTATACTTGGAAGATAGTCCCAATGAAAAAGCATCAGATATTCAGGAGATGTAGGGTAATATATATGATGGTTTCGCTGAAGAGGAACATGAAAATATGGCCCACGAGGAGGCTAGTCATCATAGAGAAGCAACAATAGAGGAAGAAGATATGGATTATTATTGTAGACAATTTGCAGAGTTCATGAAAACATAGCCACAATGAAGGTATAATCTTAGGTCTTCGAAGAAGAGGACGAGAGAACTAGAGAAACAAGGGGAAGTTGCTCCCTAAGTGATTCCTCTAGCCCTAAACAAAGGGAAGGGTAAGCTACATCCTAACCCACCCAAGACAAGAGTCTCTACAAATAAAGAGAGCAATGGTCCTAAGGGACACATAGAAAAAGAGGCGCATACCCTGCTAACAACTGCGAGTGGGAAGGGAGAAGGAATAGAGCATGGAGATGCAAAAAAGTCCCAACATTCATTCAATCTCGAGAAGGAGTTGGAAAAGGTAAAAATTCTTGTTCCTCTAATTGAGCTTTTAAAGTAGCCTCATCACAAAGCTCAAGTATCCAAATTCATGCACCAAAATAGCAAAACACTACTTTATGATAGTTTGAACCTTGAGAAGGAGAGGCCAATGGTTGCTTTTGTTCTGCATTTGGAAGAGTTGGATCCCTTTATTGCACCATTTTATATGACTCTAGTAATCCATGACATTTTGCTGCATAGCTGCATGTTGGATTCAAGAGCTTCACTCAACCTCATGCCATTATGAGTGATGGAACATTTGGGTTTGGAGATCACAAGGCCATACAAATACTTATACTCCTTTGACTCAAAGAGAGTCAAGTGCTTAGGCACGATAAAGGATCTGGTGGTAATCTTGGTTCAAATTCCAGTGAAGAGAGTGGTCATGGATATAGCAGTCGTAGACATACCTCCTCGCTTTGGAGCTATTATCCAGACCTTGGGCTTCCAAGGTGGGTGTATCTATCAAGTTAGATCTTACTTATACCACCATTCCCACTTTTGGAGGTGAGCAAAGAAGGTTGTACAAAGAATCCCGGTTTGTGAAAATGTGACCCCAGCTAAAGGCTCAGAGAAATCCTCGGATATCTCATGCTTATTCTTTGAGGAAGATGAGAAACTTTTAGAAGAAGCATTAGTGCACTTGACAAGGTATTGGAAATACCAACATTTAAATGAAAACGAGGTATGGAGGTTATACTTCAATGGAGAAAAGTCAAAATATGGGAAAGGAGTTGGAACATTGTTGGTATCTCTGGAAGGCAACATGATACCCCTCTCTTTCAAGCTTGAATTTGAGGTGACCAACAATGTAGCAAAGTACAAGGCATTTCTTCTGGGGTTACAAATAGAAAAAAATATGAACATTCAATGACTATCAGTCTATTGGGATTCTGAGCTAGTAGTGAAGTAGATCTGAGACCAATGACAAGACAAACATCCTAGGTTGAGGACGTATCAAAATGAATTATGGGACTTAACCACCAATTTATTCTTCGCATTTAACATCTAGTTTCTACCCAGGGAGAAAACAGGATGGCTGACTCTCTTGCGGTAGCTGCAAGTACTTCCAGGCCGCCATAGAATCAACTCCTCAAATATGAGATAGAAGTCAAACATAGGCCTTCAATACCTGATAATCTCAAATGCTCGAAGGTATTCGAAGGTGAAGAAAAAGTAAGAAGATTCATAGAATTCATTGGGGAGTTTTCCCACTCCATCATCAATCAAGAAGAAGAAGAAACAAAACAAGAAGCCATTGCGTGGAAAGACACAATGGCTGGGAAAAAAAAAATTCAACTAAAACGAAATACCATTCCTTGTGGACTTGTTTCACTAGAAAGAATTTTCAATAAAGATGACATAGTGTCCCAGCCAATATTCTAGGAGAAGGATGATAAAGTCGAAGACTGCAACATTATATCAAAGAAGGAATCCCAGAAGATTAGGATGTCCAAAGGAGTCCCCTAGTAATACAGACAAAGGTATTTAGATCTATTCAAAATTTACAAAGATGTATTTTCTTGGTCTTATGATGATTTTAAATTGTTTGACACAAATATCATTCACCATAAGGTTCCTATGAAGAGTGGGATAAATCCATGTAAACAGAAATTCTGCCCTATAAACTCTCTCTTAATCCCCTCCATTGAAAAGGAGGCCAGGAAGCTGCTGCAGGCTAAAATCATAGTCCCTCTAAGATACTCTAAGTTGGCGGCCAATTTGGTCCTTGTCTGGAAGAAGAATGGAGAGATAAGGTTGTGCATGGACTTCCGAAATTTAAACAGGGCATCCCTAAATGACAACTACCCTCTATCCAACATGGATAATAGATTGCAGAAGGTAGTGGCTATAGCTAGAATGTCCATGATGGATGGATTCTCAGGATATAACCAAGTGGCAGTCCACTTAGAGGACCAAAGAAAGACTATTTTCACCACCTAGTGGGGGACTTTCATGTACGCATGCATGCCATTTGGGTTGATAAATGAAGGAGCCACATTATAGAGAGCTATAGACATAGATTTTCTGGGCGAATAAGATAAATTTGTGGTAGTTTACTTAGATGACATCATAGTCTTTTCTAAAACTGATGAAGAGCATCTTCTCCATTTAAAGCTCATCTTCGAGAAGTGAAGAATGTATTGTCTCTCTCTGAATCTGAAGAAGTCTCAACTCACCCTAAATGTGGGGAAGCTACTTTGGCACATTGTAGTGCATGTAGGAGTAAAAATTGATCCTAAATGAGTCAAAGCCATCAGTCTTACGCCCTTGCCCAGAAAAAAGAAAGAAGTCCAAGCCTTCTTGGGGATGATAAAATTCTCAATATGATTTGTGCCCAACTATGCTAAGATAGTTAAAGGTATCAAAGATATGCTCAAGAATGAGAATGAAGTTAAGTGGAGCTCCGCCCCCCGTGATTATTTCACTCGGATCAAGCATGCTTTGGCTGAGGTTGCAGTGATAGCCAGGTCTAATTATTTAGTACCCTTTTACATATTTTCTTTCGCCTCTCCACAAACCACTGTTTATAGGTTTAACCCGATACAAAAATTACTTGCATACGAATTCTAAAACACAGAAAATAAAAAATGCGAGATCATAAGACATATACGAAGAGATTTTCCCCTAGATTCCAAAATTTGGACTACCAACTTGATTTTTCATTATTTTCCTTTCAATGTTACAATACATATTTATACATGCCCAAGCATCCAATACCATGGACCAAAAACCATGGTGTCCAAAACCATGGACCGAAAACCATCGCGTCCAAAACTATGTGTGAAAAACATGAAAACAACAATAGGTAGGTCTGCCCAACCTAATATAGGGTCCAAAACCAAAATTTTCCAGGGCGCTGCCCCAGACCCCATAGGGTGGGGTTATCTGCACCCCTCAAACCCCCTGTTACTCCCCCCGCTACGCAATCGGCACAATGAAGGGGGGGCTCCACCCCCCTTCTAACCCCCAGGTTAACTATGTGGGATAGTTGGGGAAAGAACATAACACAACCCAGCATTCTCCCACTTGTTGTTTTCTTTCCATAGGGGGCCACAAGAGATCTTAGTCATTTATCTAGCCCCGCGATGCCCATTGTTTGTCTACAACAAGAGAACTTCTCAGAGCTCATAAATTTTGTCAATGCATCTACATTATTCATCAAAGTGTCCACATATACTAGCAACACCCTTTTGTCTTCTATCATATCCCTCACAAAGTGATACTGAACATCAATGTGCTTTGCCTTTGAATGATATGTATGGTTCTTTGCTAAGAAAATTGCACTTTGACTGTGACAGTCTATCCTTATAGATCCCTTTACTAACCCCATACTTGAACACAATCTTTGAAACCAAACTGCTTCCTTGCTTGCATGAGTGGCTGCCATGTATTCTACCTCTACAGTTGCTAGTGCCACTACAAATTGTTTCTTACTCATCCAGCTGACTACACCTCCAAATAGGTTAAACACGTACCCACTTGTAGATCTTCTCTGATCCAGATCTCGAGCCTAGTCTGCATCAACAAAGCCACGAATATTCAACACTTTGTCCAATCCTGGTCTTCCTTGGTAGCACAAATCATAATCACTAGTGCCATGTAAATACTTGAAAAAACCCACTTCACTACTGTCCAGTGCTCCTTCCCTAGTTTTAACATAAACCTACTTAATACTCCCACTACATGTGCAATGTTTGGTCTCGTATAGACCATCGTATACATCAGGCTACCGACTACACTTGCATATGGAATACGGGACATGTCCTCTTCCTCTTCTTATGTCTTGGGACACTGTTCAACAGATAAATTTACACATACAGGAATAAGAACCTTCACTGGTTTACTATCTTGCATATTAAACCTCTGCAATATTGTCTCGACATACTTCCTCTGGTTTAACCAGAGCTTCCTTTTTGTCCGATCTCTTTTATTTTCCATGTCGAAAATATAGTTTGCAGCACCAAGATCTTTCATGTTGAATTTGGAGGACAAATGGGTCTTCAAATCCTAGATAATTTCTTTGTCATTTCCAACTAGCAACATATCATTTGCATACAAGACCAGATAAAAAACACAGTCACCAATTAATTTAAAATACACATAATGATCTGCTTTGCTTTTTGTGGAACCAAGTCCCTATATAAATGTATCAAATTTCTGATACCACATCCTTTGTGATTATTTTAACCCATATATAGACTTCTTTAACTTGCATACCAGTTCCTTCTTACCCTTCACCGGAAAGCCTTTAGGTTGCTTCAAGTAGATCTCCTCTTCTAGATCCCTATGAAGAAATCTTGTCTTCACATCCATCTGTTCTACCTCAAAATCAAAAGCAACAACAACAGATAAAAGTAATCCAATAGAAGTTACCTTGGCAACAAGACAAAAAGTATCACCAAAATCAATTCCTGACACCTAGGAATAGCCTTTCGCTACCAACCGAGCTTTGTATTTATCCACATTTCCTTCTGCATTTGTCTTCTTCTTGAACACCCATTTGCTACCAATGGGTTCCCTTCCAGCTGGCAACTCCACCAGATCCCAAGCCTAATTTTTGTGCAAAGATGCCATTTCAACAACCATGGCCTCTTTCCAAAGTTTTCCTTCCTCTGAATCTACTGCTTCCTTCACAGTTCTGGGGTCATCATCAGTAATAGATAAAGAAAATTTTGAACAGAAAGTAGATGGAATATACCTTTCTGGATGCCTTCTTTCTCGAATTGATCTTCTCACACCCAGAGTTTGTGGCTCTTCATCTTCTAATTCCTCCTTTGTTGTAGAGTCTGAGGTTCCTTTGGTTGGACTTCATGTTTAATAACATCTTTTACCTCTCTAGAAACCACATCTCGGTTGTACACAACCTTCCTTGTTATTGGATTCCAAAGATTATAACCCTTTAAACCATCCTTATACCCAATAAAGATGCGTTTTTCAAATTTACTATCCAACTTGGTTATTTTCTCCTTTGGAACATGTACATATTCATCACATCCAAATACCCTCATATGTGAAAGAGAGGGTTTCTTACAAGTCCATACCTCTTGTGGAGTCTTATCCTCTAATGCTGATGAAGGTGATCTGTTGACCAGGTAACATGTTGTCTCCACCACCTCTACCCAAAATTCCCATCCTAACCTAGCACCTCTGAGCATGCTTCTTGCCCTTTCCATCAACGTCTTTTTCATTCATTCTACAACTCCATTTTGCTCAGGTGTGTATGAAGTAGTCTTCTGTCGTGCTATACCACACTTCTTACAGAATTCTTCAAATTCCTTATGCAAATATCTCCACCATTATCTGTCCTCAACACCTTTATCTTCTTCTCTGTCTATTTTTCCACTAGAGCCTTAAATTCTTTAAACCTATTGAAGGCTTCAGATTTCTCCTTAAGGAAATATATCCATGTATTCCTTGAGAAGTCATATATAAAGGATACATAGTACAAAGACTTACCCAGTGATGGAACCTTCACAGGTCCAAACACATCACTATGCATAAGCTCTTATATCTGTTTCTCCCTCTTACCATCAGAGGGGAAACTCACCCGATTCTACTTCCCATATACATAATTTTCACAGAAATCAAAATCTACAGAGCTATTACTCATACCTTCTACCATACATTTACCATGAAGTATTTGAAGGCCCTTCTCTCAAATATGTCCAAGCCTTTGATGCCACAACATGGTCTTCTCTCCAGAGACCACTAGATTTTTTGCTCCACTTTCAGGAACCACAAAACTGTTGCACCCATCAACAACAGTGCTACCTTGAAGCTTGTACAGAGTTCCAATTCGAACTACCCACATCAATACTAGTGCCCCCCAAACCATCTTGTAGATATCCTTCTTGAACACTATTTTTACACATCATCCATCTTGCTTACAAAAATCATATTTCTGGCTAATGCAGGAATATGCAAAACATCCTGAAATGCTCTAACCCTTCCACCTTGCTACTTCAACTTTAGGTTTCCGGGACCAACGATTCTAGTCTTCCTTTCATCCCCCACGAAGACATCACCAGCATCATATTTCTCATACTCGCAGAACCACTCTCTATGGGGAGTGAAGTGAAAGGATGCACCTCAGTCAATCAAACATGCCTCATGATCTACATGTGTACTTGAAGAAGCCAAGCACACATCCCCACATTCATATAAGGTGGTTTTCGCCTGTGCAGAAAGAGAATCATCAGATCCCTTTCCTTTGTCAGGAGCTTTAGATTTATAGTCCCTTTTGTAGTGACCTTACTTTCCGCCTTTCCCGCACACCACCTTTATAGGTTTTCCTGGATATTTAGATCTCCCACTCGATGACTTATTTTTGTTTCTATTCTAAGACTGTTCTTGCATAGACAAGGCATCACCATTCTAGTTCTCCATATTTTTCCGTATCATCTCCTCCATCACCAAGGATGAGACTATTTCATCAAACTGCAAGGAGGTTGCGTTGCTACATATTGTAATAGCCAGACTATCCCACAAATCTGGTAGAAAACACAACACACTAATGCACTTATCTTCATCCAAAATTTTGATATTAGCAGACGATAACTAACTTACCACAGTATTAAATGCATTCATATTCTCTATCATCGAGTCTCCATCTTTCATCCTCAGGTTATACATCTTTTTCTGTACGAACAATTTATTCACTGGAGACTTAGATTGGTACAAAGTCCCTAACTTGTCCCACAAAGCCTTCGTTGTAGCTTCCTATTGTGGTCACAACTACCACCCTATTAAAACATGCCCTGATGGAAAATTTGGAATGGGTCCCCTATAAGTCTGATCTATCATCTCTCTGAATGATCCTTTTCATCCCAATGATTTTAACTCTATGAAGAGACAAATCTTCCATTCACAAATGGTGAAAGGCCCTTAACAAATCCCTCACATATAACCTGGTTAAGCCCTTCAATCATATGCTCATCGGGGTTTTTTTAGTTACCAAAACCCTTCATCGCATCATTTTCCCATTATAATTCCTTTACAAAGGAAACCCTTCGCAAAATACATTTATCCTCCCTCTTTTGCTTATCACATTCAATATGGGCACATAATGCATGCCATAAGGCACTGGACCCAACGGTGTTATGAACCAAAATATATATATTTTCGGGTCTGGAAGCCCGTCGCATATCGCAATCGGCCTAAGTCCAAGGGATATATATATATCTATATATGAAGTGCCCCTCGCCTCCAGACCCAATGACACTATGAACCGCATTGTATACATTATCGGGTATGGGCCCCAAACAAATATCGTGTATCGGCGGAGCCCAGGCCTTATACATAATATGCACAGTGATATGGTAGATCCGCCAAGCTATCAAATAAGATATATATGTTTTCGAGTATGAAGCCCTATTGCATATTGTGATATGCAATAGGCTGGACCCGACGATATTTATAGACTCGAACATATAACATTTAAGGTTCGGCTTGAGCGATCGGTGCAGGATTTTCTATGTTTTCATGTGTTTTCCAAATTTTCTAAAATAACAAAGGGATCGGGTTTTCAATGTAAAGGTGGGTTTGTGGAGTCCCAATAGTGTAATTGTGCATTGGAGAAGTGGAAGGAATGGGTACTACGGCCCATAGAGGAGCCAATACCTGATTGCATTTTAAAATAAGCCCTCAAAAATCGTGCCAAGCCTATGGATTGAGTGGGAAATTGTGTGTTGACTGTGTTTATGCGCAAATACTTTTCACACTTGTTCCCATAGTAAAAGTTAATGAAGGAAACATTTTGTTCTATGTGAATATCTCTATTATATTGTTCACAATCATGAAGCTAATGATAGCTATCTGTGTAGGCGAGATGTAAAGGATGCAGGAGGGGATTCAAAGAGCCATGTATGTAAAAGTGTTGTGTTTAAAGGTCTGGGCGTTCTGGGTGGGAACTCCATGCGTTGCCTGTACATTCCGAAAGCAAAGTTGTTCTGGTCTTCATTATGGGAATGCAACATATAGTCAACCTTTTTACCAACATCTGTTCACTTCCTCAAGAAATGAATCAATCAGGTCGTTATGCTTTCTACGTGTTAGCAGTGACACTGATGATCCTATCTTTGTGTACTCGATTTTCATATTGGATACAATGGGAAGATGAAGAGGCAGGCTAGACCTAGAGTCATGGGGTGTTTGCATAAGTATTACATCCAAAGAGGAGAAAGGGCTTTTTATTTTCGAGAAGAACAGTTTGGCTTTATTGTGAATAAGGAGGACTGTTTTGGTGGAAGAAGGAGCCTTTAGTTTCATACTTATCTAATTGTTATTTTATATGTTTTGGATCAGAGTGTTGTTGCTTGCATGAATGTAAATGTGATTTGTATTTATGCATATTGATGACTTACAGTTCACTATTAGTCTTGTTAAATTGAATGTGATTCACTTTCATGGTTAACTTGTGAATGGTCTCGGATTTGAAATAAGTTAAACATCAGTTGCAAGTTTTAATTCCATAAAAGAATGTGGATTCCTATATGAGTGAATAGATTACAATTTAGCTTTAATACTGTGTTGTCTAACTGTGAATTCAATGATTGATTCATTTGGACTTGAATCTATACATGATGTTTAATATTTTTTATCACGCTCCTACCAAACATATATATGATGTTTAATCCTCTGTATTATGCTTCTGCAGGATATATTAGGATAACTAGGACTAGATTAGAGTAGTTAGAAGTAGAATAGATAGGAGTTAATACATAGAGGTTAGCTGTTTTATTTTGTTGATTTAGTCGAAGTCTCCCTCCCAGAAGAAATCTATCAATGCATTTAATAGTTTATGGGGTCCCTTAAAACCTATTGGAACTAGCCATTCCAAACAAAATCATCTCTAATTGGGGCTTGCGATCGGGTTAGTTCCCCTTGTCGACATAGCGAACATTATCCATGTCAACAAATGGTGCTAGAAGGAGGGCCTAAACTTCCATCCACAGCTTTTCAAGATTTGATCTATAAATGTGTGCATTGATACGAAAAGACTAATGTATGGATCGTAAAGGTCGGAGAGATCCTACCACACATTTGAAAAAGCCTCATTCTGAAGAAGTAGATATCCCTCTTAGTCCCGTATCTAGATCACCCATAGAAGAGAGACTGTGGGAGTATACTATCACTCACGAACAACCAGTCATAATTCTTACTCAGGCTTACGCTCATTCCCTCTCTCAACTTCCCATCTTTCACTCTTTACCTCCGACAACTAAGAGAAAGCCAAGGATCTTTACCCTGAGCAAAGATACATCGGTAACCACTTGTCTCGAAGATATTGTGTTTTAATCCTTGCAAAGTATCGACACCCCTTGGGAAGAAATTCTTGAGGATTCCCCTTCTAAAGGTAACTCCTCGCTTGATTTTGAGAATCCTAATAGAGAAGCCTCCAACCAAAACTTCCCTGTCCATAATATGGCCAATGTTCCCCCTCTAGGTGAGAATCAGCCTCCACCTCCTCCTCCATGAGGGAATCAACCTCCACCTCCTCCTATGGGTGGGAATCAACCCCCACCTCCTCTGGGAGCACTCCCTCCCTAGCTTGCACAGGATACTATAGCAGTACCTAGGCAGCAATATCCCTTACCCAAAAATGCAGAAAGAGTGTTACCTAATTTCGACCCTAAGCGGGGAGATTCAATGATAACCATATTTGCTCTTTCTTCCTAGCCTTGTACAGGTTGGGGGTCACCGATGAAGATGTGGTGTGCCGCCTATGCTCTTTTACTTTGACTGGCACAACCTCCACATGGTATTTCAGCTTGAAAATAAGGTCAATTAACTCTTGGGATGCTTTTCAGTAGGCCTTTTTAGACAAGTTTGGTGATGAAAAAACACCTGTGGCCTTAGTTTTAGAACTATGCTGTCTGAAAATGGAAACCAATGAGAAATTCAAGGATTTTAACATCCGATTCAACTCTTTATTCAATAGAATCCCAGTTAATGCTAGACCTATTGATGAAGTGCTCATGGAGTTCTATGTCTCTATTCTCCCTGTCCCTACAGCGATGTGGGTTAAAAGGAGTAATGTGCAAACCTTACAAGGTGCTATTGATGAAGTGGTGAAAGTTGAAAATGAAATGATTAGCCTCACAGCATGTCATTATGCAACTGAAGTGAATAAAGCCTCCCAATATTCCAAGAAGACTAGGTGTGAGTGGCAAAAATGTGGCTAAGACCAAAGAAAAGGATGCCACAAATGTGGAAGGTTTGCATAAAATCATTAGTAAACTAACAAACACAGTCATCGATATGAAAAGAAATGCTGGAGAGAGTATAAGTGGGAAGGGAGGAGATTATAATAACAGAAAATCCTTCAAACCTTTCTATTGGAAGAAAATAGAAGGTGGTCATGGTCAACTTGCATTGCTTGCTCCACCTAATGAAGGGGCTTTAAACACAGAAGAGTTGCATTTTATTGGAATGCTCCTTAACAAAGAAGAAACTATATTGGAGCTCAAACCAGAACAATGAGACGAGGAGGAATACCAAGTAGAGGAACCCTCAGATGAGGAAACCCAAATTAATGTGTTGTGGGATTTCCATAGTGATGAGAATAATGACGAAGGTGATAACACTGTAGAAACCAACACTAATGAAATCGACACGCGAAGTAAAGGGATGCTCCCAAGTGTGAAAAAGCCTTTAGACCAAACAAAGCAAGATGTTCGCCCTATGAAAACATCCGCTCCCAAAGTTCCTGTTGAGAAGAGTAGGCCTGGCGGTCAATCCAAGAATACCCCTGTTGCATGTCACTCAAAGAAAGGAAATGCATCTCCCACTACAACGAAGGCTACTCAAGATGGTAAACTCCCACCTAAGAATGACAAAACAAGTATGTTTTCTTTGCCCTGTCCTTTTTATAACATTGATTACAATATTGTGGATGATCTTGTTAAACACACATGGAAAACAAGAGAGATATGAAAGATAAATCATGCAATACATTTTTTTATTAACATGAGATATACATTTATAGTACAATATGTGACTCTTGGGTTTCAGCTCCCAAGGTCTCTTGGACTGCTTTGGTCTATTCGGCTTCCACACTAATCCATTTAGGATTAGGTGTCCAACATTCCCCCCCTTAATCCGAAGGGTTATGTATGAGTCCAAGAAGAGAGTTGTAATACAAAATGTGCAAAAAATGCATGGCAGCACTAGGCTGAATGTGCTCTATGAAATGTTGGTATAAAGGGCGGTGGTTTAAGGATGACCACCAACACTGGAACGCTTAGTGCAGTTCCCGGAACCCTTCCAAAACTGGCAAGAAACTGAAGTTTTCTGCTAGAGGAAGTGATCCTATTGTTTTAAAGAGGGAAAACTTCAACCATAAAAGGGAGGTCTCACCTCACATAAAAGGTAAAACTTCAACCTGAAAAGGGAAGTCTCAACCTGTGATGGTTTAAGGATGACCAACAACTCTGGAATGCTTAATGCAATTCCTGGAACTCTTCCAAAACTGGCAAGAAGCTGGAGTCTTCTGCTAGAGGAAGTGTCCCCAATTGTGTTCCTGGAATTCTTCTGAAACCGGCAAGAAGCTGAAGTCTTCTGCTAGAGGAAGTGTCCCAGATTGCCAACTGAAGGCATGTTCACAGGCATCTTTGTCTCTGGCTACAACTCTGAAACTGGTGTGGCAGGTTGTGGCTCAGGCTCACTTGATGTGGCTTTGAAGCTTGTAGATGACCATCATTTCCCCCCCTGTCAGATACAAGGTGAGATGATGGAGAAAACTCAACTGCAAGACTGTTCAATATTCTGGAACAAGTTCTGACATGTGTTTGGAATATCTTCTTGGCTGTTGATGCCCATTGCCAAGAAGCGATCCATCCAAGATGAATCTTTGTTCTTGCAGGACGTTTGTTTCTGAAGCATCTGTGTGAAGAATGACTGGTTTTATGATAGTGCTTACATGGATGAAGATCAAAACAGTGATATTTCAGATGGCCAACTCGGTCACAGTGTTGGCATTTCACGATCTGTTGTTGTTGTTGTTGCTGTGGAAGAGGGGCAGAGTCTGGAACAGCTGAAGCTGAACTGTCATGAAGAGCAAGTGAACTGTCATGAATGAATCCAGCACTCTGAAACTGAATGGGCTTGGTGTAGTCTGGAATATGAAAGGACAAGTCCTTGTCATATCCAAGACCAGTTCTGTGCTTGTTGTGGACAAGTTGTTCCCAAGGTCTGATGATGGGCTTAGGAAGTGCAGATTGAGTTTCTGCATCTGCATATACAACTGCTGCTTTATTTGAATGAACAGTAACATTATTGACTTGCTGTTTATGGGAGTCTATTTCAATCTTCTGAACAGAAACAGGTTCAGAATGATGACTCCACTTGTGTAATTCTTCCTGCTGTAGCTTTGTCTCAAGCTGCAAAAACTCTATCTTTTCTTGTGCATTTTGTATACATTTTTGAATGTCAGCAATAATGTCTTTATTGATTATGATTGCGCTGTCAGCAGTGGATACGATTAGAGTTCTCAATAACTATAATATTCTTTCAAGCTTAACCATTTTTCTACACCTTAAAAATCCTCCAAAATCCCACAAAAAAATGTCACCTGCTAAATATCTTCAAGTTACACAAAAAAGCCCTGTAGCTTAAAGGGAAAAAAACCAACCAGAGATATCTTGAAACTATGAAAATTATACAAATATCTCCGAGTCCTTCTATATTTAGCCAACAATTACCCAAATCCTCTAATATTTTGAAGAAATCCCTCGACTGTTGCAAAATTATCAGCTGCTAAATATCTTCAAGCTACACAAAGAAAATCTTGCAGATTAAAGAAAAACACAGGGCAAGCGCTGGTGGCTTAATGAGCAGACTATTACAACTGTGGCACTTTTCCTTGCATCCACAACAAATATTTTAGTTCCAAAATATGGCGGCAAGATTATTGATATTGTCAGTAGAGATTTGAGAACGGAAGAAGAGAAAGCAGATGCTTTTAATACCATCAAAAACATTCTTGTGGAAATTCTTCATATAATCTTAATTGGTTCATTTGCTACTGCACTGCGTGGATGGTGGTTTTATTATCAAGTGAGCGTGTTGTTGCTCGACTGAGAAAATATTTTTCGACATCTTATTAATCAAGAGATCACATTCTTTGATGTCACACGAACTGGGGAACTTCTTAGTCGTCTTTCAGAAGATACAAATTATTAAAAATGCAGCAACAACGATCTCTCAGAGGCTCTCCACAATCTCACAACTACATTTATAGGCCTTGGCTTTATGTTTCAAAAATATAACTGAACCATCCATTAAACTGCTGCAACAACGATATACTATGATTGTTCCATATCAGAGAGCGAGTAACTTGTCAAAAAAACAAGTGTCGTAAAACTGACTATCAAACCAAGAGTAATGAGGGCTATCATGAAGCAATATTCTCCTGGGAATTTAAGCAATTTAGGCCTTTAAGAAAATACACTAATTCGGTCTATAATACCACGAAACTTGCTAATTAGGAATCAAATCAATACATATCTTCCTTTGATCTGTATGCCTTCTCTAGCGCTACCAAACCATTTCACTGTTCTGCAAACTAGACAAGTCGCTCTCTATTGCTGAAGAGCAGTTTTCGTTTTCCGCCGAACGGGAGGAACTCCACGCTTTTACCCAAATCGCAATTACTGGCAAATTCACACTATGCAGAAGCTATCTTTCAGATTATGATTATAAAACCATTTCACAATTAATCAATCACTGTATATGAGAGTTTCCTCTTTCATGGCAAATTTAGAACTTCTGAAATCTTCAATCAAATCCAATGACTCAATTCATTTGTATATGACTTGAACCCATGAAACAATGTGCCCATATTCCATTTGACATTATATTAATCGACCCAACCAACACAAAACTCTGTATTTTTGACCCAATATCAATCATGTATATATTAGCAGATTCAAATTGAATCCGTTCAAGAATAAACGCCCACCAGACACCTTGAATTCACATTCCTATAACCCAATACAACAATGGTTCCACAACGAACCAAACAGCCTATGAATTCAACATTAATTGAATTTGATTAGAAGTTTATACAGCACACAGTGAAAACCAGAGTCACTATTGAAGCCGGTTGCTGAGTAATGAGGATAGTGGTTTATGTGAAGTCCACGATTTCAAAACCTACAGTTGGACTTCTATCTACATGGATATATAACCATCACAGTTTTACAAAATCCTTTCAAAACACTTCCACGCTATTGCAAAGCAGAATTGTTTAAATATACAGAAAGGCAAACTGAAGTCGTTAACTGGTTGAATGCTTAGCAATCAAAGGAGTGCTAATTAAAATCTGTATTGATTTTTCTTTGGGCATCGATTCTTTCAGTCAACCTAACAACAATCCATTTAACTTTGAAATATGCGTTAAATACAATCAATCATCACAGCGAAGGATCGAAACTTGTATCGATTGCCACGGCCAAGAATCGATGCTCCAAATGGAATCCTTTACCCAACTTACAATCAACCACAGTTCTTCACAAGGTTTCAACACGCATTACCTTTGCTGTGTCTGGAAATTCGTGCCACTGTCAAGACTGATCAATACACCGTCCAAATGCCTTTCAAAGTTGTTCATCTCATGGTCTTTATCAGCCAACGTAGCTGCAGTTCCCCAATGTGTGAATCAAATTCACTCAGCGCTCTTTTCTTGAAGATGTTCCAGGCTTGCGCAGGGCTTTTATTCTTCTCCGGCACTTCTGCAAACAAAAACTCAACTCAACCTTTTATCATCCAGCTTACCACTCACTCGCTTGCACATCGACGACATATCAGCGTTCAAATATTTTAGCTATGGCAACCAAAACCGTTGGTGCAGCTTCCCGTTGTATGAGAAGCATCCTTACTTGCGTGCGCTCATATTCATCCTCTGTCCAATCAACTCTGAAACTGGTGTAAAACAGCGCTTTGGCAATTGACAAAACAACGCTTTGAAACAACACTTATCAAGCTAGACAAATGTAAATTACTCCATCGATTGCGCTCACACAGAAGAGAAAGAACAAATCGATCTTACTTCGCTCTCAAGCCAAAAGCTCAGCTCTGATTAATTATGCTTTCAGAATGGATTATTCTTCAGATATACATGGGGACAAGGGCAATTAAACTGCTGGGTTCTACTCTTAACCCAAGTTTGACCCACGTACCGTCATTTCAACAATTAAGAATCATTAAACTTCGTCAATTGACACCGCCTGCACATATGAATATACAGACGACTGCATATATACAGAAATCAAACTGCAAATATATTGAATGATTATGTGATCGCCACGGCACCCAGCTTGTGCGTTAACCGTCTGGGCTCTTCAGGGCAGACACAGTGCAATTCAGGGCAGCGCAGGTGTGGCAGAACGACAGAGGCGTTCAAGTTTAATGGCTATTCAAACACATTCAGTAACGCAGGTGAGAATAATCAGGTGAATTGTCAGGCAGTAGAGGCGCAGGTGTAATGACGCTCTTTTTTTAAATGTATATGACAGTCAGAGAGCGATTATTGTATTCAGAAGAATAGGCAGGCAGAATTAATGGAGCATTACAGGTAATGAAGACTAGGCCAGCACTATTCAAGGCAGCTCAGGCCGGTTGCTCAGGGAATAACAACATCTCATTTTTTTAACTAAAGGATAAACCCTGAGGAAGAAAACTACACAGGCCACACATCATGGCTCTGATACCATGTTAAACACACATGGACAGCTGGTGGGCTCCAGTATTGTAGCAATGATGCTACAACTCCTGGAGCTCCCTTCTCTAATTTTATCAACCCGGTAGTTCGTAACAAACTTGGAAGCGACGGTGTTGTATGCACAAGTACTAGCTCTTGTCGCAGCTGTCACTTGGTCAGCTGGCACAAGTCCGCTAGGGTTCAAGTCAACTTCTATATGTTCTCAGAAGAAGCTTTCTAAATGATGAACGAAGGCTATCTCAAAGGAAATTAACCTACTTTGCAAGAATGAACTGAAAGCCAACCAAACATGGAAACCCTAGTAAACCCTAATCTGACTAGCTTAATCCTTATGATGCAATGGTGGAAATGCAACTTCTAGAAATGATGCCACTACTTCTAGTGAGATGAGACGCATGAATTTAAACTACTTCCATTGAAGAGAACACATTTTTGTATTTTTGCTCAAGCGGGTGGAGTTATTATGATTGCGCTTCTTACAGGGTCTTGACTGTGCAGGGGTAGTTCAAAGGGGAGGAAGGCTTGGGAAAGGTCAGGAGGACTCTGAGAGGTTCCAGGGGATCCCTCACATCATTCCACAGAAGTCCACAATGTTCGGGTGCTTGGCAACCGTGTTTGCAGGCTTCTACAGGATGTCTGCAGGGGATCCTACAGGAAACTCGGGATTTCTACAGGAAGTCTGCTAACTTCTACAGGATGTTCTACCGTCGGAGTTTTGGGTGATGGAGGAGTGAAGGAGCTGTATGGATGGATGGGTAAGATGAAAGAGGAGCTTGAGATGGCCTATGGACAGAGAGATGAGGTGGGGAGAGAGTGGATAGAGCTGGCCGGTCTAGAGGAGGGTAGTAGTAGTGGAAGGTCAAAAAGATTGAGCAACGTGGACAGTAGAAGGGTTGGAAGGAAAATGAGTTGAACAGAGGATGAGTAGGTGGCTTAGGCACGGTTCGGAAGGATAAGAACACGATGAAGTGGTGCTGCACAGTGTAAATGAAACAAATCACCCTTATCTTGCATGTAAACGAAAGTTCACCAACCTATTCTAACTGTTTTATTAGGAATCAAAGAACAACAATGTAAGTTGAAGGGAGTTCGTGCATGATGCTGAACCAAGGAGTCATTACTCAAGATATAATCGCATGGACAATTCT